>CM076578.1:1887388324-1888588324 GCA_034641835.2 Pinus albicaulis | reverse complement strand
CTTGGAATACATGTCCCATGACCTTGGTTTTACTTTTTTTCATTTATAATGCCCATTTAGTACATGGAAACTTAACCCTAGGTTGTTGTGAACCCATCTACCTTGGGGGAGCACCATCCTTGGTGTCCTATGACACTTATGACCAACAAAACATACTGCTTATGGAAATTTATTTATTTTTAGTATGAAAATTCCTAGTATGTACACCAAAAACACTTCACTTAAGTCACTAGTTACAAGCGACCTTAACAACATAATGTGGTCTCTTTTATTATTTAGATCTGCAAGAAAATATATGATGCAAGCCAAAAACATATAACAAAAATAAATAAAAGTGCAATAACCCAATAGAAGGATTTCTATTGAACAATATTTTATTGAAAACACCTGGTGAAGAAGATTTACAACATGGTTCATAGGTTTGTAAATCCCCCTTCATGGGATGGGTCCTTTTTATGTCCTTATGCTTCAACGATCTTATTCTTCTCTCTCAAATATGTAGAAAAGACAAAATCAAGATGGAATTCAAGTGGGAGTTCAAATGTTGTGAGATGATAATGGCGACGATGATAATGATCATGGTGAAGAATGAATGGAAACCCCTCTTATTTATAAAAAAGTTTTGAGCTAATTAGGAATTTGAAAATAATAAAATATTATTGACCAAATCAAAATCTAACTGTTGGGAATAATTTATTATATTTTTTTAAGAGGGAAAAGATATTCAAAATGGTCAAATATCTTTATTTAGAAAATGGTTGAAGTAATTAACAAATAAAATGATTTATTAATAGCTTTGTGAGAATTAAGAAAAGTGTGAATTTGAAAAAATTATTAAATATTGTTTAATTAATTATTCCAAAATAAAATTAAGGAATAACAAATTAATAATGATTTATTTATTTATTTATTCAATGTTATTTAGTCAAATGTGTTAAGAATTAATTATCAAATAATGATTTAATATTTATTTCTAGAGAAAATTAAATAAATAATGATTTATTCAATTTTTCTCATGGGGCTTTTTAATTTTAATCAAAAAGCATTTAATAAAATGGTTTACTAAATTATTTCCTATGGTGAAAGTGATTTTACCATGGTAAAATTAATCCTACATAGTGTATTTCGATCCACCTAGTTAGAAATGGCTAGGTGATCATTTTTTGAGTGATAACAGATTTCCCCCAATGTATGAGTGTCACGAGAAAATAATATGACCGAAATACACTGTAGGTTACACTTCTACAAGACACCGAAGGGGAGTAAGAGAGAGAGAAATAGAGAGATAGTTGAAGCAATGCAAGGAAGGATGGAGAAATGGATGAGGTGAGACCTACTAATTTGATATAAGTCTCCTTTTATTTTGGGGTACATGATCTCAAATGAGGCGAGGGAGGCATACCCATACCCGTTGAGATAATTGAGTACAAATAATAATGATGTGCTTAGCAATGTAGGTATGAGAAAAAAATTACATGATACATGATACATTATATGTTGGCATCAATGGTCCAAGAAGTGATATAATGATATAATGAGTTCCATATACATAATATTCCTTGAAAATAGAGGTCATAATTGTATACAATAGTATATTTCAATCTTAGTACATGAGACATAATGCCCTTCAGGCTAACATGGTGAGTGAAAATCACAACAAAAGAAGCCCCATTGAACAAGAAAGGGCTCTAAAGATCTGAATGGATTATCTGAAGGATACATACATGTTGTGGCTGCTGCAAGTGGCTGAAATAGAACCATTCAAATCTATGGAACTGTATCTAAGGCTGGATCATAATATGTTGTCATATGGGCATGTGGGGGGGGGGGGGGGGCACTTTTTTCATCTTAATTTACAAGGAGTTGTTCCTCCGTGATATAGTGTTTGATTAGATCACCAGATAGAAAGTGACAATACTAATGAAGCAATAAAGGGATCCCAAGCATGAATGATCAACCATGCAACATGCAACCATTTTTATGCTATAAATACACAATATTGCACCTAGCCTCCTTGTAGGTTGGGGAAGGGTTTTGAGCTCGATGCAAATCTTATGCTCCACTCCGGTGATCTATCACGTCCTTACCCGATCTCTTACCCCTACACATAATCACAAATGAGTGGACATGATAGGTGATCTTCCTCAAAATATCGTTAGATCAAAAGAAAAAAATCGACTATAAGATATGTTGGATACCCAATCATATAAGGGAAGGAGCATGAATTTTCATTGATCATATAAAAGAAATTACAATTCTTATACCTTCGCCTCAAAGCTTTCTCTCTTCTAGCATGTAGGATGGTCTCATCTCCCAATACAACAGAGCTCTCACCCTATAGTTTGGACACCTATTATTACACCCTTTCCTCTTGGTGAGATTATATAGGCTCTTTCTATCCTTTGCGAGAATGTATATAGACACCTATGGGCTTGAGAAGTTAGGAAACTTCTAAAATAATGGACCCCTATCCAACTCATACACAAGTGGGTCAAGTTGATCTCCTTGGCAATGGGAAACTCTAGAAACATTTTTCATTTTTCTCAATGATCTCAATTATGAAAGCATTATTATCTCATAATGATAATATTTTGGCAAAATAATTATGATAAATTTCTCAATTATGTAATCTCACCCTTTAGTCATGGGATAAATCTCACATAAGTAAAAGAAAAAGTGAAAAGGGATGCATTTTAGCCAAATAACTGAGGTAATTTGATATTGGGTTTCTATCACTATAATGGAGTGGAAAATAGGTTTATAATATATTCTCCCTAATGCATGAGCTTGAAAGAGAAGTTGATGTCCAAAATGCATTAAAATAATACTCAAAGGTCAAAATGGGAGGGAGCTAAGACTACGAAGTTGGATCAGAGGAACTCAAGTGTTGAAGTGTCGACTATGTTGATAACATCCCTGAGGTAGGCATACCCATGCTCGACCATAAATAGATATTGAACATGGCTGCCATAAAATACATTGCGGATCCTTGACATGAAAAGCTAGAACATGAACACGAAGACATACACAATGGATCCATGTGACTCAACAGATAGAGCATAGCCACCAGCAAATACAATGTAGATCTATGTCATAGTATACATCAATAGGACTATGGACACATGAAATAAAAAGAAGTGTCAAGATAATCCTCAAAGTACATGAATGATACATAACTCTAATGCAACCTGGGAAGGATACCATATAAGAATGAGAGCTCCCTGTCCCAGGGTCTTCGACATAACCCTGATGGCATGAATGTAAATCATGTGAATATATGAGCTAACGTCGAACATGATAGAAACCACCTGATTACCTTCCAATGAGGAAAACTAATAACAGACGCAAGAGAATCCACAAATGAGGAAAATGGACCCCAAGGTACCTAGTATAGTCCCATAATTGTGAATAAATAAGTGACATGGAACACCAGTGAACTTGATCAATCAGGGGCCAATGATGTAAAGCCACTTTCAATAGTGCGAAAGCCTTCCACTTTAGTCTGCAAGATCCAAGGTACTACCAGTTCCTATATCAAGCTCCTGGATAATGAGCTAAAATCGACAGGAGAAGATATGTCAAAGGAGGGCCTTAATGTATCCCCCATCAATAGACGTGGAACATACCAGGATGATGTGATTTTTGGATGAATTCATGAAGTGATGAAGTACAACTGACATAGGTATGGTTGACTCAAAAAGGTCAACAAGCTACTACAGATGGCCGACACAAACTAATATTTCCCTTGAACACATAGTGACATGACACAAGAGTGACTTGGTAACTTTTCTAATGAGCACCATGTGATATCATGCAAGGACATAAGAGGCATCAAGACATGATCCATATGACTGGAAGAATAACCATTCGAAGGAGCAAAGAGACTCATATGGATGGTACAACTCCTAGGCAAGCTAAAACCCAACTGTGACATAATGTAGCAGACAAGTGCAATGTTCAGGGGCGACGTGATTGACATTTCCATTTTTATGACAAATGGAAATAAATGTTCAATCTCTTCTCTTTTTATAAGTTTATTTTTTGTAAACTTGTCCCCCAGGCTCGAAAAGGAGATAAAAGTATACAAAGGGGAACCTCCTAGCCATAGTAGACTAGGGTATTCCTTTTTCGAAACTAATCTATCTTAGTCTGGAAAAGGGTTAAACTTATACTGGGTAGGTGACCCTTCATGTAATTTTATGAGCATGAAGGAGGCAAGTTCACTCAAAAAAAATTTCTAATTTAAGGAGTCTGAAAAAGAGCTTAAAGGAAACTTCTCCTAGAGGAATGAGTGGTATAAAGGATAACAACGGGTTCTGGTAATGATTGAACTTCTCATGACATAAGAGGACCAGAGGCTGGCTAATAGGACCATTCATCGTAGTGGTTCCTCCACAAAAGGGTAAAACACCAAGTTAAAGCGGATGATAGGCCAAGTAGATGATGATGATGGAATAGAGGATCCAAGGCTCAAACTGCAAAAGTAGGTTGATAAAAAATGGCAATCACAACAGATAAAATGTGGAATCCTCCTGGGGTATGGCCATTAATATGACTAAGAAGAGGACATGAAGCTCAAATTCTAGGTCATGGTAGGTCATAAGGAAGGATTCTGAAAAGAAAATAAAAATGACTGCACGGACACCAATTCGACAAGAAAGTGCTCACTAGGGTATCCATGAGTAGATAATCTCTACTGCCAAGCTATGACATGCATACAGGAAGTGGAAAAAGTTGCAACTTGATGGGGTCGTACCTAAGGCATAAAAATAATTTTGAAGGTCAAAATGCAATATCAACGAAAATAACCTAGCCCTACATTGTAGGTTCAAGAGAAACTGATCCAGATTGATGCAAGAACACAACAAAATACACATATAACCATAAATAAAAATATGCAGCTAAAATAACACTTCATTTCATTAACTAAAATTTGTTTACAGACAAAATGGAAATAAGCTATCTAGGGTGTTGGTAGCTTATCTCTAAGAAGACATGTGGTGGCTACATGCCTCTGAACTATGTTACAATGAGGCTCGAGGGCCTATTTATTGTTAAGAAATAATGGAAAACCCTAAACATCCAAAAACCTAACCCCAGGAGATGAATCGCCAAAGCTATGGGCCCTGTTTGGGTAAATTGGTACATCAACTTCCCGGGGACATAACTTTGGCATATGATCTCCGCTTTATGTGCACCATACATCATTAAAAATATCTATCCGAGGGCCTCAAAATGATTGTGGAAGTTCAGGACCTGAAAAACTACTAAAAATAGTAAACTCTGCTACAATTAAGGAAACTGAAATGAACAATGATGGGGCCCCATGTGGAATAGGTGGGTGGCCACCAATATAAACTTGGATCATTCCTCCCCCCTTAGGAAAAAATGACCCCCATTGAATTTATTTCCTCCATGAGATGAGGAAAATTCTGTTGAACTTGTTCCCTAGTGAACCACTTGCCTTGGTGTAGGAGTTGGCCATCTTTGACAACCTGATACTGTTGGATCTTTTGCTGGTGAGCGTTGTTGATTTTTATGTCCATGATACAATCCATGGTGCCCTGTTCCATGAAGTTTGGGTTTAATTATGTGGGTGTGAGTTTTTCTACAATGTCGAAGGTTTCCAAGAGAGGTGGGAAGTAGGGCTGAAGGCGGTCCACATTGAATACTAGGTGCAGACCAAGGAGTGGTGGAATACTGAGCTTGACAGAATTGGTCACTACAGCCTTGGTGATGTTGTACGGCCCATATCGGAGCGAGCAAAGCTTGTGGTGGGGACTAGTGAGGCGCTCCTTTTAAAAATGTAGCCACACTTTTTCACCCACCTGGAAGTTGTGTGGCACCCGATGTTGATCATGTCGTTGCTTTTACTTAGAATTAGCTCTATCCAATATGTCATGAACCTATTGGCGGATGTGCTGAATGCGCTCAGTGGAGTTGTTCGCTTTGTCAAATTTAGACTGGACACGAGCTGAATCATCCTAAGTAACCACAAATGGCATCAATACATCAATGGGAAATAATGGTTGGAATCCCAAGCTCACCTGAAAGGGGTTGTGGCTGGTTGAGCTATGGAGAGCTCGGTTATAATTTTTTTGTACATAGGGAAGGCTCTCATCCCATGTGCATGGATTCTTTGAATTGTACATGCACAGAATGTGTAAAATAATCTTGCTGATGACCTCTATCTCACCATCAATTTTGGGATGGAAATATGTGGACTTGGTGAGCTTGGTGTCCAGAATTGACCAGAGGCTAGAAAAAAATGTGTTGAGGAACATGTTGTCCCAATCTAAGATGATAGATTGTAGGATCCCAAAGTGAACCCACACTCATTCAAAGAAGATTTTGTTAGCGGCTTCTGTTGTGATATTATTCTTGCAGACCGCCATAATGGAAATCTTTGAGATTTTGTCGACGACCATGAAAACACAGTCGTTTCCATGCTTAGTAGAAGGAACACCTGACATGTAATCCATGGAGATGGATTCCAAAGGTCAACTAGGGGTAGGTAGCAGAGTATAGAGGCCTTGATTCTTGATGGTTTGTTTGGTAATGGCACAAGAAGTGCAAGATCTGGTGTATTTCTGGATATCATGTCGAAGGTTTGGCCAATAGATATACTTCTGCAGTACTCCCACTATTTTCTTGACCCCAAAATTCCCAGCGACTCGACTCTAGTGTAATTCCCAAATAATCTTGGCACGCTCACTTGAAGGAACACAAAGGTGTCCCAGTTGACATAGTAGTGCATCTTGGAGCTAAAAATTTGGAACTTGTGTACCCTCTAAGAGTGTCTTGTATGTGTGGCTGAATTCTGTATCACTCTTGTAAAGAAGCAGCCAATCAGAAGTCTTGTTCCCACAAGAGTTGAGAACGGTGGTTAGTGCCACGATCGGTGGTCGGCTGAGGTAGCCTACGACATTATTGGTGTTACCCTTCTTGTACTTGATGTTCAAATGAAACTGTTGAAAATATGTGGACCAATTATGATGGAGATCGTTCTACAATTTCCCTTGTGTCTGTATGAACTATAGGGGATGGTGGTCTGTGTGGATGAACATTTCCTTCCCCAAAATTTAATGCTTCCATTTTCGACAAGCCTGCACAATGGAATACATTTCTTTGTCATAATTGGGATACTTGTGGACTATGTCAGCTAATGTATCACTATGATATGCCACTGGATGCCATTGTTGAGTATGAACTACCCCAATAGAGGTATTTGTCTCGATCTCATATGGTTTTTTCAAGTATGGTAATGTGAGCACTAAGGTAGAGAAGAGGCGATGTTTGAATTGTATAAACAATTTTTTTTTATATTCCGACCAAAATAACTTTTCTTTTTCTCCTCCCTTGGTTACTTGACTCAAGGGCTAAGTGATATGAGAGAATCCCAACACGAACCTATGGTAGAAATTGGCAAGACGTAGAAAGACGTGAAGCTCTGTTAGAGTGGTTGGTGCTGGCCAATCCCGAATTACTTGGATATTGGTTGGATCCACATGCACCCCCTGTAACCCGTTCATCAATAATGTATCCTAGATGGTAAACCTAGGTCATTCCAAAAGTGCACTTCTCCAAATTTGCACACAAATTGTGTTGCCACAATGTTTGGAGGACTTGTCGGATGTGGTGGAGGTGCTCTTCCCAAGTATGGTTGAATATCAAGATGTCATCCAAGTACACTGCTACAAATGAGTTGGTAAATGGCTTCAAGATGTCATCCATCAGCCTGATAAAGGTTTCAGAATCATTTTTCAACCTGAATGGCATGACCAACCATTCGAAAAGGCCCTCCCTTTCTTTGAGGGAAGTATTCCACACATTGGAGGGTTCAATTAGTACCTGGTGATACCCAGACTTCAAGTCGATCTTGCTAAAATATTTCTCCTCTTTGAGTTGGTCCATAAGGTCATCAATCAGTGGAATTGGGTACCTATTTTGGGCGATGATCTTGCTCAGCGCCTGATAGTCAATACAGAGTCTCCAAGTCCCATCCTTCTTTTGCACCAACATGATTGGGCTCCCACAGGGTTATGAACTTGGTCAAATGTGACCTTTCTGTAGCAGCTCCTGAATCTACCTCTTGAGTTCATCATTCTCCAGAACATAGTGCTGATAGATTGGTCCATTGGGAAGTGACGCATGTGGGGTCAGATCAATGGGGTGCTTTAACTAACAGTGCAGAGGCACCCTTGTGGGTGAGGTGAAGATGTCCCTGTACTCCTCCATGACCTTGTCCATTTTTTTTTGTCGTGCAGAGGAGCCTTTTCTGGAGGTTTTGGCCATAGTCTTATTCTTACCTTGGGGGTGCATCATCAGGAAAACAAATTTCACGATTTTGGAAATGAGCTTACTGCATTTTTTGTAGTAGCCAAAGTGATATCGGCAGGTGGTGGTACCTCTGGCATCCTGTACAAATTATTTCCCAAAGTAAAAATAACAGTGCGAGGCTGGGACTCATACGCAGCATGTCGCTTCCACAAGTATGGTTGGCATAATAATACATCACAAACATCAAGAGGATAAATTTCACACAATACCTCATCCGTGAAGGGCTTGATGCTGTAGGGAAGGCGACACTACTGGTTTATGTAGAGATTCCATCCTTGGTGAAGCCACACGATGGTGTATGGTTGTGGGTGTGTTGTGGTTGGCAATCCCAGCCGCTTCACAACCTTTGCTTAAATGAGATTATTTTGGCTCCCATTGTCGACAATGAACTATAGTGGGGAACCCTTTACCCACATCTAGGAGAGGAAGAGACGCTCCTGCTCCTCTGCATCTTCTGGTTCCTCCTTCTAGATATTTGTAGTTGCAATGGTGGCATTTGGATCCACATCAATAATATGCTTCCATTTTTCATTCCCCTTATCGGGTTCTGATTCAGAGTTGGAGCATGAATCTGATTCAAAAGCCCTCAACTCGACCACCAATGACTGCTTGGCTCGACACTCACTTTTGTTGTGAGTGGAGCTCTTATCAAACTCTCATCACTTTCTCATGTCCTTCTTCAGCTTCGTGGTGTTGTTCTTTGCTTGCAGCTTTGGAAGGTTGTCTTGGGCCACCATGCCTTGGCTTTGTCCTTTGTTCTACAGTTTGGATGCAGCTTTCCCTTGCTTTTGATTTGTAGATCCAAAGTCTTCCTTCTTCTGTTTGAATTTCTGCTCGACGTTGGTAGCATACTGGTATGTCGTACCAAGCAAGGAGAGGTGAAGGAACTCCATTTCCTCTTGAATGTATATGTGCAAAAAATTGCAGTACTTCAGCACCAAATGTTTCTCCATATCTTTGATACCCAGCTTTGTGCCTAGGGTATGGAACAGATTCGTCATCTCATGCACATCTTGATCCATTTGCTGCCGTAGCGTAGTCCATTGTATGTACTTCTCCTCATAGCTCCCCATGGGATAATATTGTTCCTTGATGGCGTCTTAGAAAGAATTCCATGCGGGTATGGCTGAGAACAGAGAAGGTTCCCCCTTTTCATTTTTCTCACAATAGGTTTCCTACCAGTCCTTGACATGGGGGGTAACTTTGAGGAGTGAAAAAATAATCTTCTCCGGGTCAGAAAAGTCATGAACTGAGAAATATCCTTCTAATAGATTCAACCATCTATCTATAGCATATGCATCTATTTGGCCCTCAAATATTAGAATGTCAAAGTTTACTTGTACCTCAAAAGGATTTGCGCCTCCAGGGTGGTTGTTGGATGTAGATACATCGCCAGTGGGCAGTCATTGAATGATTTGGGAAAATTTATCCATCGTTAGATTTCTTTGTTTTTTGAGGGCCTCCTCAAGAAATATTTTGATAGGATCTCCTACTCCCTCATCTTTATTTTTGTACCCCATGGGCATCCATCGGGGTTTGCAGGGCTAATCTTGCAAAGGTTCAACCAGATCAAGCCCTAGCTCCTTATACCCCGACCTTGTTAGGGACACACAAAAAAGGATCGAGAAATATCAGACTGCTTTGATACCATTGATTCGGATTTATTCAGGAACACAACAGAATACACATATAACCATAAATAAAAAGATGCATTGGAAATAACACTTCATTTCACTAATATCAAAGAACTTAAATTTTTTTACAGGAAGAATGGAAATAAACTAGCTAGGGCACTGGTAGCTTGTATTTGTGAAGAGATGTGGTGGATATAGGCCTCTAAACTGTGTTACAATGAGGCTAGAGGCCCTATTTATTATTAAGAAACAATGGAAAACCCTAAACATTTAAACCTATCCCTAGGAGATGAAGTGCCAAAACTATAGGCTTCATTTCGGTAAATTGGTACATCAACTTCCTGGGGATGTAACTTTGGCATACGATCTTTGTATGACACGCACCATCCTCGTTAGAAAAATATATTTGAGGACTACAAATTTTGATGTGAGAAACATTGAAGGAACTTCCATGTTTCTCTCGGGTTTCCCAAAAAACGTTATTTAGGGCCTCAAAATGGCTCCAGAAGTTCAGGACCCAAAAAACTGCTAAAAATTGTAAACTATGCTACAATTAAGGAAACTGAAAAACTGAAAGAAAAAATGATGGAGCCCCAAGTGGAATAGGCGGGTGGCCACCAATATCCACTTGGATCATAAACATACCTAAGGTACAATGGATGTTGCAATAAAAATGCATCACCAGATACAGTAATATGTTGTCTCATTACAAGTACTAGTTTTGTTGCATCTAAATTTGGAAGGAGTTGTTGCTCTGTGATCTAGTGTCTGATTAGATCACCAGACATAAAGAAACAATATTAATGAAACAATAAAGGGATCCCAGTCTTGAATGATTAGCCATGCAACATGCAACCAGTTTTATGCTATAAAGAAATGAGATTGCACTTGCCCTCCTCAAAGGTTGGGGAAGGGTTTTGAGCTCGTTGCAAATCTTGTGCTCCACTCGAGTGATCTATCATGTCCATACCCAATCTCTTACCCCTTTGCTTGAAATATTCCTCTCCTTCAGCTGGTAGGACTGCATCCTCTTTCAATACAGTAGAGCTCTCACCCTATATTTTGGATACTCTCTCCATACCCTTTCCTCTTAGTGAGATTATATATGCTCATTCCATCCTTTGGGATAATGTATCTAGACACCTAGGGGCTTGAGAAGTTAGGAAACTTCTACAATAATGATACACAATTGTGTCAAGTTGATCTCCTTGGGAATGGAAAAATCTAGAAACCTTTATCATAATTATGAGTTTTTCTCAATTATCTCAATTTCGAAATAATTATTATCTAATAATTATAATCTTTTGGAAAATTAATTATTATAAATTTCTCAATTATGTAATTTAACCATTTTATCATGGGATAAATCTTACATAAGTAAAAGAAAAGGTGAAAATGGATGGATTTTATCCAAGAAACTAAGGTAAGTTGATATTGGGTTTCTCTCAATATAATGGAGTGGAAAATAGGGTTATAATAGCTACCTAAAGGTCCACCCCTCATGAGGTCTAGAACATCGCACACACACCTGGGAAATTTTGGTACAATATACTAGATCGTCGGACCATCCATTCTACAATTTAATGAGGCTCATCAATAGGTATATTATAAAGGGTCATAATTTTATCCTCCAACTTTATAACTATATATTTCTCGCATTTATTTACATTTTTTGTCATATTATGCTTAGTGAGAAGCGTCAAAGATGTTTTCCATATCATGTAGCTTAATATGGTTTAACTGCAAGAATCTAGCAATTTTTGAGACAATTTTTATGTAGGGGCTCAAAGTAGACAACAAGGAGAGATTGTAGGGGGTTTTCCACCTCCTCAACTCCCTCAATCATCCCAAGATCACATAAATATCTCTCTCATCAGATCAAGTTCATTGGAAGCCAAGAAAGTGAGATTCATGAGGATATATCTCCACTATTCTCAAGTTTCAAGAGATAATACTCCTATTTTCTACAGAGATGTTGGTAGCTACCCTCTTGTATAAATGAGCATGTAGAAGAGCCCATTAAGATTCAATTTTTATTTTTATCTAGGTAGTTATTGAGCTCAAGAATTGTTATATTTCTTATTGTTATGTGATGTATTAGATCTTGATTCAATGATAATGAGGAGTTGCTATTTGATTCATTGATGAGTTAGTTTCAAAGGGGTTGAGGCTTTTGGGTATGGGTCCAACCCACTGGCTTAACTTCCTCTTATGTACTTGTATCTTCCTTTAATTTTAGAGTTTTGTTTAGTTTCTTTCATCTTGGTAGAAGGATACTCCATTAAACTATGTGATTGTAGCCTCTGCCTCATATCTCTCATGGGATCATGTGTAGAAGGACCTTCCACCACAAGTCAAAAGCATTATTTTTATGATTTCTTGGAAACATGTTTATGTTAGTTATCTTGATATCCATATGTTTGTTGTAGCTTATAATTTATTTTGTTGATTAGATCAAAATTTTAGCATAAATTAGATAACCTCTAAATTCAACTCATATTTTCCACTTCCAATTGTTTCATTTTGTCAATGATCAATGAATGTATGCATGTGATTATTGTAGGGTTGTTTGAATCAACAATTAAGGTAACCTTCACCAAACCCACCATGGAATCCATCACTTCCTCTTCCAAACTCCAAATTATGCCATCAAAATTATGTTTTATGAGGTCATTTTTCCATGAACACCAAGAGCATATCTTCTAGTGAAAAAAATTCCCTCAAGGGGATATGAGCTTGGCTAGAGGCATTGGTAACCCTTCAACCATTTTCCCTCACTTATATTCACCTTCCCACACCTTCCAACCACCTTCTTCACCTCTTAAACCTTCTCGACAACCTTCCTGTAGCATTATAGGGTTTCCTATAGCAATACAGGGCTCATGTAGCATAGTTGTAGGTCCCCATTCTTGGTCCAATTTTGATCCTTGTTTCCAACTAATATTAGGTTAGGATGTTATTGAACCTTATTTTTTGTTTCATTACCAGTAGAGACTCCTAGGCCACTCCAAACCCTCCTTTTCCTTGCTGCACAACATAAATGTCACTATTATTTTATCACAAAATTCATATAATAATGTTTATGCAAGTGTGAGTTAGTTAAATAGTATATAGAATATTGATTTATGGTTTGATAGGTTATGCAAGAGAAATTAGTTCCTTTACTGCAAATAGGTTTAATAACTAGATAGATGATTGCAATATAGTGTAATTTCCCTTCTCCAAAGTAGGTTAGCTCTTGCCTATTCATGATTTGTTTCAAAATCATTTTCAAGTTGAAATTTATAGCATTCATTTTTTAATTATTATTAGTTACACATTGCATCTACATCTAGTTTTCACTCTAATTCAATAGAAGGAATGGATTGGAAGCACTACTTATCAGAATACCTAGTTGAGGGTGGCATGAGTGGAATCCATCTGATGTGAAAATAACACTGTCACCTCTAAGTTTGTACAAAACCCAAGTTAATAAATATATTTGAGTAGCCATTGGTATTTGTACCGCTCTTGGTGCAATACCAGGGCTCACCACATTTTGGCATCGTTGCTAGGGAGGTGTCTAAGTAGTTTAATGTTTCTTCTTAAGCATTGTTTTCTATTTTTTTTTTTTTGTTTGCATACAATTTTGAAAAAGTGAAGTAAAAAAAAATTGTCTTTCATGTCTCATAGGAGTATGGACAACCAAGGAAAATTTCTACCAAAACCCCCACATCCTCACACAGTCAACCTTCACTCTTCTTTAGTGACTATGAGCTTCCCTCTCTAACTGCAGGGGAGTTAGAATACTCTTTAGGTGAGCACCCTGAATTTTTGAAGAACCTATTTGGGAAGAAGAATAAACTACTTCACCTATCTAAGCTATGCTAAGAACAAAAACAATGATATATTTCCCATCAGAGAAACCAATGGGGAGGACAAGATGAATAACATCAACCCCGCTTCCCTCCCACACTCCATGGCATAACTTCTGAAGACCCTGATACCTTCATGTTTTAATTTTTTGTTGTTTGTAGGACCTATGAATATGCCTCAGATGAAAAAAAGTTGATTTTTCTCCCCTCTACCCTTAAGGATGCGGCCTTATACTAGTTTATGGGTCTGCCTGGGGGAGACATCACTACTTGGGCCCAAATGTAGGAGTCATTCAATAGTAAGTACAAAGATTATTGTAGGTCTAAAAAAACCAAGGAAGAAAATTTTAGGAGACCTGAGGGTCTAGTGAATCTTTAGAATATTATGAGGAAAGGTTACGACTTAACTATAGGAGGGCTAAATTCACCCTTGATCCTAGATCACCCAAGTTAGTTCTTCTCAGTGTGATCAGGGAGGAATTTTTGGATACCCTCAACATGCTATATAGATGGCATATCTATCATTTTTCCTATGATGACATTAAAACTGTGTTCAAAACCCACTCTAGGGAAGCCAGAAAGAAGGGGAGAAGTAACCAAGGCTTGGCTAGAACATCTTCCTCCACCTCATCCATCAAAAGTGATATAGGGAACATGTTGGAGGATTTCAAGAGTGAAATGTTGCATAACTTTGCATTGAAAATGGATACCATGCAGATCAAATGGAAACAAGAGGATGAAGATAGATCCCTAGCTATATTTTTACATAAATTCACTAGGAGACACCCTAGGAATGAATGCCCAATGAATGTCATAGAAATTTACTCAGTCTGTGAGGAAAACCATGCAATCGATAAATTCCCTTCCTTACCAAGCCTAAAATTTGTATATTAAGGGGTGGAAGGTGGGCCAGAGCATCTTTGCTTCATCAATCAAAGGAGGTCTTAAGGACCTTGACCATACTAACAAGGCATGAAAGGTGCACCTTATTCTTATTACAATTCAACTAAAAATTCCCCTTTGCAACCTTGGTACTCTCCACTCATCTTCATGGCCCACACCTCCTTCTTGGCCTTAAGCTCCTCCATATCCTCCTCAACCTATCAACCATCCTTTTCATCCATATCCTTCCCATCCTCCTCAATGGAGAAACCCATCATAAGGTTGGAGGCCTTAGCATAATAAAATTCATGCTTTAATGCCCCCACCCCAACCTCAACCACAACTCACTCATCCTGCTCCACCTAATAAACTTCATATGCCTTCTCAACCTAATCTGAGCCCGAATAACAAACAGGAACAACAAGTCTACAGTGGAGAGGCATCTTACCCTGCATATGATTGTGAAGATCTAAGATATTAACCTTAGGTTTGGGAGAGTGCTCCTAGATAACCATCCACCATCTCTACCTGAAGAGCTTGAAGAGGAAAAGGAAGAGAGTACCCCTCAAGTAAATCCACCTCCTTTTCCTAAGAGATTGACCCACCTGAGCCAACACACCCTAGAAGAGATTGAACTTCTATGAGAATTTAATAATTTTTGTGTCAAGATACCCCTTCTCTCGGATATTAAGGATGTTCCTGTCTATAATAAGCTTATCAAGGAGAAATGATTCAAAAATATTTGGAGAAATAAGAGAGACACCCCCACCATCAATGTTGTTCATCAATTATCTGATTTGATGCTGGAGAGAGTGTTGGCTTTGAGGGGCTTCAACACAGGTTCAAAGTAGCTACGCACCAACAAAACCCTCTACTACCAACCCTTTCGGAAGTGACCTGCAATGCAGATCGTAGTCTCACTTGAGGCAATATTAGGATATGTCAGAACTAGGTTTATGCATCTAGAGGGACATTAGGATGTGGATCTATTGGCTAAACCTCTATTTATACTTATTCTGAACTGCATAGATTGAGCTATCTACTTTAATTGTTATTCTTCAATCATGAATTAATACTTCTATGCACTGCGCCTTTATCATCAAAACATAACAAAAAAGCATAAAAATAACTTTGCAATGCATATAATAAGAAAACACACACATATAAACATAGTGATGCTCCAAAATTTTCTCCTTTTATTATGATACATTTATTTGATACATACACTTCTTCGACATGCACACACAACTACACGTGGTATGCGCACAAAGTTGCAGACTCTTCAAGGCCTCCTCGCACACAGCTATGGAGCCTTCTCCTGAGACCCAAATAGAATAAAGAAAATATTCAATATTTTGTGCTCATTACAATTACATTACCTATATATTATTTCAAATTTACGTTACATAGATTTATATAGACTTTACATTCATACAATACCATGGTCCACATACGATGGGCAAACAAAACTAGAAATTAGACCCAAACCCTTTACAAAAATAGGGGTTTCAACCCGCCCCGAAGCCCCTAAACATCCACGTGGTAAATTTATCTTCTTTGGACCGCGCACTCCACTCCTTGAGTTTTAGATTCTTTGACTAAAAATTGGACGAAGTTGGGCCATGCCCCACATGCCCCCAACACTCACATGTGACTAGTCCCGAGTCACTCAGCAGGTGTGCCCCAAACCTTCTTTGTAATGTTGGTGTAGGTTGTATTCAATGGTTGAATCATTTCTGCAAACTAATTTTCTTCTTGGTGCACTTCTTCAAGAAACTTCTCTGATGTTGGCTTGACGATCTTTTGAAGCACAAATTTCTACTTCAATTTCATCTCCTTAATTTTTTTATCAACTGTCTGAGACAGTCGAATGGCTTCATCATTCCATGGTTGATTCCTTTCTCTAATCAACTGCTCCTTCCTGCACAAATCCTTGATCTAGCTCTCCATATTTTTCCCCTTCCATGATCTAAGTGATTAATTGTGTTGGTGCTAAAGTTATTGTAGTGTCCTAGATCTCATCCAAATGCTTCTGTTTTTCCTGTACCTCATGTTCAATTTTATGAATGTTTGGATCCTCCTATAGCGAGGTCCAAATTTCCATTGTTTCATCGAATAACTTTCCATAGTACGTGACTGTGGTGGAGATACCTTCCAATGTAGTTTTAAGATCTTCTTCCATTTTATCATATACCTCCAGTGGTGTGGTTGTATATATCCTCATCTTCAGCTCACTGATCTGCATATAGTACTCGAACTTGAGCTTTTCCATGTTATTATTTGATTCTTTCATCGTAAGGACTAGTTGTGCAAACTTCTCTATTGGGGCTTCCTCTGTGTGTACCTTGATGTCCAGAATCTCATTACAAGTCTTGCCTTCCTATGTTGTTGTTGCTCCTTGTCCCTCTCCTTAATTATCTAGTTTAATTTCATCATTATATTTTGGTTTTCCTGTTTCACTTCTTTGGTGCCCTGCAAGATGCGGTGTTCTTTCCCCTTCAGTTATTCAATGATACCTTGATGAAACTCTTGTAGTTTTAGGGTGGGAAGCATGATGAGGTTCATGCATATGCTTCCCCATCCTTTGGCGCATTCCATATCTTCAGCTACGTCGAACTGAAGTTATCCTCTGGGTACCTGCAAAACTCAAACATCCAAATTTGTTATCGAACAATGCTCTAGCTGCGTCTGTTGGCTCGTTTGTGCTGATTGAATGGTTGGTTGTTCCTATGGTTTTTCTTGTGCCAACACCTTAAGCTTTTGTATTCCTTGTTGCACCTTTGTCAATTCTACCTTGTGTTGATCTTCAATATTTTTCTAGGTATCTTCTGTGATATGGAGCACCTTATCGCCAATTTCATCGATGTCTCCTTTAGTAAGGGTCATTGGCTCTGTGCGCATGAATTTATAAGCCTTATTCTTCTTTCGCATCGCTGTGGTAGAGGTTGGGGGGACCCTTCTCTTCATAATAAATTAGAACTCCTCCTGTTCTATGTAGCTTGGAGGGTCCTAGCCACACTATTTTGTGCTTCCAGTCTCTTCGTCATTCTTCTCAGCTTCTTCAAATGCATTTTTTCCTACTTGTGTATTTTTTCCATTGGTTCCTGAATGTTCTATCTTAGTGCCTCTAGTGGATGGATCCAACCAATCTATCAGATAGTGCCTTCCGATCTTCAAAATGTTAAATTTTGTAACCAAGTATGGAAACGGGTACCATAATTCATCTATATCCTTTCACATTTTGATGTACACTCTATGAAAGTTAGCTTTGAAATATTCAACACCCCGATAATATTAAAATAAGGTAGGTGACAACCTGGGGTGCTGACTCACCACTATGTGCAGATCCATCTCCATTAATACCCAGAAATTTTTATTCTCCATCACGCGCTTCAGGTCTGTAGAAAACCAAAGCGAAGCGTACCTCGCAGCTTCGCACACATCTGGGTCCACAATAGGGAACTATGAATCTTCTGGGTCCTTCCACATCATCATTTTAATAATTGGTAGAAACCATGCATAATGAAACTTTCTCCATTCCTCTTGCACTTCACGGAAGTCATCTAAAAATTATTTACATAAATAGCCATCCCCTCTCGTTATGTCATGGAATAGTTCTTCTCCACCTTAAACAACTTTCTTCTTGAAAAAGCTATGGGGTGATCAATTTATCCTTCGCCTGGTTATGCCATTACTGAGCCCAATGTTATGCAAGAGGCATCAACATGTACATGAAATTCCTTATTCCATTTTAGGAAAACTAGAATCGGTGAAGTTACCAACTTCTCCTTTAGTATGTCGAGGCTCTTAAAGCATTCTTCATCACAAAAAAAGGTAACATCCTTCTTCAATATATTCTCCATTGGTGCAGTTATCTACGTATACACCTTTATGAATTTCCTGTAGTAGCCAGTATGACCAAGTTTTGTGCATAGTTGTTTCGCTGCCTTAGGTGGTTCCAGCTTCACAATAGCAGCAATATTCATGGGATATACCATCAATCTTTGTCTACAAACAACATGCCCCAATAGTATACCAAAAGGTACACAAAATATGCACTTCTTCAAATTCAATGATATTTGATACTCCCTAAAGGTATCCAACATCAATCTCAAGCTTGAAACATGCTTCTTCAATAGTCCAAACGATGTCCAATCATCAAAATAAACCTCTAAACATTTTTCTATATACTCCTCGAAATTTACGACTATAACTCTAGAGAAAATGGTAGGAGAATTCTTCAATCAAAAAGGCATTAATATATACTGAAAAGATCCCCATTCAGTGGAAAACAATTTATTACCCCTATCTTCTAGTGCAATTCTAATCTGATGGTAATATGAAAAATAATCTATAAAATAATAAAGCTCCTGTCCTCCAACATTATCCAACACTTCATCTGTGAAGGGTGTATGAAATGGGTCATGCACACATGCATCATTCATCTTCCTCAAATAAACACAAATTATGATTCCACCCTTTGTATTCTTCTCCTGAACTACCATAGGAACGATTCATTCAAATTCCTCCACATGTTCAATTATTCTAGCCTTAATCATCTTCTCTAGTTCTTCCTTCACTTTTTCTTTGTACTTGTGGTTGAATCTATAGGGTCATTTTTTCACTGGCTTAAAATCTGGTTTTAGAGTAATCCTCGTAACTCTGATGTCTCCTAATATACCCTTTAATTCAGAAAATTTCATGGGAAACAGTTCTTGTTATTTGTGCAATAGTTATGCAACCTTGCAAATAGTATCTTCATCCCAATAATCTCCAACTAGTGCAAATTTTGGTTCTTCTTTTGACCCTATATTCACCTTCTTCGTCTTCACATGCTGCATTATGTAAAGTATATTAGGTTTTGAGCCAGAAACATCACGATGTCCCTCTGATTATGGGATATCAATATTGCACGGATCCTCATCATCTTCTTCCGCTGTCACATTATACCATTCCAGTGTGTGCTGCAACTTCGCAGTCCATTCTGGCTATGTCCAAATCAACGAAGTTGCGTTCTTAAAAATCCATATTTGAAATGCTTGCAGAGCTTCATTTACGCATGGGTGGTCATATTCAAAACTAACTGTTAGTAGTAACCCTTCAACAAAATCTGACCAATTAGTCGTTCCATGTCATCGTTTTGTTTCAAGATACCAATTCATAGGTATCACATCCAATGTGTGAAATAATATATGTACCCATTTCGTTTCTAGTTCTCCACCCCAGAATAAAGTCCAGCGAAACATATGCTTTCGAGGGTCATCCTTGCCATCATATTTTACTGCGATTTTGGTATTTACTTGGCCAAATATGACCTTCATCAACCAGAGATACTCTTTCCAACTCCCTATATTTTCTTTATGAGTGTTGATCTTAGAGCTACATCCAAATATTGGAACCATTGTTCTTCTGGTAATCTTCTTTCAAATTCATTAAGAAAATGATTGACATCTCCTATCTCACCATAATAAGGAAAATTGCATGCCTCTGAAGTGATACAACAAAGTGATATTGTGATTCTGTTACATTTCTTGGTAGACACTTCATGCAACTTGTTATACCAATTCTCCAGTTCTTCATCAGAGTCTGAAACACATGAACTATTATATTCCCAACTTAGCCTTCCATTTGTAGTGGTATTGATTCAATATTCCTCCTTAGTGGTTATCTTGCATATATTATCAATATCTGCATCATGGTACTCATCGCGGACAAGCTCTATATACCGCACTCCTTCAGATGGATCTAGAGGAACAATGACCCTCAGCCCCCTTTTTCAAACACCATATTTCTCTTCTTCAAGTTGATTATGGCATGTTTATCAAAAGCCCAATCTAATCCAAGAAGCAACATATATGGATTTTTGTCATCTACAATTTCAACTACTTATACCCCTTCAATATATACTATCACACCAAGTAACCTTCCCATAGGGATGATCTTCTGCTGGTTAGATGTTCTCAACTTGATTGACGACCATTGCAACTATGGTTTTCCCATTCGCTTCCATGGTTTCTTAGGAAACACATTGGCATCAAATCCCAAATCTAGGATTACATGATCCATATTATAATCCCTAATCTGCGTAGTCATTCTCATTTCCCTTCCTGTTCTCTTCTTATATCGATGCAACTTTTTTACTACACGTGGCTCGCTACATGGTTCTTATTTTCGAGCGTAGGAGTCTATCAAATCTTGGAGTCCTTCAAAAACCTTATGATCTCTCAACATCATCATGCAGGTCTACAAAAATAAATTTAATATAGCTGGATCAAATTCCTTCATCGTAGAAATTATCTTAGTGTTGTCCTTATTTAGTATTAACTTCTATAGTGGTTGCGCTTTACATGTGGAAGCTCCAGGATCCATGAAGCTTCGCTTCGCATCCATGAATTTCTCCATTTCTCTTTGTTTTCCATTTCTCTCCACATGTTGAATCCAGGGGCCTTTTCTGCGCTATTCCTAACCCACGTGTTTTCCATCTACTTCTTTCCTTCAACACTACCATTTCCTGTCACTACGCCACTTCTATTTATGATGTTAATGCATGGGTCATATTCACTTTGTTCAGTGGTCATCATTTGTAGGTTCGGCGTAGGCTGCTGGTTCATTTTCTCCTGCATCTTCGTCATAAGGACTCGAAATTCTTCTATCACATGATCAAAATCTTTACAATACTTATAGGTTGAGGTAGGATTCTAGTAATCCATCGTGAAGTGTCCTGCTTCTCCACAATTATAACATATAATTTTGCCACATCCTCGACCAACGCCTCTTCTTCTCCTCATCCTCGCCCTTGGAATCCTCCTCGACCCACGTGTTTTCCTTGATCCTCATGTGCGTGCCCTCCAGCCTGCATTCTATAAGCATCAACATTGCACTCCATTATCAAATCATAACTTCTGTAGTCTTTTTTGGGCCTAAGAGAAGGCACCGTAGTTGTGTGTGCGGAGGCATGAAAGTGTTTGCAGCTTTGTGTGCAAACCTGCAACTGTGTTTGTAGGTCAAAGAAGTTGTATGTATTGAAGAAGACTTATCTTAACAAAGAAGAATATTTTTGGAGCATCTTTTCATTTATCTATGTATTTTCTTATTATCTGCATTGCGAATTTATTTGTATGTCTTTCTGTTATGTTTTAATGATAAAGGCACAATGCACATATGTATTGGTTAATGATCGAAGTATAAATTGTTAAAGTAGATAGATGTATCTTCGTAGTTCCAAATAAGCATAATTGGAATATTAGCAAGTATATCCACATCCTATTGTCCCTCTAGATGTAGAAACTTTGTTCTGACATCCCCCAATATTGCCTCAAGTGAGATTGCGATCTACGTTGCAAGTTGTTTCCGAAAGGGCCGATAATAAAGGGTTTTGCTGGTATGAAGCTACTTCGAACCTAGGTAGAAGCCCTTCCAAGCCAAAAATGGTCCTGGCAGGACCATTTGTTGGCTTGGAGGGGCTTTGACCTAGGTTCGGAGTAACTATGCACCAAAAAAACCCTCTACTACCAGCCCTTTTGACAACGACCTGCAGCACAGATCGCAGTCTCACTCGAGGAAATATTAGGGAATGTCAGAACCAGGTTTCTGCATCTAGGGGGACAATAGGATGTGGATCCACTAGCTAAACCTCTATTTATACTTATTATGAACTGTGTGGATTCAACTATCTACTTTAACTATTATTCTTCAATCATTAATTAATATTTGTGCACACTTCTCCTTTATCATCAAAACATAACAAAAAAGAATACAAATAACTTCACAATGAAAATAATAAGAAAATACACACAGATAAACACAACGACGCTAAAAAATATTCTTATTTTATTACGATAAATTTATTTGATACATAAATGCATACACTTCTTCAACCTGCGCAGATATCTATAGGTGTTCTATGCACAAAGTTGCAAAGTCTTGAAGACCTCCCTGCACATAGTTGTGGAGCCTTCTCCTAAGACCCAAACAGACTAAAGAAAATATTCAATAATTTGTGCTCATTACAAGTACATGATCTATATATTATTTCGACTTGACTTTACATTGCTTTATATAGGCTTTACATTCATACAATACCATGGTCCACATACCATGGGAAAACAAAAATAATAAGTAAACCCAAACATCCACACGATATATTTATATTTGTTGTACCACACACTCCATTCCTTGAGTTGTGGATTCTTTCACTCAAAATTGGAGAAAGTTGGACCTCGTCCAATAGAGAGTGATTTTACCAAAATACCTAGACCCTGGACATCCAATAGTGGATGTGCACATTGTTAGTAACAGTGTCCCTCATACACGGATTAATCTTGGGGCTGCCATCAATATAATTGCTAAATAAACCATGTTGAAACTCAAACTCCAAGGTGTCTTGAGAAAGACGACTACAGTGCTGCAACTTCTAGATAGATCCGCAGTAGCCCATGAGGGAGTTGTTGAGGATTTCATGGTCTCCATTAACTCTTGGGAATATCCCACTAACTTTCTGGTGCTTCAACCCAAAACCAAGTTTAATGGTTATCCTCATATCTTAGGATGACCTTGGTTGTCGACTGTTGATGCATATATCAGTTGTAGGGATGGGAAAATGACCATCAATAATTAGTCCTTATCAAAACAACTGATATTATATCCTCCTAATCAGCCTTCTATTGAACATGATCTACCTTTGTGGATAAGGAATGAGGAAGAAGATGAAGTGTATCATGCAAAACCATACCCAATCTATACCTTAGATTTTGTTATAGGAGGGGGTAAACCTGATGAAGATGACCTCATTGACCATATCCTTCATAAACAACTCCCCACAACCATTCCACTTGATGAATTTGTGAGAGAATATGGAAGCAGTCCTTGGAATGAGCTATGATCAATTGAATCAAACCCTGAACATGTCAAAACTGTATATTTTGGCCCATCTAGAATATTGAATATCATTCCCTCCCTCTTGACCAAATAAGAAGAAAAATTTTGCAATATGTTGAGAAAACACTTAGATGCTTTTTCTTGGGACTATAAAGAAATGAAATGGGTGCATCTATCATTCTGTACTCACCATATTTACATAAAATAAGGATGCAATCCTATGCACCAACCCCAAATGAGAATGAAATGAACCCTTAAGGACATAGTAAAGGAAGAATTACAAAATTTGTTGGATGTAGGTAGTGAGCCCTGGTATTGCACCAAGAGTGTTGCAACTCCCAAGGTCTACCCTCGTTTCCTTTGTCAACCCAGGGTTCGTAAAAACTTGGAGGTGACAGTGCTATATACACAGCATATGCATTTTTTTCATGTCATCCTCTTCTTCTTTACGAAAGGGTGATATTTCTTAAACTATGATAAAAACTAAAAAGTAAATTGTTGGAAGGAAATTATAGAAAGGAAACTAACTTAATTTGTAGAAAGGAAATGATGGAAATGAAATTAATTTAATGTGTGATTTTTGATGTGCGATGCAGCGGATGATGTGGTGGTGGGACCGGTGACGAAGTACAGAGAGATATCACAATTAGCAGAAATGAGCAGTAAGTGTTAACGGGAACAAAATAAAAAGTGTGATATGCGATATGCGATGAGTCGGATGATGTGGTGGTGGGATTGGTGGCGGAGTATGGAGCGATATCGCAATCGACATTTGGAGTGGGGAGTGTTAAAGGAAAAGGGGAAAAATTGCAAAATGAAAAAGGCGATTGCGGTAAGGCTGAAATTTGCAAAATGCGATACAAAAACTGTGAAGTACAAAATGCAACGGGATAAAAAATGCGAAGTACAAAATGTGATATCGCAATCGCAATATCGCAAAGTTGGAGGGATAGCAGATGTGTTTTTTAGAAAAAGGCTTTGAAGTGTGAAATGTGATTTGCAATGTGGCGGGGTATGGAGAATTATCACAATTGGTTAAAAGGAGCGGTAAGTCTTAAAGGAAACCATTAGAAACTGCGATTTGCAATTTGCGATTTCGCAATATCGCAAGGTTGGTGGAAAAGCGATAGTGCAGTCGAGAGGAGAGTGTGAAGTGCAAAGTGTGATAGCAGGAATTTCGAGGAGGAAAGGTAGAGGTCAAACTTTAAAGTGTTTGGAGGGTTTTCAAGTTAAAATGGTTGTGATAGCTGTGCAAAGAGACAAGAAGGGATAGAAGGTGAACTTGAAGGTGAAATTGAAGGTTTTTTGGGGATAGAAGGTGAAATTGAAGGGATAAGAGAAAAGGAGGGAAATGGAGGCGTAAAAACAATGTTCATGCCATGAAGACAGAGATGGAAAATGAAGTGGGAAGGCACCACGGAGCTTCTCTAGGGCTTTAACATCAATTCCGCAAACAACTCTGTTGACCTATGCACAAAAAACAAACAAATGCATAAAAACTATAGTGAAAAGGAAGACTAGAAAATGGTAATGAAATTCTACTTTTAATCTCAAAAAAAGTGAATAGAAATCATTTTTTGGGTTTGTGGGAAGGTTTTCCCTCCTTGAGTTCTGTTGACAGAGATGAGAAGGGGGTATTGATACCTAGATTTTTATTTTTTATCCTCCATTCTATTACTCGCAAGAAAATGAAACCTATAACAACACACTAAAATAAAAACTAACATCAACTTGAAACATAAATGAAATTACCAGAAGCTGAATTAATGGAATGAAAGAAAGAAGAGACCAAATACAACAGAGAGGCTAAGGCACATGGATTGGGCCCTAACCCATGAGCCTAGATCTTTGAAACTCAAATCAGTAAAATGAAATTAGTATGCTCATTTCATAAAAGAATAGCCTCATACATTTATGAAAGTTTGATCACTGAGTAAAATAATAAAAATCTCAATAGCTTGCAATCAAGTTCCCACCCTTCCTAGCTCTAGCTTTTTTCTATTATTCTATAGGGAAGCTACAAACAACTCTTTAGAAAATGGTGATTGATTCCACTTGACTCCAAGTAAACAAAGATTGGGTGCACTCCTCTTTGAGTTGCTTGGCTGGCTCTAGAATTTGAATCGTCGGAGAGAATCCCTGGGGATCATTTTGGCTGCCTTTGGAATTTGAATTGATGGAGAGAATATTTGGGATCCTTTGGCTACCTTTGAGAGTTAAGGAGGGTGGAAAATCCTCCTATAATATCTCCTTGCTATCTTCTCCAAGTCTTTATGATAAATTTTTTATAAAATGCTAATAATTCATGATTTTATGCACTCAACCTCATATTAGGCACTCAGAGTATGTTAGCCTTAATCACCACCTATACTAGCATCATAAAACCAACTAATAAAAAAAATGCAATAAAAAAAGATATAAGAAGGAAAAAATGTGACCATTAACCCCTCCAAATATGTCTAATTATGGAGCTCATCATCACCCCCCTACTGAATGGTTGCTCGTCCTCTGAGCAACTAATCCTCCTCCTACATTTCCTTCAAATTTTTGACAGCGCCCCTAATTTCCTGAGGAAGAAGTGCGAGATTTCCCCAAAGGGGTAAAAACCATTATTATTTTCTGCATCCTCCCATTCTCTATCTTGTGCATTTGTGTCCTTTTCATCATTCAACCACAACAACGAAGGTGGGATGAGCTTTAGTCCAAACCATTGGATCTTTTTGGCTTGCATGGCCCTTTTGTATAATGGTGCCCTTTCCAATGCACCGCTTAGTCTTTCTGAAGTATGATACACCTTTTTCTTGAGGCTATAAGGGAGGCGGTTCCATCTCCTCTGGTTGGCCATAATACACTCATATTTTATCTTCCTAGAAACATCATCAAAGTGGCCTATTACCTGTGTTTTAGTTTTAAGGTAGCTTTCAACTAATGCAGGGTCCTTTTCAATCTCTCGACAGCTAAGGACGACTCCTCTTGGGCTGAACAATTCTAGTCTGATATATAGGGGTTCTCCAGTTCTTCTTCCCATGACCCTCCTTATGTCTTTTTCTCTAGTGTCCTCATTCATCATCCAAGATGCTAAATCCATCAACTGCATATCCCCCATTATAGGATTGGGGTCCCAAGTATCCATATTTGTCAGCATAAGGTTATGCACATAAATATCTGCCATATTTTTCTAATTAACCATGCTAGCTTGCTTGTAGAAATCCATGAATTGCCAACAATCTTGGAAAGGTAGGGATCCATGAGAGGCTAGAGTTTTGGTTTGAAATAGGATCCATTTCTCCTTGAGGTACATAGCATATGAGTCAGAAGGGAATCTGTGCTGAAGGGATTCTATGCATAAGTCTGCCATAATGGCTACTTGTTGCCATTTTTGTTGCAATTGCTCCTTCAGTGCTAGATTCTCTACCTGTGCCTTCTGCAGCTACTCCTTTAGAACTGTTTCTTCGATTATTTCCTCCTCCCTTGGTGATTATTCAATGATAATTGGGCTCGTGGGAGGAGTTTCTATCTCTCTCTGACCTATCCTCTATTGTCAGCTTTGAAATATATAGAGTTCTTCCTTTTTCTCATTGCGCTCAGAGGAGCTATGGTGGAAACTACCTCTATTTTTTTTAGGGGATTTGGTTTTGTGTTGTGAGTCTACTTCTTGCTCACTTTCTGCTACCTCTATGACTTCTATTGCCATCTCTTCCATCTTTCCTTGGCATTTTGTCTCTTCCTCTCCTTATTTTGGTTCTTCTTGTTCCTCTTCTAGTTCTTCTTCTAGTTCTTCTTCTCTAAGGTTAGGAGTAGAATCATGCCTTGTTTGGGTTGTTATAAAAGCTTCCCTTGGTCCCTTTCTACTGTGTCTAATATGAGGTATACTTCGGAAGATATCTCGTCTGTTGGTGATGTTGTTCTGCTACTACTATTGTTGCATGTTTTTCAAATATGCAGCCCACTCTTTGTATTGTTATGCTGTAGGCTCCCTTTGGTCTCTTTCCCTCAAAAAATCTCAATTCACTGGTTTGGATGAGACAGGATATCTTTTTATTATATTTTGGAACTAACTTTGGAGTTCTTATTGACGAACCCATGCTTAAACTAACAGGGGGGGGGGTGTGAATCAGTTTAATACATTTATGGACTTTTTAAAAAATATTTTAAACTTATTTACACCTTCATTTCATGATCAACTTAATGTATAATGAAACAAAAATCTTAGTATGTGAGCAACAAGTATTAAGCAGATTAAATTCAGAACATCAACACATAATCAACATGCACATAGACAACAGATATAAGTGGAAATCCATAAGGGAGAAAACCACATCTTATTATTGTTGTGATGCAAAGGAAAGATCCAACTCCCTCTCACCATTTATTTTCTGTAGGCTCCAACCTATACGAGGCTACTACCTCAAATTCTGCAAGCTACAACTTATAAGGAAGCTCCAACTCCACTCTATTTTCTACAGGCTACCACCCACAGGAGGCTCCTACCTCAACCATCTACAACTGGACATCTATCAAGTTACAAATTGATATGGAAGCACCAACTTCCTCACACTATAATAAAATCATATGTTGATTTACCTGGATATAAGCTATGTTTTACTCCACTGTTGTCCCTCCAGCCTTCAAATTTGATTTCTGTTAGCTTTGGATCTCCACAACTTCTCTATCTGCTCCTTCTTATTCTTCCACACTCTAACTCTTTATGCACATTAAAATAACATCATTTATAGAGATTAATTCATGCTTGTTTGCATTCCATATGGAAATATGAAATGAACAGATATGACTCTTTTCCTTCCACCCTCTCATTTCCTCGCTCAGCATATTCAGGATGTTACAACACTATATACTCATTTCAGTATTGAATTGGAGTTTTTATTTGCCTATGGAGACTTGCCTTTGCATCAAAAACAATATAAAAAATAATAATGAATACACTTACAGTTACAATAATATTCCAATTCATCCCTTTCATCTTCTTAGCTTTGTTGTGCATTTGTCTTTTCTATTTCTGCAGTTATATTTCAACTGTGATGCATAAATACCCTTTTTTCTCGACTCGACAAGTATTGTTGCACTGTTCTGCACGAGTTTTGGGTCCTTTTTCTTACTCGAGACTTTCTTTTTTTTGTTCAGTATTTTCTTTTTATTACCCGAGTCTTTTCTTCCATGTTTAGCCTTTTCATTTGACTCACTGCTGCAACACTTTTTTGCGGGTTCACTATTCTACACGGTCTCCTGGTCCTTTTTCATGCATTCAGGTCTTTCCTTTTGTGACCTGTGGGGTATGGCCCACATAAACTCCCTTTTAACGCATCATATTACAATATCTTATTTTATTCCACATACATACATTAGAAATCAAACAACGCATATTTTATATAATAGAAACGTGGAACAGGGTTTATCGAGTCCCACAACACTTGACCAATCACAATACGTTGCACTACACTTGCCTACAACTTTTAATGTTTAGCACTTAAACATATCTCTTGTCTTGTGCGATATGCGATCGCATCCAACTTAACTTACCGTGCGAACCTTAAGCACAAAAACATAAAATTTGCGATGTGCGCTAATTCATAGTGTTGACACATGGCTCCTCCCTTTCACTGCATCGCAAACAAATTAACGTACCTTAGCACTATTTGCTAAAATTTTCAATGTGTGGGCTCTCGATTCATCGTCCATCGTTGATCTGCCCCCAGATCTAACGGTCCTCATCTGATCGCACTTCGCACTTTATAATATTTCCTTTGTGGTTACCCTCTATTTCTTGCGATCTATGATATTACGCAGTGTTGACACGTGCCCTTCTCCACTTCACATCGCATACAATTTAACTTACCTTGCGATGGCCTTAACAGTATCTGCTAATATTTGCGATGTGCAAACTCGCAATTCAATCTCATTCGTTGATCTCTCGTCTTCACTTCTGCAATCTAATCCTGACCATCCACTCATCCTTCACATGGTTCTTCTTCATATTTTTTTCCTACCCTGATCTGTGCAGTTAATTCTTAATATTTTGATTCTGTGATTCGATATTTTCCATCTGATCGCCTCCCTTGGAATTCTTCTCATATTTCTCTGCCTTAGTCGATTTTCCTTCTTTCAGCTGTCACCACACCTCCGCATCTCTGCTATTCTTCCTGAGCTTTATTCAGTTTCTAAGTGCATTGATCTCTCCTGAGATTGTTCTTCTATTCATTATTCACTCTGACTTTGGATTTTTATGCTTGTTGCATGCCTTTGTTTCTTCTCTACTGCCTTTGTTGCCTTTGCTTCCTTCGCTGCCTCTCCTACCTCTGCTTATTTTTTTCTTCTGCAAATCTCTCCTGATATTTTTCTTCTGGTTATTTATATAACGATTACACCATCTCGAGCTTTCATTTGCTACCTTTTCTACCTCTGTTGCCTCTGCTTCTTTGCTTCTTTGTGCATTGTTACCTGATCTGCTCCTTTGTCTTATTTTTGGTTCTGGTGTTGCTCCTTTGCCATCAATGACAATATTTCCACCACTTATGTAACTCGGCCTCAGCTCCAGTTTTCATTAGAGACCATTGTTTCCTTCTCTCTGTTAATTCATGATGGACTGTGTGTTTCCTCCCCTCATTCTCCTCTACTCCAATTGATTTAAATTTTTTCTTTTGCATGCCCAGGTGGCGTGAATTTGCAGTTCTCCCTAGTCATACTTCATGATGGTGGCCAAGCTAACTGGCCACCTTTTTTCCCCTTAAGCTCAAAGTCTGCAAATTTAATTATTTCTGGCTATTATGGATCCATAGTGACGAGTGAGAAGCTACACCTGAGTTTACCTATTGTTGTCAAGGAATTTTCAGGAGCTGGAATTTGGAGACAAGCCTCTTATATGCTGCATTATTATTTTCCTGTTTTATGAGTGAGAAGCTTGCTGAATGAGAAACTCTCTGAGTGAGCTGCTGATCATTTTTTTGTTTCTTCCCATTGTAGATGATGCGTGGAGGTGCTCCAGATGCCATGGGTGGCACTCCTGTCTTTCCTGGGGTCTTCTTTATCAGCTCCTCCTTGTTTTTCTTTGCAGTCCATGAACAAGTAAGTGGGATGTCTCCAGGGAGGTTTTCAACCCACAAGCTTGCCTTGGGCACCTTAGAGATGTTTTCACCCATGGAACTTTATTCCCTTTTCTTATTTTTTCTCTCTTTCTTTTTATTTTATTTTATTTTAGCAAGTGAGTTGCCTCGATCAAGGTTTTCAACCCACAAGCTTAACTTGGGTGCCTCAGAGAGGTTTTCACCCATGGATATATATATATATATTCAGGAGGTGTGGGAAAATATTGATTTTCCCATCACATACACCTCTCTGCTTATTGAATTTATGAACTCTTCCCTTGACAAAGGCTTCTTGTAAATTTTAAGTCTATGACCATTGACAAGCAAGGGGATTCCTTCCTCATCTATGGTTTTGATTTGAACTGCGCCATTATCAAAACATTTTTCCACTATGTAAGGTCCCAACCATTGCCATATTCCTTTGAAATATTTAGATCTTGAATCATACAACAATGCCCAATCTCCTTCTTGGAAGGTCTTTTCTTTGATGTTATTGTCATGCCAGACCTTCCTTTGCAGCTGAAATACCTCTGTGTGAAAAGGTGCTTGCATTCTGAACTCATCTAATCCATTTAGTTGCAACAACCTCTCTTTTTTGGGAATTTTATAGATCTAGATTTAATTCAGCTGTTATTCTTAAAGCATTGAATTCAAACTCAACTAAAAGTAGAGCCTTCTTACCATAGACTAGTTCATAAGGAGTGAATCCTGTTGTTGTCTTCCAAGTAGTGTTGTAGGCCCAATTAGCGTCTACCAATCTATCTGACCAATATTTTATGCTGCTGCTCACAACCTTGGTGATGATTCTCTCTAAAGCTCTGTTAGTTACTTCTATTTGGCCATTCGCCGGAGGGTGATATGTAGTAGAAGTTCAATGCTTAATCTTGTGCTTCCTCAAAATATTCTCAATGAGGTGAGAGGTTAATTGTGCTCCCTGATTAGTGAATATTTCTCTGGGGTATCCAAGCTTGTAAAACACATTCTATCTAATAAATTATAAAACTTTCTCCTCGATTTCTACCTTCACTACTTTTGTTTTAGCCCACTTTATTAGGTAATCAATCCAGACTATGATATAATTCTTTTGTCCAGATGGTGGATCGATAGGTCCAACAAAGTCCATGACCCACTTTTCAAATGGCTCAAGAGACACCTGAGTGTGCAAAGGCATCTCATCCCTTTTCATGGGTTTCCCCATCCTTTGGCACTAGTCACACCTGCTAGTGTATCTTCCAGAATATTGGTGAAGGGTAGGCCAATAGTATCATGCCTGCAAAAATTTGTATGCAGTTCTATTTGAAGAAAAGTGGCCTCCACATGGGTTGTCATTACATTTAGAGAGGATATCAAAAAATTCTTCCTCCCTTACACATCTCCTTAGGATTTGATCAGGGCCTAGCTTGAAAATGTTTCCCCCAATCAATGTGAAAGGGGTGTTTTTTCTGATGATTCTACTCCTCTACCAAAATGAAAGATTAGGAGGGAGTATCCTAGCAACCAAATAGTTGGTTATATCAGAAAACCATGGTGAGAGTGCTGATATAGCAAAGAGATGCTCATCTGGCATTTGGTCATCCACCATTCCTTCTTCACTTGCAGGGAGAGCTAACCTGGACAAAAAATTTGCAAAAAAAATCTCCTTTCCAGGTTTATCAACAATAGTCAAATCAAATTTCTGAAAAGTAACAACCATCCAATTATCCTAGCATCAACATCTAGTTTTTTCATTAAATATTTGATGGTTGCATGGTCAATGTGAACAAAGGTTTGATATCCAGTTACACAATGTCTGAATTTGTTCAAAGCATGGACAATAGCTAACATCTCCTTCTCAGTAATAGTTTAATTTAGTTTGGCCTTGGAAAAGTTCTTGCTAATGAAATAAATGGCATAAGGGATTTTGTCCTCTAATTATCCTAATGTTTCCCCTACATCTTTTTCGGATGCATCAGCGTGGATGTGGAAAGGCAGAGTCAAATTTGGACCTCTGAGGATAGGGGTTGTAGTAAACTTTCCCTTAATGAGATTAAAAACCTCTTGACAAGGACCAGACCAAACAAAATCAGAATCGTTGGCCAATAACACAAATAATGGCGAAGCCATCTTCCTGAAATCTTGGTGAATCTTCTATAATTACCAACTAAGCCTAAAAAACTCCTAACAACTTTCTTCTTTTGAGGAGTAGGTACCCTTTTGATGATAGTGATTTTGTTCAGTTCTACCTGTATTCTTGCTTGGGATATGGAGTGTCATAATACAACCCTTTCTTTCTTCAGGAATTCATACTTTTTTGGGCTCAAGGAGAGATGCATCTCAATGAAACTTCTTAGTACTTTACCCAAATTTGAGAGAGCTTCCCAGAATTCATCCCCATATGGTGTGAAATCATCCATGTAGAGTTCGACTGAGTCATGGACTAACTCAAAAAAGATGCTAAGGACGGCTCTTTGGAAGTTAGTTGTGGCATTGCACAACCCAAAGGGTAGGAATCTATAAGAAAAGGTACCCCAAGGGTAGGTGAAAGTAGTCTTACCCTCGTCTTTAGGGCTAATTTGAATCTGATTGTACCCATTGAACCTATCTAAGAAGGAAAATAACTTCTTCCCCGCAAGGCCATCTAGTACTTGATCTATAAAGGGCAAAGGGAAATGATATTTATTGGTGGCTTTGTTAATTTCTTGATATTCAACAGAAAATCTCCACTTCCATTATTCTTCGGGACTAGGATGAGAGGGGATACCCACTCACTGTCAGATATAGGATATATGAACCATGCATCCAATAGTTTCTGCAACTCTTCTATGACTATGTCCTTTAGAGTTGGGTTCATCATTATTTGGGGTTGTCTCATAGGCTTGCATTCTTCTTTGATGTAAATGTGATAACTGCATACTTAAGGATGCACCCATTTCATGTCCTTGTAATCCCAAGAAAATGCTTCAATATTTTCTTTCAAAAGCTAGCATAGCTACTTCTCTTCTTCATTCAAGAGGTTTGGGTTGATTTTCAGAGATATGGATGGGCCAAAACCAATAGCCTTCGTGGTTTCAGAGGTTGACTCAACTGAGTGCACTTCCATCCAAGGTTGGATTTCAGACTCTTTGACTAAGGCTTTGAGAGGAATGTTAGTGGAGGACTGGTTTTGAATGACATTGTCGATGAGTTCATATTCATGAAGCTGCCCCCCTCTAAGAATAAGATCTACGGTACACATAGGGGCAGTGTTATATAACTCATATTCTTCATCCTCAAACCATATAGGGAGATCATGATCAATAGAAGGATGGGCTGGAGGATATAACATTAGTTTTTTAGAAAAAGGCCCATTTTGATAGTCATGTTTCTGGCCCAACAACTAATATAAGCATCTGCAGTGACTAACCAAGGTCTCCCTAATATGAGGGGATAACCACTAAACTTGGTTTTCAGTTGCAGGACTAGGAAATTTGTAGGATACTCCCAAGAGTCCATGGTAACCATAACATCCTCAATAATTCCTTCCAGAGTTACTGTGGACCAATCTGCAAGTTGCAGAATTGTTGTGGTTTTCCTCAAAGTCCCTTGGAGATTAAGTTTCAACATAGTTTTTGTTGTAACTCCTAGAGACAGCTGTGAGTTGTAAAAGGACCAGTGCCTAGGACATCTTAAATGCAAGTAGTTTCTAATATAACTAACAAGAATTGACAATAATATGGCTTCCTTGCTTCTAACAGATGGTGGAAATTTGGTGATAGTGGGACCAATCCTTCAGAGATAAACATAACAACTAGGAATACTTCTGAGGATCCTGTACAAGACTAAATAAGTGGATGCATTTGGCAGCTACAAATTATCTTGTTGTAATGAGGGATGACTATTAAAATGATAAACAATTATCACGGTATGCGCAAGCGGAAACTATGAAGGAATATGAAGTGGGACATACACTGTAAATGGGATTATATTAAGATAAGAATCCATAAAGTTCTTATCAAAAGAATTATGGAAATGAGATAGAAAATGAACAGATTATCATGCCTGAGCCATATTTAAGGCACTATAAATGTAAAGATATGAGTACCAACAATGATAAATTCACATCCAATACAAAGCACTCACATTCCAGAACATTTAGATACAAGAAAATGGATGGAGACGAAGTGAACATTCATATATAATTAAATAGGGAAGAGTAAAAACTGTATAAGATTTCATGTGGAATCCTTTTTAACAACAAAACTATTTATACCAAGTCCCGATGGGTTCTTTAATGATCAGGAGATCAAGTCTCTTGTAGAAAAATGCTCAAAAAAGAATTTGCTTAGAATTGGTCCAAACTAGATCGACTGGAAAGATCTCAGAAAAGCGATCCTGTAGACGTGAACGGCACTGAAAACCGACGTCGTATGAGGAAGATATTCAGTTTTGAATTTTTCCAATTTCAGTTAAAAAATGGTCCAAATTTGACTTTAGAAAAAAAATATTTTTATTAAAAAAAGAATATTCCACAAAATATTCCATGGAATATTCCACAGAATATTCCAATGGCAACCAATGAAAAGGTGCCACGTGGCCAGCCCAGAGGCTGCCACGTGGCCCCAAGGTGGATTGAAATATGGTTCAAAAATTTGTTTCTAAGGCAGCAGGATTTGAAACCGGGTCGGGCGGATAACAGCGCAACGGTCCGACCGTTGGGTCACGTCAGCAGTTCTTAAAAACCTTACGCGTGAATTCCTATTTAAACTTTGAATTTTGTGTGGAGCATTTATCTATTTGGGGTGAGGTCACGTGAATCCCAACGGACATCTATATATTGTTATATTATATGGTTGAACATTAATGAATCCGCTTTTAACTCAAGGATAGGCCGGAGGCTCCGCGGTAAGGCCCTTAACTTAGGCCCCCTCCCACTGGTGGAAATAATGGCAGATTCCACAAATTTAGCAACCACTCCATTTTTTTCAGGCTATCTGGCAGTTCTCCACATTTAGTGGAGTTTTTCTAGGTGACACTGGGAAAACTTCAGTTAGCCATAACTTTGGCTAGGGAAGTCCATTTGGGACAAAATGTTTTTTGATTTTGGGGTATTGAAGCATTCTGGAGCTGTTGGGACAGGTTGCAGAGCCATCAGGGCGCTCTATCAGTGATTTTACCAGTGATTTTGGTTGTGGAGCCACCAAGGCCTAATGAAAGATCAACTGTGTTCGACTATACTCATCCATTGGAGGTGAATGAATAGTCAATTTACACTGATTTCAGCCTTTTCTTTCTGAATTTGCAGCTTATTTTTCCTTTTGAGGCTTTCTACACAGTGTAATTCATATTTTGAGCATTAATGAAAAAGGGAAAAGCCTAATTAGAGGCCTTTGGACCCAGCAAAGGTAGCCCAAGAGAGGGGTGAACTACTTAAACAAATGCTTACTATTACGCTGTGCATTTTTGCTATTATATTTCAGATTCTGCTACATTAAACAGTAACTTTTCATAAGTACACTTTTCCCAAGCAGACTTATACAGTGAAAAAAACTCATTAGTTCAACTTCAAACCACATTACTTCATTTGCAGAATACTTGAACTTGCCTATTCACACATAAAATTTTGATTAATGAATACTTTGCACATAAACAAATACTTTCATTGATCGAATCTATTTCAGTGTTTAAATTTTATTTCTTTAGGCATAGCTAGTTTGTGGGCCAAAAGCTTCTGGTTTCATCCTTTCTAGTAAAGGTGAAATAACCAGTAAAAGCCCCCTACTGTCAATCTCTGTACGAGAAATAATTTGTTCTCACAATTTCAGATCAGATTGGTATCAGAGCTCTAGGTTTTGCTTAAGAGTTTGTGAAATTTGTGCAAGAAGATTGTGTTATTCTGCAAAATTTGATGCTTACTAGGCTGAAATTGAAAAGAGGAGAAGGTCAATTGGTTAGAGCACAAGTTAATCCTCAACCAAGGAGGGCTAGGGTGACATTATCTCCACCTTCCATTTCATCCTCATTAGCCTTAGAATCAGCCACAAACATGTCTTCCAGAGAAGGAGAAGTACATGAGAAAGTGGATCCCAAGGAAGAAGAAAGAGTCTTTAGAAAATATTTCTTGGACATGACTGAGATGGTTAGGATCCTATACCAGGAAAGAAATGATAGGATTGCTGGAGAAGGGTCTAGAAACCAAAGAGAAGAAGGAGATTCTTCAGGAGGGAAGAAAGACAAAGATAAGTCTAAGAAAGGGAATGGAGGAAATGGTGATCCACCATCTCCATCGTCATCCTCTTCCTCCACGTCATCCTCTTCCTCGACATCATCCTCTTCAACTTCTGTTAATCAGTCACAAAAAAAAACATCTCTTAAAAATCCTTTGTTAAAGCTTGATGTGAAGTTTGAGTTGCCGATGTTTAATGGTGATGTGAATGCATAAAAATTGGATAACTGGATTAGATAGATAGAAGTCTATCTAAGGATTTAGAATTTGCATGATGATGAAACAAAAATCCAATTAGCCTCTTTGAGAATGGATGGAGCAGCTTTGGTTTGGTGGGAAGCCAAGACCAGGGAGGAGATTAAAAAGCATGGTAAAAAAACTCTAACTTGGAATGAGTTTATTACAGCTATTAAGAAACATTTTTATCCTCTTGCTCATATTTAGAAAGCAATCATGAATTGGCAAAATTTTAGGCAACTTAAGGGTCAAAATGTGCAAGATTATACCCAAGAGTTTAGAAGGAGAGCACTTCTACTTGGAGTAGACCTACAAAGTCAAGACACCTTATTAAAATACATAGGAGGTTTGCACAATTACCTGCAACATACTATTCTAATGTTCAGTCCTACCAGCTTAGATGAAGTTTGTGTCCAGGCTACACATTTAGAAAGCAACAGTTGAGCAAGACTTAGGGTCAGACTTAGAAGATGAGACAAAAAGCATAGCCATGGTTTTAAAGAACATTAAGGGGAAAGAAGTGGTGTGAGACACAAATCCCAGTTCTAGCTCTTTGAATTGTCACAAAGATACTCATGAAGAAAAGAGGAGGATAGAGCTCTTCCATGTGAGAGTAATTTCAAAACATACCAAAATTGACACACTGTTTGATAGTGGGTCACAAGCGAATCTTATATCTGAAGACTTGGTCAAGCAGCTTAAACTTGAGACTATTCCACATCCGAAGCCTTATCCACTTGGATGGATATGCAAGGATACCAACTTGCAAGTTTCAAGGAAGTGCATATTGTGCTTTGCAATAACTGCACATTTTATTGACACAGTTGAACTTGATGTGGTGCCGCTTGATATCTTAGGTATTGTTTTTGGAAATCCTTATTTATTTGACAGGAAGGCTATATTTCATCGCCATGAAAACAAGTATCACTTGTTCAAATATTGTAAAGATTACATTGTGAGAGATCACAAGAAGAAGCTGGAATCTTCTTTACTCCATGCAAGTCAATTAAAAAGACTGGTTAATGCAAATCAAAGTCTAACTTTGTTAATGTTGAAACGACAAGATTTTGAGCATTCGCCTTTTTATGATGTTTCTAATGATTTGTCTCAGTTTGATAACAGTTTGTCTTTGAAAAAATATGATGTTATGTTGCACAAATTACCTTTTGGGTCAGCCAATGCAGTGAATGAAGTGTCAAAGCAAAGACGTGCAAGCAAGAAGGACACACAATTCAACATGGGAAAAAGTTGGTTTCATAATGGTAAAATTCACCATGGGAACAATTTGCAAGGTGAGGGTTATTTTATTTCTTCTGGGAAGTTTGATCAGGGTAGAAAAAGATTGTTTTCTGCAAATTACAATATTTTTTTTGCAAATTTTAATCATTTGCATCATGACTCTGTCAATCCTAGCAATGGTCGATCAGTTGATTCCAGAGACAGATTAAAATTTTCTCAAAAGCTTCATTTGATGAAATCAGGTAGATTTAAGTTATTCAAGGGTGGAAGAGTGGAGGATCAATCTCCAAATTATCAGTTTCACTAGTCAAAGAGCTTTTAGGGTCCAAAAGCTTCCCATTTGGGAGGTGTGATCAGAAGATCAAGTCTCTTGTAGAAAAATGCTCAAAAATGAAGTTTCTCAGAATTGGTCCAAACTAGATCGATTGGAAAGAGCTTGGAAAAAGGATCCTGTAGACGTGAACAACACTGAAAACCGACGTCGTATGAGGAATATATTTAGTTTTGAAGTTTGCCAATTTTAATTAAAAAATGGTCCAAATTTGACTTTAGAAAAAAAAATATTTTTATTAAAAAAAGAATATTCCACAGAATATTCTGTGAAATATTCCAGTGACAGCCAATGAAAGGCACCATGTGGCCAGCCTAGAGGCCACCACATGGCCCCAAGGTGGATTGAAATATGGTTCAAAAATTTGTTTGTAAGGCAGCAGGATTTGACACTGGGTTGGGCGGATAACAGCGCAACAGTCCGACCGTTGGGTCACGTCGGCAGCTCATAAAAACCTTATGCGCGAATTCCTATTTAAACTTTGAATTTTTTGTGGCACGTTTATCCATTTGGGGTGAGGTCACGTGAATCCCAGCGGACATTTATATATTGTTATATTATATGGTTGAACATTAATGAATCCGCTTTTAACTCAAGGATAGGCCGGAGGTTCCACGGTAAGGCCCTTAACTTAGGCCCCCTCCCACTGGCAGAAATAATGGCGGATTCCACAAATTTAGCAACCGCTCCATTTTTTTCGGGCTATTTGGCAGTTTTCCACATTTAGTGGAGTTTTTCTAGGTGACACTGGGAAAACTTCAGTTAGCCATAACTTTGGCTAGGGAAATCCATTTGGGACGAATTTTTTATTTATTTTGGGGTATTGAAGCATTCTAGAGCTGTTGGGACAAGTTGCAGAGCCATAAAAGCACTCTATCAGTGATTTCACCAGCGATTTTGGTTGTGGAGCCACCAGGGCCTAATGAAATATTAGCTGTGTTGGACTATACTCATCCATTGGAGGTGAATGAATAGTCTATTTATACCGATTTCAGCCTTCTGTTTCTGAATTTGCAGCTTATTTTTCCTTTTGAGGCTTTCTACATAGTCTAAATCACATTTTGAGCATTAATGAAAAAGGGAAAAGCCTAATTAGAGGCTTTTGGACCTAGCAGAGGTAGCCCAAGAGAGGGGTGAACTGCTTAAACAAATGCTTTATGTTATGCTGTGCATTTTTGCTGTTATATTTCAGATTCTGCTACATTAAACAGTAACTTTTCATAAGTACACTTTTCCCAAGCAGATTTATACAGTGAACAAAACTCATTAGTTCAACTTCAAACCACATTACTTCATTTGCAGAATACTTGAACTTGCTTATTCACACATAAAATTTTGATTAATGAATACTTTACACATAAAAAAATACTTTCATTGATCGGATCTATTTCAGTGTTTACATTTTATTTCTTTAGTAAGAGCTAGTTTGTGGGCCAGAAGCTTCTAGTTTCATCCTTTCTAGTAAAGGTGAAATAACCAGTAAAAGCCCCCTACTATCAATCTCTGTATGAGAAATACTTTGTTCTCACAGTTTCAGATCATTTAACATCAACTATCCAAACCATACAAAAATACATACACAGAGCGCTTTTAATTGATAGTCTCTCTAAAAATTTGGAACCATGTGTAAGTCTTTTCTCTCTGCTTTTATAACAACTGATTTCTATGCACGGAAAGATATTTTGGGAAAATATATTTTCCGCATGCCTATATGTTGTTCCAAGTCTTAATAAAAAATCAAAATTAATGATGGGGTAGAACGCCTCCCATCATCTTACAAAGTGGGCTTGAAGCCATTTCTAACAGAAATACAAACAACTTACTAAATGAAAGTAAAATGCAGGAGTGAAATATGAATTTCACTCGAAATTACAAGTGAAAATAAAAATAGAAATAAAGTAAGAGGCCACGTAGGCCCAGTCATGAGTTATCATTACTTTTGGTGAGACGGAGTTGCAGCTGCTTTTGGAGAAGGCAGTACTGTAGTAGTGGAAGTGTTGTATTTTTGTTTCAGAGGCGGTATTGGTAGAGGTGAAAATGCGGTAATCGGAGTGCTCATATGATCACTACACCTCTGCCAGATGTCAGCTGCAGGACCAAGTATTGCAACGAAAGCATAGACTAGGGCATGTACTTCTGTCAATTTGGCATAGTTCGTTTGAGTAGGAAACCACTGCTTAACTTGATAAAGAAGAGAGAACTCCTTATCGAGTGAGGCAATTATTGTTTCAGCCTTAAGCCGAGTGGTCTTTTCAAACGGGACGTATGTCTGATTCATAATTTCTGTCATCTTGAGCTCATATACTTGTAATTGCTGAAACAAAGCTGTCCCGGGCTCCCAACATGATGGGAGGCCTGCATTAGTCAGTTCGATTGACTCCTTCTCAAACTGTCCCAAACTCATCACCATCTATTCCAAACTACCCAATGCATGATTGCACACGTTTTCCTTTTCCATTACCCTTCTGCATTATGCTACCTCCTTGAACCTGTCTTGAATTCCCCGGTTGGCCAATTCCTCTGAGCTCAAATTATTCAAGAAGGTAGTATACCTTCTGGCACTTTTAACCTTAGTTGCATCCTCTATGTGTCCTTCATGTAGCATCCTTCTGAATCGACGAAATGCTGCCCTCTTTTCTTCATTTACAGTAAGAAAATCCCAATGCTTCCTTACCTCTATGATAATGTCCGTCTAGATCAAGCGTCTGGCTTCTAAGAGGGTGAAATTTCCCTTCATTTGTTTCGTCAGGTCCCTGATATTCTTTTCTTGTTGCAGCTTCTCTTGTTTCGCCCCTTCCACTTCTTTATGTAAGGCTGATACCATTTTTCTGTTATCCTTAAGTCAAGCCTCGAGCTCTTGAATCTTCTGTTGGGAGGTATGAACCTGTCTCTCTACCACTTGAAGGTCGGCCCGCGTTTTGGTCAGCTACGCAAGAGTGGTATCAGAAACCTTCGAAGCAGGAGCAGTGCATACATGTGTATCCCATCTTGTCTACAATTCATCTCTCTTTTGCTTGAGGGGAGCCAGCTCATTCTCGATCTTAGCTCTCTCCTCTTTTTCTTTAGCCAGGGAGTCAGCGAGGTCGGATTTATATTTATCTATTTGAGCTAATTCAACAGTTTTCACATGCTTAAAACCAAGCATATTCAACTTATGTTTCAAAGCTACGACCTGTTTTTGCAACTCCGAAATAACATGACCCTGAGGATAAATTTTACCGCTCCCTTTGTTCTTCATAGCTGCTTGGAGACTCTGCAGATCATTTGAAAGTGCCCAGGAATTAGTCTTCTATACCCTGAGGTTATTAACCACTTGATTATACTTAGTTTGCAGCTTCCTTAGGGTGAGAGGGAGCTTCATGACCTCATCTTTCAGCATGTCGCCAAAACATTGAAACAAATTGCATTTGTCGATTGGAGGGACTTGTGACATGTTCACTGCAACCTCTAGAGCTCTGTAGCTAGTGGTCCTAGCCTCTGGATCTAGAACTGCTTCTGTCATGACCATTAGTAGCTGCTCCTTATCCATATCAAGATTTGTAGTAAGCCGAGTATGATATTTGTCTACATATCTAGATAATTCAGACCAAAGCTTTTCTCTGATAGATCTGTTTTTTCCCTTTATTTCATCTCCCACCTCTGCCCTATTAATGGAGACGGCTTGTGACACCTCTGAGAAATCAGATGAATATGGACCATCATATCTCACCATAAAACCTACTTTTCCTTTGTCTGACTCTCCATATAGTGCCACTTTTTCGAGCAGCGACTCTTCCTCGACATCTTCCTCATCATTTGTTCTTTGCCTTTTAGGGGGCCGAGAATCTTCTCCTGTGTCCCCTTCTACCTGTTCTCTTGTGACCCCGGCTTCTTCCACCTGTTTCTTTATTTTTTCTCGTGTTGAAGCAGTGTCCCCTTTTTCCCCCATCGTTGATGACTCAGTCTCCATCTGTGAGAGCAAAGGCCGGGTATCAAGATTAGCTCTCCACTTAGTGAAGGGCCTAGATTTGTGAGCATATGCAGTTGACTTAATCTTCCTCCTCTTGTTAGAGATGATGCCTTTTGGGTCATAAGGCCAAGCTTTCCCTTGCCTTAAATCCATACCCTTAAGCAGAGCTTCCACTATGGGGAGGGCATGCCTTGAGTTAACAATAAAGGGGTCGATGGTGGTAGTAATTTTAAGAATGAACCCCTTTTTTGCAAGGGTGAAGTGGAGCTAGTTAACCTTCAAGGTTTTTTAGAGGTACTCCAAGGCGAAAATCCACATGGCGGGTAAAACTGGTAGTCTGTAAGGGCAAACCTCTGCACCATAGACCCTGATCTCAGTGTAGTCATCAAATAGGTACCAATCTCCTGTGCTTTCTTCCTCACTGAACTGTAGAGAGTTCCTCTGCTCAGGAAAAATCCTGGGCAGAGGGTTGTCGTGAATAATAGTATAGGCTATTATCATGAATTCGTTCAAGAATTTTGAATAACCCACCCCATTAGCCAACAGATGCACTGCGGGGTTCCACTCAAAGACAGTTCTTGGTTGAGAATTTATCCTAGAAACCCTTTCCACACCCAAACCCTCGAACTTATCAGCCTGTTGAAAGAGGAAGAGGTAGAACACCATGGAGCAAAAACGAAAATGGCAACTGGCCGGGAGGTCTTGAAACTAGGTTTGGATGGTGGAGGCCAAGAAAATAGGGATATCCAAAACAACACCTGATTGTGACATCAACCATAAAAGGGCTACACATTCCTTCGAGACTCGCTCGACCCCCTCTATACCTAGTAACCCTGCAATGAGAGGAAGTGTTGGCTGAAGGTTTTCCTTGAATGTATTCAGAGGCACCGAGTCCAAAGACGGGAAAGGTGTAAGTCGAGAGTCGGAAATAGCAGCGATGAAATCGCTCTGCTACCTCCAGGGTAACTTGGAAAACTATCGGGATAAGGACATTTCAGTGAAACTGACATAATTTGAACTAGGGGGATAGCAGAGGGCTTTCTTGATGATCTCAGGAGATATACTAAATATCTTGTTACCTTGTGTTGATAGGAACATATCTCAGCACTCATCATAAGCTTCTCTGAGCCATCATATTAATTCCATAACTGGGAAGACAAGCGGAGCAATTTGGTGGTATAGTCTCGACAAAACAACTCTGAACTTATCCCTATTTTCTAAATGTTTCCTAAATATGTCAAGTTTGACACTACTGATGAGGAAATGGTATTGTGGGTCTCGAATGTGGGCTTGCATGTCGGTGAATGGCTTAGGTCCAGGGGCAGCCCTAGATTCGCGAACTTGAGGGGTTTGGGGCTCAAACTTCTTAATCTTGATTCTACCCATGACCATTGTGAAAAATAAAAAGCAGAAGGAAATTTAGACAGTGAAAGAGGGACGGAATACCTGCGGAGTAAGGAAAATTCTCGGGAGAAAATGACGCATGGAAGTTGAAATCGACTTGGTATACCTGGTACTGGGAGCTCGCGCTTCGGCTGTACGATATCTTGTAACAGAAAGTATTTTACCATAGTGAACATAGAACAGGGTTAAACAACTTTAAATTACTCAAAAAATGAGGCTAGGACGACACTTGTAGGGCTGACATCATAAGGACGTCGACATCGGGACATGTGGCATTTGGCTATTGGTTATCAAAATTTGGTTAGGTGTATACCACGTGCCGGGTTAAATACCGGTACTGGTGGTGTACCGAGTGTCCTAGGACTTACCTTACCCTCGTGTTACTTGCGACAGCTGTTACCTGAATGGGCCCACTAAATAGTTCGGTGGGGTATTGGAGAAGCTCTAAGCCCACAACCATCACCCCATGGAATACTTGTCGTAGGTCCCACTGTTGCTACATCACCACCATTCCGAGGGGTGAGCTTCCACCTTCCCCCTGCCATCCTTGATTCCTTTAGAAATTCTTAGCATTGCCTTCTTCTTTTGACTATTCGTAACTCGAGCGGGTCTCACTCTATCCAGTTGTCTTGCACATATATGCTCCTTTGTTTTGGGTAAATTTTTACAGAAAAGTTAAAATATATGTCATGTCCCCTTTTTAATATGCATTTTCATTCACACCAACCCACTCACTCCTTTAAGTATTTATCCCCTTTATGCTTCATGTGATCCCCTTTTTTAAGTTTCTTAGGGCGGTGGTGAATGATATAACAACATTGGCTCCATTTGGGGATGACACGCTCATCCTTGAACATGTCGAGAAATCCGTAGACCATATGTTAACCTCTTTCTGTGAACATGGCCTCACTCTTGCTTCTACTTTCCTTAGGTCTTAATAAAAAACAACAAACATAAGAGTAAAAGAAAAAAGATATTGTACAATATATATATAGAGGGCCTCACAACCTGAATCAGTACTGAAAATAAGGTTTTAAGAATTTCCCATTTACAAGGGCTTCAGGCAGATCACCTTCCAAATTTTCCAGCCTGAAAGTGTTATTTCCTCCAGCTTCTGCAATTTTGAATGGTCCAAACCACAATGGATCGAACTTCCCATGCTTTCCTTTCTCATCTCTCCTGACATCCCACCTTAGTACCAGATCTCCAACTGCATTTATTTATCTTTAGTATGTTGGTTGAACAAGTATTTCATTTTTTCTTGATACTCTGTCAACCTTTGGTTTACCTGACTCCAGGTTTCTTCTAACTCAACCAACTGATTCATTGTTTTGATAAGATCATTTGGCTCCTCCTGACTATCTTGCAGGAAATGAGCTACAGGTAGAGCTAGCTGTATTGGAAACACCGCTGCTCGTCCATAGACCAATTCATATGGAGACTTGCCAGTTGATCACTTGCTGGTAATTTTGTTTTCCCATAGTGCAAACTTGAGCTGAGAATCCCAGTTTTTCTGGTTTTCATTTATGAATTTTTTCAATTCTCCTACCAATGTCTTGTTAGAGGATTTCACCAGCCCATTTCCCTATGGATAGTATGTAGTGGAGTGTCCCAAAAAAATATTGTATTGCTGGCAAAAGTTAATGAACTTGGTAGACTTAAAAGCCTATGCATTGTCAGTTACGAACTTAGTAGGGAAGCCAAACCTGGATATGATTTTATCCTCCATGAACTTGATCACTACTGCATCTGTGGCATTCCTCAATGGCACCACTTCTACCCATTTAGTAAAGTAATATGTGGCTGTCAGGATCCACTTGTGCTTCCCACTGGACGTAGGATGAATTTCTCCTATGAAGTCAATTCCCCACTATTGAAAAGGCTCTTCTATATGTAATGGGATCATGGGCAAGGGTGAAAACTTTTGCTTCTCAGTGAATCTTTGACATTTTTCACAAGCCCTAACCCGAGCATGAACATCTCCAAAAAGTTTAGGCCAGAAGAAACCTGCCTTCGAAATTTTGTGGACTGTGGCCCTCCAACTATAGTGTCCTCCACAAATGCCTTCGTGTAATTCAACCATAAATTCCTCCACCTCGGGCTCTGTGAGACATAAGAGCAATATTCCTGAGGGGTCTCTCCAGTAAAACCATCCATTTTATATAATAAACTTTTGGGATTTTAATCTCAGAGTTCGGTATTTCATTTTATCACAGTTCGGGGGACACCTGAGAGTTAGAAGATACTCTACAATCTCCTTGTACCATGCACTAAGTAGGTATTTCATGTGAGTCTTTTGAATGGCAATTTCTACATCAGGCTGCTCATCTGTACCTTCAAGTACCTCTTCAAATCCCATGGTTAAGTTTATTCCCAAGGCTTGACAGTTAGATTCAGAAAAGATCTTCGCTAGTCCTTGTCCCTTTATAACCTTGGTGGGGTGAATATCCAACTCATATTCTTGTATCTTTGCTATCCACTTTCCCCTCTTACCCTCGCTGTCACCTTGGATCAAAATATCTTTCACTGCAGCCGTGGGTACGAAAGCAGTTATAGCTGACTGCAATATGTACATTCGAAAAGCCTTTAGGGACTTGACTAGGGCATAGTCATGTTTCTCCAAAATATTATATTTTAGCTCAGCGTCTCGAAGCACCTGACTAAAAAAGGCAATGGGTTGCTCGTACCCTTCCACATTCTTCTATAATAGTACCGCTGCTACAGTGTGAGGAGATGCAAACAAGAAATTCATGAAGGGCTTACCGTATTCAGGACCTGGAAGTATAGGAGCTTCTGCAAAGGCACCTTTGATTCTATTGAACACTTCCCTTGACTCGGCAGTCCACTTCACATCATTATCTTTCTTCAACATTTCCGTTATATACCGAACTATCTCTGCGTAGTTCGGTATGAACCTCCTCAAAAAATTTATGCCTCTAAGAAACACTTGAACTTCCTTTTTTTTTAGGGTAAGGATATGTTGTTCATTACTTCTACCCTTTTTGGATCAATTTTGACCCTAGCTTTAGTTACAATATGACCCAACAATTTCCCTTCTTCTAAAGCAAACAAAGATTTTTGTGGGTTCAGAGATAGCCCATACCTACGGAATTTTTCAAAGGTTCTACGCAAGTCATCGATGTGCTCAGTATCATCCTTGGAGAAAACTGTGATATCGTCCAGGTACACCACACAAATTTGTCCTTCTCTCCTACAAAAGCAATGTCCATGGCTCTCTGGAACGTGGCGCCCATGTTTATCAATCCAAATGGCATTCGGGCATACATGAATGTACCCCATGGAGTGGTAAATGTCATTTATTTTGGTCTTCTGGAAGAACTGCCACTTGATTGTACCCTAAGAAACCATCCATCATGGAAATGTGTGAGGATCCCACCACCTTCTGCAATATCTGATCCAATTTTGGCAGCGGATAATTGTATTTAAGGGATGCTCTATTTAAGTTCCGAAAATCAACACATAGTCTTATCTCTCCGTTCTTATTTCAAACTGGGACCAATTTGGCCACCCATTTGGAATACCTCAATGGTACAATGATTTTGGCCTTCAACATTTTCTTGATCTCCTTTTCTATGGATGGGATCAGTAAAGGCTTAATCTGTCTCAACTTTTGTTTGTGCGGCTTAGCATCTCCTCTTAATGGGATCTTGTGTTGTATGATGCTAATGTCAAAATTTTTTAGGTCTTGATAAGACCAGGCGAACACTTCCTTGTAGGACTAGAACAATTTCAAATATTTCTCTTTGTACTCTTCGGGGACCTTCTTTGACAGCTTCACAATTTTGGGGTATACCTCTGTCCCAAGTTTTAACTCCTCTACCTTCTCCTCTTCGACCACCTTATTATGACTGGATGGGACATCATTTTTGTCAAACAGCCTTTCCAAAGGCACCAATCCTCTGGGGATCATGTTCCCTTTGAGCTAGAGTACCTTATGGATAGCCACAGTATCTTGCCACTTATTCTTGGGTGAATCTTCTGTCTCTTCTTCTTCTACATGTATGTAAAATTTGAGAACTCTCCAATAGTATCCATGAATATTTTCACTTGTTCTTCATCTTCAAACACCTGCCAGTGTTTGATATTATCTAGGACAAAGGGATGATAACAAACCTCTATTTCATACCTCAACAGGGGGTTCTGAGGAGGTCTGAAATTACTAGCTGCAACAACAAGAGAATTGGCCATTCTATTTTGGTCCCTGGGCATGAATTGAATGTTGAATGCCAGGAAGAAATTTTCCAAGAGATCCCACACTTAATTACTGTAGGCCCTTAGTTGGGGGCGTTTTTCCTAACATTGATTCCTAATCTTTCTTACTACTAGCTTCGAATCCCCAAATACTTTCAGACTTTGGATGTTCATGTTTTTGGCTGTCTGCAATCCCAGTAGCAGCGCTTCATATTTAGCCACATTATTGGTGGCTTCATACTCCAACTTGAAGGAAAAAGGGACTAACTGCCCAGTAGGAGAAATCAAAAGGACACCAGCTCCATTCCCTTCTCTGGAATTCGCTCCATCGAAATGTAGGGTCTAGATACCCCTTTCTTCCTCACTTGTCGACTGTTCAGCCTTCAATTGGCAGAATGTCGGCTCCTGCAATAAATCTTTGTCTTCTTCGAGCATCAAACAAGATAACTCCTTGTCTTTACTATATACTGGTGATTTCAATGAGTTATCAGCCTTGGTCACCATCTTTACGAACCTTGTCTCCCTGTAGAACCTTCTCTCTTGGCCTCCAAATACAGGGATGGTCGTGTATGTCAGATCCAGCTTGATGGATCCCCCAATATTTGTCCCCCATGATCTGGATAATAGCATCCCAAAACGGGTCGGGATATCAACAACGACTATATCCATTACCACACTCTTGGCTGGGATTTGAGCTAGATTTACAACCATATCTTTGATCATCCCCAAACATTTGACTCTCTTAGAATCAAAGGAGTATAGGTCTTTGTATGGACGATTAATCTGCAGTCCCAATTGTTCCATCACTGACATAGGTAATAGGTTATGGGGTTGCCTTGAGTCCAGCATGTAGTTATGCAATAACAAGTCATGAATCACTAGGGAGACATAGAAAGGAGGGGTCAATGAATCCAGCTCCTCCACATGGGGACCAAACACTACCGTGGCCCTTTCCTATTGGAGGTTAAGACTATTTGGGATCGAGGTTACTCCCCGAGGAAGCATGAACTGAGACACTTGAGCTTGGTAGGCAGGCTGTTTCAAAAGCTTAGCTAGGGGGACTGGGATCTTGACTTTCTCCAGCTCTTTTTGAAGACAAAAAACAGTAGGGGACTTCTCTATTAAGTTTTCCTTGGGTTCTTTTGGCATGATTGGATGTTTCTCTTCCATTGGAATATGTTTTGACCTTTACATGGTAATTTTCTATAGGCTTAGAAGAAGAGGGGATGGAAAAATTAGAATGTACAGGTTCATTGATAGGTTTCTTACCTTTGTTTTCAACTTTTTGAACAACTGACTCCTTTTGAGGCAACTCTTCTTCTAGCTCTTGTTTTTGGGTCCTCTTCCTGGAGGACTGGAGATCATACTTTCTGTGAAATTGTGCTTGCATGAAGTCCACAAATTGCTTGCAGTAATCATCAATATCGGGATCTTCAGCAACACCTGTTTTATCAGCTTCTCCCTGCAAAGGAAGCTGAACCTCCTCATCTTCTTGCAAAGAGAGTTCCACCTCCTCACCTTCTGAGTAGGAGAGGTATTGATCATCTTTCCCATAAGGAACTACTTCAGTAGAGCCATCCATTTTCCCTTCAAGATACAGTGGGGGCTGTATGTGATCTTGTTGTTCCTTCCGGTCTCTCTGCGATATTTGTAGAGGAGGTATTTTGTACTGAGAGTTATAACACCAGTTTGGAGTAGCTTGGGGTGGCTTCGATGATGAGTTCTTTGCTTCCAGCTCAAGCTTCACCATATTTCTTCATATTTTCTTGATCATCTTGTTCATCTGCTCGATCTTATAATCTGTTGGCTCCCTTTCTTGATTTGAGGTAGAGGTTTCTTCTTTACCTCTCTGTCTAGAATTGTGGTCCATCCTCCCTTTATATTTTCCCATAGAAGCAAAGTTAGCTTCCACTTCTAAAGCATCATTCTGAGCTTCATCTAGGGTGGAAGACTTCCTTTCCCTTAAGGAGAAACCAAAATTTGATTCGAACGCTGCTACAAACACCACCTTAGCAACGATTTGGTGAGGCTTCATTTCTGCTTGTAGAATTGTATATAGTTTATTAAATCTCTTAATGAATTCAGACACATCTTCATTATGTCTTTTCCTCAGGGCATTGAATTCAGTAAGACAATATCCATGATCCTTTTTCTCTCCCCATTTCCTGGTGAAGGCATTTTCCATTTCCTCCCAGGTATTAATAGAGCGGTCTCCCAGGGTCTTGAACCATTTATGAGCCTCACCATCTAAAGACTGAATAAAAAGCCTCAACACAACATATAGATGCTCAAAATTGAAGTTCTCTACAAAAGCACAAAAAAATTCCAAGTGTATTTGGGCGGCAGTGTTATCCTCCCCGTTGAAGCGAGGTAGGACCTTCAGGTAATCTTGAGGCATGTCATTCAAGATCTGTGGTAATGTCAGGGGGGCATATTTGTTCAACGGGAAACCAAGATCAACCATGATAGGTGGTGGAGGTGGAGGAGGATTCTGATGAATAATAGGAGGTGGCAGAAGGGGAGTGTGTATAAAAATAGGGATGTACTTAATGACGGCTTGTGGGGTTGCTTGGACAGATGGAATATGTGAAGTGGTAACCTCTGTGACTTCTTTCACTTCTTCATCTTCAGGAGCGGGATGCAGAAAAAAAATTGAAGTGTCTACAGACTCAGCCTTGTCTTTGACTTCAATATTTTCAATGGAGGGATGACCTGGAGAGTATTCAAGGATTCTAGAAGTGGTCTCAAGGCCTTTAACTTGAGCCAACTATGAGGAATATGGAGAGTCTTCCAAGGAGAATATTGGTATATCAGTATGAGCAATCTACTTTTCTCTCCAATTTCTTTTGTGTAATATCTTATCGGGGTCAGATACTGAAGTAATTATCAGTAGAGACGTATCCAAACTCAGGTGGGGCTTATTTTGAGCTAGGACAGCAAAATGGATTTAAACTTTGAATTATAGTGGAGTCGCCAAGGTGAGGGATCTACAACTATCAACCCTTCATACTCACCTATTTTGAAGGGTGACTGCGTTTTTGGCGTATCCCAGGAATTTAAATTTTAACTTCGTTTCCCCGGCAACGACGCCAAAAAGATGTTGTAACTCCTAGAGATAGCCCTGAGTTGTAAAAGGACCAGTGCCTAGGACATCTTAAATGCAAGGAGTTTCTGATATAATTGATAGTAGTTGACAAGAATATGGCTCCCTTGCTACTAAAAAATGGTGGAAATTTGGTGATAGTGGGACCAAGCATTCAAAGATAAACATAACAACTAGGAATACTTCTGAGGATCCTGTACGAGACTAAATAAGTGGATGCATCAGGCAGCTACAAATTATCTTGCTATAATGAGCGCTGACTATTAAAATGATAAACAGTTATCACGGTATGCATAAGCGGAAACTATGAAGGAATATGAAGTGGGATATACACTGTAAATGGGCTTATATTAAGATAAGAATCCATAAAGTGCTTATGAGAAGAATTATGGAAATGAGATAGAAAATGAACAGAGTATCATGCCTGAGCCATATTTAAAGCGCTATAAATGTAAAGATATGAGTACCAAAAATGATAAATTCACATCCAATACAAAGCACTTGCATTCCAGAACATTTAGATAAAAGAAAATGGATGGAGATGAAGTGAACATTCATATATGATTAAACAAGGAGGAGTACAAACTGTATAACATTTCATGTGGAATCCTTTTTAACAGCAAAACTCTTTATACCAAGTCCCAATGGGTTCTTTAACATCAACTATCTAGACCATACAAAAATACATACACAGAGCGCTTTTAGTTGATATTCTCTCTAAAAATCTGGAACCATGTATAAGTATTTTCTCTTTGATTTTATAACAACTGATTTCTATGCGCGGAAAGATATTTTGGGAAAATATCTTTTCCGCATGCCTGTGTGTTGTTCCAAGTCTTAATCAAAAATCAAAATTAATGATGGGGTAGAACGCCTCCCATCATCTTACAAAGTGGGCTTGAAGCCATTTCTAACATAAATACAAACAACTTATTAAATGAAAGTAAAATGTAGGAGTGAAATATGAATTTCACTTGAAATTAAAAGTGAAAATAAAAATAGAAATAAAGTAAGAGGCCACGTAGGCCCAGTCATGAGTTATCATTACTTCCAGTGAGACAGAGTCACGGCTGCTACTAGAGAAGGCAGTACTGTAGTAGCGGAAGAGCTGTCTTTCTGTTTTAGAGGCAGTATTGGCAGAGGTGAAGATGCGGTAATCGGAGTGCTCATATGATTGCTACACCTCTGCCAAATGTCAGCTATAGGACCAGGTATTGCAACAAAAGCATCGACCAGGGCATGTACTTCTGTCAATTTGACATAGTTCGTTTCAGTAGGTAACCACTACTTAACTTGATAGAGAAGAGGGAACTCCTTATCAAGTGAGGCAATTATTGTTTCAGCCTTAAGCCGAGTGGTCTTTTCAAATGGGACATCTGTCTGATTCATCATTTGTGTCATCTTGAGCTCATATACTTGTGTTGGCTAAAACACAACTGTCTCGAGCTCCCAACATGATGGGAGGCATGCCTTAGTCAGTTCGATCCACTCCTTCTCAAACTGTCCCAAACTCGTCACCATCTGTTCCAAACTTCCCAATGCATAATTGTGCATGTATTCCTTTTCCATTACCCTTCTGCGTTCTTCTACCTCCTTGAACCTGTCTTGAATTCCAAGGTTGGCCAATTCCTCTGAGATCAAATTATTCAGGAAGGTAATATACCTTCTGGCACTTTCAACCTTAGTTGCAGCCTCTATGTGTCCTTCGTGTAGCATCCTTTTGAACCGACGAACTGCTACCCTCTTTTCTTCAATTAAAGTAAGAAAATCTGAATGCCTCCTTACCTCTACGATAATGTTCGTCCAGATCTAGCATCTAGCTTCTAAGAGGGTGACATTTCCCTTCATTCGGTTCGTTAGGTCCCTGATATTCTTTTCTTGTTGCAGCTTCTCTTGTTTCACCTCTTCCACTTATTTCTGTAAGGCTGCTACCATTTTTCCATTCTCCTTAAGTCGAGCCTTGAGCTCCTGAATCTTCTGTTGGGCAGTATGAACCTGTCTCTCTACCACTTGAAGGTCGGCTAGTGTTTTGGTTAGCTGCGCAAGAGTGGTATCAGAAACCTTTGAAGCGGGAGCAATGCATACATGCGCATCCCATCTTGTCTGCAATTCATCTCTCTCTTGCTTGAGGGTAGCCAGCTCATTCTCAATCTTAGCTCTCTCCTCTTTTTCTTTAGCCAGGTATTCAGCGAGGTCAGATTTATATTTCTCTATTTGAGCTAATTCATCAGTTTTCACATGTTGAAAACCAGGCATATTGAATTTATGTTTCAAAGCTGCGACCTATTTTTGCAACTTCAAAATAACAAGACCCCGAGGATCAACTTTACCGCTCCCTTTGCCCTTCACAGCTGCTTGGAGACTCCGCAGATCATTTTAAAGTGCCTGGGCATTAGTCTTCTCTACCCTGAGGTTCTCAACCACTTGCTTATACTTAGTTTGCAACTTCCTTAGGGTGAGAGAGAGCTTCACGACCTCATCTTTCAGCATGTCATCGAAACACTAAAACAAATTGCATTTGTAAATTGTGGGGACTTGTCACATGTTCACTACAACCTCCATAGCTCTATAGCTGGTGGTCCCGGCCTCTGGATCTAGAACTGCTTCTGTCATGGCCATCAACAGTTACTCCTTATCCATATCAAACTCTGCAGTAAGCTGAGTATGATATTTTTCTACATATCCAGATAATTCAAACCAAAGCTTTTCTCTAATAGATCTATTTTTTCCCTTTATTTCATCTCCCACCTCGGCCCTGTTAATGGAGATGGCTTATGACACCTCTGAGAAATCATATGAATACGGACCATTGTATCTCACCGTTAAACCTTCTTTTCCTTTGTCTGAATTTCCATATAGTGCTACTTTTTCAAGCAGTGACTCTTCCTTGACATATTCCTCATCATTTTTTCTCTGCCTTTTAGGGGGCCGGGAATCTTCTCCTGTGTCCCCTTCTACCTATTCTCCTATGACCCTGGCTTCTTCGACTTGTTTATTTCTTGATTCTAATGTTGAAGCAGTGTCCCCTTTTTCCCTCGTCACTGATGACTCAGTCCCCATTTGTGAAAGCAAATTCCAGGTATCAAGATTAGCTCTCCACTTGATGAAGGGCCTAGAATTGTGAGCTTTTGCAGTCGACTTAATCTTCCTCCTCTTGTTAGAGATGATGCCTTTTGGGTCATAAGGCCAAGCTTTCCCTTGCCTTAAATCCATACCCTTGAGCAGAGCTTCCACTATGGGGAGGGCATGCCTTGAGTTAACAATAAAGGGGTCGATGGTGGTAGGAAGTTTAATAATGAACCCATTTTTCATAGGGGTAAAGTGAAGCTGGTTAGCCTTCAAGGTTTTCCAGAGGTACTCCAAGGCGAAAATCCGCATGGCGGGAAAACTGGCAGTCTATAAAGGGAAACCTCTGCACCGTAGACCCTGATCTTAGTGTAGTCATCAAATAGGTAACAATCTTCTGTGCTTTCTTCCTCACTGAACTATAGCATATTCCTCTACTCAAGAAAAATCATGGGCAGAGGGTTGTCATGAATAATAGTATAGGCTATTGTCATGAATTCATTCAAGAAGTTTGAATAACCCACCCCATTAGCCGACTGATGCACTGCAGGGTTCCATTCAAAGAAATTTCCTGGTTGAGAATTTATCCTAGAAACCCTTTCCAGACCCAAACCCTTGAACTTATCAGCCTGTTGAAAGAGGAATAGGTAGAACACTATGGAGTAGAAACGAAAATGGTCAGTGGCTGGGAGGTATTGAAACTGGGTTTGGATGGCGGAGTCCAAGAAACCAAGGATATCCAAAACAACACCTGATTGTGACATCAACCATAAAATAACTACACATTCCTTCGAGACTTGCTCAACCCCCTCTATACCTAGTAACCCTGGAATGAGAGGAAGTGTTGGCTGAAGGTTTTCCTTGAATGTATTAAGAGGCACCGAGTCCGAAGATGGGAAAGATGTAAGGTGAGAGTTGGAAATAGCAGCGATGAACTCACTCTGCTGCCTCCAGGGTAACTTGGCAAACTATCGGGATAAAGCCATTTCAGTGAAACTTACATAATTTGAACTAGGGGGATAGCAGAGGGCTTTTCTGATCACCTCAGGAGAAATGATGAATATCTTTTTACCTTGAGTTGATAGGAACATATCTTAGCGCTCATCATAAGCTTCTCTAAGCCAACATATTAATTCCACAACTGAGTAGACGGGTGGAGAAATTTTGTGGTATAGCCCCGATAAAACAACTCTAAACCTATCCCTATTTTCTAAATGTTTCCTAAAAATGTCAGGTTTGATGCTACTAATCAGGAAAGGGTATTGTGGGTCTCGAATGTGGGCTTGCATGTCGGTGAATGGCTCAGGTCCAGGGGCAACCAGGGATTCATGAACTTGATGGGTTTTGGAATCAGAATTCTTAATCTTGATTCTACCCATGACCATTATGAAAAATAAAAAGAGGAAGGAAATTTAGATAGTGAAAGAGGGACAGAATACCTGCGGAGTGAGGAAAATTCTCGAGATAAAATGACGTAGGGAAGTTGAAAGCAACTTGGTAGACCTGGTACTGGGAGCTCGTGCTTGGGCTATATGATATCTCATAAAAGAAATTATTTTACCACAGTGAACATAGAACAGGGTTAAACGACTTTAGATTACCCGAAAAACGAGGCTATGATGAAACTTGTAGGGCTGACGTCATAAGGACATCGACATTGGGATGCGTGGCATTTGGCTATTGGTTATCAAATTTTGGTTAGGTGTATACTATGTGCTGGGTTAAATATCGGTACTGGTGGTGTACTGGGTTTCCTAGGACTTACCTTACCCTCGTGTTACTTGCGATATTTGTTACCTAAATGGGCCCACTAAATAGTCCGGCGGGGTATTGGAGTGACTCTAAGCCCATGGCAATCACCCCACAGAATACCTATCTCAGGTCCCACCGTTGCTACGTCACCACCATTCCAGGGGGTGAGCTTCCGCCTTCCCCCTGCCATCCTTGATACCCCTGGAAATGCTTAGCGCTACCTTCTTCTTTTGACTGTTCATAACTCATGCGAGTCCCACTCTATCCAGCTGTCTTTCACATATATGCTCCTTTCTTTTGTGTAAATTTTACCACAAAGTTAAAACTATATGTCCTATCCCCTTTTTAATATGCATTTTCATTCACACCAACCCACTCACTCCTTTAAGTATTTCTCCCCTTTATGCTTCGGGTGATCCCCTTTTTTAAGTTTCTTAGGGCAGTGGTGAATGATATAACAACAGTTTCCTTGGTCATGATATTGATGGAAGCCCCTATATCAATCAGAGTGTTGGGGACTATGACACCATATATATTCACATCAACAACTGGACTACCAATGTCTGGGTACTTTGGAAATATCACCTTCCCCATCATCAAGTCAGACAATTGTCCTACCACATTGATGGTGGGGGTATCTCTCTTCCTTCTCCCAGGTTTCTTGCAACACTTTTCTTTGATGAGCCTATTGTAGATAGGGACATACTTAATGGCCTAGAGAAATGGTATCTTTACTCACAAATTTTCCAATTCTCCCAGGAGTTCAATCTCCTCTGGGGTGTGCTGACTAGGGTGGATCAAGTGCTCAGGAAAAGGAGGTTGTTGGATTTGAGTGTTACCTTATTCCTTTTCCTCCTCAACCTCTACAGGTGGAGATGGAGGATAGTTTTATGGGAGTACTCTTCCTGACTTGAGATTAACCTCATGTATCTCCACAACATATTCTGGATGGGATGTTTCTCCACTAGGAACCTACTGTGCCTGTCTGTTGTTCAGGTTCGGATTGGTTTTTGCAGGTATATTTAACCTAAGTGGAGTAGCATGAGTAAGTTGAGGTCAAAGTTGGGGTGGAGGCATTAGAGAAGGTGGTTGATTTTGTTGACGCCTCCACCCTTGTGATGGATTGTTCCACTCAAGTTTTTGAGGAACACACTGCTGAAATGGTTAGTTTACTGGTTGAGGATGATATGAAGGGTTGTAAGGCCAAGTAGGAGGTGTAGACCAGGATGGAGGAGTGGGGGCGTACAAAGGTTGCATGGGTGCACTTTGATTATTGTGATATTAAGAGTAAGGTGCACCTTGCATACCTTGTTAATATGACCGAGGACCTTGAGGCCTTCTCTGGTTGATGAAACATAGTTGCTCTAGCATTGCTTCCCCACCTTGATATACAACTTTAAGTCTAGGTAAGGAGGGATAGTTTTATGTCGCATGATTCTCCTCGCAGACTAAAAAAACCTCTATCACATTTAGTGGACATTCATTTCTTGGGTGCTTCCTGGTACAGCTAGGACAAAATATGGCCATGGCTCTCTCTGATTCCTCTTACTTCCTTTTGACCTGCATTGTGTCCATTTGCAAAGAAAAGGTGTGCAGCATGTCACTCTTGAAGTCCTCTAGCATCTTTCCAATCTCATGTTTTATGAAGGTGGAAGAGGAAGCGGTAATATTGGATGTACTTTAGCTAGCTCTACCCTTCTTCCTAAATGCCCTAGAATGGTTCCAGAAGACATTTTTTATTGTTTCATAGGGTTGTTGGTAGATATCTCCTCATGATAGAATATTCAAGGTTTATATCATCTCTTCACTGATCCCTCAAAGAAGTACACGTCTAAGTGATGCAGGATCAAGAGTAAAATTGGCTCTCGTATATTTTAATTGAAACCTCTCTTCATAATCCTCTAGGGATTTATCGGGTCCTAGAGTCATCCTAATTATTTTATCCATAGTTTCCATGGACCTACAGTAATCTCTGTATTTTTTATTGAAGGTCTCTTCCATCTGTGCCCAGGTAGTGATGATATCCCTAGGCAAACCCATGAACCAGTGCAAGGCTGCATCCTTAAGGGTGGATGGGAATAGCTTCAACATCTGATCATCATAGGTGTAGTCATAATTCCTACAAACAATATCAAATTCAAACATAAATGTGTCAGGGTCCTCAGAGGTAATTCCATGAAAGTTTGGAAGAGATGAGGGGATAGTGTTTTTCATCTTAGTTTCCGCATCTGCCTCTCTTATAGGAAAGGCTCTCTAGATCCCAACAATGGTTAAGATAGGTGAATCACGTCCCTCAGTCGAAACAAGGTCTTCTTCTTATTCCCCAATATAATCCTCAAAATATTCAGAAGGCTCTCCTATAGGGGGTCCAATCTCACTGCCACTGGAGAAGAGTGAAGGGTGGCTAGGAGGTGATGTGGGGGTTTCAGGTAAAATTTGTCTTTGAGTATTCCTACTCCTACGAGGCATGAAAATCATATTTTTTTGTATTTTTCAATATTTCAGAAACAACATGAAAAAGGAAAGCAAAAAATAATGCTAAAACATAATCAAAGCACTTACTAGACACCTCCCCAACAACGGAACCAAAAAGTAGTGACCCTGGTATTGCACCAAGAGAGATACAACTCCCAGGGGCTGCCCTACTTTACTTTATCAACCCAGGGTTCACACAAACTTAGAGGTGACAGTGCTATATAGACAACATTTGAATTATTTTCATGTCATCCTCTTCTGCTTTATAAAAGGGTGTTATCTCTTAAACTATGATAAAAACCAAAAATTAAATTGCTAGAAGGAAATGACAGAAAGGTAACTAACTTAATTTGTAGAAAGGAAATGAAGGAAATGAAACTAATTTAACATGTAGAAAGGAATTGATAGAAAGGAAACTAATTTAATTTGCGAAAGAAAATGACTGAAAAGAAACTAAGCTAATTTGCACCTAGCTAGGCCAATTGGCTAAACACACCCTAGTTACCTTCTGATCTATTTATGATTCTATCATGCTTCTAACCATGCAACTATTCATGATAAACTAAACTTGACAAAGTGTGGCTTGCAGTTTGCAGGAAAACAGGATAAAGGTGCTAATGGAGGGCTCAACACATGAAACAAGGCTTAGAGGTGGAAAGAGTGGGTTTAAACCTTATTAAATGTTTAATATGGTGCAAAAATTCTTTGGAGCGAAATGATTTAAAAAGTGCGATGGTAGAGTTGCGGTGGAGGGTGATCGCAATCAGTGTTTGGAGAAGTAAAGGTTAATAGGAACAAAATAAAAAGTTTGATTTGCGATGTGCGATGCGGTGGATGATGTGGCAGTGCAACCTGTGGCGGAGTACGGAGCTATATCTCAATCGGCAGACATGAGCGGTAAGTGTTAACGGGAAGAAAATAAAAAGTGTGATCTGTGATTTGAAATGATCCAGATGACGTGTTGGTGGGACCGGTGGAAGAGTACGGTGTGATATCGCAATCGGCGTTTAGAGTGGGGAGTGTTGAAGGAAAAGGGGAAAATTGCGAAATACGAAATGCGATTGAAGTAAGGCTGTAATTTGCAAAATGCGATGGAGAAAAAAACTGTGAAGTGCGAAATGCAACAAGATAAAAACTGCAAAGTGTGAAATGCGATATCGTAATCATAATATCACAAGCTGGAGGGATAGCGGACATGTTGTTCAAAAAAAGGTTGCGAAGTGTGAAATGCAATTTTTGATGTGGCGGGGTATGGAGAATTATCGCAATAGGGAAAAAGGAGTGGTAAGTCTTAAAGGAAACCAATAGAAACTACGATTTGTGATTTCACAATATCGCAATATTGAAAAATTGGTGGAAAAGCGATAGTGCAGTCGGGAGGAGAGTGCGAAGTGCGAAGTACGATAGTGGGAATTTCAAGGAGGAAAGGCAGAGGTCAAAATTTAAATTGTTTGGAGGGTTTTCAAGTTAAAATTGTTTTTGGTTTTTCTCCTCTATTCTATTACTCACAAGAAAATGAAACCTACAACAACACACTGAAATCAAAACTAAATAGAAACTTGAAGCATAAATGAAATTATCATAAGTGGAACTAATGGAATGACAGAAAGTAGAGAAAAAATACAACAAAGAGGCTAAGGACCATGGATTGGGCCCTAACCTACGAGCCTAGATCTCTGAAACTTAAATCAGTAAAATAAAATCAGTCTGCTCATTTCATAAAAGAATAGCCTCATACATTTCTGAAAGTCTGATCACTGAGTAAAATAATAAAAATCTCAATATCTTACAACCAAGTTCCCACCCTTCCTAGATCTAGCTTTTCTCTATTTATTCTACAAGGCAGCTACCAACAACTTCCTAGAAAATTATGATTGAGTCCACTTGACTCCAAGTAAACAAATATTGAGGGAACTCCTCTTTGAGTTGCTTGGCTGCCTCTGGAATTTGAATTGCTGGAGAGAATGCTTGGGGATCCTTTAGTTTCTTTTGGAATTCGAATTGCCGGAGAGAATCTTTGGGATCCTTTGGCTGCATTTGAGAGTAAAGGAGGGAAGAAAATAATCCTATAATTTGTCCTTGTTGTCTCCTCCAAATCTTTATGATAAAATCCTTATAAAAATGCTAATAATTCATGATTTTATACACTCAACCTCATATTAGGCACTCATAGTATATGAGCCTTAATCACCACCTATACTAGCATCATAAAACCAAATAATAATAAAAATTCAAGAAAAATAGATCTAAGAAGGAAAAAAGGTGACTATTAACCCCTCCAAATATGTCTAATGATGGAGCTCATCAGTAGGGTTCATCTACCCCATCTCAGATAGTGAGTGGGTGTCACCTCTAGTCTTAGTCACAAATAAGAATGGGAAGTGGAGGATTTGTGTTGATTACAAATAAATGAACAAGGGAAAAAATAAAGACCATTTCCCTTTACCCTTCATTGAAAAAGTCATGGATGGTCTTGCAGGAAAGAAATTATTCTCTTTCTTGGATGGATTCAATGGTTACAATGAGATCCAGATCAACCTTGAAGACCAAGACAAGACTACATTCACATATCCTTTGCGTACCTTTGCTTATAGAGTTCTCCCATTTGGTCTATGCAATTTCCCTGACGCTTTTCAAAGAGCAGTTTTGATCATCTTTGTTGAACTTTTCCATGACTCTGTGGAAATCTACATCGATTATTTCACTCCCTATGGATGTGATTTCTAGGATTCCCTCTCTAATATGGGTAAATTCCCAAGGAAATTCATTGAAATGAATATCTCCTTGAGCTCTTATAAATGTGAATTCTTGATGAAGGCAGGGATTGTCGTTGGCCACTCCATATCTCACGAAGGAATACAATTAGACCCAAATAGGATTGCTATCATAAAAAGGGTCCCTACTACTTAGAAACAGAGAGATGTTAGGAGTCTCTTGGGCTTGGCTAGTTATTATAGAAGATTCATCAAGGATTTTAGTAAAGTGGCCTCAACATTGTTTAGATTGATGGCCAAGGATTCAAATTTTTGTTGGACAAGTAGCTATCAAGAGGCCCTTGAGATATTAAAATATAAATTGACCACTACACCCATACTTAGGGGTTCAAATTGGGCTTGATGCCTTTCCATATTCATGCTAATGCATCATACAAAGTTGTGGGGGAATCCTTGGCATAGTTAAATGATACATTTTTCTATGCCATTTACTTCATTAGTAAAAATCTATCGAAGGATGAAATGAAATACAATGTCACTAATAAACAGCTCTTAGTTTTTTACTCCCTAAACAAATTCAGAAACTACATCATTGGATACCAAAATTTTGTGCATATTTTTCATGTATCTATTAAATATTTGATGAATAAGCCTAATGTGAATTTTAGAATTATCAGGTGGTTGTTATTGGTACAATAGTTTGATTTGAATATCAATAATTAGGGGAATTTTGAAGTCTAAAATGGACCTCCTAAGAAAAATGTACAACCAAAATAAAATTTATAAGAGCCAATAGGATTCAAGATGATGATGTCAACCATGAGGGATGATTAACCATTTTTGGAGTAAAAAAAGAAAAAATATTAAAAAATAATAAAATAATAAAACTATTTTTTCAACTTGTATTTTCAACTCGTCTCCCTAAGGTTTTACTCAAATTTCGAGTGGGAGTACTCCTTAGATGAAAAATTTAATTCCTCATCTAAGGAGTACCCATGTTGCATACTTTCGATGGACCCTGCTACACGAAAAATGAGAAATACATGAAAACATGATTGCAATCATGTTTTTCATTTATTTCTCTCTTTTCATGTAGCAGTTTCCATCGAAAGTATGAAACATGGGTACTCCTTGGATGAGAAATCAAAATTTTCATCCAACGAGTGTTTACGCTCGAAATTTGAGTAAACCCATAGGAAGATAAGTTGAAAATACGAGTTGAAAAAACAATTTTTCTATTTTTTCCCTCTAAAATTTGATGATGTAATCTAATATTATTTTTGTATTCCCACTATTATTTTATAATTTCCTTATGAGGCCCATTTTAGACCTCAAATCTCTCCTAATGGATAAGCCATGGAAAGAAAATGTAGTTTCATATTTTTGTCTTGATTCACTTTTCCTGCATATGATGAAGTGATGGTTGATGATCAACTTCCAGATGAGAACCTATCTAATATCTCAGTGCTCTCTCCCTCGCTTGCTAACATAGCCAACTACCTATTTGCTGGGAGATTTCCTCAAAATATGTCATCAAGGGACAAAAGCCGAATTTTGAGAAAGAGCGGCCTTTTCACTTGGATTGGTGGCAATATTTTCAAGTTGGGACCAAATCATATTTTAAGGAGATGTGCCAGGGAAGAGGAGGTCTTTTACATCCTCTCATCGTGTCATGATGATCCCTGTGGGGGTAATTTTGTTGTTAAATGACAACCTTCAAAGTTATACAAGTTGGATAATATTGGCCCACTCTCCACCAAGATGCAAGAAGGTATACTAGCAGATGTGATTAGTGCCAAAGGATAGGGAAGCCCACATATAGGGATGAGATGCCTCTATAATCTCAAGTGGCCTTAGAGCCATTTAAAAAGTGGGGAATGGATTTCATTAGGCCCATTGATCCACCATCAAGACATATGAGATAAATTATTGTGTGCACTGACTATTTGACAAAGTGGGCTGAGACAAAGGATGTCAAAGTAGCAACATAGGAAAAAGAGGTTAACTTCTTAAGGGAAAATTTTTTCTACAAATTTGGGTATCCAAGGGAGACATTCATTGATCAAGGGTATCAATTCACATCACATTTGATTGATAATATCCTAAGGCAACTTAATATCAAGCATCGAACATATACTGTGTATCACCCTCAAGAAAACTAGTAAGAAGAGGTTACCAATAGATCATTAGAGAGCATCCTCACCAAGGTGGTGAGAAGAAGAAATAAATATTGGGCAGGAAGATTAGTGGAGGCCACTTGGCCTATAAAACCTCCTAGAAGACAAAAACATGATTCACTCCATATGATTTGGTTTATGGGAAGAAAGCTTTGCTATCTATTGAGTTTTAGTATAACACTTTGAGAATGGCAGCCAAATTGGATTTAGATATGACAAGTGCATAATAATAATGGTTGCTCAAACTGAATGGCGTGTATGAGTTCAGAATGTAGGACCTCCTAGAGACTAAAGTTATACAATTACATAGGAAGGTCTAGCATGATAACCATATCAAGGAAAATAATTTTCAAGAAGGGGATTCGGCCTTGATTTATGACTCTAGGTTGAAGGATTTTAAAGAAAAATTAATGAAAAAGTGGTTGGGCCCATACCTAATAGAGAAATGACATGACAATGAATTTTTCCAAATCAGAACCATTGATGAGGAGGGGATTCCTCTGCTTGTCAATGGTTATAGAATGAAGTTATACAAGAGACCATTGTGTAAGGAATAATTCATCAGTACAATCAGCAGAGAATTCAATGTGAATGGAAGTATCATGGCTTCCAGTTCACAATCCTCTGAGAAAAAAATAAAAAATAAAATAAAATTTCCTAGGTGGAAACCTCTATGAGGCATCAAAGGCCAACTTTAGGATTGAAAACCTCTCTGAGGGAGTCTTGGAGCAAAAAAGGGAAGAAAATTAATAAAGATACATAGGTGAAAACCTTCTCTGAGGCACATAGGGAAGGCATGTAGGTTGAAAACCTCCTCAGAGGCAGCCTACATGTCTCTCAAATAAAAACAAAAATAAAAAGAAACAAAAAAGAGAATAAAAACACAAGATTATGCTATGACTTATAACCTTTTTATTGTTTTGCAGGATTATGCATAGAGGCAAATTATGGCTATAGGTCAAAGAAATTTTCAATTTTCCTCCATTCTTCCATCCATTCACTCCTTGTCCATCATATCCACTCATATCTTCATCTCTCTTTGCCATCCCATTAGCTCAAAACTCAATTTTTACCTCATATTTGTGTTGTTATATCAGGATCCTGTAACGCTACAGGAAGGTCCTTTGGTGATACAAGAAAGGTCCATAAAAGCTATAGGAGGGAGATCTGAGGTAAATGAGATACCAATAGGAATATTTCTGACCTGAAGAATGATAAAGAAGGATCCTTAATATTTTTCCACCATCAATCCATCGCTCATCCATCCCACTAGACCAAGAAATTCACTCAAACACTCCATTATGTCCTACTTGTTCATTTTTTTTTTTACAAAACCACAAAGGTTTTCCTCTTCATTCGTACAAGCCTACATTGCTTCCCCATGGTACTAGTACTATCCTAAGGTCTCATCACACTTTCCCTCATCACCCTATGCAAATTTAAGACCCAAGGTTAAAAGAAATGGGCTGCTATAGGAAGAAAAAATCCTCTTGTAGAAAACCTGTACAATCACCACAGAGAGCACTATGTTGTTTTATTTGTCATCAAATTAGGCAATGGGACCTTGTGAAACAACTCTAGAGGAGTCATGGCACTCCTAGGAAGACTCTCCACCAACAACAACACCATGGACATCCACAAAGTACCTATACACAAACAAAAAGCACCACAACGAAGCATCATGAAAAAATGAAGAAATACACAGGGAAATAAGCAAGCAAGTCAAACTCCATTGGTGTCAATGCAATGGACCGGATCCAACATGCAAGTCCCTACAACAAATCAACCATGAGGTAGGATTAGGTAGGGCATACTCCACTCTCTCCCTATGTTTAAATGACTAAAATGAATGAATGTCGAGAGGAGGTGTTTTAGTAATCTGGAGGTGGCCAGTTAACTTGGCCACCCTCGGCTAGTGAACTAAAAGTTAAATTCCACCCATGTAACATGGATATGTCACATCAAAGAAGTTAGAATAATTTTTATTGGGTGTTTATTATAATGGGAGGGAGAATGGTTGCTATGTGTGGGGACAATAGTCCATAAAAGGAAATCTTGTGATAATGACAAGTCATCATGACACTCCAAGCCCCAACTCAAAATACCATAATATGTACTTGGGCTCGTTTTCCTTGGAATATTTTCTCATTTCAAGAAAAATTAGAGAGAGGATGAGCTTGGTATGCCACTGAGGACCTTAGAATCTCAACCTATTATTCCTATAGGAAGGTGCTACATGAAGACTGTAATTTCTATAGGAGAGGCCGAGACAGTGCTACATGAGGGCTAAGAGGGTGTAAATGAGAAACACAGATCCTAATTGACTCCAAATTTTCCATCTTCATCTCAGAGCACTTTCCAATGAAGTAAGTTTCACCATATCCCTCAGTTATGCATCAAAATTATATGAAAATTCTCTTAATATTTAACAGAAAGTGGTAGTTTAATTGTGAAATAAAAGGGTCGGTCTGAAGAAGATAGTGGTTGAAGCACAATTAATTGGAGTGACAAGATATTTTGACCCACTACTACCAATCAAACTAGACATTGAATCCATAAAGAAAAAAAATCCCCCTCACTGAATTAAGGCCATAAATACAAGATGGAAGGAGGGTTTAACTAAAGAGGGCCTTCAGATACCAAATGAATCCACATACTCCTGTGGTCAACATTTTTAGAAGACACCAGTGGCTGGGATTTTTCGAGCTACTGAAGGGTTATGATGATGACGTTGCCTTTGAGTTTTCCATGGCTTTTAATTCACAAGCAGAGGATAGTTCCACCACCGTTATGAGGAGATTGGATATATTTATAAGCCCTAATATAATTAGCAGATTAACCACCATGATTTGTGGATAAAATGGAGAAGAAAGGAAAAAGCCACTAGTTTCACTACCAAAAATAACTTTTTAATTAAAAAAGAGAAGCCAATTGAGGACAAAAATGGAGTTAGGATAGAACTCCTACCTTATCCATGGGCTGAAGTGGCTTATCATATTCTAAAATACATCTCTTGTGAGGGTAGAATGAGTGTGGTATATTATTGCCACTTTAGGTTTCTTCATGAACTCAAATTCAAGGAAGAATTGCCTCTTGCTCAGATACTTAGTGTGCCATACTTCCTCCTGCAGTCTATCAGGGAAATGAGTAAAAAAGTAAGAGAGGGAAAGAACCAATACCTAGCCCACCATGGCCTTATCAAAATAATAGTGGTGGATGCCTTGAACAATTTGAGAATCATTGCCTTGTGGTCCAAATTCATAAACATGGATAGAGAAACGTTCATAGGGACCCAAATAATTACTCCTGGAGAGACACCTACCTCTAGAATTGGTGGTAGAGAGGTAAACACAGAAGAGGATGATAATACAAGGAAAGAGGGGGGAGAAGAAGAAAATACAACAAAATAAGCATAGATGGAAATAGAGGAAGAAGAGGTAGAGGTAGAAGGAGAAAAGGATGAAAAGTAAGAAAGGGAAGAACAAGAAAATGAGACATTGAGTCCTGAGAGGACTACTAAGCCAAATGAAATATATATATATCCCCAAAACAAAATTTTTTTTTGAAAATGAGGTAGCATACAATTTTTGCCTCCTTGACCACTCTAGTTAAACCCAAAAGAAAGAGACCAAGGAAAAATCCTCCATATTTCAAGACAAGGAAGAGCACTCGAATCAAGCAAGCGAGGCCACAAACTCCAACAAAAGTTCCCTTCACAATTGATGAGTCCCCAATCAAGAATGAGGAGGTAGGACCAGCTGAAGGAAAAATTGAAGAGGTCACCTCTCCAAGGTCAAAACAGAGACTCCTATAGCATATGTGAGGAGGCATTCCACTAGATCAACCCCCTTCAAGAAACCCAAGACACCAACATACCTCTGGCAAGAATAAAAAGGCAAGCAACGAGAGGGACAAGCCATGCTATAAGAGGGACAAGGAATGCTACAGGAGGAACATGGCATTCTACAAGAGGGACAAAATGTGAAATTAGAGGAAAAAAAGGTGGAATTAAAGGGGAAGAATATGCAATTAGAAGGGAAGTAGGTGCCAAAAGAGGGGGAAAGTGTGCCAAAATAAGAAAAATAGAAGGAAGGTGAGCTACAGGAGTAGAAGCCTCCATAAAATATTTATAAAATGACTCCTTAGAGCTACAAGAGCCTATTTCAAAACTGATCTTGGATTCTTATTACAAACTCATTGAAGGAGGGAGAATCATCCCTGAAAAATTCACAATCCCACTTCTTTATGAGATAGGGAAAGAAAGGGAAAGGACCCATATATGGATGAAAACTTCTAAGTTAAATAATGTGGAAGATGTGGGATTGATGGAGGAAAAATTCAAAGATATGGATAAGGAATTAGCTGATTTGACACTCAGGGAGTCTATGGTGCAAGAACAACTACAGACAAATAATGTGAGGTTCATAGAGAAGCTACAAGAGAAAGAGACCCAACTTCCAACATGGAAACTCTTTACATGGAGCCACTGCAATGCAAACAACCTTCCAAGTCTCAGGTTATCGTCTTCAAGGATAAATGGGTATAATTTCAAGTTAAAACACTAGCACAACATGACTCTCTACCTTTTCAAATTTACAGATAATTTCTTGATTTTTTTCAAAAAAGCTAGCATTGTGGATAGAGAAATTATGGTTGAGTTTTATATGCATAACTTCATATTGACTGACATGAACCATTGGTATCCTAATTCTAGACTAGGTGACATGCAAGTGATGGCCTTGGAATCTTGGCTAGTGCATGAGGAAACAAGAGCATGACAGGTAAAAAGCGCAATAGCAAAAGAAGAGAAGGAAATCCTATACATCGGAGTTGAGCTAATGATCCCCAAGTATATCATGATAAATCATAGCCTCATTTCCAATGATGTTTTTTTGGCACCAAAATACATTAAAACCCACGATTAGGTCATTCTCCATTTTGATGATACTTCTAGATTGTTGGCAGAGGATAGTTTGTAGGCTTTCCAAAGGAGATTACATGCTTTACCACTAAGCTTGCAACATAGAGAATACCAATCTCCTAAAAGGATGAAGAACACCTTGGAGTAGTCACTCTTCTATAAAAGAGCTATGTAAAGAACGAGAATCTAATAGATATGGTTGAAACTCAGTCCACCTTTACTACTAGGACTACATGAAGGAAGAGACAAATCTGAAGAGAAGAAAAAGTGGATTGAAGCATAAAACAATGCAGGATTCTACCCACCAGAGGGAACTCCATTTCAGGTTCCTTGTTATGTCAGGGAGGCCACTGGGTCCATGAGAGAGATGAACATGGATGACTGAGTTGCTCATAGGATGAGAAACCATTTCAAGAGGGGGGTGATCATGAGCTTCATCAATATGTACCTTATAATTGGTCATAATTCCATCCTCCAGCTTTAGAACTATCTCTTTCTCAAATTTATTTACATTTTTTTGCCATATTATGCTTAGTGAGAAGGGTGAAAGATGTTGGTCATATCATCTATCCTAATATGGTTTAATTACAGGAAATGGAGAAATTTTTGAGACAATTTCTATGTAGGGGCTCAAAGTAGACAACAAGGAGATATTGTAGGGGGGTTTCCACCTCCTTCACTCCTCAATCAGCCCAATATCACATCAAGATATCTCTCATCATCTTGAGGTCATTGGCAGCCAAGCAAGTGAAAGTCATCAGGAGTCAAGCTCCACTATTTTCAAGTTTCAAGAGACAATATCCCTATTTTCTAGGGATTTGTGGGTTTCTACCCTCTTGTATAAATGAACATGTAGAATATCTCATTAGGATTCAAGTTTTTTTTTTCAGATAGGTATCTATTGAGCTCAGGAATTGTTATCTTTTGAATAATATTTGATGTATTAGACCTTGATTTAATGATAATGAGAAGCTTCTATTTGATTCATCACTAAGTTATTTTTAGAGGGTTGAGGCTCTTAGTTTTGGACCCAACCCAATGGCTTAGGTTCCTCTTTTGTACTTTATCTTTATTTAATTTCAGATTTTTGTTTAGTTTCTTGCATCTCAGTAGAAGAATACTCTATTAAACTATGTGATTGCAGCCTCTGCCTCACCTCTCCCATGGGAGCATGAGTAGAAGGACCTCTAACCATAGGCCAAAAACATTTTTTTTATGATTTCTTGGAATCATTTTTATTTTATTTATCTTTCTCTCCATATGTTGGTTGTAGCTTAGAATTTAGTTTTTTTATTGGATCATAATTTTATCATAAATTAGATAACCTCTAATTTCAACTCATATTTTCCACTTATAATTGTTTCATTTTTTCAATGATCAAGTAATGTATGCATGTGATGATTGTAGGTTTATTTGAATCCGCAGGAAATGGCACCTTCACAACCTCCAACTTGGACTCCATCACTTACTTTTCCAAACTCCATATTCTGCCATCAAAATTCTGTTTTATGAGGTCATTTTTCCATGAACACCCTGAGCATTTATTCTAGTGAAAAATAGGACTTCAAGGGGCTATGAAATTGGCTAGAGGTTTTGGTCACCCTTCAACCATTTTCCCTACTTACATTCACCTTCCCACACCTTCCAACCACCTTCTTAACCTCTTAAACCTCTTCGGCAGCCTTCTTGTAGCATTACAGGGCTTCTTGTAGCAATATAAGGCTCGTATAGTAGCCTCATGTAGCATAGTTGTAGGTCCCCATTCTTGGTCCAGTTTTGATCCTTATTTCCATTTGAGATTAGTTTAGTATTTTATTGAACCTTAATTGTGGGTACATAACCAGTAGAGACTCCTAGGCCACTCCAAACCCTCCTTTTCCTTTCCACACAAACAAAAATTTCATTAGTATTTTATCACAGAAATCATAGAACAATGTTTATGCAAGTGTAAGTTAGTTAAATAGTAGATAGAATATTGATTTATGGTTTGATAGTTTATCCAAGATAAATTAGTTCATTTACTGCAAATAGGTTTTATAACTATATAGAAGATTTCAATATAGTGCAATTTCTATTTTGCGAAGTTGGTTAGCTCTTGCCTATTCATTATTTATTTCAAAATAATTTGCAAGTTCAAATTGATAACATTCCTTTTTCAGTTAGGATTATTTACACATTATATCTACATCTAATTTTAACTCTAATTCAGTAGAAGTAATGTCCTAGAAGCACTATTGATCAAAGATTTGGCTGAGGGTGGCATGCGTGGAATCCATATGTTGTGCATATAGTATTGTCACCTCTAAGTTTGGACGAACCTTGGGTTGATAAATAAAGTTGAGTAACCCTTGGTAGTTGCAGCACACTTAATGCAATACTAGGGCTCACCATGATTATTGATCATGCAATAATGATCTGGATTCAATCATGTGAGAAACAACCAAGTTAAAGAAAAATGGTGATTCCATTTTCTTGATCCAAGGTACCAAACAATGATGAAGGCTAGAGCCAAGGTACACTGATTTCTAAGCCACTCTCTTGGAATATATGTGCTCAAGTCGACACAAGAGGGCTTGTCATATTTGAGGCAATGAGGATTCCTCAACATAGTCATGAGGATCATAGTAATGTGACTGATGGATTGACACCAGGGACGATGATGGAAGGAAAAAATATGAGTTGTGGAATGACAACTTCCCATGTTGGAGCATGATATGCATGGTTTACATTTCAGAGACTGACTCGATTATAGATGGGATGGTCAGTTTCTTATATGGATGCTTTTCAAAGATAGATAAATATAGCTCGAGGCCAAATATGAGCAAAAATGGATGAATGTGATGAAAATATGGATGATAAATTGTAGGAGGAATCAATGGGATTCTGAATAGATGCCATGGATGCAAGGGTGACTCATATCAGATGCTATGAATAAATTCCATGGATGCAAGAGTGACTCATATTCGATGCTATGAACAAGAGTAAATCAATGATGCTTCCACGTGGGAGAGGCCGAAAGGGGACCATAAAAAACATGAGTAAATAATGGTTACTCATGACAAAAATCGACATATAATTCAATGAGCACAAAGGCAAAGTGGTACCATCGTACATGTGACTTGTATGAAGAGATTTGGTTTTGAAGGGTGGAAAAGTGAGACCTCATGGAAAAAATGGCTTCCTTGTGAAGTTTCAAATTATCAAAAATAAAAAGAGACCAACTATATAGCTCATTGAGATCTTTCCAACAATGCTAACAGTTCGTCAAACCGAGTTGTGGTGTGGTCGCAATGGGTGAAAAAAAACTAGGGTTTCCCCTATAAAAGGGATTCTTTCCCAAAAATCTAATTCATTTGAATAATAAGTTGTTGGAGAATATGGAGAGGAGGAAAGGGCCCTAAATATTTTGGATATCATAGCAGACAAACCGACCATCGAAATTTGTATCTGTGACTTTCAGATATGTGGCCTTACTTGTGTAAAAATGACGTTATGCTTCTTGAAAGAATGGTTCATGGTGAAGAATCAAGGTAAGAAAGGAATACATGCATGAACTATTAGAGAAGGTATAGGATCATCCATGTTGACTTTTGAGTAGCATGGGAGGTACTCCAAGCCCTAGGGTTTAGGGTTTGGAGGGAAAAGTTCCACAAGGGTCACTTGTGGGCTTGGAACCCAAGTATGGGGTTTTGCACCAAAATGTGTTTTTTGAATTTCTGCAAGCACATTTCTAGATGTGATGGCATGAGATGATAAAGAGAAGAAAGGAGAATCAAACTATTTGAGATTCGTCAAACTTCGAGTTGTATAAGTGGAGATTAAGTTTTTGAAGGTCTCATTAATATTTGGACAAAGACAAGTCATGTAGGCTTGAGGAATTCGTCCAAGGGACGTGCCTCTTCATCAAATTAATGGAGCCCCTAATTTTTGTATAAATAGAGGGTGAATGAGATGTTATTAGGAATTCATCTTGTGAAACACATTCCTATTGGACCATCTCATTGAGGAGAAGGAAGCCACAACTAGAGAGGGTAGAACAACGATCAAAGGAGGACTATCTTAGGGTTAAAACAGGTCTGAAGTTTTTGCGTTGAGAGGGAGAGGTTATTTTAGCCCTCAAGGGTTGAACGCAGGTAGTTTAAGTGCATACGAACTACTATTGAGAGGGTCACAACCCTGTTGTTGAAGGATTCAAGCCAAGAAGGAGTAGCGAGGGTATTTTGTATGCCAAGTATTTCTAGTGGAGGGGTTGAGGTCCCTAGGAGGGAGGCTGAGGTTTTTGTGGACTATTTAAGGGCTAGAAGGGGGTTATTTTGGTGGGTTGTAGTAGAACCACAACTAGTTTAGGTAGGTTGTAGGCCTAACCTCGCAAACTACGCATAAATTTGGGTTTTTAAGTGATGTCACATGCCCAGAACAACAACCCACAAAGGGGTGTATCTCATGGCCTAGACTGCAACAAATCAAGGTTTTTTTGGTGGGTAGTTGAAGTGTTGTTGTAGTGTGAACAAGCCCTATATATTCACAACAAAATACAACATGAACAACAAATTTGGAGGGCAGCATTTGGAGTAGTGTTAGGTCAAAGGAGTTGACCAAAATTTGATCAGATTTGGAGCACCCTATGGGAGCCAATTTGGAGGCTTGTTTGAGTTATCATAAGCCTTCATCAGTGCATATATTGTAGTGTACTATTGGGTGCCATTTATCTGGTGAAGGGAATTTTTTTTACAACCCAAATTAGCCCTAGGCGTGTTATCTTTACATGATAAAAAGGAGTTTAAGGTTAGGTGAAGTTTGATGCTGACATCTAGCACCTTGATGGAAAATGGTGGCTGCTAGCCTGAAATTTTGGAGCTTGGAAATTAGGCCTACCTAGAGAGAATATTGGATCAACCCATGTACACTCTAGAGAAGTGACTTGCAGTAATGTTAGGAGGCATCCCTCCTTGAGTATTAATGTGTTGTGGCCTTGATGGACCAAGGCACAACTAGGGAGTAGTATGGAAGCAAAGGAATGACATGAAAAGATACAACATCGAGTTTTTAATTGTATATTGTATAACTTATACTATTCATATTTTGGTTTAATATAATGAATATTGGGGTTGTGCATTATTGTACAATTTGTTAAAAACTATATATATTTGTGCATATGTGATTTACTACTTTATATTTTCCACTATGAAAAGTAGTTCTGGTTGATATTCTTGGTTTGGTATAATCATTGATTTTAAGACTCTAACCTAGACCCAAGGTCATGGAAAATCAACATGGTTTCAAAGCGTGTCTAAGCTACTAGGGAAGTCAGTGAATCAGAGTTGTGTGCAACAAAGTACAACGTGAGAGGGAGTTGGTCACATTGTAAGTGATGGGTTCACTACAATGTCTAAGTTGCGGGAAGTTCTCCGGTATGAGGAAATGTTGGAAGGGTTTTCCAACTATACTCCTTGGAAGGAAAGGATCAGATTGGTATTGCAGGTCAACAAGATCTAGGATTTTTCTGAGAAAGAGAGCCGGAATCCAGCCGACCCTAAGGAGATGGATAAATGGAAATATTTGGATAGGAAGGATAGATTGATCATCCTTGATTATGTGAAGGATTTATTAATACCTCATTTGTCTGAGAATAACAATGCACATGATATTTGGATGACTCTTCAGAATTTGTTCCAAAATAAGAACGGGAACTGGGTACTAGTATTGGAGGTTAAGTTGAAGTCCACCCAAATGATAAAGGGTGAAGGATTCACTTCGTACCTAATGAGGTTGTATTAGAGAAGAGATGATATTGCTACAATTGGTGTCAAAATTTCAAATGGAGATATGGTGGGGATTTCCTTGAAAGGGGTCAACGAGGAATGGAAGCCCTTCATCAAAGGAATCGTTTTCAGGGAGAAATTCCCATACCGGAATAGATTGTGGGATTAATTAATTCAGGAAGAGTTGCAAAACAAGGATATTCATCCATAAATCAAGGTAGATGAGGACGTGGCACTTGCAGTGCGAATGAAAGGTAAGTCGAAGAAGGACTTGAGTAAAGTCAAGTGTTTCAACTGTGGAGGGATGGGTCATTTTTCGTCGAGATTTTGGATGACGAAGGGAGATGATGAGAAGGGGGAAGGAAATCAAGTCATTTTTGTTGCCACTTTAGCTGATATATATGATCTCTCCAAGAGATTGGAAGAGGAGTACTTTGATATGATTTCTCACTTCTCGCAGGGTACTTGTTGGGAGCCAAACCTACACATATTTTCCTTCCATTCTATCATATTTCCTTTATCCATTTGTACCATTAACATTAAATTAATGTTCTAAAGTGCATAGGTAAACCCATCGTCACGTACTTTTGGAGTATTTAGTCAATGAAGCATATTCACGGGGATTATTACCTAAGCGGTTTACTAATTTAGCTATTTTTGCATATTCGGTGGTCGAATGACCATATTCGCAATTCCAGGAAGAGCTATTGAGCTGGCTTCACTATCTTGGCAATGCTACAATGGCACAATAGCTTCATAACCTTTCCTTTATTATATTTCGCATCTAGTTTTGTCTATCATAATGACTGTGTAATTGTAGGCACTAGTTGCCAAGATTTCAGGAACTACCATTGTAATCATTTGTATAAGAAAGGGTCTGAAGCTATGAATCGGGGGTTGGCTATGAAGGCAATTGAGATCTGTAACAGAAATTTTCATTTAAGTTAATAAAAATTATATTTATGTCCTTTTCATGAGTCTGTGATTATACCTCAACCCTGATCAGGGAGTTGGGCCTGCTCTCCTGAACAGGTGTTGTGTAACTTATGTGTGTATTTAATTTCTTTTACTGCATTCTGTATTTATTTAATTGTTCTGAAAATTAATGTAATTGTTGTGAATTTATTGCGAAATTACAATTAATTGTTGTTTTCCTTTCATTGCTTTTATAGTGGTTTGTTGTTTCACATAGTTTATCGAATCCACGATTAATATAGGACTGTGTAATTTCCATCTGCATATATTTTTCATGTTAGCCTTGCAATAACCAATGTATCCCAAATTGATAATTTATGTGGGAAAGGGTTTGAATAAATCATTCACACTTGGACACCAAAATTTTGGTGCCTTGTCCGGGGAGGCTAGCAAAGGTGAAAAAACACAATTCGTATTGGTCTAAGGATCAATATCTCATCCTGGGGAGCAAAGTTTCACCCTGCTCCAGGTCTTGAGCATAGTTGTTTTGTTTCTTTGATTTTGGTTGATGTCTTAGGAATCAATATCTCATTATGGGGAGGGAATTTTCACCCTTCTCCAGGTCTTGAGCGTAGTTTTTTTGTTTCTTTTATTTTGGTTGATGTCTTAGGAACCAATCTGTCGTCCTAGTGAAGGAATTTCTCTTGCTCTGCTCCAGGTCCTGAGCTTAAGATTTCTTGATTTTCCTTATTTATTTCATTGTTTATTTTAAACACCCAATCTCTCATCCTAGGGAGAGAATTTTTTCCCTGCTCCAGGTCCTGAGTGTAGTCATTTTGTTTGAATGTTTTTCTTCTCATCAATTGTATGAACAAAGATTCGAATAAAAGAGGTAGAGGAGGACCCCCAAAGAGAGGAAGGAAGGATTTAGGAAGGATCGCCTATATCCAAGAACTCATTGCAAAGGCTGAATCAGAAGAATCTTCGTGAGTTGTTGTTAGGGTAAGAACTCAGACGAAATCCAAAGGGTAGTTTGTTGTGCAACCAGTACTACCCACGGTAGTAGAGGAACCCCTTTCGATGATAGAAGAAGAAGTAGCAAGTAGGGTACCAGAAGAATAAATACTCCTGTCAACGAAAAAAGGAGAGGAAGTTGCAAGTAGGGGATCATAGGAATCAATCATTCCCAATGAATAATAAAAAGATTTAAAGAAATTTGTGTCACCACGCGATCATGGAGGCGATGTTAAATAGAGCCAAACCTTTGTTGAAGAACGACTTCAGTCATATGTTGCAGAATCTGTTAAGGTCCCGAGTGAATATTGGAAAATATTCATGCCACCTGCAACTTCCTTGATCGATTTCCCAATAGGGATTTTAGAGGTGATGCACCGATGAAGCCCATTTCTTTAACAGCGTTGCCTATTTTCATGGGCTTTCGTCTAAAGATATAGATACATTCCTTTTTGAATTTGACATTGTGAGGTAATATTATATAACTGATGCTCATAAATCGAAGATATTCCCTACCACTTTAAAAGGAACAACCTTGAGATGGTTCATGGGTTTACAGGGGGAATTATCTCCTCATAGGATGACATGAAAAATATTTTCCTGGAGAAGTATTAGGAGTACTGCAAATCTCATTAAATCAAGGAAGAAATCTTTAAATTCATGCAGAAGGAAGATGAGAATATGGAATATTGTGTGGAACACTTCAAATATACTTTTCAGAGGTCGGGCCATAACAATCTACACAAGGACATCTTGAAAATCATTCTTCTCCAGGCATTAAGAGGAGAATCTCTGGAGCTTTTGAAAATAGTAGGAAAAGGGGATATACCGATAGAATATTTTTATACTATCTATGAGTTTTGAAATAAATGCTCGCGAGGATATGCAAGGAACAAACAAGGAATTCAGTCGTTGAAGACATCCAGTGGGGGAGTCACAAAGGAAGAAATCGGAAATCTACTGGACTATTTGAGGACCGATATCTTGAGCACATTGTCTGCTCAGATGGACACATTGGAAACAAAGTAGAAGCAAATGGAATTGAAGGAGACCATGTCCATATTCCACCCGCAATGTAGGAAGAAACACCTGCTGAAGGAATTTCCATTAAACACTATAGAAACTTGTGAAATATACGAATAGAGTCATTCAACTTGTTCATGCCATTCTCTTTCATGATTGAAGGCAGTATTTCAGGGAGCTAATGAAGAGGTGGACCAACTGTATTTTATGGGATCCAAGAAGCCATGGCAACCACATCCACCAAATATGAATCAAGGTATCCCTCAGGACCTTTCTCAGTATTTTGGTAATTTAAATATGGGTCCTCATTCAGTACCTTTTACACCTGCATGGCCCCATTATTGTAAATACCTACCTTGGCAGCCATGGTTCCCTCAGGCCAGTCCAAACCCTTCATGGTCCCAGAATTGGCGTGGACCTTATCCTCAAGAAAAATTTCCCCAACCTATGCCACAACAGCAGCTACAACTACCTTCTAATATTCCTTCCAGTAATCTTCCCCTTCATCCTCAACTTCCCATCCAACCTAATTCAAATCCTAACAATAAGGGAGTTCAGTGAGCTAACACTCTCAACCTTCCTTTGTATATAATCTCTACCGTGGAATGTAATAAGATAAATATGCGATATGGGCGGGTAATGAATTCTCAGACTTCACATTATTATTGAACAAGTTGACAACAAAGACACGAAACCAGAACCAAGGGTAGTTAGGGATAAACCAAACCAAGACACTAAAAATCAACCACTTCCTCAACCAACTGTTATTTAAGGACGTCAAGCTAATCCACATTATCTTGAAAAACTGACCTTGAGTAAACAAAACCCTCAAGCATATTTTTACTTTTTAGGGGAACTAAAAAAATTGTTTTTCAAAATTCCCCTACTTCAAGCTATGATGGATGTACCAATGTATGCAAAAACACTCAAAGAATATTGTTCCAAAAATCCTGGAGAGAATTCAAGGGACCTGCTCACCAACCATGTTATAGGGAAGTTTTATGACATCATGCTGGGAAATTCTATGCCTGTAAAATATGGGGATCTAGGGAACCCAATCCTAATAGTACAAATCAAAAGGATTGATATCAAAAATGTACTAGTAGATTTGGGCACCACAAGAAATGTTATCGCCTCAAAAACTATGCACACATTGAGTCTTCAAAATCCTTAACCAACCCCTACTATCTTATAATTGGCAGATAGATCTACAGTGAGGCAAGTATGGAAGTTAGAAGATATCACTATTTCAGGTGACTCATGGCACTATCTCGTCGATCTCTTGGTATTACAAATGCAGTCCCCAGCTGGTGGTCACCATTTGATTTTAAGAAAGCCTTGGCTTGCAACTGCAGATGCCTATATTGGGTGTCGGTCAGGAAATATGGTTATATCTAATGGGAAGGTCACAAAGGATCTTGTCCTTTATCCTCTTGCAGAACCAAGCCCATTAGGGAAACCATCATTTAGACGAAAACCTTTGCCAATAGAAGGATCAGAACCTTAAAATCAAGAACTCATACTAGTCCTTAACATTGGGAAGGCTCTCCATTAGAGGATGATTCCATTAACACTTTCATCATTGATCCCTATTCTATTTCTAACTCAACTCGTCAGATCCTAGAATTTATCATGAGTTGTAAAACATAGGAAAATATTTAACGAGAAGATGAAATATCTACAACTTCATCTCATGATAGTATCCCCATTGAAATTGAACCACAGATAATATTGAACATTAACCTAAATCTTTCAGAATCTATAATATTCCCAATTAGTCATGAGCTAATTGGAATATTCATTTTTGTTTTATTACGTTGTTTAAAGAATAAAAGAGCAAAGGAGGTCCATAATACTCTTTAATAATGAATAAATCAACGCCAAATGTGAAAAGGCTAAATCTTGGATGTTAAATCAAGCACCCTTAGGTGTGAAAAGCACTGGAACATTTTGAATAGGTCAACCTTAACCAAATCTTCAATGTTTTCATGGAGGAGTGGCCATCAATGAGACACAGCGCAATTTTAGATGGAGATGCCTTGTGTGAAAGAAGTGATCTCATTGGAAGTGGTTTAGGTTCTACAAGCTGTTGTCTTATAAAACGAAGGGGATGGCAGCATTAGAGGGTTGTTGATGTTTATCATATTATATATATATAGTCCGTTTAGACATATATCTTTCTCTTGTTGTTTAGCTGATATTGAATGTTGTTTAGCATTGGGTGTTCCTGATCGGGAATCCCCTCCTCTTCCCATTGATTAGTTCTTGAGAGAGTTTGTATTGCATTTTCCACTATTTGGCTTAGGGCCAAGATTCTTCTTTCTACTACAGCGCAAATCCTATTGAGGGTTTGGTTTTTTTTTCAAGTTGCAGCAAGTGGAGACTAGATCTTTCAGATCTAGGCCATTTCAGTGCTCCTTTTCAATGGAGGAGGTTTACACTTCATTGGGAGGACAATATTGGAGTGCTTGAGCATCATATTCAGATCTTGGCATCAGGCCAACTATATTTTGACCCCTACAACATAGTATAGATCTAGATATGCGTTATTCCTATAGGTGCAGTTGCAGGGTGGTTAAACACACCCTTTGGAGAGTGATTTTCTAGATGTTGGGGATATGCCCTTCACTTTGGAGATCTATTGGAGGAGACTATTATATTGCCTATATCATTTCAGCCACACTTTCCAGATCTGAATATTTCTGTAGATCTTCAATCTTAGATCTCAGATCTACAACTTGTGCTTGGTGTTTTACTGAAAACACCAAGGGGGTTCTTTAGAGGAGCTTGTATAGTGCATGGATATAATATAGATCTAACTTTTTATGCACTTATTTACTATAGATATAATGTTTAATCTACAATTATTTCAGAGCCAATAAAATAATGATGTAAGGATTTTCTAGTCTTTATATATGGTTGTAGCACCTCATTTTTAGGGATTTCTTTCATTGGAGGCTTTCTTTTCTTGTTATGCATATTATGGGCCAAATTTTACATCTATTTTGCTGTTTTAATAACAAATGAAAGGTCTCCATATTGGCCTCCTACTTTATAATATATGATCTACATTATTTTCCTATCTTTCTGCATTGTATTGTTGCGTTCCCCATTTTGGAATATTACAGTGGTATCAAAGCATCATCTTGGCACAACCTTTGCATTCTAAAAAGCCAATATGTCTTCTAAAGAAGGAGAGACTCTTACTGACAGAGAGAAGAGGTATCTAAATATAAGACACATAAAGTTTGATTACACAAATGATAGTGAAGACAAGGGTAAAGCCGCTTTATCTAGAGGTGAAGATGAACAGAAGGACTTCCCTTAGATCCTTCTTAGAGCCATGCAAGACCTTGCTAGAGAGACCAAAGAGATGAGAATGGACAGAATCAAGGAATCCCCTAAAGAATTTCATCAAGGAGAAGGCTCTAGCATGTCTCATCACTAGAATGATCAACCAATGCATCAGCCACAAGTTTACCAATGCTCTTCCATGCCTACATTTTTGGCTATGGGAAATGAAGGGTTTCAAGAACATGAATCCCTTGAAGACTATTTTGAAGAATATGAGTCTCAAAATTAAAGATTCAAAGACCACTTGAGTTTTCAAGAGTTTTTTCAAATAAAGGACAATATAAGACCAAGGCATCAACATAGAGGTGGTGGATTCATTCAGAATCATGATCGACACCACACTATGGGAAAACTATTTTTACCCAATTTTGATGGGTCATCCAAGTGTTCTGCCAAATCCTGGGTAGAAAAACTTGAAATCTACTTTCAATTGAACAAGGTTCTAGAGATGGAGACCATTAAGATTGCAGCACTGCACCTTGAAGGTGAAGCACATGACTAGTGGTTCCATGGCTTGTCTACATTGGGTCATGCCAATGTAACTACTTATTCAGAGTTCAATATAAGTTGGTGGAAAGATTTTACAGAATTGATCCAGAGGCACCATTCATGAGCCTTGAAAATTTGAAACAATCAGGTAATACAGAAACTTACATCTCTGAATTTTTAAGACTTTCTATTATGGTTCCTGATTTTTCTGCAGCAAGAAGGGTGTACATTTTCATTAATGGTTTAGATGAACCTCTTCATGGGTTGGTTAAATATACCAAGCCTACTACCCTACATGATGCTATTGAAAGGGCTAGAGACCTTAAAGATGCCTTGTCAAAATCAAAGGAAACATTTCAGCATAAGCCCTCCTTTCCTTCAAAGGGAAAGGAATAAAACACTACTCCTTCAAAGGAGAGCTCATACAAGGAACCTCTTGCTGATGATTTCCGAAGAGATATAAGAAGAAGAAAGCTTTGATTCACTTGACAAGAATCATGGGCACTAGGACATAGATGTGCAACTAGAAAAGAACATTACATATAGGTCTTCTCAGATGACGAAGAGGAAGAGGAAGATGAACCAAGAAGAGGTCACAACGCTGACACTGCAGGAGGAGAACCAACACCATCAGGAGATGGGAATGGATCATTTGCTCCTATTGGAAGGGATCTTGCATCTTTGAGAGGATTACCTAAGTACTTGACCTTAAGAGTTCAAGGTTCCATCTCGAATCAGAGGGTTTCTATATTGATTGATAGTGGGGCTACCCACAATTTCATTGATGCCCAACTAGTACAAAGGAGGGAAATACCCACCGATGCTTTTGAGGGATTCTCTGTTTTGGTCCTAGGAGATAGAAAAATGCAATTCATGCATTATGTCCCATCCTTATCAGTCATCATGGGGACATATACATTGATTGATCACTTCTTTGTGGTTGACATCCCTGACACCAATGTGATATTGCGTGTTCAATGGTTGATTAAGTTGGGGAAAGTCACCACTGATTGGGAGGCTTTACAAATGGAATGGGTGGATAAAAAGAGTGGTAAGACTCAAATGATCAAAGGCATTCATACATATTCCTCAAATACAACTTCCACATAGAAATCATAAATGGATTTTTGCAGTGGAAGAAAGGACCTTACAATCCCATCTATTATGTTCATGAGATTGCTGCATGGGACACTATTATCTAGTGGGAAACCACCTGGGAGGCCACCTGATTTCGAATTTGGTGAGATATATCTCATAAAATGATGCTCCAAGAATAGATCCAGGAGGGATGGGAGCATTAGATGACAATGATACAACGTTGGGAGTCTTGGGTAGGCTCAAGGAGGAGGGATATCTTCTCCCAACATCATCATTACCCACTCTCATTTCAGATTCTGCATTGTGGGAGGACAAGCATGGGATGGATGGCCTTCCAACATGTACCTTTGGCATGGGAGATGTCAAGGAGGAGAGAAGCCATATGAAAGACATTTATGTTGATATATCATCAGTACTTTCATTATGGGAGATTGATCCATATTGGAAATCCCAACTGTTGGTGGATTATTCCAAGGATCTTCACACATGCATGATACTTGATGACCAGCTACATGAAGAGGGCTATTCATTCCAAGAAGGATTCATCTATTATCATGGTAGAATATTATTATCTAGAGCCTCCAATCTCAACGAGAATTTACTACAAAGGGCCTATGAAGAGTTCTATTTCAGCCACAAATATTCCATGAGATTCTACAACATCATCATGAGAAGGTACACTTTGAAGGACTTTGAAGGAGAGCTATATCAACATTTTAAAATATGCATGAACCATGTGGAGTTGGGACAACAACATGACTCTATAAAGAGTTAATTTAGCCATCTCTTTCTTGTTTTGAGAAAGGAGACAGATCTATGCACCACTCCATTTGTTTAAGGAGGAATTTTGGTGAAGAATATGCTCATGTAAATAATGTTTCATTTGATTATTGTTTGCATTATTTAACCATGTATATGCAGGCCATAACCCTAAGGAGGAGTATTGTACCTTATAAACTTCATGGCCAACTTTGGGCCACAAAAATTTCTGAACATGGCCACTCCCTTGGAGGACAAAGGGAGATTTTGTTTCATGATGGGTGCATTCCTAAAGCACCAAATATATCTCACAATTTCAGCCATAGTGAGATGACATGGGAAGCAAGTAAGTGGTGGGGAAACCACCTACCACATCATGACTTGATGCAGTTAGGAGATGCACTGCACTGATTCCACATGTGGGACTATGACCCACCTCCATATGTACAAATTTTTGTTTGTATGTATGTAATTTTGATCCCATACATTGATGACATACTTGTACTTTTTATGGGAATGTATGGAGGGAGTATGGGAGGTATGTATGTTCCCTATGGGATGGAGATTCTAAATGTTTCAGGGAGAACATTGGGCAAACCATTTTTGTTTCATTTGAACTATTGTCTCCTTATGGGATAGATTATTTACATCTCATGAGAACTTTGGAGGAGCAATTCATGGAGGGTTAGATTGGTGAACACTTAGCTTATGGAGGAAGCTTATCACATGTTGGTGTCACCAATGGAGGTGGAGAAGAGTTGCAACACTCACCTTGTTAGTTGCTTGAGGACAAGCAACATTTGGGAGGGGGGACTGTAATATTCCCAATTAATCATGAGCTAATTGGAATATTCATTTTTGTTTTATTACTTTGTTTAAAGAATAAAAGAGAAAAGGAGGTCCATAATACTCCTTAATAATGAATAAATCAATGAAAAATTTGAAAAGGCTAAATCTTGGCTGTTAAATCAAGCACCCTTAGGTGTGAAAGGGGCTAGAACATTTTGACTGGGTCAACCTTGACCAAATATACAAAACTGTCATGGAGGAGTGGCCATCAATGAGGAACAACGTAGTTTTAGATGGAGATGGCTTGTGTGAAAGAAGTAATCTCATTGGAAGTGATTTAGGGTTTGCAATCTCTTGTCTTACAAAATAAAGGGGATGGCAGCATTAGAGGGTTACTGATGTTTATCATATTTTCCTAATATATGGTCTATTTAGACATATATCTTTCTCTTGTTGTCTAGCTGAGATTGAATGTTGTTTAGCATTGGGTGTTCTTGATCGGGAATCCCCACCTCTTCCCTTTGAGTAGCTCTTGGGAGAGTTTGTATTGAATTTTCCACCATATGGCTTAGGGCCAAGCTTCTTCTTTCAACTACAACATAGTTCATGTTGAGGGTTTGGTTTTTTTTGCAAGCTGCAGCAAGTGGAGACTAGATATTTTAGATCTAGGCCATTTCAGTGCTCCTTTTCAGTGGAGGAGGTTTCCACTTCATTGGGAGGACATTATTGGAGTGCTTGAGCATCATTTTCAAATATTGGCATCAAGCCAAATATATTTTGACCCCTACAGCGCAGTATAGATCCAGTACTATGTTATTCCTGTAGGTTCATTTGCAGGGTGGTTTAACACACCATTTAGAGAGTGATTTTCTAGGTGTTGGGGATCTTCCCTTCCCTTTGGAGATCTATTGGAGGAGGATATTATATTGCATATATTAGTTCAACCACACTTTCCCTATTTGAATATTTGTGTAGATATGTAGTCTTAAATCTCAGATCTACAACTTGTACTTGGTGTTTTGCTGAAAACCCCAAGGGGGTTATTTAGAGGAGCTTGTATAGTGCATGGATCTAATATAGATATAAATTTTTATGAACTTATTGATCTAGATCTGATGTGTAATATACAGCTATTACAGAGCCAATAAAATAACGTTGCAAGGCTTTTCTAGTCTTTATATATGGTTGCAGCACCTCATTTTGAGGAATTTCTTTCATTGGAGGCTTTCTTTTCTTGTTATGCATCTTATGGGCCAAGTTTTACCTCTATTTTGCTGTTGTAATAACAAATGAAAGGTCTCCATATTAGCCTCCTACTTTATAAAAGATGATCTGCATTATTTTCCTATCTTTCTGCATTGTATTGTTGCATTCCCCATTAGCACATATTGAACAGAAATAGAGGATGATGCCATTAACACTTTCATCATCGATCACTATTCTGTTTCTAACTCAATTCATCAGATCATGGAATCTATCATGAGTTTTAAAATGAAAGAAAATATTTAACGAGAAGATGAAATTGAAAACATACCTACAACTTCATCTGATGATAGTATCCCCACTGAAATTGAACCAAGGAAAACATTGAACATTAACCTGGAACTTTTAGAATCCCGAACAAAGCAACTTCTAAAAGTTATTCAAGACCATAAGGAAGCCTTCACCTGGGATTATAGAGATATGAAGGGGATTCCTATCAATTTATGCACTCATCATATATACATTAAAGAATATTGTCGAGCTATGAGACAACCCTAGAGAATAATGAACCCCACCTTAGAACATTTTCAAGGACGAGCTTCAGAAGTTATGGATGTAGGATTTATTTACCAAATATTGGACAGTTAATGGGTGTCCCCACTGGTCATCATTCCTAAAAAGAATGGTAAGTGGTGTATCTGTGTGGACTATAGGGAATTAAACAAAGCAACTTAAAAAGATCATTTCCCTTTGCCATCCATTGACCAATTCCTAGACACCTTGGTCGGGAAGAAGTTCTTCTCCTTCCTGGATGGGTTTAGTGGTTATAATTAGATCCAGATAGCCCCTAAGGATTAATATTAAACCACCTTTACATGCCCTTGAGGAACTTTCACATACTGATTCCTTCCATTCGGTCTTTGTAATGAGCCTGCAACATTTCAGAGGGTAGTATTAGGAATTTTTTTGATCTAGTTGATGACAGTGTCGAGATTTATATGGATTACTTTACTCCATATGGGGACTCATTTAAAGAAGGATTGGAAAACTTAGAAAAAGTACTCAAAAGGTGAAAAAAGACTCATGCTTCTCTAAGTACAGTGAAATGTCACATAATGAGAAAAGAGGGAGTATTTCTAGGACAATTTCTCTCGGCTGCTGGAATTCGATTTGATCCTACCAAATTAGAGGTAATATTACATTTTCCTGTACCTAAGACACCCACATAGGTACGTAGTTTTATTTTTTGCGCCAGCTATTATAGAAGTTTTATAGAAATTTTTTATAAGATAGCATCTCCACTCTTTCAGCTGTTAACTAAAGATGCATATTTTTTGTAGACATATGATTGTGAAGTGGCTTTTACGAAGATCAAGGAACTTGTTTGTGGAGGTCTGATCTTGCGAGTTCTAGATTAGGCACTCCCATTCCACATCCATACCGATGCCTCTCAAACAACGGTTGGGGAAGTTTTAGGACAACAGGAAGATAAGAAGCCATATCTAGTTTATTATGTCAGCAAAAATTTGACTCAAGCTAAATGAAACTACACGATAACTAAAAAATAATTCCTGGCTGTTCTTTTTGCCATAAAAAAATTTCGACATTACATTACTAGATATCCTACTTTTGTGCATATTGATCACACATCAATAAGGTACTTGATGAATAAACCTATCACCCCTGGTCACATTACAATATGGGTACTGTTGATTCAAGAATTTGAAATTACCATAGTAGACAAACCAGGGAAGGATAATGTAGTTGTTGATTTTTTGTCTAGATTAGATATTGGTGATGAAGGCAAACCCATAGAGGATAGTTTTCTGGATGAACATATTTTTTCTATTTCTACTAATACTCCTTGGTATGCAGATATTGCTAACTATGTTGCTACAGGAAAGGTGCCTCATCATTTTTCATACAGGGAACAACGAAATATTATTCATCATTGTGCCCAATATTCTTGGATAACAGGATATCTTTTTCATACACGGGTCCATCAACAAATCTGACGTTGTGTAGGAGAGGATGACAGCTATGAAGTCCTGAAGGTTGGTCATGATGGCCCTTGTGGAGGGAATTTTGTAGATAAGAGGACAAGGCATAAGGTGTTACAGATGGGATATTATTGGCCCTCCGTCTTCGAGGATGCATAAGACTATGTCTGAAGGTGTGATAGTTTCCAACAGATGGGTCAGCTTGGTCGATCAAATGAAATTCCATTATAGCCCCAGGTAGTCCTTGAGCCTTTTTAAAAATGTTATATTGATTTCGTTGGCCCTTTTAACCCACCTTCACATCAGAAAGTTCATATTTCGGTCTTCATGGATTATGTAACCAAGTGGGTGGAAGCCAAGGTTGCTGTTAAAGAAACATAATAGGTTGTTTTAGATTTTTTATTTGAAAATATTTTTTCTTGATATGGTTCTCCAAGAGATATTGTTTCAGATGTAGGATTGCAATCCACATCACATATGATAGAAAGGCTTATGAAGAAGTATGGAATTAAACATAGGGTGACATATCTGTATCATCCCCAGGCGAATGGTCAAGTGGAAAGCATGAACAAGGTATTAGAAAACATTCTTACAAAGGCTGTGGCAAGACATTGTTGGGATTGGGTTGAAAAAATTCCTGAAGCTCTCTAGGCATACAGAACAACATGGTGGAATACAACAGGGTTTTCACCATTTAAGTTTATTTATGGGAAATTCCCACTGTTTCTGATAGAATTTGAGATTATCATGCTCAAAACAACTCTTAAAGTAGGAATAGATCTCTCAAAATCCCAAAAACACCGATTGGAACAGCTAAATTAATTAGATGAAATCCGTTCAATGGTTGTTCATAAAACTACTACAATTCAGTAACAGAGAACAAAATGGCATGATAAATTTATCAATAATATGGTGTTTCACAGAGGGGATCGAGCATTACTCCATGTTCCCATTTTAAGGATTTTAAAGGAAATATTTTCTTTGGTTGGATGGGACCTTATGAAGTTGATGCGTTGTTTAATAATGGAATTGTCAGACTTGTCACAATCAATGATACACATGCCCCTATCATATTAAATGGACATCATCTGAGATTGTATCACTGCCCAACTTCTAAGGATTCTTTCATCAAACATCTCTCTAATAAATTTGGTTTGAAGGTTGTTATATATATATATATATATATATATATATAATGTTACTACTCAATTTTTTTTTTGTAGGAACTACTACTGGTGTGCAATTATATGGAGATTGAAATTTTTCTAAGTACCTGGTGTTGTTACTCCTCTAATGATGTTAATCCGGAAATTTTTCTAAGTGTCTGATGTTGATACTCCTTCGTTTTTGTTACTCCTCTGGTGTTGTTACTCCTTCGGTGTTGTTACTCTGTACAATTTTCTAAGTACCCGATGTTGTTACTTCGGAAAATTTTCTAAGTATCCGGTGATGTTACTCCTTCAGTTTTGTTACTCCTCTGATGATGTTACTCCATAAAATTTTCTAAGCACCCAGTGTTGTTACTCCTCCAATGTTGTTACTCTAGAAAATTTTCTAAGTGTCTAGTGTTGTTACTCCTTCGGTGTTGTTACTCCTTTGATGTTGTTACTCCGTAAAATTTTCTAGATACCTGGTGATGTTATTCCTTCGATGTTGTCACTCCAAAAATTTTCTACGTGTCAGGTGTTGTTTCTCCATAAAATTTTCTAAGTACCTGGTGTTGTTACTCCTTCGATGATGTTACTCTGGGAAATTTTGTAAGTATTCATTATTGTTACTTCTCCGAGGCTGGTACTCTGCTGAGGTAAGTCACCAGGTACGTCTCTGATCAAATTTTGTGGATTTGATTAAATATTCCATTAAAAAGACACCTACATGACCATGGACGGTCATCTATTAGTTGGGGGGGTGCTATCATAACTGAAAAGATGACGTAATCAAATCATAATAACGATTTTCCAACATCATCATCAGAACTTGTGCCGATAGTACATTCCATGATTCTCACCCCATTTCGTGTAGGTTTTAACCTTGAACAGAAATTATCTACACATGAATCTTATAACAGAAAATAAACAATAGCGAGAGCATAAAACATAAAACAGATAAACACAAAGATTTTCCCCTGGATCCCAAATAGGGACGACCAGCTTGATTTTTCATTATATTCCTTTTAGTGTCACAACACATATATATACATGCCGAAGCATACATAAACCCCAATCCATTAACCCTGGATTAGAACATAACCGTAGTTCCCTTGACCGGATCTACAAAAATACCATGGGTCAAAAACCATCGTACCCCAAAAAAAACCATGTGCAAACTCATGCACAAAACATGGGTGGGTCCGCCTATGAGTGGGACCGCACACCAAAAAACATTTCACCGGAGCACTGCCCCGGACCCCGACAGGGGGGGCTGCCGCCCCCCCTGTGACCCCCCTGCTGCGCCTGGCGCAACGTACAGCACATGGATCTAATCGTGGAAAGAATATAACACACACCAAAAATTTTGCACAGTTATTAAGAGGCATCAGGACTAGAGATAAGTACATTTTTTTAGTTAAATATTCCTTTCCAATCCAGCAAAATAATTACCATCATCATCTGCCATTATTACCATAATCTAGTCCACCATGATTTTTCTTATTTTCCAAAAAATCACCTTCTATAGTTTACTATTACCATACTTCATTTTCTACCATACTATCACCACAAGAGTTACCTGCTGATACTCCCTCCCAATGGTCCTCTGCTATTTCGAAGTGTTGTTACTGAGCTATCACAGATTGGGTGGATGGGTCATGAGACACAAAAAAAAGAATACAACTCTAGCTCGTAGCAATGTAGTTGTATGGTAGGTCTTTTTATATGTAGGAATGGATCTGTATTTTGATAGGTTGCAAGGATTTGACGAAACAATCACTGTCGAATTTGCATTGAACTTGGAGGGAAATCCCTTCAGAATACGGGGTTTGGAAATTTTTTTCACAGAGGAGGTCATCTTAGTGGTCAGTGGACTACCACAATAGGGGCAGAACTAGTTTTCTTAGAAGTCCACATTTCCAGAATTCCCATAATTGGTTTTACAAGATGGGGAAACAGTGGTTCAGAAGGAAAGGGGATATGATCGTAAATCCCTGCCACATCCATGAGGTGAGATGGCAAACTTTTTTATTAGATATATAATCTATGAAGGGAGACTTTCCACTCTGTTCAAATACCATTTCAAGCTCTTGGCACATATTCAGTTTCATAAGGCACAAATTCACTCGTTGGATATGCCTTTCTTCCTATGGAAAAGACTTTAGCTGATGGCACAATCTGCCTACCGCTTAGCAATAGGTATTAGCGGTCCTTACAAGTCATTAGGTTGTCTAGTTATTGGTGATGCATGCATTGGATCAAATCCCTGTGCCTTGGTCACAATTTTTGAATTATCAGAGGAAGAACTTGAGGTTGTAATATCTGCAAGGGAGGAGGATGAAGTAGAAGAAATGGTGGTAGAAGAGGCCACAATCGATGTTGCCACACAAGAACCGGCATTGCCTGTTGGTTCAGCACGGGAAGTAAAAATAGACATAGAAGAAAATATAGTCGATGTTGTCACACAAGAACCAACATCGCTTGTGGATGCATTTGGGATAGAAGCAATGGATATTGAGGATGAAGTCGATGTTTTTCCACAGGAATCAACATCGACTGACATTGCACAAAGAGGATCGTCACCAGTCAGGATATTGGTAAGTGATGTTGTCACACAAGAACTAGCACCACGTTTCCAAGAAAATCAGGAATCTGAAGCAAGTGATAGTGCCACACAATAATCACCACCACTAGCTCAGATGAGCCATGGAATTATAGAAGAAACAGGGCATGTGGTTGGCACTGCTCAACAAGAACCAGTGTCGACTACTGGATAAGAAAATGGTACAGAAGGAAGCTTGTTCAAATCAGCAAACAAATAAGGTGAAGATAAAGAACCTGAGGCAATAGGAATGGTCGGGACAAAAATTGAAGATAATTTTCCTCATTCCCCATTTCTTGCAACCTTACCAAAAGGGGAAAATAAATTTTGTTCCACTCAGCGTTCGGTGGAAGAAAGAGTTGTTCCTCTAGTTCTAGAGTTTGTTGGAATGATTTTGGATACAATGTATGGTACACTCACTTAGGAGCTAGTGCTCGATGATACATAGATAGAGAAAAATGGAGAAATTGGTGCAGAGATACGAGAACCTCTGTTGATGGAAGGTCAAGATGAAGAAATGATGGTCGATGCTACCCTGCCAAAAGAAATTGGTCTTACAGAAGCTGACCCGCAAGGGTCGAAAACAATTCTTGAACCTTTTAAAGGGGACGTTGCAATAGAACAAGTTTAGGGAGAGGATATCGAGGGCATTTTCCAAGTGTCTGCAGAAATCCCTGAGCTAGAAAGAGAAAATGAAGAGATTTCTCCCCAAGTGGAGGAACAAATCAAAGAGGTCAGGGTGAAGGAGGAGCCAGTTAACATGTTTGTTGACAGCAACCCACCAAATCCTGAACCAGATGTAGGGCTAGCTGAATAAGTTTCCGTTAAGCAAGAAATTATAGAGTGGTGTGAAAAAAGAAGACCCCCTCTCAAGGAAAGGTCCCAACTTCAATTTAATGAAACCATGAAATTAAAGATGGAAAATCCTAAGTTAGGAAAGCGAGTATCACATTTATATAAGAAAGAAAGGAAATACAAATGAAAGGCTACAAAGCCTAGGGTCGAGGCTATCTCCTCAGCGGTACAGACAGAGGACATTCCTACGACCTCTATTGTTGCACAGACTGAGCCCATTGAATATTTGTTCGAGGCCCGAGAATTCTTTTTATCTGTTGAAATTCAGAAATGACAAGGTGCTATGTCCTGTCTCCAACAAGGAACAATTACTTTAAAGGCCCACCGAGAAGAGGTAAATAGATTCTGTGAGTAGGTAGCACAGGCCATTACTAGGTATATAGACCAATTGGATAAATAAAAACAAAAGCAGGAGAAGCAGCAGAAAAAGATTGAGAGCTTAGAAGAGTAGGTGTTAGTATTGAAGGCTGACAAAGAATAAATGTTTACCTTGACACAGCAAGTAATGGCTTTTCGACCTCCTGCTCATAGTTATGCTGTGCTTCTTCATGATAAATTTCTTTTCTTCTGTATGGAGAGAATTTGTAATGAAATTAGTCATGAAATTGAAGATTTGATATAGTTTCTTTGTATCCTAAGGATTCACGATGTCATGAACCAGCATTTGATGTGCGAATTATACATGCATGATTATTTCTTCAGTGATGGTCATACCTTTAATCCAGTTCCATTTGTGGGAGATGTCCAGTTGAGAGCTTTTACCTCCTACACCATTAATCGGGTTAAGTGGAAAAAGGCTTTTGACACATTTGAAGGAAACCAAGCCACAAATCCACTTGTCCTAAGAAGGGAGAATGGCCAGTCTGTGAACATTTATAGCAAGCACACAAAAATTTTACAGATTGAGGGACGTAGAGCATAAATGTTGGAAACACAAAATTGGTGTACTAATTTATGTAACAAACAGGTAGTCACTTTCCAATATGATGCTCAGGACAACTGCCAGAAAAGATGGATGTTGTCATCATAAGCCGTTAGAATCCGAGAACCTTTCGGGGCCCCTAACTTTGCATGAGAATTAAAGAGGTTTTCATGTTATATTGCATGAATCCACACTTGTGGGGTCTGGTGGATGGGTTTGAGGTTTCAATTTCCCATCATTTGGCTGCCAGAAGATCAATATACTCTAGCTTAGAACGTGGGTAGTGATTGGTGGAAGGAAATTATTCTGACAGATGGATATAAACCCCCAGGGATAAAGATTTCTGACAGGTATGACCTTTCTCAGCCTCATTTTGACCACAACTGCTCGAACCCAAACCAATGGAGGCGATGGACTGAATGAGGACATGCGGAAAGGCCAGTTGGGGGAAGATGTTGGGAGCCAAACCTGCCAATATTTTCCTTCCATTCTATCCTATTTCCTTTATCCATTTGTACCATTAACATTTAATTCATGTTCTAAAGTGCATAGGTAAACCCCTCGTCATGTATTTTTGGACTATTTAGTCAATGAAACATAGTCATGGGGATTATTACCTAAGCGATTTACTAATTTAGCTATTTTTGTAGATTCGCTGGTCGGATGACCATATTCACAATTCCAGGAAGAGTTACTGAGCTAGAAGCGCTACAACGAGACAATAGCTTGAGAAAATTTCCTTTGTTATCATTCACATATAATGTTGTCTAACATAACGACTGTGTAATTGTAGGCACTAGTTGCCAAGATTTCAGGAACTACTATTGTAATCATTTGTATAAGAAAGGATCTGAAGTTGTGAATTGGGGGTTGGCTACGAATGTAATTGAGATCTGTAAGAAAAATTTTCATTTAATTTAATACAAAAATATTTTTTTTCCTTTTCATGAGTCTGTGATTATACTGCAGCACTGATCAGGGAGTTGGGTCCGCTATCCTGACCAGGTGTTGTGTAACTTATATGTGTATTTAATTTTTTTTACTGCATTGTGTATTTCTTTAATTGTTGTGGTAGTTAATGTAATTGTTGTAATTCTTAATTGATGTGAATGTATTGCGAGTTTACAATTAATTGTGTTTTTTCTTTCATTGTTGTTACAGTGGTTTTTTGTTTCACATAGTTGATCGAATCCAAGATTAATACAGAACTTTGTAATTGTCATCTGCATATATTTTGCATGTTAGCCTTGCAATAATTAATTCATCCCGAATTTGTAATTAATGTGGGAAAGGGTTTGAATAAATCATTCACACTTGGACACCAATAGTAATATCAAGGAGGATGGATGGTACATGGACAGTGGTGTGACAAATCATATGACAAGGTCACGAGATTTGTTTTAGAATCTAGCTAAATGGGACTCGAATTTTCACATGGTGTTGGGTGACAAGAGTCATTTGGAGATCCAAGGATCAGGTGTGGTGGGATTCAAGATGGAGACATCACGAGTGATGAGGTTCCAGGATGTACTGTTTGTACCAGGACCCATATATAATTTTTTTTTTATGTATCTATGATCAAGAGGAAGGGGTTTGTGGTCTTGTTCCAGGATGGAAAGGCAATACACAAGCCCAAAAGCTCTAATTCTAATGGTATTGTACTCATTGTTAGAGAGCACGGTATCTACAAGTTGATAGGAAAGCCTATGGATCATGGAAAGAAGTAGGTGGGGCAGGTGCAGGTTCTAGAGAAGCAGGAGAAGGTGGAGGTGGAGGTGTAGGATTCAAAGGATTAAGTACAGGTTCCCTAGAATAAGGTACACTTTTCCAAGAAGAAATTAATGATTCTAAAGACTCAGAGGGAGTCTAGTTCTAGTAGGAGCTTTCAGGTTCAGAGGGGAAATTTTCATCCCAAGAAGAGTGTGTGTGATTAGGGGTAAAATGTAGAGGTGGTAGCTGGAGTAAGATCCCTCTCAGGCATTCCCGGGACCCGAGGAAAATAGTCAGATTAGCTGCAACATTCACAAAGACAATATATGCATGTTCATACTAGTATTTGATTGACAAGGTGAAGTAGAGAAGGATTACCTCGATGTGTAGTGTTGATCTGTTGGAGAGCTCAATGTAGTGTGGTGGAAGTCTACCTCACCAGCTCCAAGTCCGAATCCTGTAAGAAAACAACAAAACTAGTAATCTTCATAGTGTTATCACAATAAGCAATTAAATACAAGCATATAATCAAACAAGAAATAATATAAGTCTAAACCACTTATGACATGTATCTCTAACAAATAATTAAATATATGCAATAAAAAGACACCAAGTGGACAAAATAGAGGCAGTTTTATTATATTGAATGAAGGAATATTACAACCATCAGTTTGGTCAAGGCTCCCTCAGTCTTCCAACTCCAAGCTCTCTCTCTCCTCAATATCCCAACGTGACAATGCTTAGGCAAATAGTTCTCAATGAACTAAGCAAACCATGAAACCTCACACTAACAAAATCTTTCTCCTCACACAATCAACCTTTCGACCTTTGACAATGAGCCCTTGCCTCCAATTTATAAAAGTTTGGGAGGAAAAATCTTACCATTCTTCTTAACTAGTTTAATTAGGGAAAAATCCACAATGTTTCCATGATTTTATAGCTTTTTCTCTCTTTGGATGCTTAGTTAGGTTTAGAAATGTCCAATTAGAGGCTTGCACCATAAGTTTCCAGCTTTGTAAACTGGCTCCTTGAGAAAAAGCCGCAAATATCAGTCAGTTAACATGAAATTTTCAGTCATGAGTTCTTATGGGACAAACTTACAGGCAAGACAACAGGATGACAGGTATAGGGAGCTTATGCATAGGTTACAATATGGTACAGTTGATTAGGATGTGGAATATCATCTTACATCAGATGGTTTGGTCAAATTTAGGGACAATATCTATGTGTCGAATGAAAGTGAACTCAAGAAGACTATATTGTGAGAATTTCATGCAAAACCATATCTAGGTCACCCAGGATACCATAATACACTGAAAGCGGTGAAGAAGTTTTATTATTAGCTGAATATGAAGAATGAAGTGGCAGAGTTTGTGGCTAGATGCTTAGACTAGAAACATGTAAAAGTAGAATGTATGCACCGAGGTGGAATACTACTGCCAATTTTGATTCCAGGGTGGAAATGGCAGGTCATTTCCATGGATTTCATCATAGGTTTGTGAGGACATTTATATATCATGATTCCATCATGGTTGTGGTGGAGATATTGACAAATATAGCACACTTCATTCTTGTGAAGTCTACCTATTAAGCTAGTGATGTAACATAGGTATTCATCAGAGATGTAGTGAGGGTGCATGTTTTTCCAAGGAATATTATGTTAGACATGGATGCTAAGTTCACTTCTAGATTCTAGAAGTAATTTTTTGAAGGTTTGGGCACAAAGTTGGACTTCAACACAACTTATCATCCACAGACAAATGGACAGATAGAGAGGATCAATAGGATATTGGAAGAAATTTTGAGGATGTATGTGATGCATTAGCAAAGGAGATGGGAGGAGTACCTTCCATTAGTTGAGTTTTCTTACAACAATGGGTATCAGGGATCATTTATGATGACTTTTTTTGAGGCACTATATGGGTAGAGGTGTAATACATCAATCCATTGGAGTGATCCAGTGAACAGGGTGTTGATAGGACCAAACATGTTGGAAGAGATGGAACAATAAATGCGGGTAATAAAGAAGAATTTAAAGGAAGAAAAAGAAAAACAAGAAATTTATGCAGATCAGAACATGATGTTTAAGGAGTTTCATACTAGGGAACAACTGCACTTACACATCAAGCCTGTGAAGAGATCCTTGAATATTGGATCATGTGCAAGTTGGCACCTCAATTTTTTTGACCTTTCAAGATTCTTGAAAGGATTGGACCAATATCTTATCAAATTTCATTGCCTTCGACAATGAAAGTACAAGATATTTTCCATGTTTCCTTGCTTAAGAAGTATGTTCGACATGTTGATCATGTGACTAACTACTATGTATTGCAGGTGGATCTAGATGGATAATTATAGCCCGAACCTCAGTGTATTTTGCAGAGAAATATGCTCATGATCTGGAACCAAGAAATTGAGCAGGTTAAAGTGTAGTGGAAACACTTTGGGACTGATGAAGCTACATGGGACATGGTGGATCATATGCAAGCTATGTATCCTTCTCTATTCACTACTTGAGAGAGTGTTTTTGGTGTATGTTTTGGTGTGATGTTTTGGTATATCTATATATGTATATGGATGTAAATATCTCCATGAGTTGTGTTATAAAGATCCTTTAAGAGGTATGGGTGTCTGTTGTTATGTTGCCATGTTAGTTTGGTTTTAGCAGGTTGATCAATGTAAATGCTACATTGAGGTAAGTTATAAAGCTCCATGGGCATTATGTTTCTCTTTTCAATAGTCTTGTTGGTTATAGGTGTCATTGAACACCGAAGACGATGTTCCCCTAAGGGAGATGGTTTTGTAAAAACCCTGGTTAAAAATTACATGGAGAAACATTAATAAAGTCAAAATAATAACCAATTTCATGGGACATGCATTCCAAGATGAGTGTTGGGCAAAACATCCTAGTGGGTGTTCTCTTTGTCTATTATGGCTAGGGAATATTGGCAAAGGAAAAGGAAAAGGCATTGAAAAGGAAAAGAGGAATTATTTGGAATTTTATTTATGAAGATAATGGAATTTAGGAGAAAATTAAGGTGAAAGGTCACAGGTTGCATGTGAGGAGGAAAATGAAGGAAACTATTGGAAAATGAAGAAAATAGAGGCTTCATTAATAAAAAGGCTTTTGAGGATCAGTTCACAACCTTTTGTTAGTTTAGTTTTGGATCTCTCTCTCTCATACTCTTGGAAAATTAGGGTATTATTGGAGCATTCTAGCATTGAAGGAAAATAAGGCAAAGGAAGGACAAGAAATGAAGAGGAAGAAAGGATAAAGAAAGGAAGAGCAGGATTCAAACAACTGCAGTGGGTTTACTTGCAGGTATTGTGTTTCATGTCTGATTTCCTTACTAGTTTTGGCATGCATGGTGCATGTGTGTGTGTCTTTGGTTCTCTTGTTGTCTTTGGCATGGGTTTTTCTAGGTATGACCGTGGTTTTTAGACTTTCCTTTCCATTTTTGGATATCCATGGTGTGATGGGGTTCTTTTGTTTTGCTTGATCTAGATTGTCGGATGGTTTCGAAACTTATTAGGGTGGTGTCAGGGGAGAAACACAAGGCCTAGGAATCCCTATATTGGTGAAGGTGGGATTGTGGTAAATACGGATGGTGTATGCCCTCGTTAGGCCTAGGAATCCTTGACCGGTGAATGGTGGGATATACGGTAAAACCTAGAGGGTGGAGCCTTGTTGGTCCTAGGAATCCTCGACCGGTGAATGGTGGGATATACAATAAATCCTAGAGGCTGGATACAGACAAATTCCTCAAGGTTTTTGTGGAGATATCTGGAGGCATCCATACTTGTATATGCCTAGTGATCCATGGACTGGTATGTGGTGGGATTGTGGTAAATATTGGTAGTATGTGATTCTTGTTTGGCCTGGAAATCACTTTGTGGGATTGTGGTAAAGGCTGATTATATAGATGAGGGCTTGGACCAAGGAATCCCTTAGTGGATTGTGGTAAATCTTGAGGTATCCATATTTTTTGTGTTGTAAGTCCCACATTCGTGCTTGGAATATGGCACTTGGGTGACTTGCTGAAGGAAAGTTTTGATTCAACCCAATCTATGGTCGGGTGGTTCGTGGAAGTCCTGAATTTGTTGGATTATGCATATGTTAATAAGAAATCCTTTTGTAAATGTACTTGTTAATACTTTTTATGGTTGTTCTACTATTGTTCTTTTTTTGGTTATATGCTGGTTATAAGCATGGTTCATGATAGACTTTGGTTATGGCTCTCATCATGATTTGAATAGTACAAGAAATGTGAATGAATATATGACCTAATAGATGATAATGTATCTATTTTGATAAGGCATCAAATCTTCTTTGTGATTCTCATATAAGTATGATACCCCTATGCTCATATCTATGATTATGACCTATAGATTACATGTTTGTGATATGTTTGATGAAATTCCTGTCATGGGGAGTAGGGGTCAGCTTAATTCCTTGTACCAATGTTTGCATTAATGGCTTTAATTCATTGTTATTTATCACTTTTGGAAGTTTCATGAAGTTTTTGGTAGAGGCTTGAGACCTAGCCCTTGAAAATTGGCATATAATTTGGGGTTGCTAGCTGAGTACTGCCTGAAAGAAGCCACATTCGCATGCATTCCTTACTATGGGAGCGACTGAAGGGTCTTAGTTGCATGTCTAGATTTTCATGGGAGTGACTGGGGGTCTAGCTCAACAAAATGACCATTTGTCTCAGGGGTTACACACCTGGAAGTGTTGGTTGTCTCCTAAAGGTTTTATAGCTCCCGAGAAAGGTCAATTTGGTTTTTTTTTTGTTGGTTAAACTTCCTTAACTATACATTAGGAGTTGAATCACATCATAGTAACTCTTCATCACTTTTTTACCCCAGTGGACCAATTAGATTGGGTAAATGTGGGAGGAAGGTATTACTAGATCACATAAATTCTTGCCCTATACTATGAATCCACATTTGTAGCAATAATAAACTTATATGTTGGTTGTGTGCAAGAGTTGAACAATTTTTACAATTCCAAAACTCATAGAAATGATTAAGAGTACAAGTTACAAAGTACCCTTTATAATCTTTGTGATAGATATTGTTACAACTCAAGAAATTTGGTCTTGATTGAATCAACATTTATATTTCCATTTAGGTGTCTAAAAATCAAGGTTTTTTTAGACCACAAACATTAGATCAAGGTATACAAACTCAAAACACTAATATATTTTTATTGTAAAGGCTATATAATACACAACATGTAATAAATATAAAAGGTTGGATTTAAAAATGATAATAAATCTTTAAGAAAAAAGATTAACACTCAACCCTTAAATCAAATTGAAATATCATAATATGCGTGCATTTGATCTTATATCCTAAGAGAACTATATTATATATGACAAGCCAACATATCATTACATTATTATAACCTCTCAAGTTTCAAAATTTGAAAACAAATACAAATCTAAATTGAAACCACACCACACTTTTAGTTCCATATAATGCAAACCCATATCTATTGAAAGCACACCACACTTTTAGATCCATATAATGCATACCCATATCTATCCATTTAAGCAAGGGATATACAAGAGAGCAATAGGCTGGATTGGTGATCCCAGGCCAACCAACTTGTTTCCTCTGCTAAACTAGATCACATAGATAAAGAGCTTAAGAAAGGTAAATAATGAAACGTGGCATCAATCTGCTTTAATATGAGATCTAAAGTTTTTTAGATGGATCATTTAAATGTATTATGACCTAGTCGTCCTCAGAGTGGATTGCAAGATTAACATAATAATATGACAGAGTATTACCACCACTAACCCGAAACAAGGCTAGTGTTAAGCTTATATACAAACAAAAATACAAAAGAGACCTAAAGCAAGCCATGCTTTGCTTAACAATGAAAAACAAAAAAAGTTCATATCTGAATGGTCTTCTATCTTGAGTCGAGTTGATAACTATGTATTCCCAATAAATTGAAGAAATCTGAGAGAAGACTCAAAGAGGGAATCCAAATGAAAAACCAAGATCTAATGAAAAACCAAATGGATGAGTGCATCCAAGGTGCAATTACTTTGAACTCAAATACATCCACAAAGAGACAAAATGTCCCAACAACACGCTCCATGGACCCACATACTATGTTTCTATTGGATATTGCATACACATTTCACCGAACCCTCGTTTCAAGATCTCATACCATCATTAGTAACACTTTGAAATACTAATTGGGCTTCATTAATGCACTAAAAGGTATTCTTGGTATAATTTGAAAATTTACTTCATAACCTTGTAGAATGTCGATATTTAGCATAATAACCCATTATTGCATGCAAAAGGAGTCATAAGAGTGAAAATTGAGGTATTAAGGGAGGAAAAAAGGGGTTCTATGGTAGCAAAAATATCCTTAATTACCAACTCCAAAAGTGAATGTTTGTTCAGTTTATTTTTGGGATTTTTTTTCTTAGATATTTGTTTGACACATTGTGGCATTGATGTTTTGTTCATAGCATTGTGATGCCAATTTTTGCATTCTTATTTTTGTTGGTTTTTTTCATGTTGTGATGTCAATAAATGGTCATCATATTTTTATGATTTTTTGTTCACTTTTTGTCAACATTTTATTAACTTATTTTTCATTGTATTATGATGTTAATATTTCTTTTCACATTACAATGTTGTTTTCTTTGTTCATTATATTGTGACTTTATTTTTTTTTCATCACATTGGGACGTCATTTTTTTTTTCATCACAATTTAATGACATTTTTGTTCATCACATTGCGACGACATTTTTGTTCATCATAATGCAACACCATTTTTCTTCATCACAATGCAACACCATTTTTTGTTCCTCACATTGCAATGTCATAACTTGATTGTCACATTACGAAATCATTTTTGTTCATCACATTGTGATGTCATAACTTGATCGTGACATTGTGATGTTGTGAGAGGAATCATGTTTTCATGAAGTTCTTGAGTGAAATATTAAAAAAACTTTTTGTATTTAAAGAGGAATGAAGAAGTATGTTGACTGTAATAATATGCCACATTCTAAAATTTCCATTGACAAATATGGTTCACATTAAGGTTCTGAAGCAGTATCACATTCCAAAGTAGAATATATTATTTTAAGGGTTCACATAAGGATGATTTAAATGTTATCACATATTTTGACACTTTCAAATAAAGCTATGAGGTTCATTTTAAATTTAATGTGATCTGAAGCCAATAACAAAGGGAAAAAAATAATTGAATTAAGTTTAATATCACACTGTCACCAAATGTATGTTTTAACTTTTATATTCATTAATTTTCATATCTAATTGTCATAAGTGATAAATTCATCAGTTGTAATATAATAAGATGAGAAGAAACATGTATTACATGAAATAGTAGAGTGAATATTAGAAAACATTGTCACATTCTAAGAAAAATAAAAAAGGTTGTTGACTTGAAATGTCACATTTTAACATCTAGAAAAAAATATGGTTCACATTAATGTCAACATTGTGACATTCCAAGTATTAGAATATTTCATGTTAAAGGTTGACACAAGGATTCCTTTGATTTTATCACATATTTTGACACTTTTCAATAAAATTAAAAATTTAAATTCAAATTTAATGTAATATTAATTCAATAACAAATAAAAAAATGACTGAATTTAATTTAATATCATATTTCTTTCCAATGAATATTTTAAATTTTAGTTTCATTAAATTTAATATGTTAGAAATATAGAACACTATTGAGAGGGAGGAGATGAATTATTAGATCAAACACTTATACATTTTTTCTCCAATTAATTATTTATTAAATTATTTGTTGAGAATTTGGTAGGGTGGTGATTAATTCAAATTATCTCCTTGATAATTACTTGTGAGCTTACTACTTTTACTTATGTCTTCTTTTCTTCGTTTATTATGTCTTTTATCAAGTCAATTACCAAAAACACAAGAGACACAAATTTAGGCTCTTCGAGCCAGGGCCAAAACCTCTCCCTCTTAGAGCGGAAAACCCACAAAAAATTCTTCTTATATACTTTCACATGACAAGTACCATGACCATGAGACAAACCCTTGACCTATGTATGCTTCCAAGATTTTGGCTCCCCGTGATTTGCAATATTGGCAAGAAAAACTCTACAGGGAACCACATCAAACCACTTGGGAGTCCAAGGACCTAGCCTTCCTAGACTCAGATAGGGATCTCATTATGTATGTATTTGTAAATGATATATCTTTATGCTTTTGTTTTATGATCTTAGGCTAGTTATGAAGTTCTAGGATTTTCTGTTTAGTTTGGTTGATTAATTTATTGTGTGATCAAATGATTGAGTGCTTCAGTTGAATAGATAGAATCTGGGCAACATTAATCCATTGGGCTATGGAGTCATAAAAGTATTTAATTGTTCATCAGCTCTACAAGGGTTTTCATAGGGAAATCTAACTATATCAAGTGGATCTCTTAGATTAGATGAAATATGAAATGACAGTAAGTTGTGAAATTCAGCAAAACTAAAGGTTAGTTAAGAATCCTTTAACTCTACTTCAACAAGAAAAGCCTTTTAGATAAATTTTTAAGACAAACCAAAGGAAAGGGCAACCCATAGACTTCTTTGGCCAGACTCTAGTAAGCCAACCTTAATGCAACAGTCCAAAAATCCTAGAATTACTTTCAGACAAAGAAAAAATTCAAGATAGCAATTAGTATAATTAAATAGAAATTAAGAATTCTTTAATCAAACTAAAAATACCTTTGCAGTAGCAGTTGGAGACAAAGCAAAGGACAAGGCTAACCATAGACTTCTTTGGCCAGGCTCTCCTAAGTAAACTTCAAATAAGGCCTTAAAAATAATATTTCAAGCAAAGCCAAAGGATAGGACATACCATAGACTTCTTTGGCTGGAATCTACTGAATCATTCTCAAGGCAACAAGCTAGGTGCAACTAGAGAGAAATTAAGAATTCTCTAATCAGACCTTGTAGAAGAAAACATTAAGATGAAAGAAGAAGAAAGAATTAAGGTGCCAAGACAACATATCTTAATCTATTTTTTTATTTTCTTTTATCAGAGAAATAATGGACAATATGGAAAATAAAAGGGAAGACATTGACAAAGAAGGATAACTTCACCATTCACATAGCTCAAGAATCCTGTGAACGTGCTTGTATTATTGATGTACAAAACATTTACAATACTCCAGTGAAACAAATCTCTGCAACTCAGAGTCTGATCAAATCCAGCCTAGCAGACAATCCTCTAATCAAGAAACCAACCAATTCACCAAAAAACACTAAAAATGAATAATACATGCAGTGTTTATCTGAAAAATGATTAGGTGACCCTAAGCTAGGGTTTCAAATTTGTATTTATTACAGAGTTAATGTATTTTTGACCTTTGAGACCATGCGAGGCCCAAGGAAAAATATCTGTGACTGCCTTACTATAATAATAACTTGCAACTTTCACTGTTGAGCTAATTTTTAGGATATGTTTTACTTTTAAGGCTTTTTCATTAACTTTACAATAACTGCTTGAGTTGTTTAAAATATCTCTGACTACTGCAATAACTATGATTGCCTTTATTGAAGTAAAATAGGGTTGTAGGTTTCCAAAGTGTTTATGAGAAGTAACTGTTGTTTTGTTTTAGCATTTGGATCTGCCTTCTGTGTTAATATGCCTTTTATTTATCCTTTAAACTTTTGACCTAGCTTTTAAACTTGGATTTATCTTCACTGTCCATATTACTCTTTTAATCTGCTTTTGATCTTTGATCTCTGTCTTCTAATCCTGTTTCTTTATCATTAGCCTTTGATTTAATCCTTAATCCTTACTTTGATTGTGTTTCTTCATTTTCCTGTGTCTTTTTCTGTTCATTGAGACACCCTTTGCTACTTTGGTGTGTTTAAATGACCATAAATGGTCATGATCCATCGATGTTTATGCTTTGACTCAGTGCTTCTGGTATTTTTAATGGACAAACTTGTTGAATCGTCACCCAGGAAGTATTTTTAAATGTTTTTCGGTCCTCAAAAATGAAATTCATGCATTTCCGTAATGATTACCTACACAACACAACAAACTGATTAATTCAAAACCCTGTGCTATGGATTTTTGTGCGTTTTATGGCTTTCGGGATTTTTTGGGCATGTTGTAGGGGTTCATGGTGGCTGTGGGGCTTTATCGCAAAGGCACAGGCCTTTGGAATATTTGAACGGACGCTGCGGTTTTGGTTTATGATGAGAGGCAGGAAGGTGGTTTTTGCACGGCATGAGAAGCGGTTAGTGGTATCAACGAAGAATGTGTGATGCCATAGAATGAGCGCTATATGGTAGAGTGTACAAGGGTGAATACCACCCATTTTGCAGGGTTTGGAGGTCTTAACCCTGGCGCACTCATGTTTCTGATATCGATCGTGGGATGTTGGATCGTGAGGGATGGAGATCAACAGTGGTCTAGGTTAAATAGAGCGGTGGGTAAGTCGAAAAGGGTGGGGCCTGGAAGGATATGTGGCGGAGGATTTAAACAATATGGCAGGGTTCTTTATAGTGCAGGGCCAAGGCTAATAAAATAAACAAAAGGCACTTATCATTAAGGTTGGAGGAAGGCCATATGATAGCGGGGATTAGGATAAAATAGGGGGCTAGTGCTTATGTGGGGCCTTTTATAATGCAAGCCCAGGTTAAATAATAAGTGAAAAGCGCTTTATTATTAGGGTGAGGACGAAGGTGATATGGGAGTGGAGGGTCTATGTTTTAAAAGTGAGGGCTAAAGAACATATAGGGGTCGGGTTTCTAAATAAAACAAAGTTTTATAACAAAGGGAGGTTCTAATAGTATAATTTTTAATTTAAAACAATGTAAAAAGGACTTTTTAAACTGTTTTAATGGAATAAGGGAAAGTGCCGAAGGTGAAGGGGTTTAGTGAGGAAAATGGGATGTTAGGTGGGGGAAAAGGTGAGAATGAGAGGATTAAGACCAAACATAAGTTTTCATGGTATGAGGGTAATTTAAGAAGGAAAAATGAGATATAGTGAAAAACATTTAATGAAGATAATGAAGGCAGTGAGATTTCTGAGAATAGCTAACAGTCAAAGAATGTTGTTTTCAGCAGATTGTAGAAAATCCATTGTCACCTAGTGATATTGTAGAATACAGGAGGATTATAGTGGCTCTATCTAGGGAGGGCAGCTCTTGTAGGAGGTGTCAAGAACCTCAGAGTTCAAATCTCTGGAATTTGTAGATCAGTGCCTTGTTTTCACCTGGCAGATTTTTCACCCTGCAATTGTTGATCTATTGCAACTTTTATGACTGTGATCTTTAAACATTGAAAACCATGCTTTCTACAACTCAAACTCTGCCTACCCATAATTCTAGTCTAACATTTTTTCTTCATTTGGGTACATTTAGACTGGAAAACCCTTGACATCATTTTTCTTTTGAAAGAAAAAACTATCTATTTCTACCCTTATATCATCCAAACACTCAGATTAGACTGATAAGCTCTTTTATTCTCTACCTAGTCTACTTATATGTCAAGATTAACCAGTTTGATAGATTTCATTCTTCAATCTATCAACATGAAATTCAAAGTATGGCCAAATCAATATTAAGCAGTTTGATTGTGATGAACTATGGCATTTTGTACAAGCTACACATAGATTTTTTTTTTGCAAAAAGTAAAACTAAAAATGGAAGGCTATGATCTGGAATTTTTCATTCATCCCTTTCTTCCTTTCTTGGTTCAAATTATGCTTGGGAACCAATATATTTTACATATAAGCTACTGATAAGCCAAGTTTACACAGTTCGAAAAATCTTCATTTTCTATCCTATCAGTAGAAATTCAAAATTTGTTCAATCATGATTAGGCTGTATGATTCAACAAGACTTTCATTTCAAGAGTAGTGGAATTTGGACTTGCACACTTTCAGAATTTTTTTTTTTTTTTTTTTTTTTGGTATGGGGCTTTACCTTATCTTTTTATCTGCCTCTTTTCTTCTTTTCTTTCTTTTTGTGTTTTTTTTTCTGAGATTTCATTTCAGTAATGTTATATGCAATGAATAAAGCTTTAAACTGAGATTTTCAACTGAAATAATGCTTGAGCATCCTACCATTGACAAGACCTCCAAATAATTATTTTCCATCTATTTCTTGAAGGGAGAATGCATTGTTACATCTTTCTTAATGTATGATGTATAGACCTTTCCATAAATTGTCAAATTTTCCATGCTTTCCTTTGTCCTCTCTTCTTGAATCCCACTTCATCACTTTGTCTCCAATGCTAAAATCATTTGCCTTGGTCCTCTTATCAAATAGCTTCTTGATATTTTTTTTTATTTGTTGTGTTTTGTTGTATACTTCTTCTCTGGTTTGGTGCAGTTGGACAGTCTAGTTTATTCTTCTTTGCATATCATTTTATTCAGACTGTACTTCTTGAATGAGCTTCATCACTGGCACTCCCAAGCTTGTTGGAAAAACTGCATCTGCTCCATACACTAGCTCATAGGGTGATATACCAATTGATTTTTTATTTGTTAATCTGTCTACCCATAGTGCATGTACTAGTTTGTTGTGTCGTGACTTCTTATTCTCTTCCAGCAAATTTTTTATGATGTTTACCAAGCTTTTGTTTGAGGATTCATCCAACCCATTACCTTGCGAGTAATAAGTTGTAGAATTTCCCAATGTAATTTGATACTTGTGGCAAAAGTATACCATCTTCTTGGATCTAAAAGTAGCGGCATTATCATTAATAATTTTTCTAGGACAGTCAAATCTAGATAAAATGTGGTTTTCAAGGAATTTGATAATTACTGAGTCTATGGAATTTCTAGAAGGAATGGCCTCTATCTACTTTGTAAAATAGTTAGCTGTAGTAAAGATCCATTTGTTCTAGGTACGAGAGGCAGGGTGCATTTCTCCAATAAAATCTAGGCCCCATTGTTGAAAAGGAGCTTCAACAGAAATTGGTTGTAAAGGCAATAGCAGCAGTTTTCTTTTGCTCTCAAAGATTTGGCATTTATGATAGGCAACTACCATTTTATGGATGTCTTGAAAGATGGTGGGCCAATAGTAACCAGCTCTATGGATTCTTTTGACAGTGGTTTTCCAATAGAGATGGCCTTCACATTTTTCGTTCATGAAACTCATGCATAATCCTATCTATATATTCTTCAAGAAAAAATTTAAGCAATAAACCACCATATTTTTTCCAATATAAAACTTTATCTATAATGCAGAAATTCACAGATTTTAACTTCAAGAATCTATCATTTGTTTTGGACAAACCAGGATGAACATTAAGATTAAAAAGCACATATAATATATCAGCATACCAATATGAGTTCAGAAATGTTTCCACAATAGGTGGAGTTGTTAGCTCCTCTTGTTCAGTTAGTGCATTAATTATATTTATGTCCAGTGCTTGAAAATTTGTTTCAGCCATGAGTTTAGCCATTCCTTGTCCTTTGATTAGCTTTGTGGGCTTGATTTCCAGATCATATTCTAATATGACAGCAATCCACTTACCTCTTTTGCCATCAGGATCTTGTGTCAAGATGTCTTTAACCATTGTGTGAGGCACAAATGCAATGATGTGTGAGTGCAGAATGTATACCCTGAAATCCTTCAATGCCTTGCTAAAGGAAAAATCTTGTTTTTCCATTATGTTATATTTCAGAGGTGCATCTCTGAGTGCCTGGATAAAAATTATATGGGTTGCTCTTGTCCTTTTAAATTTTTCTGTAGTAGGATAGTAGAAACTGTGTGTTCTGATGCAAAGGAGAAAATGAAGAAATATTTGATAAAGTTAGGGCTAATCAAAACTAGTGTTTGTGTAAGAGCTTGCTTCACCAAGTCAAAGGATTTCTTTACTTCTATGTTCCATTTAACTCTTGTTTCTCTTTTGAGCATGTTAGTAATGTTTCTTAAGAGTTCTGCAAGGTTTGGTATGAACCTTCTTAAGAAATTTATCTTTCCAATGAAAGATTGCAGCTCTTGATGTTTCTTGGATGGTTGATTTGCAATATTCCTTCAATCCTCTTTGGGTCAATATTGATCCCTTCTTCAGATATGATGTGGCCTAAAATATTCCCTTCTTGGAGGCCAAACAAATTTTTCTTTGGATTCAAAGAAAAACCATATTTTCTGCACTTTTCAAAGACCTTTCTTAAGTGTTGTAGGTGTTCTTCATTAGTTTTGGAATAGACTGTGATGTCATCAAGATATATCACAATGAAGAGCCTATTTCTTCAGAGAAAGCAATATTTATTGCTCTTTGAAAGGTAGCACCAACATTCATTAACCCAAAAGGAATTTTAACGTACATGAAAGTGCCCCAGGGTGTGGTGAAAGTTGTCTTGTGTTGATCATCTGTGTGTACCAGCACTTGATTGTATCCTGAAAATCCATCTAGAAAAGAAATTATTTTGGAGCCTACTACCTTTTGTAAGATGTGATCCATTTTTGGTAAAGGGTAATTGTCTTTTAAGGAGGCTTTGTTTAAATTTCGAAATTCTATGAATACCCTAATTTCTCTTGTTTTTTTCCTCATTGATACCAGGTTTGAAACCCATTTTGAATATCTCAGAGGGACTATTATTCCAGCATCATACATTTTCTTAATTTCCTTCTCAATCAGTGGTAATTGGACAGGGTTTATTTTGCGCAATTTCTATTTAAAGGGTTTCTGGTTTTCTTTGAGAGGAATATTGTGCTGAATTATATCAGTATCGTATGACTTTAGAAATTCATAGCTCCAAGAAAACACATCACTAAATTCTCTGAACAGCTCAAGATATTTTTTTATATGAGCCGGTAGTGTTTTGTACGGTTTTATCATTTTGGGCTCTTGTTTACTTCCTATATTGCATTCTTCTACTTCAGCTTCAGTAGATTTTGTCTTTGGTTTTCTAGCCACATCATTAAAGTCAAAAAGTTCTAGAGGAGCCAATCCATTTCGCAGAATATCATCCCTGGACTGGAGCAATTCAAAATCTTCTTTTTCTAAATCTATGCATAGTTTTATCTCATGTGGGTGTTATTTTTCTAGCAGATTTATATAAACCTGAACAGGAGGTTCTTATTTATAAGTGTGTTCCTCTGCAAAGCATTATTCTTCATGATCTGAGTCTGAATTTGGAATTTCAAACTCATTTATGGACTGTAGGAAATCTTCAATCTGTTTATCTCCTTCAAAAACTCGTTAATATTTTATGTTATCAGGGACAACTGGTCTATATTTGAATTGTATTGTGTATTGTTCGTTATGATAAGGTTTTTGACAAGTATTGGCAGCAAATGCTAGACCATTGACAAGGATGTTTTGATTTCTAGGGAAAAAGGTAAGATCATATTATTGGAAGGTTTTTAGGAGGTCTAGGACATCATTCCTATATGCTCTTAGTTTAGGATGTTTGGTTGTGTATTCTCCCTTAATTTTCCTAATGACTAACTCTGAATCTCCATGGAAAGAAATCCTTTTGGCTCTTAATTTCTTGAGGAACCATCAAATCTAATGCTCCATTATGTTGTTCATTTCCTGTTTAGCCTAGATTTTTTTACTGTCCCTCCTCTTTTTCTTCCTCTACAACTGTTCTCTCATTTTATACTACCTTTTCATTAATATTTTCATCATTGTGAAGGATAAATGGATCAAGGTCAGTGTGAATATAATAAAGAGGGGAGTTACCTAATTTATCTTTACTACTAACTATGTATTTCATATGATTTTCCCTATATAGTCTTCTTGGTTGACTAAAAATAGGGATGGTAGCATAGGTCATGTCCATTTGGAGGGTACCTTGAAGTTTAGCTCCGCATGAGTGTGAAAGGAGCATGCCATATTTAGGGGGAATGTCAGCCACTACAATATACATTACTAGGATTTTTTTTGGTATTTGTGCTAGATTAACACAAAGATCTTTGATTAGGCCTAAACATTTAGCTCTACTGGAATCAAAAGAGTATAAATATTTGTATGGTCTAGCTATTTCAAGGCCTAGTCTTTCCATTACTACATTTGGCATGAGGTTATGTGAAGCTCCTAAGTCTAACATGGAATTGTGAAGGATTTTGTCATGAATGTTCAAACTGACATAAAGTGGAGGTACACCTCCCTCTTGAAATTTTCCTTCCACTTCTAGTCAAAACAAAAGTTCATGTTTGTCATCATTTATTTTCATAGAATCAACATTTTCTCCTATGTTTAAAGTTTTCAAAACTTGGGATATATTTTTGGTCAATTTAGTGTGTCCTAAATTGCTACATTAATTTGTCAATCTGGGATTCGTAAGCTGACGAACTGTGGCGCACTATATGTGCAAGATAACCTATCTCTTACTTTTTGTCGTTTTTGGTTTTTTTCCTTTTTATCTTGGTTGGTTTCCTAATGTGAGATGGAAATTCTAAAAGACAAGTATGGTTATGATTGTTCAAGGAAATGATGTCCTTTATAATGATTTACCAAACTTCAAATTTCAAAATGATTTTGAAACATACAATGAGAAAATTAGTTCCTAAAAGGAAATGAAAATGTGCTACTATTCTAGTTAAACGAAACAGTGAACTATTGATCATGAAAACCATTACCCTTGCTGCTGTCTAAACACAAAAGAAACTGTACTCAAAGAAAAGATTGCAAGTAAAGCAAAACTAAAATCAAATTACATCAACTCATATTCTGACCCCTCACCATTAGTCTCGCTATGGCTTTCGGAGGTAATCATAAACAACTTGAGCAATCTGATATCTAATTTGCAGAAAAAAAAACTAATATCAAATTACACACTCATACTTCAATCCCTCACCATTAGTCTCGCTATGGCTTTTGGAGGTAACTGATAATGACATGAGCAATTTAATATCTATCTTGCAGAAAAGTAAAATAATATCAAACTATACACTCATACTTCAATCCCTCACCATTAGTCTCGCTATGGCTTTCGAAGGTAACTAAAAATGGCATGAATAGTTTAATATCTAACTTGCAGAAAAGTAAATTAATATCAAACTACACACTCATACTTCAATCCCTCACCATTAGTCTCGCTATGGCTTTCGGAGGTAACTGAAAATGACATGAGCAATTTAATATCTAATCTAACTACTGAAGCAAATGTGCAAGACTGAAATAAACAAAACAGTGCTGGAATTAAAAACTAAGAAAAAGAAATCAGCAGAAGGACAATATTGATTCCATGTCATTAGTAATTATAAAAAGATGTGCAAATGCCCGGGCTGCCTATTGTAATCTGAAACAAGAACACTGATCAGTTAACAACAACATAAAACATAAAACATTATGGACAGAAGTAAAATGTAAAGCATGAAAGATTATGGACAAAGATGAAATGTAAATACCATGAAAGATGTAATCTATATACACGTGAATGACTATGGCAAAATGAACATAAAGAAATGAAGCATGAAACTATACAATAATACACAAAACCTTAGCGTGTGCAGGGGCCCTCTGCACAAACCTCGGGCAACAGCTTTCAAATACGAATTACGCTTTTGAACAGAGTCTTCTCATATATTAAAATGCGGTCATAACAGAGAAATAACAGCACAATGGAGATTCAATTACATTACGGAGCTAACTATTATGCGTATGAGAACGCATTATTAATAACAAAGGGTGATATAACTAATTCCCTAAAGTCTGCGTTGATAGAAGACACGTGAACCATCACGTCCAGAGATCTAGCATTATGGCCGCCGTGAGGATTAAATCTATGGAGAGTGGATGTTGGATTCAGCTTATGGAGCCGTTTACAGGTGTTGATGTGTCTCCCGAGATTTAGAAACGGCCACGCAAATCTCCACGTGATGAGAAACAGAGTTCTGTCACCGTGGGACTCTTCGGTTGACCACCACTTGGCCACCTTTGACCACAGCCTTCTTAGGTGAATTCGACTGAGCCAATAGGACACGATCCATGTCCATGTCATTTCTAACTTGCCCATGTGGCTCGATTTTCCTGAAGACACCTGCAATATAGAATTTAACAAAATGGCTACAGAAAGTTGCAGCAGCTGCGGAAAGTGACAAGATTCCGCAGCTAAATGAGCAAAAATCTAAATCAAACAGCAGACACAAAACATAGTTAAAAACCATTTTAGATGCTCTTTTACAATTAATATGCAATGATATTGATGGCTTAGAGGGTCCAGGTGAATGAAAAAGGTCTAGAAAGGTGTATAAGAAAGATGCAGATTTGAGACTCAACATACCCCCACTGTGAAGGTGTTGCATGTCCTCATGCAACCAAAATTTTGATAATCCTTTCTTCAATTCATATGCCTTGACACTTCAGCCAGTACATCCAGTTCTCTCCTCTTCTTCCTTGGTGCTGCTAACATCCTGGGCTTCTTCATCAAGCATCTGAATTTGATATTAACCAATGCTCTACTTAACTTCTGGCATTTCTTCTTCAATTTCCTTTTCTTTTTCTGCCATACTCCCAGATGTAGCATGGTATTGTCATGAATGATCTTGTCCAATTTGTTTTGTTCCTTTAATGCCTCATTTTCATTTTTAATGTGTCTATTTAAAACCTCCAACTCAAAGACTTCTTGTTTCAATGATTGGACTAGATCTTCTTTTGTTGTGTGAGGCTGAGTGGATGAAGTGATGGGACCCGTGGCTACTCTTTCCAAAGATTCTATATAATCATATACTTCTTGCTGCTTTGGGTCTATCTCGGGTGTCGTTCTCATTGGGCTGTCCCCAAAATGCCGTGGAGGAGAATTGACTTCAAAATCTGGCTGAAAAGGGCTCATGTCAACGTCCTGAGGATTAATTTCAACATTTGCTGAGAATGAGATGGACTATGTTCAATGTCTGACTGACAATGAGATGGACTATGACCAGCTGGAGTTTTTTCAGATGTTTCTTCTCCCAAATCAATAAAATGAGGTCCTTTCATTTGTGTTTTCCTCAACTTCCCTTTAAGTCTGGAACTTCTTCTTACACGCTATGGACTACTGTCTTTTCCTTTTTGTTTTTCTTTTCCCCTCTTTTTAGCCATAGATGACTGTTCCTGAAGGTGAACTAGTCTCTCAGATAACACTTGATGATCTTCTTCTGAAGAAGGGGTTTGATGCATAGCCTCAATGCTTTTTCTCTCTTCAATATTTTCCTTCTTTCTTTTTGACAGTCTCTCTTCTCTACTAGTTCTTTCAACTGTAGTAGTAGGAGTGTTTTGAGTTTCATCATTTGTTTTCTTTCTCCTACTCCTTCTTGATGTACTGCCTTTAGGAATTTCTTGGGGTTCTTCAAACAAATTTCTAATAAAAAATTGTTCCCATGTGTCCTTTTTCTCTTTTAACTGTTTTTCAATCAGAATTTTCACAAGACCATGGTGATACAAATGTGGTTCCACGTCCCCTAGATGCTTCTGGACGGTCACAGACATCTTCTTCAAACTATTTAATAAAAATTATGACAAATTGAGGGTCTGGTTGTCTAGAAAATTCATCAGCAACCGGGTATGATACATATACATGGATCCAAAACGGCCCTCACAGGTGATAAATTTTTGAATGACCAACAGTAAAGTGGCCCACTCTTCTTTCAAAGGATGAATAGGAATTCCCTTTTTAAAAATAGTTACATCCATACCTGGGTTACGTAGGATCACTCTCAAGGCTTCATCACTAATGCTTTTGTTTTTGAACCAGCGTTCACCTTCTTGAGGGAGTTATGTAGCAGATGCTATGGATGCCTCATTCACCGTAAATTTGAGGTCCCCAATTTCTACTTCCAGACCATTGAAAGACCTTGCAAAAGCTTTTGTCACCTCTTTATGGTAGCCTCTAAACTTTTGGATGAACCGAAGCCACTTTGCCTTTTTCAATATATCTCTAACTTGCAGGTATCCTTCCATGAATTTAGGTCCTTCTGGTTCTGTTCTCAACAACTGACCCATCCTTCTTTCTGCTCTTTAAAACTTGTCTGCGTGAGGAGGGTTCAACGGAGGTAAGACGGTTGAATGAGCGGAAATGAGCGCGATTTATGGAGGAGACCAGTGACTGTAGGTGGATATCAAAGAATGGGTATACGGAATGTAGCGTAACAGAGAACAAAATGGGGTGAAGCGGAACAGAGAAGGGTTACGTGAGCATGGTGGAAATGCCGCTGTGAGATCAATAGAACAGTAGGAGGAGTATAACGTATCCGGTAGTTATTTAAATTTGGGTGGGTGCAGAGTAAATGTAAGCACGTTTATGAAATGGCTACAGATTTTATGCGGCTGAAAGAAGCCGTAGTCAAATCAACCACGTTTCATCATCACAGGTGGAGTATCGGAGTATGAGTGAAGATCGGAGGCTTGATTATGGGACCGTTTGAAAATGAATGCAAGGATTATGGGCGGATCATATAGAGATTGTGGAATGGTTACGGAGTTTGTCAACACAATCATTGCATATAATGGAGCTATGGTTTATGACTATGTAAAAATGTGCTTGAATGCCATTTGAAATAAATTTTTACTCATACCTTGGAATTCTTGCCATTTTTCATTGGTCTTCAATTAGTTGCTCCTCACTGATATCTTGAATGCCCCATGTCTTCATAATATGTCTTCATACCTGCATTTGATTTCACGATTGTTGAACTAACATCTAGCTGTACATTTTTTTGAAAAACAGAGTGGTAGCTGCAGAATCTGCTTCTGGCTGCAGAAACAGGTGTCAGCTGCGGAAACTGACATAGCTATTATTTGGGTGAATGGAAATAGATGGATGATAACTGACTGAATGAAAATGGTCATGAAAGAAAATTTTATTGGTGAAATGAAATGAAACAGATGAAATGAAGTGAAATGGAATGAAGTGGAGTGAAATGAAGTGGAATGAAGTGGAATGGAATGGAGTGGGTGGTCACAAAACTTGTGAAATGAAAGAGAGAGATTTTTTTTGGAAAATATAGAGTGTCAGGTGTTCCTGATTTTCACCCTATATTTTCTGTATAAGACTGCCAATCAGTGATTGGTTTTCAGGCTTATACAATTTTTTTATTTTTTTATTTTTTTAACTGAAAAGAACAAAAGCTAGGCTGGTGGAGAAGAAGAATTCTTCTGTACCAGCCTGATTGCAGAATTTTCTTGAAACATTTTGACAAATTCTTCTTTTGAGAGTGGCTTATGATAAACTTTCAATCTTTGGCCATTCACAATAAGAGGAGTTTGAAACTCATCAATGGTCTTGATTCTTACCGCTCCATTGCTAAAGATCTTGTCAATCTCATATGGCCCAAGCCAATGAGTCTAAAATTTTCCTTGAAAATCTTTAAACTTGGAATCAAATAAAAATGCCCAATCTCCTTCTTGAAACTTCTTCTCTTTGATGTACTTGTCATGCCATTTAGCTCTTTGATATTGAACTAGATCAGTTCTTAGAATTGCCTCTTGTCTGATCTCATCTAGCTCATTTAATTACTCCATTCTATGCTTTTGGGCTTCTGATAAATTCATCCCCAATTGAACTGCTATCTTGAAGGTCTTGACTTGGAACTCAATGGGGAGCAGGACTTCTTTCCCATAAACAAGTTCATAGGGAGAATGTCCTGCTGTATTTCTCCATGTAGTTCTGTAGGCCCACAAGGCTTCAGGAAGCCTTTCTGCCCAATCTCTTCTATGTAGATGAACAGTTTTGGTGATGATACTTTCGAGAACTTTGTTGGTAGACTCCACTTGACCATTTTCTTGCGGATGGTAAGGAGTAGATCTTCTATGCTTGATTTTGTATTCTTCCATTAGCTTCTCCACCAGGTTGGATGTGAATTGGCTTCCTTGATCTGTCACAATTTATCTTGGAACACCAAAGCGAGTAAAAATATCCTCATAAATAAAATAAACAACTGAATTTTCAGTAGCAGATACTAATGCTTTGGCTTCTACCCATTTAGTAACATAATCAGTACAAACCAATATATACTTCTTTTGCTTAGATGGTGGATTAATAGGTCCAATGAAATCTAAAGCCCATTTTTCAAAGGGTTCGATGAGTACCCGTGTTTGCAATGGCATTTCATTTGAAAGGGTAGGTTTCCCTACTCTTTGGCAGCTGTCACACCTTTTGACATATTGTTTTGCATCTTTGAAGAGGGAAGGCCAATAATATCCTAAAGAGAGGATTTTATAGGCTGTCCTTTTGTCTGCAAAGTGTCCGCCACATGGTTCATCATGACATGCCTTAAGGATATCATGCATTTCATCTTCCCTGACACATCTTCTGATCACAAGATCTGGCCCTGTTTTAAACAATTCGTTAGAAATCCATGAATATTTTGAACTCTCTTGAATAATCTTTCTTTTTTCACTTGGAAATAAATGTGAAGGCAGTTTCCTTGTAACCAAATAGTTAGCAATATCTGCATACCAAGGAGTCTTAATAGTTACTGCAAACAAGTATTCATCAGGAAACTTATCCTCTACAGGAGAATCTTCTTTAGTATTCTGAATCCTAGACAAGAAATCAGCTACTGTATTTTGTTTCCCTGGTCTATCCAACACAGTAATATTGAATTCCTGCAAAAGTAGGAGCCATCTTGTCACTCTGCCATTAGTAACAGGTTTTTTCATTAGATATCTAATTGCAGAATGATCAGTATGAATAAAAGTTTCATAGCCTGTTATATAATGTCTAAATTTATTGATTGCATGAACAACAACTAAAAACTCTTTTTCAGTCACAGTATAGTTTAACTCAGTGGGAGTCAAATTTTTACTGGTATAGTAAATGGCATAAGGGACTAAATCCTTTTGAACCAACACAGCTCCCAGAGCTGTATCTGAAGCATCTATAGAAATATGGAAAGGGAGTTTCCAATTTGGTCCTCTCAAGATAGGTGCTTCAAATATTCTTGTTTTCAAAGTTTCAAAGGCTGATTGACAATAAGGATCCCATTTAAATTCACAATCTTTTGTAAGCAGTTTGAAGAGTGGAGATTCTATTTTGGTGAAGTTTTCTATAAATCTTCTCTAGTATCCAGTAAATCCTAGAAAACTTCTAACATCTCTTTGACAATTTGGAATAGGCAACTTGGAGATGACTTCAACTTTTGATCTATCAACCTTAATCCCATCTCCTGAAATATGATGCCCCAAAACAATACCTTCAGTAAACATCATAAAGCATTTTTCATGGTTTAATGAAAGGTTTGTTTCTTTACATCTTATAAGGACTTTTTCCAAATTTTCTAATGCCTCTTCAAATGAATTACCATAAACTGTAAAATCATCCATATAAACCTCTACACAATCATGGATTAGATCAGAAAAAATTCCTAGTACCGCTCTTTGGAATGTTGCGGGTGCATTACATAACCCAAAAGGAAGCACTCGGTAGGCAAAAGTTCCCCATGGACAAGTAAATGTGGTCTTATCTTGATCTTCAGGTGCTACCTGAATTTGATTATAGCCACTAAAACCATCCAAAAATGAAAAGTACTTTTTACCCGCTAATGTGTCTAATACCTGATCGATAAAAGGCAAAGGAAAGTGATCCTTCAAAGTTGCTTTGTTCAATTCCCTGTAATCAATGCATACCCTCCATTTAGCATTCTTTTTAGGTACTATAACCAAAGGAGAAACCCATCGGCTATCTGAAATTGGATAAATGAAGTTTACATTGAGTAATTTTTGGAGCTCTTCTTTCACTATCTCCCTAAGATTTGGATTCATCCTTCTTTGAGGTTGTCTGATTGGTCTACTGTTTTCCTCAATATAGATATGATGAATGCAGGTATTAGGATCAATACCTTTCATATCAGTATACTCCCATGCAAATGCAGTAGAATGTTTTTGCAAGATTTTGGTTAGTTCTTCCTGTTGTGACTTTTCCAAATTTTTGTTGATATTCAATGTTTTTTCCGAAAAAATTTCAATGGTAGAACTACCAAACTCTTCCATCGAGTAAAGAGACATTTTTCTTGATGATAAATATTCAATGTCAGATTCCAACTGAAATTGTGTGGGGTCATATTCTGAAGATGTCTCAAAATTTTCTAATGTGTTCAGAATTTGACTATCCTCACTGATTTCAGAAATGGTAAAGACAGGTTGTATAATATCCTCATCATCAACCCATTCATTGTCTCCTACTTCTGTGATTGCTTTTGCTGGAGGATACAAATTGAATTTATTTGTCGAATTACCATTAGAAATGTACATATCCCCAGATCTACAACTAATGAAAGCATCAGTTGTGGCTAGCCAAGGTCTTCCTAAGATAAGTGGGTGCCCTCCTAGATTACTCTTGGGAGTCAAAATCATAAAATCTACCGGATATTCCCAAGAATCTAAGGAGACTGAAATATCTTCTAATACACCATCTGGTTTAATAATTGATCGATCTGCAAGTTGCAGTAAAGTAGGTGTAAAAGAAGGTTAGGAAGTTTTAGCTGGTCCATAGTCTGTCTACTCATAATGTTGATAGCAGCCCCTAAGTCAATCAATGTGTTTGGAATTTCTATCCCATTTATATGTGTCTTGACAATTGGACTTCCTGGATCTACATACTTCTGCATGGTAATTTTTCCCATCATGATATCTGCAATTTTTCCTACCAGGTGAATTCTTCTTGTGTCTTTTAGTTTCCTCCCTCGTCTTTTGAGACTCAACTCCTTTATTTTTTTTGCTAGAATAGGAATCTCTCGAATGGCTTGTAGCAAGGGAATCTTGATACAAACATTCTTTAAATCATCTAGAAAATCATAGTTAGGCAACAAGATTTGTTTTTCCACCCCTTTATCAATTTGTAATCTTTCAGGGAAAGGAGGTGTGGATGAAGATGCAGGTTGCTCAACTATAGGAGTTGTGGGTGTTAAATTTTCTTCCTCTTTTTGAATGTTTGAGTTTTGAAGAGATGCTTCCTCAGAACCCTTATTGGCTTTAAGAGAGTCCTCCTCAAAGGTATCTTGCTCTATGCATGTCATTTTTATTATTTTTTTAAGTTGGGCTAATAATTCTCTTTCTGATCTTCCAGGTCACACTAGGTGCAAGAAGAGAGCATACTTAAGAAATTATCAAACCAATAACTCTCTTTTCTGATCCTCCAGATCACACTAGGTGCAAGAGGAGAGCATACTTCAAGAAGTTATCAAGTTTTCCCTTCTTTTTATTGTTTTTTTTTTTTTTAAGAAATTGGCTACCTAGTTACACTTCCTCGGCAACGGCGCCAAAATGTTTGGTGAATTTAGTGTGTCCTAAATTGCTACATTAATTTGTCAATATGGGATTCGTAAGCTGACGAAGTGTGGCACACTATATGTGCAAGATAACCTATCTCTTACTTTTTGTCGTTTTTTGTTTTTTTCCTTTTTATCTTGGTTGGTTTCCTAATGTGAGATGGAAATTCTAAAAGACAAGTATGGTTATGATTGTTCAAGGCAATGATGTCCTTTATAATGATTTACCAAACTTCAAACTTCAAAATGATTTTGAAACATACAATGAGAAAATTAGTTCCTAAAAGGAAATGAAAATGTGCTACTATTCTAGTTAAATAAACAATGAACTATTGATCATGAAAACCATTACCCTTGCTTTGTCTAAACACAAAAGAAACTGTACTCAAAGAAAAGTTTGCAAGTAAAGTAAAACTAAAATCAAATTACGTCAACTCATATTCTGACCCCTCACCATTAGTCTCGCTATGGATTTCGGAGGTAATCATAAACAACTTGAGCAATCTGATATCTAATTTGCAGAAAAATAAACTAATATCAAATTACACACTCATACTTCAATCCCTCACCATTAGTCTCGCTATGGCTTTCAGAGGTAACTGATAATGACATGAGCAATTTAATATCTATCTTGTAGAAAAGTAAACTAATATCAAACTATACACTCATACTTCAATCCCTCACCATTAGTCTCGCTATGGCTTTCGGAGGTAACTAAAAATGACATGAACAGTTTAATATCTAACTTGCAAAAAAGTAAACTAATATCAAACTACACACTCATACTTCAATCCCTCACCATTAGTCTCGCTATGGCTTTCGAAGGTAACTGAAAATGACATGAGAAATTTAATATCTAATCTAACTACTGAAGCAAATGTGCAAGACTGAAATAAACAAAATAGTGCTGGAATTAAAAACTAAGAAAAAGAAATCAGCAGAAGGACAATATTGATTCCATGTCATTAGTCATTATAAAAAGATGTGCAAATGCCCGGGCTGCCTATTGTAATCTGAAACAAGAGCACTGATCGGTTAACAACAACATAAAACATGAAAGATTATGGACAGAAGTAAAATGTAAAGCATGAAAGATTATGGACAAAGATGAAATGTAAATACCATGAAAGATGTAATCTATATACACGTGAATGACTATGGTACAATGAACATAAAGAAATGAAGCATGAAACTATACAGTAATACACAAAACCTCAGCGTGTGCAGGGGCCCTCTGCACAAACCTTGGGCAACAGCTTTCAAATACGAATTACGCTTTTGAACAGAGTCTTCTCATATATTAAAATGCGGTCATAACAGAGAAATAACAGCACAATGGCGATGCAATTACATTACAGAGCTAACTATTATGCGTATGAGAATGCATTATTTATAACAAAGGGTGATATAACTAATTCCCTAAAGTCTGCGCTGATAGAAGACACATGAACCATCACGTCCAGAGATCTAGCATTATGGCCGCCATGAGGATTAAATCTATGGAGAGTGGATGTTGGATTCGGCTTATGGAGCCATTTACAGGTGTTGATATGTCTCATGTGATTTAGAAACGGCCACGCAAATCTTCACGTGATGAGAAACAGAGTTCTGTCACCGTGGGACTCTTCGGTTGACCACCACTTAGCCACCTTTGACCACATCCTTCTTAGGTGAATTTGACTGAGCCAATAGGACACGATCCATGTCCATGTCACTTCTAACTTTCCCATGTGGCTCGATTTGCCTGAAGACACCTGCAATATAGACTTTAACAAAATGGCTGCGGAAAGTTGCAGCAGCTACGGAAAGTGACAAGATTCTGTAGCTAAATGAGCAAACATCTAAATCAAACAGCATACACAAAGCATAGTTAAAAACCATTTTAGATGCTCTTTTACAATTAATATGCAATGATATTGATGACTTAGAGGGTCCAGGTGAATGAAAAAGGTCTAGAAAGGTGTATAAGAAAGATGCAGCTTTGAGACTCAACAATATACATACATTTTGAGTAACTAATTCAGTAAGAGGAATAGAGATTTTAATCTTAGCAATTTCACTCTCAAGACTGAAAGGTGCCTGCGTTTTTTAAAGGTTTAGATCAGTCTTACCAGACACTATTTTTATAGCAATTTCAGCTTGCTGATTTTTATTTGGAGTCTCATTTGAAACAATTTTGTTAGGGCTACTAGCTGGGGTTATAGTGTTGCTTTGGTCACGACTATATTGGATGTTTTTTTTTTTTACTTTTATCAGAAATTTCGGCCACTATGTTTGGATTTTCTGTTGTCTTTTTGGGAATATTTTCAGGGGCATTCTTAGCAGAAATTTCATAGTTCTTTCTCTTGGGAGTATCTTGGGTTTTCTTGCTTTTGAGGTCATATTTTCTATGTACTTCCATGATGGCATTATCAAAGCCTTGTTTATAGTCTTCAGATTCTAGGCTTTCTTCCTCATTTGGTGCAAATTTGCCTTGTTCTTCCTCAATGAGGAAAACAATATCCTCATTATTTACTCCCATTAAATTGATATGACTTTCCTTTGTTTCTTCAATCACCCCCTCATCCTCATCAGCATAGTTTTCTTGGAAAGGAGACCTGATTTGCTGGTCAGGTCCTCTTTTTCTTGTTTGAGGGGTATTTCTCCTAAAGTTTTGGTTTTGGTTCTGGTTTTGATTTCTGTTTTGAGGAGCTATTTGGTTTTCTCTAGGGGAAGCTCTCTCATTTCTGTTTATTCTCTCCATCATCCTTTCCATGGTTCTAACAATATTATCAATCTTAATATTAGATGATGAGGCCACAGGTTCTTCCTTGTATGTGACCCTTTTTTCAGTCCTCATTCTGGCCCTTTTGGCAATCATATTGGCTTCTACACTTACTGCTCCCCTTTCCATGTCCTCTAATATAAGGGGTTCTCTTTCTTAATTGATAAGACATCTCTGGATCAAAACCATCTGGGAATTTCACTAGGGCTAAACCCTGTGGGGGTTTCATGTGAGGAGGAAGTGCATTATATATGTTGTTGAACCTAGTGTAGTAGTCTTGAACACTTTCTCCTACATTCCTTTTGAGGTTCTCATACTTCGACAGGATTTGAAGAGGATTTTTCTTTATCTCCCACTTATTTATGAATGCTTGATGAAGAGTAGGGAAGTCATGGATGCTATTAGGGGCTAATATTTTGAACCATTTCTTGTCTTCTCCTCCTAAAATTTGGGCAAACATTCCCATTTTGATGGTCTCATCTTCTATTTCTTGGTAATCGAAGGCATCATTCATCTTATCTACGTGTTGTTGAGCAGTTGTAGGATGAGTTCCATCAAAGTGTGGGATCTTAGATTGGTAGTCCCATGGGATAGGTAATAGAGGTTGTGGTAATACCAGTGGGGCATACCAGGCTACCATAGTTTTCGGTTGGGGAAATAAAGGAGGGTTGACAGGTGGAGCATTGACAAAAGGAGGTAAAGGGTTAAATGGAGGAAGGTGAACAGTGGGGGATGAGGTTAGTACAATAGGATTCTGTTGTAAGGTGGATGGGTCTAAAACTGTTTGGGTTATCCAATTCTGAGATCTAGTCCTAGACAAGCTTCGTTCTAGGGGTGAGTCAGAGAGAATATTCTACAAGTCTTTAAGGTTTTCAGGTAGGGAACTTTCTTTGTGAATTGTTCTGCTAATAGTTGGACTTTTAGATCGATGAGACTTCCTAAGGATGCTTTCAGGATTTTTAACTATTGCAGGATGGTTTGGGTTAGGATGGGATCTGGTACAGATTCTTCTAGAAGCCAGAATTTAGACCCAAAATTCAGAGAGGTTGAAAGTTTATAACTGTTTTGAAAGAAAAAACAATCTGTGAAAGAAATACTTAATATACAAAGTATTCATGACTAGGTTCTGTTGAATTTTAATGATATCAGGATTTCTGAATAAATTTTCCAGTGGAGTCAAAGGAAACCAGTGGGGTCAGCAGGCCTAGTGAAAACCAGTGGAGTCACCAGGTGGATGATTTTTAATTGTTTTATGGCTTGTTGTTGTCCACCATCAGCAACCAGGTACCATTCTTGGCTAACACTTGATTCATCTAAGTTTAAATGAGATTTTCTAAGCTCTTTAGGTGATATTAAGTTGTTTAATAACTCAGAGTCCCCAGTATGGTCACCACTATGTTGGCTTCCCCGTGATTTGCAAGATTGGAAAGAAAACATCTGTAGGAAACCACATAAAACTACTTGGGAATCCAAGGACCTAGCCTTCCTAGAATCAGAGAGGGCTCTCTCTAAGTATGTGTTTGTAAATGATATATATTTATGCTTTTGTTTTCTGATCTTAGGCTAGTTATGAAGTTTTAGGAATGTTTTTTTGATTAATTGATTGTGTGATCAAGTGATTGAGTGCTTCAATTGAATAGATAGACTCTGGGAAACATTAATCCATTGGGCTATGGATTCATAAAAGGATTTAATTGTTCATCAACTCTACACGGGTTTTCATAGGGAAAGCTAACTATATCAAATGGATCTCTTTGATTAGATGAAATATGAAATGACAGTAATTTGTGAAATTCAACAAAACTAAAGGTCAGTGAAGAATCCTTTAACTCTACTTCAACAAGAAAATCCTTTTAGGTAACTTTTTAAGACAAACAAAAGGACAGGGAAAACCATAGACTTCTTTGGCCAGACTTTACAAAGCCAACCTTAAGACAACAATCCAACAATCCTAGAATTACTTTTAGACAAAAAAAACATTCAAGATAACAGTCAATATAATTAAAGATCAATTAAGAATTCTTTAGTCAAATTAAAAATACCTTTGCAGTAAGGATAGGGCTAACCATAGACATCTTTGGTTGCGCTCTACTAAGTAAACTTCAAAGAAGGCCTTAAAAATAATATTTCAAGAAAGGAAAAAGGACAAGGCATACCATAGATTTCTTTGGCTGGACTCTACTATATCATTCTCAAGGAAACAAGCTAGGCGGAACTAGAGAGCAATCAAGAATTCTCTAATCGGACCTTGCAGAAGAAAACATTAAGATGAAAGAAGCAGACAAAATTAAGGTGCCAAGACAGCATATCTTAATCTAATTTTTTTGTTCTTTTATTAGAGAAATGAAGGACAATATGGAAAACAAAAGGGAAGACATTGATAAAGAAGGATAACTTCACCATTAACATAGCTCAAGAATCCTGTGAACGTGCTTGTATTACCAATGTCCAAAATAGTTAAAATACTCCAGTGCAACAAATCTCTGCAACTCAGAGTCTGATCAAATCCAACCTAGCAGAAAATACTCTAATCAAGCAGCCAACCAACTCACCAACCAACACTAAAAATGAATAATACATGCAGTATTTATCTACAAAATGAGGAGGTGACCCTAAGCTAGGGTTTCAGATTTGTATTTATTATAGATTTAATGTATTTTTGACCTTGAGACCATGAAAGGTGCAAGGAAAAATATCTGTGACTGTCTTACTGTAATAATAACTTCTAATTTTAACTATTGAGCTAATTTTTAGGATATGATTGAATTTTAAGGCTTTTTCATTAACTTTACAATAACTTCTTGAGCTGTTTAAAATATCTCTGACTACTGCAATAACTATGATTGCCTTTATTGAAGTGAAATAAGGTTTTATGTGTCCAAAGTGTTTATGAGAAGTAACTGTTGTTTTGTTTTAGCATTCGGATCTGCCTTCTGTGTTAATCTACCTTTGATTTATCCTTTAAACTTTTGACTTAGCTTTTAAACTTGGATTTATCTTCACTTTCTATATTACTCTTTCAATATTCTCTTGATATTTGATCTCTGTCTTCTAATCATGTTTTTTTATCATTAGCCTTTGATTTAATCCTTAATCCTTTCTTTGACTATGTTTCTTCATTTTCCTGTATCTCTATCTCTGCATTGAGACACCCTTTTTTGCTTTGGTGTGTTTAAATGTCCATTAATTGTCATGATCCATCGATGTTTATGCTTTCACTTGGCGCTTATGGTCCTTTTGATGGACAAACTTGTTGGATCGTCACCCAGGAAGTCTGTTTGAATGTTTTTCAGACATTAGAAATGCAATTCATGCATTTCTGCCATGATTACCTATGCAACACAACAAACTGATTAATTCAAAACCCTACGTTATGGATTTTGGCGAATTTTATGGATTTTTGGATTTTTTGGGTGTGTTGTAGGGGTTCATGGTGGCTGTGAGGCTTTATCGCAAAGGCATAGGCCTTTGGAGTGTTTGAACGAAGGAGGCGGTTTTGGTTTATGACAGGAGGCGAGAAGGCAGTTTTCACATGGGATGAGCAGTGGTTAGTGGTATCGGCGGAGAACGTGCGATGCCATAGAACATGCGTCGTGTGGCAGAGGGTACAAGGGAGAATACTACCCATTTCACAGGATTTGGAGTTCTTAACCTCGGCACACTTATGTTAGTGATATCGATCGTGGGACATCGAATCGTGAGGGATGGAGATGAATGGTGGTCGAGGTTAAATGGAGCAGCGAGTAAGTCGAAAAGGGTGGGGTCTGGAAGGATACATGGTGGAGGATTTAAAAAATATGGCGGGGTTCTTTATAGTGCAGGGCTAGGGTTAATAAAATAAGTGAAAGGCATTTATCATTAAGGTTGGGGGAAGGCCATATGATAGCGGGGCTTTAGGATAAAATAGGGGGCTAGTGCTTATGTGGGGCCTTTTATAATGCAGGCCTGGGTTAAATGATAAGTGAAAAGCGCTTTATCATTAGGGTGAGGACGAAGGTTATATGGGAGCGGAGGGTCTATGTTTTAAAAGCAGTGGCTAAAGAAAATATAGGGGTTGGTTTTATAAATAAAACAGAGTTTTATAACAAAGGGAGGCTCGAATAGTATAATTTCTAATTGAAAACAATGTAAAAAGGAATTTTTACATTGTTTTAATGGAATAAGGAAAAGTGTTGAAGGTGAAGGGGTTTAGTGAGGAAAATGGGATGCTAGGTGGGGAAAAATTTGAGAATGAGAGGATTAAAAAAAAACATAATTTTCTAGGGCAGGAGGGTAATTTGAGAAGGAAAAATGAGATATAGTGAAAAATATTTACAGAAGATAATCAAGGCAATGAGATTTCTGAGAATAGTTGATAGTCAAGGAATCTTGTTTTCAATAGATTGTAGAAAATCCATAGTCACCTAGTGATATTGTAGAATACAGGAGGATAAAAGTGGCTCTAGTTGGGGAGGGCAGCTCCTTTAGGAGGTGTCAAGAACCTCAGAGTTCAAATCTCTACAATTTGTAGATTGGTGCCTTGTTTTCACTTGGCAGATTTTTCACTCTGCAATTGCTAATCTGCTGCAACTTTTGTGACTGCGATCTTTAAACATTTAAAACCATGCTTTCTACAACTCAAACTCTACCTACCCATCATTCTATTCTAACATTGTTTCTTCATTTGGGTACATTTAGAATGGAAAACCCTTGACATCATTTTTATTTTGAAAGAAAAAAATATCTATTTCTACCCTTATATCATCCAAAGGCTTAGATTAGACAGATGAGCTCTTTTATTCTATACCTAGTCTACTTATAAGTCAAGATTAAACATTTTGATAGATTTCATTCTCTAATCTATGAACATGAAATTCAAAGTATGACCAAATCAAGATTAAGAAGTTTGATTGTCATGAACTGTGGCATTTTGTACAACCTGCACACATATTTTATTTTTGCAATAAGTAAAACTAAAAACTAAGGGCTATGATCTAGAATTTTTCATTCATCACTTTCTTCCTTTCTTGGTTCAGATTATGCTTAGTAACCAATATCTTTTACATCTAAGCTACTGATAAGCCAAGTTTACACAGTCTAGCAAATCGTCATTTTCTATCCTATCAGCAGAAATTCAAAATTTTTTCAATCATGATTAGGTTGTATGATTGTACAAGACTTTCCTTTCAAGAGTAGTGGAATTTGGACTTGCACACTTTCAGAAATATTCTTGTTTTCTTTTTTTTTCTTTTTTGATATGGGGCTTTACCTTTTCTTTTTATCTGCCCTCTTTTCTTCTTTCCTTTATTTTTGTGTTTGTTTTTCTAATATTTTATTTCAGCAATGTTATATACAATGAACAAACCTTTAAACTGAGATTTTCAACTAAAATAATGCTTGAGCATCCTGCCATTGACAGGACCTCCAAATAATTCTGTTCCATCCATTTCTTGAAGGAAGAATGCATTGTTACCTCTTGCTAAATGGATGATGTATGGACCTTTCCATAAATTGTCAAATTTTCCATGCTTGCCTTTGTCCTCTCTTCTTGAATCCCACTTCAGCACTTTGTCTCCAATGCTGAAATCATTTTCCTTGGTCCTCTTATCAAAGATCTTCTTGATATTTTCTTGTATTTTTTGTGTTTTGTTGTATACTTCTTCTTTGGTTTGTTGCAGCTGTACAGTCTGGTTTATTCTTCTTTGCATATAATTTTCTTCAGACTGTACTTCTTGAATGAGCTTCATCACTGGAACTCCCAAGATTTTTAGGAAAACTACATATGCTACATACACTAGCTGATAGGGTGATATAACAATTGACTTTTTATTTGTTAATCTATTTTCCCATAGTGCATGTACTAGTTTGTTGTGCCATGACTTCTTACTCTCTTCCAACAGCTTTTTTATGATGTTTACCAAGATTTTTTTTGAGGATTCAACCAACCCATTACCTTGAGGGTAATAAGATGTAGAATGTCTCAACGTAATCTGATACTTGTGGCAAATGTCTACCATCTTCTTGGATCTGAAAGTAGTGTTATTATTAGTAATAATTTCTCTAGGATGGCCAAATCTAGATAAAATGTGGTTTTCAAGAATTTGATAATTACTGAGTCTGTGGTAGTTCTAGAAGGAATGGCCTCTATCCACTTTTTAAAATAGTCAGTTGTAGTAAGGATCCATTTATGCTGGGTAGAAGAGGCAAGGTGGATTTCTCCAATAAAATCTCGGCCCCATTGTTGAAAAGGAGCTTCAACAGAAATTGGTTGCAAAGGCAATGGCAATAGTTTTCTTTTGCCCTCAAAGATTTGGAATTTATGACAAGAAACTACCATTTTATGGATGTCTTGAAAGAGGGTGGGCCAATAGTAACCAGCTCTAAGCATTTTATTGACAGTGGTTTTCCAATAAAGATGGCCTCCACATTCTCCTTCATGAAACTCATGCATAATCATATCTGCATCTTCTTCAAGTAAACTTTTAAGAAATAAACCACCAAATTTTTTCCAATATAGAACTTTATCTATAATGCATAAATTCACATCTTTTAACTTCAAGAATCTAGCCTTTGTTTTGGACAAACCAGGAAGAACATTAAGATTAAAAAGCACATATAATATATCAGCATACCAAGATGAGTTCAAAAATGTTTCCTCAATAGGTGGAGTTGTCAACTCCTCTTGCTCATTCAATGCATTAATCATATTTATGTCCAGTGCTTGAAAATTTGTTTCAACCATGAGTTTAGCTAGTCCTTGCCCTTTGATTATCTTGGTGGGCTTGATTTCCAGATCATATTCTAATATGACAACAATGCACTTACCTCTTTTTCCATCAGGATCTTGTGTCAAGATGTCTTAACCACTATGTGGGGCACAAATGCAATGATGTGTGAGTGCAGAATGTATAACCTGAAATCCTTCAATGCCTTGATTAAGGAAAAATCTTTTTTTTTTCATTATGTTATATTTCAGAGGTGCATCTCTGAGTGCCTTGCTAAAAAATGCTATGGGCTGCTCTTGTCCTTTTATATTTTTCTCCAATAGGACAACAGCAATTGTGTGTTCTGATGGAAAGGAGAAAATGAAGAAATCTTTGGTGAAGTTAGGGCTAATCAGATCTGGTGTTTGTGTAAGAGCTTGCTTCACCAAGTCAAAGGATTTCTTTGCTTATATTGTCCATTTAACTCCTATTTCTCTTTTGAGCATGTTAGTAATGTTTATTAGGATTTTTGCAAGGTTTTGTATGAACCTTCTTAAGAAATTTATCTTTCCAATGAAATATTGTAGCTCTTTGATGTTTCTTGGATGGCTGATTTGCAATATTCCTTCAATCCTGTTTGCGTCAATCTTGATCCATTCTTCAGATATGATGTGGCCTAAAATATTCTCTTCTTAAAGCCCAAACAAATTTTTCTTGGGATTCAAAGAAAAATCATATTTTCTACACTTTCAAAGACCTTTCTTAAGTGATCTAGGTGTTCTTCATCAGTTTTGGAATAGACTGTGATGTCATCAAGATATATCACAATGAATTAACCTATTTCTTCAGAGAAAGCAATATCCATTTCTATTTGAAAGGTGGCACTAACATTCATTAACCCAAAAGGAATTTTAACATACATGAAGGTGCCCCATGGTGTGGTGAAAATTGTCTTGTGCTGATCATTTGGGTGTACTAGCACCTGATTGTATCCTGAAAATCCATCTAGCAGAGAAATTATTTTGGAGCCTACTACCCTTTGTAAGATGTGATCCACTTTTGGTAAAGGGTAGTTGTCTTTTAAGGAGGCTTTTCTTAAATTTCTGAAGTCTATGCATAGCCTAATTTCTCTTGTTTTCTTCCTCACTAATAACAAATTTGAAACCCATTCTGAATATCTCAAAGTGTCTATTATTCCAACATCATACATTTTCTTAATTTCCCTCTCAACCAGTGGTAATTGGACAGGTTTTATTCTGCGCAATTTATGTTTAAATGGTTTCTAGTTTTCTTTGAGAGGAATCTTGTGTTGAATTATCTCAGTATCATATGACTTTAGATCTTCATACCTCCAAGAAAACACATCACTAAATTCTCTGAACAACTCAATATATTTTTGTTTTATATGAGTTGGTAGTGTTTTGGAAAGTTTTATCATTTTTGGCTCTTGGTACTGCCTATATTTCATTCTTCTACTTTAGCTTCAATAGATTCCATCTTTGGTTTTCTAGCCACATCATTAAAGTCAAAAATTTCTTCTAGAGGAACCAGTCCCTTTGGCAGAATATCATCTCTAGCCTGCATCACTTCAAAATCTTCTTTTTCTGAATCTATGCATAATTCTATCTCATGTGGATGTTATCTTTATAACATATTTATATCAGCTTGATCAGGAGGTTCTTCTTTATAAGCTTGTTCCTCGATAGATCAACCTTTTTCATGATCTGAATCTGAATTTTGCATTTCAAACTCATTTATGGACTATAGGAAATCTTCAATTTGTTTATCTCCTTCAAAAAGTCGCCAATATTTTATGTTATCAGGGACTGCTGGTCTCTATTTGACTTGTAATGTGTATTGTTTGTTATGATAAGGTTTTTGACAAGTACTGGCAGAAAATGCTAGACCATTGGCAAGGATGTTTTGATTTCTAGGGACAAAGGTAAGATCATATTCTTGGAAGGTTTTTAGGAGGTCAAGGACATCATTCCTATATGCTCTTAGTCTAGGATGTTTGGTTTTGTATTCTCCCTTAATTTTCCTAATGAATAACTCAAAATCTCCATGGACATAAGTCCTTTTGGCTCCTAATTTCTTAAGTAATTGTAGCCCTAGAAGGAGTGCCTCCTATTCTGGTATGTTATTTGTACATTGAAATTTTAGCTTGAATGAGTGGCCTTCTACATGATTGTTTTCAGTGGTATGTACCCAAACACCTTCTCCTGAACCATATTTACCACAAGACCCATCAAATCTCATGCTCCATAGAGGTTCAATTTTAGATTTACCACTATGTTGGTCATAGTAGCTGTTAGTATGAATCCTTTATCGAAGTGTACGAAAAAGGACCACTTTAGCTACGCATAACTAATAGCCCTAACAACAAAAGTGGCTGCCAATATCTTCAGATCTGCGGTTAGTTAGACATAAAAGAGCTGCAAAAAACCAGATCTATGCATGGAAAGACATTAAGCAGAAAAAAAAATAAGGGTTTGCTCCATATACCAATAGACAAGACAAGAACAATTTTTGAAAGAATTTTTATATTAATGGGGCACTTGGGAGGAAAACAAGAAGGTGTATCCAATTCCCCTCAGTGGGATGGGTTCTTGGAAGTCCTCAGCACTTCAGATCTAAGATTTCTCTCTCTTGTTGGTGTAGAAGACCCACACAAAGAATGGAACTCAAAGGGAGCTCTCACAGCAAATGGCAGAAAATGGTGACCAAGTGTATAGATCCAGAGTGATCTAATAGGCAACAAAAGGTGAAGAATGGTAGAAAAAACCCTCCTATTTATAACAAAATATTGGGTCATTCTAGATCTTGGTGCATGGGTTAACCAGATCTAGATCCACTTTTTATGGAATATTTTATTATATTTGTTGGAGGGAAAAGGTATTTGACTTGGGTCAAATCCATTAATTTGTCAAAAATAAATAAATAAATTGTTTATTTATCTTTTTAAGGAAGCGGTTAGAAGATAATCAAATAAATAATGATTTATTTAATTATTTAAGGAGGTGGTTGAAAGATAATTAAATAAATATGATTTATTTAATTATTTGTGGGTGATTTGGTCATATTTAACAAGGAATATCATCTAAATAAGGTTTAAATGATTATTCCTAGAAAATAATAAGATAAATAAAGGTTTATCTAATTAATTTCTTTGATTTTGGGTTAAACATGACCGGGAATAATAATTAAATTATGGTTTAATTAATTATTCCATGAGGAAAATCAAACAAATATGGGTTTGTTTAATATTTCCTTTTGGGGTTTCCTGTTTTAACATAGTGAAAGCAGTTTTACTTAGGGTAAAACCGGTCTTACATGGTGTACTTGGGTCCATCTAATGATAATAAGTTAGATGACCAAAAAATGGTGTAACAGATTGCCCCCCAGCGTGCGAGTGTCAGGAGCAAATCGTATGACCGAAGTACGTTGTAAGGAAATTGACAATCACACTTAGACAACAAAGGGGTGTCGCAGAGAGAAGTTGAGGGATAGTGTGTCATGACTAGACCCTGAGGAGACGAGACTTGCAGGTGCAACAAGTCTCTTTTTATGAGAGGGTACCTGTGCTAAAGGCGGTGGGGGAGGCATACCTATGCCCGCCGAGACAAAGTAAAAAAGAATAGTGTGTCCAGTAAACAAGGGACCGAACCATAAAGTACAACCGGCATAATCATGAGCCAGATAAAAATACAATGAGGAATCCCATATACATGCTGTGCCTGGGATAACAGCCAGGACTTGTACAATAATATCTGAGTACATGAGATACAAATACAACCCAAATGCCCCCTGTAAATGGGGAAGGGCTCACAAAATCTGATTGATACATGCAAGTCGAAGAGGCGCTGCAAGTGGCTACGGCCAACATCATCAAATATCTGGAGCTGCATCGAAGGCTGCAAAGAAGAGGTCATCCGGGCATGTGGGGGGCTACCTGCAGGGCCACCCCCTCATGAGGGTTGAAACATCTCACACACACCCGGGAATCATCAAGAGCTGCTGATGGATCACTGGACCATCAAGTATATGAATCTCGATCATGCTGAAAGGAGCTGGAGAAACAATCAAGCCAAAGGGAAAGGAGGTATCTCTTTGCCTGATCCGAGGCACCAAACAAGAGTGGAAGCTGGAACCAAGGTACACCGCCCTCTAGACCGGGCTTCTGGAATGAATGAGCTGATGTCGACAGAAGGAGGTCCGCCATAGTTGAGGCAATGAGAGACCCTCAACTAGGGCACGATAGAAAAGAGTAGAGTGACGGACAGACTGACACTAATGATGATAGTGAAGTGGGAAGGACTGAGTAGCTAATGGACGACTTCCCTTGCTAGAGCATAAAGGGCATGAATGACATGGCAGCGACTGACACAACATCATCAGGGATGGGGGACAGTAGAACTGAAGGTCATAATGTGTGACACAAGAGAGAGATCAAGCAATGACGGATGGAGGGCTATAGAGGGGTACAAAGGGACTCGGTATAGGCTCCATGGAGGGAATGATGACTCAACTTGGATGCTCTAAACAAGGGCGACTCGATGGTGCTACCACCCAGTAAAGGCCCCAATGGGGGACCGTGGAAACATGAGTACATGATGGGAACTCATGACGAAAATCGACACGAACGAAGACAAGTAAGGAGGCAAGATGGTGCCCCAAGTACAAGTGTCGTAAGTGAGGAAATTCGATTTGAAGGAGAGGTGAAGTGACCCTTCTTGGACAAAATGTGTCTTGGTGACGTATCAGATCACAAAAAACTAACAGATACCCATTTGAGGGCTCGGTGAGAGCTTTCCAACAGTGTAGACGTTTCATCAAACGGGGCTACGGTGTGGTCGCAGCAGTTGAAAGAAGAAACAGGGGCTCCCTTTTAATAAGGCAGTTTTCCCTCCAAAATCACTCATTTTCTATTGTTGCTGTGGTGAGTGTGGAGAGGAGAGAAGGCCCTAAATCTTGCGGCGAACGTAGCGGACAAACCGACCGTTGGAATCGAGATCCGTCAGTTGCAGGTAAGAGGCCTAACCTTTCTCTTGCATTTTGATGGATTAAGTTTTTAGTTTAGGGCCCAGAAATTCAGGAACAACCCCTCCTTCATCTCTACGGCTGGGTCGCACTTTTTGGGCCAAAAAGTACGACCTGGGAAGCAGGTTTTAGGCAGAAAAGTGCGACCTGTCCCAGAAATGGGCAGAAAACTGCGACCTGGGAGATGAGGGGGTTTTGGTGCTATTTGATGGCTGGAAGTTGGGTTTTTGTGTTTGGTTATGGTTTTCCCGATCTGTATGCTGAAAAAAATGATGTGTTTGTGCAGATATGGCAGATTTACGGGTCAACTGGAGAGAGAGAGATCTCTTGACAACATGCAGGACATCTAGTGATTTGCAGCCCGCGTGTATGGTCGTATTTGGGGTTCTCAAGTTTTGGAGAACCCTTTGATGAGAGCAAAAGAGAACTTTTATCGGCCCGATTATCGCCATCGGGATCCAAGACGTGAGATATTTGGTAGTGCAGTAAGGTCAGGATCTAACCGATGGTCTGAAAGATTTGCATTTCCGATCGGTCTCCACCACTGGGACAGGGAAACATTATTAGCTCAAAGGTTGTCGCTGTGCGGCATATCATGGAGTTTGAGCGTCATTTGCCGATCGGTCTCCAAGTCAAGGGGACTCGATTACCAATCGGGGATGATCTAGAGAGGCTAGAAACCCGTGGCAAGGCTACAACAATGCGACTCCGGGCAACCAGGCGCTCCATCACATCACTGGGGGGTAGATGATGATAGTGGAGAGTGTGCTGGGTGGGACCTACTTTGGGTGGGCCCAAATGATGTTGGTGTCGCTGAAGCGACAGTTGTCACTATGCAAGCGGCAGGTGAACCATGATTGCTCATATGGGACTTTATTGTGCGCCTTCTTCTTTGAGAAGATCCCAACCTTGAGGCCTCGTGTACAACTTCCAGATGGGGGCCCGAGAGAGCCCAGGATGCGCCGTTGGGGACGCGGAAGCATTACAAGAGGAGGAGGAGGGGCGGTCGGGCGAGTGTTTCGACCAGAGTTTTTTGCCCATTGGGATCAGATGCCTTTGTACATAGACGACTATCCCTATAGTGGGATGAGCTACTGTGGGGATCCGGATCTGCCACTTCCGCCTGGTTGAGTCTAGGGGCCCGATGGTAAGTGACAGATTGCTATTCTTGTGTGGGCATGTTAAATTTTTTGAATAGTAATTGATGGTACTGATTCATGGACTTTTGGTATGCAGATATAGCACCGGTAAAACCGGCCGGATATATGGGACGATCGGCAGCGTCTGGAGCTACAGGTCCAAGTGGGTCGAGAACGGCGCAGAATGAGGATGCAGCCGCCCTACTGGAGGACATCCGCCGTAGATGCGAAAGGTTGTTGACCAGAGTATCAGAGCGCGGGTGGCAGGACTTAGACGACCAATACATAGAGCCATGTGTTGGTCTCCCCTCAGAGTGGCGAGGTGTCATGCAGCGCATGGCGATGGCCGGTCAGGCTATGCGCGATCTACATGCTGCAGGGGCAGAGCCATTGGCCCGGGAGCCTCCAGATACTGATTAGGGGTAGGGGCATGTGGTGCCCCCTATGATGTATGTAGGGGCAGGTGGTGCCCCCAGTTTTGGGTTAATGTTTGTAACATGCTATGGGCATGTCGTATGTATCAGAGTAGATGGACTCTAAACACATGTTTTGCGAAGGCACACAGATATGTATCATTTTGATGGTTATGAATGTTATTGTCTTGTATGAAATGTGTGTGATAAATGCCAATCTAGAACATGGCTTGCAATACTATCTACATAGTGATTATGTTCCCGAGGCACATGGTTGAATACATTGGCTCAAATGCACGTATCACATTTTCACTTGTAAATAGCGTTCAAATGCTATTGTACATGCACACGATAAACACCATTTAGTTGCATTACAAGAAGTAGGGAATCCAAACGAACGTGCAGATGTGGAGGATGCGCGGGCGAAAGAGGCACTACAGACCATGTAACGTATCATATTCGTCCGATTGTTGGTATAATCCAACAAGTGCACTCATGTTAGAGAACAAGGGCATGCAAGGGGGTGAAGATGGCCCAACCTGCCGAGGCTAGATTCCTGGAGTAACGACTTGCACCATCGGCGTAACCGATAAAGGGTGTGGACGGGGGGTCCTGCAGAATGGTGTGACAAGACAACAAATGAGGGGAGGAAAGGCAATGACGGCAGCGTGAGTGCCTAGAAGTCATCAGGCGGCAACCGTAAGAGGGAGTGCAAGGAGTAGGATGACCATGACTCATACAGGGTGGTATATGAGGGCTATCGGAAGTATGGTGAGGACTCGGGCTGCGGAGGTCAATAGAGACACGGGTGGAGTGATCTCGTGCATGGGTAGGAAAGGGGTGGTCCAGGGACACAACAGGGGAGGATGCAGATGGGCTAGGCTCCAAGTGTCTCTCAGAGGAGGATAGGTAAATAATGGTTACAGTAGACTCCGTCATCTGAACATCAGGGGGGGGAATGTCGATGGGAGCGGGGGGATCCTGAGGCTGTCTTGAAGCATACTGCGCGAGGATAGGAGAGGCGGATTGATTTTGTTCAACCTCATACTCTCGGATTACCTCTAAAGAGGCGCGGTAATGCGTCAGGTGAGGAAAATGGTGGGAGTAATGGCCACGAACGCCGCACAGAGCACAGGCTTGTTGGTGCGGAGAGTCTTGGGGTTCTTGGTTACGGACGGAGAAGGAACGGAGGCTTCAGGGACCGTAGACTCGGGGAACGCGACTTTAACCATGGGTCGACACAGTAGAAAGAGAATAACTCGGGACAAGCATGGGTGGCATGACCGATGACATCACATAAGGTGCAAGGCTTCGCGGGCGGAGAAGGGGCCGAGTCAGTCGTGGTAGTCTTGTCTTTGGGTGCCCCCTTGCGGGCTTTGCCTTTCTTCTCGGGAGCCATCATGACAGGAGAAGGGTCCTGTGGAGGTGTTGGGGGCACAGTGGCAACGGAGGAAGCTAGGGGGACCAGTTGAACTGGTGTCAAAGCCATATAGGGCTTGGGATGACCAGGAGGGGTGGCGGCTGGGGGATCAAGGTACCAGACCAGTATGCCCAAGGTCAAGCTAGGGAGAGAGAGGGTGGCCATGACGGGGATAGAATATACTTCGGGAGGGGGAGCTAGGAAAGGGATCTGCCCAGCAGGGTAATGACCAGGAGGGACGACTTCGAGATGGTTAAGGCCAAGAGGAACCGATCCAGGAGGATAAAGGGGTTCAGGGATACCTGCTGTAGGGGTAGGGCCAGAAGGAAGAGGTCCGGCTGGCTGAGATGAATGGCTAGGAGCGGGTTGCGGAGGGCGAGGAGGAGGTTGCTGACTAGCCGAGGCAGGCCGCTTACGGGCAGCCTAGGACGATTGCATCATGCAAACATTTGATGAGCTGGGATCGGTGACAGGAGGGGGGGGAAGGTTAGGGAAAGTTCCAAGCAGGGAGGAATCTTTGTAAACGCCGGGGGAGACACTGGTCAAGGAATCAACGGTTTGCTTGTTGGCTACGGAAGAGATGGTCGTCTCAGAGGAGGTCTGAGATTTTGGCTCATGATATGTCAGCTGGTCAATGGTGACTATCTTTCCATTATGGGGGAAAGACATCTTGCGAAAGACCGCGGATGGGACAGCAGACATAGCATAGGTGTAGCTTCGCCCCAATAGAATGTTGTAATCTAGCGGGGCATCGATGACTTCGACGTCAATGCAAACAGTCTTACCGGCAGGGTGATAGGACAATTACGAAATAGGCCAATGGGCTGGGAGGCATGACCATCCCACGCTCGAAGGGTGATCGTGGAAGGGGCCAGTTCAGGGGATCCTAGTTGCTTCCAAACCGAAGCGGACATCACACAGGTGGATGCCCCCTCATCAATGATACACCGGGACACGTTGGCGTTCCGGACTTTGACTGGGATTTGGAAGACGACGGAAGGAGGAAGAGGAGGATGGTCCGATTGAGTGGCGTCGAAGACAATCATTTGGTCATCAGCAGGATCTACAGCGCCCACGGCAGATAGTAGAGCCTTCTTTTGGGAAGGACATGACTGGAGGAGTTACAGTGTGGAAATGGCAACAGGAGATTGCGCCAAATCATCTACTATGCTATACGAATGAGCAGCTCGACCGGAAGCAGCATTTCGACGTAATGGTCCCTTAGGAATCTTGGTATGGACCTCAACTTTGGGTTGAGGGATATGTAAGGGGCCACTGGGTGTCGAAAGAGGCTCTGTAGAACCTGAAGAAGGAGACTCGGGGGCAGACTGAGCAGGAGGCTTGGGGTACTGGCGAGACCGATTTTGAAGGTGAAGATCGACGGATGGGTTAAGATCGGAGTGCATCATAAGGATCTGGTAATCAGAGGAACCAGAAAGGGAAGGGGGGGCGGCTACCTGGCTGTCGGGCAGTTGGGTAGCCACGAATCCTTGCTGAGGGAAAGGATCAGTAAACATAGCTGGTTGGGTAGTGGCCACATTAGGAGGAGCATGAGGGGAGGCGTGTTGTCCGCACAATGTGGCTTGAGACTCCCACATCTGCCGCATCTGGGGTAAGAGGGGACAATCATGGGTTTAATGACCATAAAAACCGCAACACGAACAAGGCTTACTTGTGCAAAGCGGCCTATCTGGCTTGGGCTGAGTGCCCTGTTGCTGGTTGGCAGTGGTAGGGTCCACACCAGGATTGGTTCCACGGGTACCAGGGGAAGATTGGTTTGGATTGCCTCTCCACCTTCTTTGAGAAGAAGGGGGATTAGTCGCGCCCTGCTGTGCAAATACTTGCCCTAGAGGGGGCTGTAGGTGCTGGTGCTGGGTTTGAGGAGGCAAGGGAGGAGGAAGCGCATATGCTGGAGGAGCTGGCGCACCAGGCTGTGGATAAGGGTAATGGGTAGGTTGGGCAACATTGAGGTAAGCAGGAGGTTGGGCAAAAGGAGGAGGCATGCCGTATCCTAGATACATGCTACTGGGAGGGGGAAGAGTGCTGGAGGAGCTGGCCCCTCCCTGAGGGAGACCATAGCCCATAGGAGGTTGAGCGTATGGATGGGAAAGGGCTCCAACGATACCGTCGGCGAAATGAGATGCCCCCGGGGCGTTAGCGCCACCGGGCCTGGGGAGGTCAGGAAGAACGGTATAAACATAACCAGATTGAGCGTAGATCAGGTCATATTTCAAGGCTATTTGGAGGGCGGCTTCTTCGGTTTGAGGAAAATGGGAGGCGACATCCTTGCTGATGGGAGCCGGAAGGGTGCGAAGGAACTAGTCCATATAAACCCGATCTTCGAAGGGAGGGGCTCGACATAAGCTCCGTCTTCTTCGCCATTACTGAACATGGGTAGAAAGGCGGGTTGAAGAGGATTGCTTGAAGGAAGTCAAGAGCTCCGTGCCAGTGTTGTATCGGAGAGGGAGCTGGAAATAGGACAAAAAGGCCTGAGCAAGGGTCGCAAAGGTGGTATGGGAAGAGGTGGCTTGTTCAACATACCATTTGGAAGCTTCGCCAGTAAGCGTGCGTTGGAACAAACGAAGACGGATGGAGTCATCGGTAATAGAATTGGAGGAACACCACATGTGGAAAGATCGGACATGATTGGTTGGATCTTCACCAGCTTGGCCTTCGAATTTAGGGATGTCGGAAGGGAGCTTGGTTGGCATGGCAGGCCAACAAACATTGTGGTGGATGGGGTCGTTGATCAACTGATTGAAATCGGGGAGGCTGAGGCCTGCAATGTACGGCAGCAATGGGGTGGCCGGAGTCGTTCCTGTGGCGGTTCCGCTAGTAGTCGGGCCGGCATTAGGGCCGGGAGAACCGCTAGCGTTAGGCCCTGGACCAGACATGGTGGTAGGGGGAGAACCAGGAGGAGAAGGGGAACCCGATGAATCAGGAGAGGAGTCGGAGTGCGGACTCGGAGGAGCACTGGCTCGACGACGGCGGGTCGGAGCAGGTCGATCGACTGGAAACTAAGGGTGAAGGTCAAGAAGTCTCCGGGAAAGGCGCCTTGGGGGCGCAATGACGACAGGAAGAAGGAAACCGACAGGGGCAGAAAGGGACAGAATCAATTGAGGTTAAGGGCAGAAAAGGTGCAGTGACAATTGATTTTAGAGTCTTAGCCAGGCGGTGTTAACCAGGCGCTTCTTCGCTTAGGGTCAGTGTGTGGCATGCGTTAATTTTAATTTTTAAACCCTTTCCGTTTTGAGAGCAAGAAAAAAGTGTGCTACATAGCTGAAAATAAACCTACAGAGAACAGTATATAATGCTAAAATAACAGAAAAATAACAGCTACTTGTGCATCTAGTTAACCCAAGAAGGCGGGTCTCTCAAAACTAATCTGAAAAGAAAGGGAAAAATCTAGGCAAAACACATGGAAAAGAGGCCAATAGATCTAAGGTCAAAAGGGACAAGGATCTAAAGGATAAAGCTGCTGAAAAGAGGTGCAGATCACAGCCAAAAGACAAAGGCAAGGTGGCTAGAAAAGGAAGGAAATCAGCAAAAAACGGAGGGGGCAAGGTGGAGGCCCTAAAAGGAGATCCAAACAAATCTTCAGGAGGTGATTTGAGAGGTAGAAGAGCTGATTTCAAAGGATCTGAAAGGGAGGTAACATATCTGGAAAAAAGGAGGCTGAAGCTCTGGAAAACAGACGGCTGAAACAGCTAACACTCTTCCACAAAAAGTGGAGGGTACTAAAGCCCTAGGGGGCTAGGTTCCCACTTAGATGAGTAAAAACAGATCAGAACTTGGTCAAAGCGGGCTAAGACAGAGACTGGAAGACCCTGACAGAAGCTGCAGCAAAACCCAGAAAAATTGCAGAAAAATCACTGAAAAACTGGCAGGTCGCAGTTTCTGACCTGTTTTCAGTGCAGGTCGCAGAAAAGGGGCAGAAAAGTGCAACCTGGAGGTCCAGGTTGCAGTTTATGGGCCAAAAAGTGCAACCCCCCGTTCCGGTTGTCTCGGCAGCAGATTTTTAGAAAAGTTGTCGTCTCAGTTGCGGCTGGTGTCGCTTACCTGCGCAATAGGGCCAGAAACACACAGAAGTTAGAAATTTTAATGTTTTAGTGTTTTATGTGATAAAAACAACATAAAAATAGGAAAAATAAACAGCTGAAAAGAAGCCCTAGGGTCTGAAGTAGCTGGATATGCAAGAATATGAAAAACGACAGCAGTCGTAATTTAAAACCCGTGTGGAGTTGCCATTTGTTAGTATGAATCCTTTGTCGAAGTGTACGAAAAAGGACCACTTTAGCTACGCATAACTAATAGCCCTAACAACAAAAGTGGCTGCCAATATCTTCAGATCTACGGTTAGTTGAACATAAAAGAGCTGCAAAAACCATATCTATGCATGGAAAGACATTAAGCAGAAAAAATAAGGGTTTGCTCCATATACCAATAGACAAGACAAGAACAATTTTTGAAAGAATTTTTGTATTAATCGGGCACCTGGGAGGAAAACAAGAAGGCGCATCCAATTCTCCTCAGTGGGATGGGTTCTTGGAAGTCCTCAGCACTTCAGATCTAAAATCTCTGTCTCTTGTTGGTGTAGAAAACCCACACAAAGAATGGAACTCAAAGGGAGCTCTCACAGCAAATGGCAGAAAATGGTGACCAAGTGTATAGATCCAGAGTGATTTAATAGGCAACAAAAGGTGAAGAATGGTAGGAAAAACCCTCCTATTTATAACAAAATATTGGGTCATTCTAGATCTTGGTGCATGGGTTAACCAGATCTAGATCCACTTTTTATGGAATATTTTATTATATTTGTGGGAGGGAAAAGTTACTTGACTTGGGTCAAATCCCTTAATTTGTCAAAAATAAATAAATAAATGATTTATTTATCTTTTTAAGGAAGCGGTTAGAAGATAATCAAATAAATAATGATTTATTTAATTATTTAAGGAGGTGGTTGAAAGATAATTAAATAAATAGTGATTTATTTAATTATTTGTGGGTGATTTGGTCATATTTAACAAGGAATATCATCTAAATAGGGTTTAAATGATTATTCCTAGAAAATAATAAGATAAATAAAGGTTTATCTAATTAATTTCTTTGATTTTGGGTTAAACATGACTGGGAATAATAATTAAATTATGGTTTAATTAATTATTCCATGAGGAAAATCAAACAAATATGGGTTTGTTCAATATTTCCTTTTGGGGTTTCCTGTTTTAACATAGTGAAAGCAGTTTTACCTAGGGTAAAACTGGTCTTACATGGTGTACCTGGGTCCATCTAATGATAATAGGTTAGATGACCAAAAAATGGTGTAACAGTAGCTGCCACTATGTTGACTATTATGTTGTTCATTTTATGTTTGGCCTAACTATTCTAACTGTCCCTCCTCTTTTTCTTCCTCTACAATTGTTCTCTCATTTTCTACTACATGTTCATTAATATTTTCATCGTTGTAAAGGATAAATGAATCAAGGTCAGTGTGAATAGAATAAATAGGGGAGTCATCTGGCTTCTCTTGGCTACTAACTATGTATTTCATATGAGTTTCCCTATATAGTCTTCTTGGTTGACTTAAAACAGGGATGGTAGCTTAGGTCATGTCCATTTGGAGGGTACCTTGAAGTTTAGCTCCCTAAGAGCGTGAAAGAAGCATTCCATATTTAGGGGGGATGTCAGCCATTACAATATACATTACTAGGCTTTTGGCTGGTATTTGTGCTAGATTAACACATAGATCTTTGATTAGGCCTAAACATTTAGCTCTACTGGAATCAAAAGAGTTTAAATATTTGTATGGTCTAGTTATTTCAAGGCATGGTCTTTCCATTACTACCTCTGGCATGAGGTTATGTGAAGCTCCCGAGTCTAAAATGGTATTGTGAAGGATTTTGTCATAAATATTCAAATTCAAGTTTGTCATCATTTAAATTCACAGAATCAACATTTTCTACTATGTTTAAAGCTTTCAAAACTTGGGATCTATATACATATTGAGTAACTAATTTAGTACGAGGAATGAAGATTTTAATCTTAGCAATTTTACTCTCAAAATCGAAAGGTGCCTGTGTTTTTGAAAGGTTCATATCAGTCTTATCAAACACTGTTTTTACAACAATTTCAGCTTGTTTATTTTTATTTGGAGTCTAATTTGAAACAATTTTGTTAGGGATACTGGTTCAGGTGCTAGTGTTGCTTTGGTCACCACTATATTGGCTATTTTTTTTTTTACTTTTATCAGAAATTTCAGCCACTATGTTTGGATTTTCTATTGTCTTTTTGGGAATATTTTCAGGGGTCTTCCTAGCAGAAATTTCAGAGTTCTTTCTCTTGGGAGTATCTTGGGTTTTCTTGCTTCTGACATCATATTGTCTATGTAATTCCATGATGTCTGTCAAACCAGGAGGTAACTCCTCAAATCAGGATGTATACTAGCTGAAGAATGTACATGCATTTATACATGGAGGTGAGGCTATTGGGATTCATCTCCTAATGACTCTTGGCCTTCCTTATTTCCTAATATTAAAATAATATACAATATTACATATGCACACCCAACCCATAGGATTAGGTGTCAAAATTCCCCCCTTTAATCTAAAGGGATGTTGGTGAGGCCAAGCATCGATATGAACTTTTCAAACTTTTCTCTTCCAAGTGCTTTGGTGAAGATATCAGCAGTTTTCTCATTTGTGAAAAAAATATGTAGATGGATGGTTTTGGCCTGAACATGATATTGAATTAGATGGTACTTTGTATTGATGTGCTTTGTTCGATCATGGAATTTTGGGTTCTTGGCCAACTTTATTGCAGAAGTGTTGTCAATCATGAGTGGTGTGGAATACATTTGTTTCATCTGCAAATCTTCCAGGATTTTTCGGAGCCACACAATTTCCTTTGTTGCTTCAGCTGCTGCCACATATTCTGCCTCGGTCGTGGAATCTGCTGGAACTGACTGTTTGCATGATCTCCATGAGACAGCTCCTGATCCAAGACTCATGGTGTTAACCTGTAGTAGACACCCCTGTTTCTTTGTCGCCATCAAAGTCTGAATCAGAATATCTGATCAAGCTGAAGTCGCCTACCTGTGTATATTTGAGTCCAAAGTCTTGAGTCCCCTTCAAGTACCTTAACACTCTTTTTGCAACAGACCAATGTCCTTCACAAGGTTTTTGCATGAACCTTGAGAGGATTCCAACAGCAAATGAAATGTCAGGTCTGGTGGTGGTCAGGTAGATAAGACTTCCTACAAGCTGTCTATACTTAGTTGCATCCTCAAATTCCTTCCTTTCAATAGATGTGAGCTTCAAGTTTTGTTCCATTGGAGTGGTTAAGGGATTACATTCATCCATTCCAAACTTGTTCAAGAGATCTCCAATGTACTTCTTTTGAGAAAGAAATATGAATTTAGGATGTTGAATTACTTCAATACCCAAATAGTAATGAACATGACCCAAATCAGTCATTTCAAAACCTTTCTTCAATTCTTTCTTTATGGATGCAATATAGCTCTCATTATTCCCTGTTATCAAAAGATCATCTACATATACCACAAGATATACAATTGTTTTTCCAACTTTCTTAACAAACAAAGTTGCATCATCAAGATCAAAATGTTTGAAGTCAAGTTTCAGAAGATGCTCGGTTAATTTCTCATACCAGGCTCGTGGTGCTTGCTTGAGGCCATACAAGGATTTTACAAGTTTGAAAACTTTGCGTTCTTGACCCTTTACCACAAATCCTTCTGGCTGGGACATATAAACTTTCTCCTTTAGATCTCCATTCAAAAAAGCTTTTTTTACATCCATCTGATGGACTTTCCATCCATTCTGAGCTGCTAGGGCAAAGAGAGTCTGGATGGTGGTCCATTTTGCTATGGGAGCAAAAGTTTCTTCATAATCGACTCCTTCTTTTTGTGCAAAACCTTTTGCCACAAGCCTGGCCTTGTGCTTGTCAAGTGAGCCATCTTCTTTATACTTGTTCTTGTAGACCCACTTACAGCTAATTGGTTTTGTTCCCAAAGGTGGATCAACCAGCTTCCAAGTGCCATTCTTTATCAAGGCATCATACTCCTTCTGCATCGCTTCTTTCCATTCATCATGAGAAGCGGCTTCTTTGAAGGAAGTTGGTTCATGATCTGTAGACAAACTAAATTCACAATTATAAGCAATATCCATATCAACAGGAGAATCAGAATTATCTACATCACCTTCGATTTCTTGAGTGGAACTTCTTGTTCCTGTTTTTCCAACCTCATCAGGATGAACATCCTCCAGTGTCTTTGTCAGCCATTTGGGAGGACCTTTCTGAGATGGCCCAGGCTGGTCATTTGACTGAGTTGGGATTGATTCAAGATTCAATCTCCCAATTCTGTCAATCACATCATTCAATGTGTCATCCGTGGTTGTTTCTTCATGTGGGGGAGAGAGTGCTTCAGGACATGATTCCACAGTTTGATTCAATATCGGAATCCCCCCTTCAAGATGTGGAATCTCATTATCAAATTCTTGGAAAGACTTTGCATGTGTGAATCTATCCAGGCGATAAAGTTGCCGCTCAACAACCTTGTCACTCTTGGAAGATTCAAGGAATATGACATCTCTTTCTATTACAAACTTCTTATTTGCTTCATCATAGAGACGATATCCTTTGGAGGTATTGGAGTACCCCAAGAAGATACATTTTCTACTTCTAGCACCAAGTTTTTTCCTTTGACCCTTGGGTATCAAGGCATAACAGGTGGACCCAAAGACCCTGAAATGCTTTACCGAAGGAATGTGGCCATGCCACATTTCAAAAGGAGTTTTGTTTCTAATTGAACTTGAAGTACACCTATTCTTTATGTAAACAACACATATAACTGCATCAGCCCAAAACATCAATTTCACATTCTTGAAAAATAACATGGAGCGAACCATATTTAAGATAGTTCTGTTCATTCTTTCAGCTACACCGTTCTGTTGGGGATTATATGGCACAGTTGTTTGATGTTTGATTCCATGTTGATGAAGATAATTTTCAAATTCATTTGAAGTGTATTCTTTTCCATTATCAGTACGTAGAGAGCCAATATGTGTTTGTGCATAATTTTCAATCCATGCATGAAAATTCTTGAAAGTTTGAAAAGCATCAGACTTATTCTTCAGTAAGTAAATCCAACACATTCTGGTGTAGTCATCAATAAATGTCATCATGTATTTGTTTCCATTTGCAGAAGCAATAGGCATAGGGTCACATAAATCTGAATGAACAAGTTCAAGTTTCCTATGTGCTCTTGAGTGTGAATCATGAAATGGCTGTTTGCTATGCTTTCCTAGAATACAAGCATCACATTCCTTAGGTTTTCTAGGAATTGTAGGCAGTCCATTAACACCATTTTTCTTCAACAAACGAAGGCTTTCATAGTTTAAGTTTCCAAATCTAGCATGCCATAAAAGACTTGATGGGAATGTACCTTCATCATGATGTGAACTGAATGCAAAGTTTTGAGCATGAGCAGATGAACCTTTCAGCTTCAAGAGTCTCCCTTCCTCTATTCCCTCCATGACAAGTGAGTGATCTGATGCTTTTCTGACCTCTGCCTTGCCATCAAACAAGTGAATGGAGTGTCCTTGCTGGCGGATTTGGACCAGGGCAGAAGTTTCTCCTCAACTTAGGGAGGTATAGAACCTCATGTAGAATATGATCTGGAAGACCAGGCAACTTAAGCCTGACTGTGCCAAGCCCTGATGGCTTGAGTTTGGATTTATCTGTGAAATATACTGCTCCATCAACTTTGTCAGTGAATTCTTCAAAAAAATATTTTATAAATGTCATGTGACATGTTTCTCCTGAATCTAGCAACCAATCATCTCTCCATGAAGTAAATGAAACATCAAATAAGTCTTCAGTTACTCCATTGTTACAATGTGCTAGAACATAATGAGCGGATTCAGGTGCTTTACCTTTGTCTTTTTCATTAGTTTTACCTTTGTCTTGAATTATTTGCTGCTCAATTTTCTCCCATGGTGTTCTGCATTTGGATGCATCATGTCCATATTTATTGCAACGTGTGCAATGAAGATTGGATTTGTCAGATTGTCTGCCCCCCCTTTCTATGAGGTTTATTATTCCTCTTCCTCTTCTGCCACCTCTTCCTCCGGATGAATCTGGAGCATGACTCTTTTCTCTATGTGCCAAGTATGCAGCCTCTTCGGAAGATGAAGGGACTTTCATCTTCCCAAAAGCTTTCTCTCTTTTTGCAAACTTTTTCTCAAGTGTATCAAAGGTGATATGCTTAAGGTTCCCACTTGCTTGCAAAGACTCAAGATAATGTGAGTAAATCGGATATAATGCCTTAACATATGCTATGAGAGGTATGTCCATTTTTACACCAGTGCTATCAATATCATGCATGATCGATCTAACTTCTGAAGCTAAGGCAAGGGGATCATCATTCTTTATTTCAAGACTGAACAACTTAATCATCAATTGAACATTTTCTAATTCTGAATGTGAGTCATAGAGTTCTTTTAGCTTGCTCAAGGCATCATAGGCATTTGAGAATGATGAAATGTGGCGGCTCACCTCTTCATTTATGGAAGCTACAATCAGGGCATAGGCCTTACAGTTCTTGTTTTCCCAAATGGCGAGCTCCTTGTCTGAAGTGGGCTTTGCTGGTGGATTTCCTTCTTGTCCTTCACAGATTCCTTTCCACAGCTCATTAAAAATGAGTGTGTGTTTAATCTTCCGAGACCATTCAAGATAGTTCTCTTTGACGGAGAGAACCACCCAAACAATGGATATGAGAGAATGCATTAGTTTGCTGGAAAAAATTCTTTTGAAGAGGACAAATTGCTAGAAAACTTTCAACTCTGGAAATTTGCTCAATTAAAGGGGACAAAATCTCTTTCCTGGAAAATATACTGAATTTAAAAGGACAAAAAATCTTTGCTACAAATACTAATTCTGCACCAATATATATATATATATATATATATTTATATTTTTTGTTTGGAGAAAAAAATTGTATGGGTACTATATTGTGAAGGTAGGCGGTATTATGAAAGGGCGGGAGTATTATATGAGTAGGGGCGGTATTGAGTATCAAAGAGCGTTGTTATATATATGGGTGGTATTTTATAACGCATACAGTGTATTATATATGTGATATAGCATCGTGGAGGGCGTGGAGGGTGATATTCTATGATGCAGACAGTGTATTAACAAGGGCGGGGAGGGCGTTGATATGTGCAATCGGAGTGGTATTAAAATATGGTAAGGTGGAGCGCTGTATTGTATATAATACAACAGAGCGGGGGAGGGTCCTCAAGCGACGGGGCCTTAGGTAGTGTATGCGTGGAGAGGGAGCTCCAGTCGGAGTTATGACAGCACTGTATCATATGCAAAGGGCGTGGGTGTATGCAGCGTGTTAAAAAATGGAGGGCGGAAATGATATTGACAGCGCTGTGTTGTATTATGAATATGGCAAAGCACTGTATGGAATAGCGTATTATGTATTCGATGTATGATATGACAGAGCTGTGTTATGTATAGGCCGGGGAGAGCGTGGGAATGGGAATGCAGAACGCAGAATGGAGCAGGAGCGTATGAGAGTGGTATTATAACGGTGTATGCAGGCGGACAGAGCATATTAAAGATAGCGCTATGGGTGAATTATATGAGAGAACACTGGAGCAGGAACAGAGCGCTGTGATATATGGAGGGTAGTGTCGACGCTGGAGGAGGGAGTCGAGTAGGAACGGGGAGAGATAGCATATAATAGATAGCGCAGGTAGAGAGGAGAGGTGGGCGATGGGGAAGAGGGGAGATGTGAGGGGGAGGGTAGTTTAGTTGAGACTGCTGTGGAGTGTGGGATGGATAGGCGTATGGAGAGAGGGGAGGCCGAGAGGCCGCTACAAAAAGAATCTGGAATGGCAGAGTTGCAGGACTGCAAAATTGCAGCGTGGTAGGGGCTGCAATTTGCAGAATTTCAGGGTCTGCAGAATTGCAGAATCTCCAGAAGCTGCAAAATAGAACTGGGAAAAGATTAAAAAAAATGCAGAATTACAGTACAACAATTTAATAGGAGCAGCAAAAACTATTATTAAAAACTGACTGAGCAAAGGAATGAGGGAGTTACACCACGGGCAGAAATGCCAATAGTGGGATTGGCTCTGATACCATGTCAAACCAGGAGGTAACTCCTCAAATCAAAATGTATATTAGCTGAAGAATGTACATGCATTTATACATGGAGGTGAGGCTATTGGGATTCATCTCCCAATGACTCTTGGCCTTCCTTATTTCCTAATATTAAAATAATATACAATATTACATATGCACACCCAACCCATAGGATTAGGTGTCAACAATGTCATTATCAAAGCCTTTTTATAGTCTTCAGATTCTAGGCTTTCTTCCTCGTTTGGTGCAAATTTTTCTTATTCTTCCTCAGTGAGGAAAACAGCATCCTCATTATTTACTCCCATTAAATTGATATAATTTTCCTCTATTTCTTCAATCACCCCCTCATCCTCATCAACATAGTTTTCTCAGAAAGGAGGCCTGATTTGCTAGTCAGGTCCTCTTTGTCTTGTTTGAGGGGGTTTTCTCCTAAAGTTTTGGTTTTGGTTTTGGTTTTGATTTCTATTTTGAGGAGTTGTTTGGTTTTCTCTAGGGGAAGCTCTCTCATTTATGTTTATTCTCTCCATCATCCTTTCCATGGTTCTAACAAGGTTATCAATCTTAATATCAGATGATGAGGCCATAGGTTCTTTCTTATATGTGACCCTTTTTTCAGTCCTCATTCTGGCCCTTTTGGCAATCAGACTGGCTTCTACAATTATTGCTCCCCTTTGCATGTCCTCTATTGTAAGGGGTTCTCTTTATCTTAATTGAAAAGCCATCTCTGGATCAAAACCATATGGTAATTTCACTAGGGCTGAACCCTATGGGTGTTTCATGTGAGGAGGAAGTGCATTATATATGCTATTGAACCTAGTGTAGTAGTCTTGAACACTTTTTCCTACATTTCTTTTGAGGTTCTCATACTTCAACAGGATTTAAAGAGGATTTTTATTTATCTCCCACTTATTTATGAATTCTTGATGAAGAGTAGGGAGGTCATGGATAATATTAGGGGCTAAAATTTTGAACCATTTCTTGGCTTCTCCTCCTAACTTTGGGCAAACATTCTCACTTTGATAGTCTCATATTTTATTTCTTGGTAATTGAAGGCATCATTCATATTATCTACATGTTTTTGAGAAGTTGTGGATGAGTTCCATCGAAGTGTGGGATCTTAGACTGATATTCCTATGGTATAGGTAATAGAGGTTGTGATAATACCAGTGTGGCATACCAGGCTTCCATGGTTTGTTGTTTGGGAAATAAAGGAGCGTTAACAAGTGGAGGATTAACAAAAGGAGGTAAAGAGTTAAATGGAGGAATGTGAACAGTGGGGGATGAGGTTAGTACAACAGGATTTTTCTGTAAGGTGGATGGGTATAAAAATATCTGGGTTATCCAATTCTGAGATCTATTCCTAGACAAGCTTTGTTCTAGGGGTGAGTCAGAGAGGATATTCTGCAAGTCTTTAAGGTTTTCAGGTAGGGAACTTTCTTTGTGAATTGGTCTGATAATAGTTGGACATTTAGATCGAAGATAGTTCCTAAGGATGATTTTAGGATTTTCAACTATTGCAGGAGGGTTTGGGTCAGGATGGGATCTGGTACAGATTCTTCTGGAAGCCAGAATTTGGACCCAAAATTCAGAGAGGTTGAAATTTTATAACAGTTTTGAAAAACAAACCAATCTGTTAAAGAAATACGTAATCCACAAAGTATTCATGACTAGGTTCTGTTGAGTTTTAATGATATCATGATTTCTCAATAAATTTCCCAATGGAGTCTATAGAAAACTAGTGGAGTCAGCAAGCCTACTGAAAATGAGTGGAGTCACCAGGTGGCTAATTTTTAATTGTTTTATGGCTTGTTGTTGTCCACCATCAACAACCAGGTACCATTAATGGCTAAGACTTGATTCATATATGTTTAAATGAGGTTTTCTGAGCTCTTGAGGTGATATTAAGTTGTTTAATAACTCAGAGTCCCCAGTATGGTCGCCACTATGTTGGCTCCCCGTGATTTGCAATATTTGCAAGAACAAATCTGTAGGGAACCACATCAAACTACTTGGGAGTACAAGGACCTAGCCTTCCTAGACTCAGAGAGGGCTCTCTCTATGTATGTGTTTTTAAATGATATATTTTTATGTTATTGTTTTCTGATCTTATACTAGTTATGAAGTTGTAAGACTGTTTGTTTTGTTTGGTTGATTAATTGATTGTGTGATCAAGTGATTGAGTGCTTCAGTTGAATAGATACACTGTGGGAAGCATTAATCCATTAGGCTATGGAGTCATAAGAGGATTTAATTGTTCATCAACTCTACAAGGGTTTTCATAGGGAAAGCTAACTATATCAAGTGGATCTCTTAGATTAGATGAAGTATGAAATGACAGTAAGTTGTGAAATTCAGCAAAACTAAAGGTCAGTTAAGAATCCTTTAACTCTACTTCAACAAGAAAAGCCTTTTAGGTAAATTTTTAAGACAAACCAAAGGACATGACAAACCATAGACGTCTTTGGCCAGACTCTAGTAAGCCAACCTTAAGACAACAATCCAACAATCCTAGAATTACTTTCAAACAAAGAAAACATTCAAGATAACAATCAGTATAATTAAAGAGAAATTAATAATATTTTAATCAAACTAAAAATACCTTTGCAGTAACTGTTTGACACAAACCAAAGGATAGGCCTAACCATAGACTTCTTTGGCTGGGATCTACTAAGTAAACTTCAAAGGAGGCCTTAAAAATAATATTTCAAGCAAGGGAAAAGGACAGGGCATACCATAAACTCCTTTGGTTGGACTCTATTGAATCATTCTCAAGGAAACAAGCTAGGTGGAACTAGACAGAAATTAAGAATTCTCTAATCAAACCTTGCAGAAGCTAACATTAAGATGAAAGAAGTAGACATAATTAAGGTGCCAAGACAACATATCTTAATCTAAATTTTATGTTATTTTATCAGAGAAATGATGGAAAATATGGAAAACAGAAGGGAAGAGACTAAAAAAGAAGGATAACTTAACCATTAACATATCTCAAGAATCCTGTGAACGTGCTTGTATTAATGATGTCCAAAATAGTTACAATACTCCAGCGAAACAAATATCTACAACTCAGAGTCTGATCAAATCCAGCCTAGCAGACAATCCTCTAATCAAGCAACCAATCAACTCACCGAAAAACACTAAAAATGAATAATACATGCAGTATTTATCTGCAAAATCGGGAGGTGACCCTAAGCTAGGGTTTCAAATTTGTATTTATTACAGAGTTAATGTATTTTTGAACTTTGAGACCATGAAAGGCCCAAGGCAAAATATCTGTGACTGTCTTACTGTAATAATAACTTCTAAATTTAACTATTGAGCTAATTTTTCGAATATGTTTGAATTTTAAGGCTTTTTCATTAACTTTACAATAACTACTTGAGTTGTTTAAAGTATCTCTGACTGCTGCAATAACTGTGATTACCTTTATTGAAGTAAAATAAGGTTGTATGTGTCCAAAGTGTTTATGAGAAGTAACTGTTGTTTTGTTTTAGGATTCAGATCTGCCTTCTGTATTAATCTACCTTTGATTTATCCTTTAAACTTTTGACTTAGCTTTTAAACTTGGATTTATCTTCACTGTCCATATTACTCTTTTAATCTTCTCTTGATCTTTGATATCTGTCTTCTAATCCTGTTTCTTTATCATTAGCCTTTGATTTAATCCTTAATCCTTCCTCTAACTATGTTTCTTCATTTTCCTGTGTCTCTGTCTGTGCATTGAGACACACTTTTCTACTTTGGTGTGTTTAAATGACCATCAATGGTCATGATCCATCGATGTTTATGCTTTGACTTGGTGCTCCTAGTCCTTTTGATGGACAAAATTGCTATATCATCACCCAGGAAGTTTGAATGTTTTTCGGACCTTAGAAATTCAAGTCATGCATTTTCACCATGATTACCTGCACAACACAACAAACTGACTAATTCAAAACATTGTGCTATGGCGTTTCGCGCATTTTATGGCTTTCGTGCTTTTCTGGGCATGCTGTAGGGGTTCATGGTGGCTGCGGGGATTTATCACAAAGGCACAGGACTTTGGAGTTTTTGAATAGAGGCAGCAAGTTTGGTTTATGACGGGAGGCAGGAAGGTGGTTTTCACACAGGATGAGAAGCGCTTAGTGGTATCGACAGAGAACGTGCGATGCCATAGAACGGGCGCCACGTGGCAGAGGGTACAAGGGCGAATACCATGCATTTCATAGGGTTTGGAGGTCTTAACACTAGCACACTTATGTTTGTGATATTGATCATGGGACGTTGGATCATGAGGGATGGATATCAATGGTGGTTGGGGTTAAATGGAGCGGCGGCTAAGTCGAAAAGGGTGGGGCCTAAAAGGATACGTGGCTGATGATTTAAACAATATGGTGGGGTCATTTATAGTGTGGGGACAGGGTTAATAAAATAATCGAAAGGCACTTACCATTAAGGTTGGGGGAAGGCCATATGATAGTGGGGGTTTAGGATAAAGCAGGGGGCTAGTGCTTATGTGGGGCCTTTTATAATGCAGGCCTCGGTTAAATGATAAGAGAAAAGCACTTTATAATTAGGGTGAGGATGAAGGTTATATGGGAGTGGAGGGTCTATGTTTTAAAAGTGGGGGATAAGAACATATAGGTGTTGGGTTTATAAATAAAACAGAGTTTTATAACAAAGGGAGGCCCGAATAGTATAATTTTTAATTTAAAACAATGTAAAAAGGAATTTTTACATTATTTTAATGGAATAAGGGAAAGTGTGGAAGTTGAACGGGTTTAGTGAGGAAAATGGGATGTTAGGTGGGGAAAAAGGTGAGAATGAGAGGATTAAGCCCAAATATAAGTTTTTAGGGTAGGAGGGTAATTTGAGAAGGCAAAATGAGATATAGTTAAAAATATTTAATGAACATAATGAAGGCAGTGAGATTTCTGAGAATAGCTGACACTCAAGGAATGTTGTTTTCAGAAAATTGTAGAAAATCCATAGTCACCTAGTGATATTGTAGAATACAGGAGGATAACACAATAAATTTCCATTGCTTCTTCATTGACTCCTTAAGATGATCCTTCTTCTATGCACCGTCCTGCACCGTCCTACACTTTCCTTCACCAGAACTAGATAACTTAGTCTATCAACTAAATGATCCTTCTTGCTTATCGACTATAGCCAAAACATAGATACATTTAAGATAGTGAGCTAACTCCTTTCCTTCACTATGGGGAAAAAACACATTCAAGACAGAGAGTTGAATTCTTTTCTTCACTGTGGGACAGAGACCTGAGGTAAGATTCCTTTAATTTCTATGGAATTTATCTTATCATATTCTTCATTATATTCTTCGTATTTTATCCTCTTATCCTTGCTTTATATTATAGTCCAGATAGATATATCTGAAACTATATATATTGGAGCCCACACAATAATATACTATCAATGTAATCCTTCACCAGAATTTACAGTCATTTATCCTTCGCAAATATTGAGGTTCTTATCCACAATTTACAGACCTTTTTTGTTTTTTTTTCATGTCCTTTTTGCACAGTGTATATAAGGGTATATATAGTTTCCCATGTGTATTATTAAGCCGACCTGTCATATAGTTATAGATATGACTTAATCGTTGTTTTATAGGCCAACAAGGAGGTTGTCTAGAAGAGTATTTCAATGTTGATTTGGAGCATCATTCTAAGCCATGACTTCAATGCTTATGTGACAAGGTCTTGAGGCACATTAGATTGAATAAAATATTTATATACATGACCCTTTAAATAGTACATTTATGACCAGAAGACAAATCCCTAAAAGACATCAAGAAGAAGTCTTTTGACCTATCATAAAACCTTTCTCATGAAACACATAAAGAAAGCATACCAAAAATATATATTTATTATATTTGTCTTCTTCATTACATAAATACATAATTACATAGTCAATATGTAGACCGATCCTAGTTACACTTTCCAACACTCCCTCTTAACTAGGGAGGTATTCATAATGGTACATGGTCACTTTCAATCTGAAGAATCAGATTGGTAATCACATCTATATAACATCATATCAACCAGCATTGTCCTGGTGCAAGGCCTTGACTAACAACCCCATCTATCAACGAGACAATGGAATAGAATGTTGGTGAGACACATGACTTATAGCCACCATAGTCGTTATCTCTCCAAGGTACATACTCCACCCAGGTGTTCCCATAGTATGACCTTCTTGGACTATTCTTCTCTTGGGTAGCCAACACTCAAATAATATCAGTCCACAACTACTCTTGTCTTGAATTCCCTATCTCATTCTCAAAGAGTATCGAATTCCAAATTATTACCCAATCATCCATTTTGTCTTCAAGGTGAAAACTAGAATGATGTGTCTATTCATTCTTTCGTCATGGCCTTCACTAAGACTTATAGCTATTATTCCTAGTCTAGTGCATGACACAGGAATTATAGAATCATATATGTCACTCCTTCTTAACTCAAGAAGGACATACTTCAAGTTTCTTCCAAGTAAGAAACTTACCACCAAGCTCCCTCTTAACTAGGGACCTGTAGCAGCAATGGTGACACACCCAGCTGATCATGAAGAACTCCTCCCCTCAATGTCATGGATTTAAATATTGAGGAATCTTCAAATTTTGGCTTCATAGAGCATATATCAACCATCACTTTCATCCATGAATAATATCATCCACCTAAAGTTATTCATAATTCCTTCTCATTTGGTCCACCTTTATGCCATGTTTCTTTCCTTCGAACCATCGCCCAAGGATCTTACATCCTTCCACATGATTGGAAGCCTTGTATATACTTATCCAAATAAACATCTACATAATAACTTTTAAATAAAAGGTTACCTCAGTGATGATATTTTCACCATGACACCTTTCTATAGGCATCAACATCCTTTATTTAGATCGACACATCTCCTAAAGATATTTATTTCCAAGGGTCTTCTTGTTTACCATACATCTATTAGAGTCCACATATCTTCCTACGAGATCTCCTAGTCACAATTTCTTGGCTTCTGGATGATAACCACCTCTTGATATGGTTTCACTTCATGATGGCTTCCTTCCTTTCTCCACACAACTTTATTCCTAGGAAATTCCAGTATCCAACTCCTTTCTTGTATACAAACACCTCATATTTCATATGAGGACATATTTGATTTCATTTTTTAGTGGTAACATACGCACTAGAAGAGATCCTTCTTCCTCTAATCATAATTCTAAAGATAGAATTCCATCACCTGCAACCATATGAAATTACTTCACAACATCCAGTGTCAGCATATAGATATATGTACCTTTTTCTTTTCCTTTTGAGTCATCCTGTGGAAATTTTACTAGAATAAAGAACCTCATTCCCTTAACCGGCTTCATCAATATGTCATCATATCCTAATCCTATAATTTTGTAACATATGGTTCTCGATGAAACCTTTTTCTTTCTTTCTAACCAGTGAAACTATAGAGAACTCCATTAGAAAATGCCAGCACATTTTTCCATATTGATTATTGAATTATGACCCTTGATCTTAATTGCTTCCTCCATCAATGTTGTCATCAGTGAGGTTTCCAGGAGCTACTTCTTCAAGTTCTCCTTCCATTATTCTATCATGATGCTATTAATATACATTACTTCCTATCCATATTATTTTACAACCAACAGAAATCACTTAAAGATAAAGATGATCTCAATCATAATAGGGATCTTTCACTTCTTCATTCTTAAATTTCTTTGCATCAGGTTCTTCCCTTTCATTTGTGACATGGGATTCTTCCTTTTTCCTCTTGTCCTTCCTAGATTTAGGAAAATCTCTTTTATAATTCCCAAGTTCATTACATCCAAAGAATCATACTTTTTCCATATTTATTCTTTTATTTTGAGGACCAAAGTTTTCAAATCTTCCTTTCTTCCTGGACATGGCTGAAAAGGCTTGATTCCCTTCACTTGATCTTGTATCAGCTTTGGCTTTCAAGCTTGTTTCCTCTATTGTACATAGAGCCCATATATTGTGGAAAGGTGTTGCTTATTTCTTCCCATATAAGCTTGAAGTGAAGTTTCCCCATTCTTTCGGTAGACCATTCAGCACCACTATAGTCATCTCACTATCAGACATTACTTCTCCCAATTCCTGCAGTTGGTCTCTTATTTCAGAAATCCTCATAAAATATGAAGTGATTCCTTCCTCTCTTGACAATTTCATCTTGTATATTTCTTGTCTCAAAGAGATTTATTCTCCTATAGTACTCATAGAGAATAGCTCCACCAGTTTCTCATATATTTCCTTTGCAATTTTTAGTTTTGATACATAGGGAATGAATAAGTCCTTAATGGATTCTTTGAGAATCATTTAGTCTATGATTTCTCCTTTCATGTATTTGGCATGAGCTGGAGCATCTTCATTTGAGGGTTGAATTGTCGATCCTTTGATGTAGCCCATAACTTTGTCTTCGATTAGATTCAAATTTGTCCTCTTCTTCCATGCACTAAAGTTTGATGAACCAACCAATTTTTTTCTCTCTTTGCAATAAGTAATTTTAAAATATTTAGATGAGATCATAGGTAATTACTTGAATAGATTGACTTCCTCCTTCTAGCAGCATCCTTGATGATGTCTTCAAAGGTATTCGATAAAGCTGGATGGTGCTTCATGATGTGTTTTCCAACAATGACTTCAATGTCATAAATCTTTGATGCCAAAGATTATTTACTTGATAAGTGGATCCTTTGAATGATTTTAAAGAATCTTCCTTGGAAAATGATTTTACTTTTCAATGCAAACTTTTACCTTGACTTTGATACTTTTTTCCTTGAGTGTCTCCTTTTCAAGTAGCTCTTGTCTTTGGTGCCTTAGATTTGATACCATGTTGAGAGTTTGGTAGGGAATTGACTAATTCAAATTATCTCTGTTAGAAAATTATATATTATAGAGTAATGAAACACACAAAATATTTGGAAAACACAAGCAAACAAAATACATAAAACCATAGATACATAGATATATGTGGTTCACCTAGTTTGGGCTACATCCACCCCGAATAGCCAGTCCTTCCTTTCTATTATCCAGCAAAATGAAGAGACACAACCTACAGCAGATCCACTGTAATATACTTTGTTCTCTCTCACAGTCTCCCTATCTATTTATCACTCTGAGAATACACATACAATACACAGCTACAATATAAATACCCTCATACAAGCAAGGGGTTGCCTTCTAGGGAAAAAAAACCCTAAACAAAACATAACTTCTACCGTTAGATCATCTGCCTAATGAACGGCCCAGATTGACTAGAAATTACTATACTTTTACAAGGAAATTTTACATCTGTTTTTAGCTTCGGGGGCGCTGCCCCCAAAACCCCCCACCAAGTGGGGGCTCCATAAATTCGCAGTCGCCGCACCCCCCCCCTGGACCCCCCAGGCAGTGTTTAATTATCGGCGGGTATAGGGGTCCAATGATGTGATACAAAACAAACAAGATAATCAGGCTCCACACCCAACAATCTTCCACTTGGAGACTGATTGTAGAAACTCCACCGTTGCTTCATTTGTTGGACAATGACTCCACTTTGGACTTGGTTGTTTCTCATCTTCATTGTCATACTTGAATACCAATTGAAATTGATCATATTCTCAATTTCTCCCTAGTTACAAATTTTGTTAGCATATCTATGGGATTCTGGCTAGTGTGTATCTTTTCCAGCTTCAACTATCCATCTTCCAACACTGACCGTATGAAATGGTACTTGAGTTGTATGTGTTTAGTCCTAGAATGAAATGCTGAGTTCTTTGCGAGATGAATGGCACTTTGGATATCACTGTATAATGTGCCCATATCATTTTTCTTATCTAATTCATCCATAAAACTTTGTAACCAAATCATTTCCTTACTAGCCTCTGTAGTAGCAACATACTCTACTTCTGTTGTTGAAAGTCCAACAACACTTTGGATTTTTGAAACCCAACTGACAGTTGTTCCACCTACAGTAAATACATATCCTGTAGTGCTCCTCTTGTTATCTCTCTCACCTGCCATATATACATCAACATACCCCTGTAGAGCAATGTTTGAACCACCAAAGCATAATTCTTAAGTTGTGGTACCTCTCAAATATTTGAGAATCCATTTCATTGCCATCCAATGTTATTTTCCTGGATTTTTCATGTACCTGCTTACAACTCCCATTGCATGTGCAATATCAAGCCTTGTGCAGACCATTGCATACATTAAACTTCCAACTACTGATGCATATGGAACTTTAGACATATAATCCATTTCTTCTTGGGTCTTGGGGCACATCTACTTACTAAGTTTGAAATGGCTAGCAAAAGGTTTACTAACTAGTTTTACATTCTGCATATTAAATCTTTTCAACACCATTTGTATGTACTCATTCTGAGACAGTTTTAATTTGTTATTTTTCCTATCTCTAGTTATTCTCATACCAAGAATTTGTTTTGCATCTCCCAAATCCTTCATTGCAAATGAATTCACAAATTTTCTTTTGAGCACATTTATTTCTTGCATGTTAGACCCTGCAACAAGCATGCCATCTACATATAATAACAATATAATATAGCTTCCATCATTTTTCTTTTTCAGATAAACACAATGATCAGAGTGACATCTAGTATAACCTTGTTCAGCCATAAACTTGTCAAATTTTAGATACCACTGCCTTGGAGCCTGTTTTAAGCCATACAAGCTCTTCTTTAGCCTGCACACTAATTTTTCTTTCCCTTTGACCTCATATCCTTCTGGTTGCTGCATATAGATCTCTTCCTCCAAATATCCAAGGAGAAATGATGTCTTTACATCTAACTATTCAAGATGCAAATCTTTTGTTGCTACAAGAATTAAAATAGTTCTTATTGAAGTCATCTTAATGATAGGAGAAAATATTTCATCAAAATCAATACCTTTCTTATGTGAAAACCCCTTCACCACAAGTCTAGCTTTGTACCTTTTTTTTTCTCCATCTTCTTCATTCAGCCTGTAAACCCATTTATTCCGCAATGTTGTTTTACCTGCAGGCAACCTGACTAAGTCCCAAGTATGGTTATGTATTAAGGAGTCCATCTCTTCTTCCATGGCTACCTCCCACTTCTTCCTGGTTTCAACCTGCCTTGCTTCTTCATAAAATTCGAGTTCACTAGAATCGGTCAACAATACATAATATAATGAAGGAGAGTATCGTTCAGGGGGTGTACTTATCCTGGTAGATCTTCTGACACCACTTTCAGGTGTTTGAGGTGTTTGTTGCTATTGTGGTGGTTACTGTTGTTGTGGATGTTGATTATTATTATTTTCAGGCACCTTTACTTTTTATGTGATCTCATTAAGAACTGTGTATTCTTTTTTTTCTTTTTCCTGTTTCTTTTTCTGCAACTTATTCTTATACAAGACCTTTTCTTTGAATATTACATCTCTTCTCCTAATGATTTTGTGATTTTCATAATCATATAAGCGATAACCAAAATCATTAACACCATATCCAATAAAGGTACATTTCTTTGATTTTTCCTCAAGCTTTGTTCTGTTTTCTTTATTAATATGGATAAAGGCCTCACAGCCAAAAGGATTTAAAAAAGAGTAGTTTACCTTTTTTCCTGTCCATGCTTCCTCTGGAATACCACCATCCAAGGAACTTTAAGGCCCTCTATTTATTAGATAAACATCAATATCTACAGCATCTGCCCTAAATTGTAAAGGCAATCCTACATGCAATGTCATGCACCTTGCACACTCCATGATTGTTCTGTTCATCCTTTCTGACACACCATTTTCTTGTGGTGTTCTTGGAATTGTCTTCTCTCTGTGAATTCCATGCTCTGAACAGTACCTATCCAACTCTTTGCTGCAATATTCACCTCCATTGTCTAATCTGAGATACTTCAACTTCTTTCCTATCTCAATCTCAACCAAAGCTTTCCATTTCTTGAAAGTATAAAATAAATCAGATTTATTCTGAATACAATAAATCCAAGTTTTTCTAGTTGCATCATCAATAAAAGTAACATAATAAAGAGAGCCACCGAGAGATGATACCTGAGTAGGTACCAATATGTAGAGCTATAAAAAGTGTCTCTTTCACCTCTAATTACCTTACATTAATATGTCAATCCGGGAGCGTTTTGTTATTGCAAAGAGTGACTCAATCCGAGGCTATCATTTGTCAGAGTAATGCTAGTAGTACAGTGCTTAAGAAATACAAGAGTAAACGGATGCTTATCTATAACTAAATTACTTCAAAGAATAAATCACACACTCAGAAAACTCAACAGTTTATCAGTCAAGGGTTCGGTAGTGATAACCCATCCCTTCAGAAACTGATGGAAAGGAAACTAGAGCATGGACCATGAGCTTGGGAGCTAGACAGTGACTGCTACTGCTCACTACAGCCTTAGGTCATCTCTCACACCAAACCAACAACTGCAAGTAAATGGAACAGCAAAGCGAATAAAGGATTGAACAACAATTCTGGAATGGAACAGCAACTCTAAAATGGAACATCAATTGAATAACAAAGTCCCGCGGGTTGTAATCAAACTTAATCTATTAACTCAAATACTCTCCATGCAATCAAATAACATTATGTTACTCTAAAGGCAATTCACACAAATCACACTAAAGGAACAGCAACAACGATTAACGAATTATAGAACAATACTGCACACAACACGAACGTTAATATGACAGCTCTGTAACATAACAGTAAGAACATGTAATGAACTCTTGAAAGGATTAATAACTTGATGTGGAGTCAACACACGATTCTATCTGCAAAAACTTCAATGATTCAATCTTTAACAGAACATGTAATATGAACTTGTAAAACATAAAAAATTAACAAATAACAATGATAAACAAACCACACAGAAGTAAAGTCGTAATGGTACAGAAGCAAGTGTCCTTCGGGGCCGGGCCCTTAGCCTCCAAGGATACACCGCTTGAAGTTAATCCAGTAACAGAGATGAAATAATCACCAAACTTCCATTAATGCATTGGTCAAAAATACATTGAACCAGTTCTCAACGAAACTTAATAATCAACGCTGATGTTTTACAGAAATTACATAAAAGCGTATTCTTCATCTCTATATCTATCCATCTCAAGCTAACAGTGTTGTCTCTTTATATAAAGACGACGGCGGAGATGTCCAAGTAACAAGGTAAATAAAGCAGCGATCCCTCAGGATCGAAGATCCTGAGGGATTCGCCAAACTGTTAACTCTTCATCCTGTCTTTTCTTTTGCGCTGAGCTGGTGTCCTCTCCTTCTTTTTCGAGCCGATTTGCTTTGATCTGTTTACCTTTGTTTGCGTTTGGTTCTCGTCCAGAGGGACAACAGTTATCTCGACTTTGTCTTTCCCTTTTGAACGACAATTCCTCGTTTTCTCCTTTTCCTGTATAGAAAATAACCATTATCAGTGGCTAAGTCTTGCATATCAATTCTCACATGTTTTGTTATAGTTCCTTATTAATTCCCAAATTCATGACACAAAAAGGTTCACAAATTCTATTAAAAATCCACTGAAATAATGATCAAAAGCATACCTTTTTAGTACTCCACACACCCCCCTGCTTACCTTGTTTCATGTCCTCATGAAAACATTGTAGTTGACATGTAATGCAGTGAGAGAATATGCTGGAGAAGGAGTCTCATGCGAAGGCCTACAACCATGTTGAGTAATTAGATAGTCAAAGAACTGACCTGTTTGCCCCTCAGGCATATCATACAGGGCCTGGTATCCGGGTGCAGGGTGCCAAATAATTGGAGTGCGAAATCTATAACCTAACCAGGATGATCCTGCTTTCAGAATGGTCTCGCCATAGAGGTTCAAACGGTCGGCAGCTAACTCAAAGTTCTCATACTTAAATGGTTCTCTGAGCTGGATGTGTGGATCAGAGATTCGATATCGAAATTTGGCTGCATTAATGGCCAAGTCTTTGATGGAAAGAAAATACTCTAAACTCTCTTGAATGAGTGCCTCATGCATGGGTCCTAATGTTTCAATGGCACCAGGAGCCTTTATAAGATTTCTATGAGCTTTCCACAACTGTACTGGGTTCCTAGGCTCAGCCCTAACCCGTAAATCTAGACCATTTTCCTGACTCTGGAAAGTATCATAGGCTTTGAGCCACTTAATATGATTAACCCCGAATGAAATGAATGCTTGGAATTGGATGTCTCCAATGAAAGGGCCAGGGTTTAATTCAGTCTCCTGACTTAGCACAAGGTCGTGCAAATAAAGTTCACACAACAATCTCTGGACTTTCACTCCATAATGTTTACAGCAGTCTATAAAGTCATTGACGGTGTTAATTTGTATAGGGGTGCCTGCTTTAACAGCTTTGATTTTTAATTGTAAATATCGTTCTAATAAAAACAGAGCATAGTTTTTAGCAGGGGCCCTACATGCTAAAACATCATTGTATAAAGAACACAAGTCATTCATCTGTTTGATAATAGTATCTAGTCTACTGGTTACCTGTGCAACTTCCTCTTGTTCCTTTTTCCAGCCTTCAAAAGCCTGGCTTCTGGATTGATTGACGTCCTCAAGTTGCTGCTGTAACTCTTCATATTTTTCTCGGGGAACCGTCTGCTCTCTAAGTTGTTCAACTTCTTGCTGGACTTGCTTCATCATCTTATGCAAGGTTTTTGTTTTTGGATCTTTTTTCCATAAGTCAGTGGAGGCCGGGAGTTTTACCTGAACTTTCTTATTATGTTGTTTGGAGTTCAGAACCCTGATTACCCCTGAGGGTGGTGCCTCTGTCTGAATTTCCTTGTCACTGGTCCTCATATTGTTCTTTTCTATTTTAACGCGTACATCAGTCTGTTCTTGTTCCTCAGGAACGTCAGCTGGATTCTCAGTAGGGCTTTGAGTAGCGGACCGATTGTTGGCTCTCTTTTTCTTCCTCACAAAAGTTGCTAGAGTTCCCTTCCTGCAATAATTCTGGAGTAGAATTTTCAATTTCTTGAAATTCCTGCTCTTCAGTTTGACTATGCACCTCAGCGCAGGCTACAGATGGTGATCCTATGGCCTGAAGGGAACTAGTAGGCGGCTTAGAAATGTTTTTCTTGAGGCCTACTGATGGCTGAGATTCTGTTTTCTTATAGATTTCGTCTATGAAGGTCGTTCGGCCAAGGGTCACCGGCCCCTTAGCTTTTTCAGGCTTGGATGGGGGTTTGATATTCTTTTCCGGTCTTTTCTGCTTAGTCATGCACTCAAAAATAAACTACCAACTTCTATTCAAACAAACAAAAAACAAATCTGTTAGGAAAGCGGATAGTGAGCAGGTCTTTTACATGCTCTGCACGTAGGTTCTTACCTTCCGTTTTTAGGATCCAACTCCTCCCTAGCAGGCTCGTACACTACTCTGAAAAAGACAAATGGCTACACTCTTTCCCCGGCAACGGCGCCAAAATGTAGAGCTATAAAAAGGGTCTCTTTCACCTCTAATTACTTCACATTAATATGTCAATCCGGGAGCGTTTTGTTATTACAAAGAGTGACTCAATCCGAGGCTATAATTTGTCAGAGTAATGCTAGTAGTACAGTGCTTAAGAAATACAAGAATAAACGGATGCTTGTCTGTAACTAAATTACTTCAAAGAATAAATCATACACTCAGAAAACTCAATAGCTTATCAGTCAAGGGTTCGGCAGTGATAACCCATCCCTTCGGAAATTGATGGAAAGGAAAATAGAGCATAGACCATGAGCCTGGGAGCTAGACAGTGACTGCCAATGCTCACTATAGCCTTAGATCATCTCTCACACCAAACCAACAACTGCAAGTAAATGGAACAGCAAAGCGAATAAAGGATTGAACAGCAATTATGGAATAGAACAGCAAGTCTAAAATTGAACAGGAACTGAATAACTAAGTCCCACGGGTTGTAACCAAACTTAATCTATTAACTCAAATACTCTCTTTGTAATCAAATAACATTTTTTCACTCTAAAGGCAATTCACACAAATCACACTAAAGGAACAGCAATAACGATTAATGAATTATGGAACAGTACTGATAAATTAGAAACGCACACAACACGAACGTGTAGTATCACAGCTCTGTAACATAACAGTAAGAACATGCAATGAACTCTTGAAAGGATTAATAACTTGATGCGGAGTCAACACACGATTCTATCTGCAAAAACCTCAATGATTCAATCTTTAACAGAGCATGTAATATGAACTTATAAAACATACCAAATTACCAAATAACAATGATAAACAAACCACACAGAAATAAAGTCGTAATGGTATAGAAGCAAGTGTCCTTCGGGGCCGGGCCCTTAGCCTCCAAGGATACACCGCTTGAAGTTAATCCAGTCGCAGAGATGAAATAATCACCAAACTTCCATTAATGCATTGGTCAAAGATACATTGAACCAATCTTCAACGAAACTTAATAACCAAAGCTGATGTTTTACAGAAATTACATAAAAGCGTATTCTTCATCTCTATATCTATCTATCTATATATCAAGCTAACAGTGCTGTCTCTTTATATAAAGACGACGGCGGAGATGTCCAAGTGACAAGGTAAATAAAGCAGCGATCCCTCAGGATCGAAGATCCTGAGGGATTCGCCAAACTGTTAACTCTTCATCCTGTCTTTTCTTTTGTGCTGAGCTGGTGTCCTCTCCTTCTTTTCCGAGCCGATTTGCTTTGATCTGTTTCTCTTTGTTTGCGTTCGGTTCTCGTCCAGAGAGACAGCAGTTATCTCGACTTTGTCTTTCCCTTTGGAACGGCAATCCCTCGTTTTCTCCTTTTCCTGTATAGAAAATAACCATTATCAGTGGCCAAGTCTTGTATATGGATTCTCACATGTTTTGTTATAGTTCCTTATTAATTCCCAAATTCATGACACAAAAAGGTTCACAAATTCTATTAAAAAGCCACTGAAATAATGATCAAAAGCATACCTTTTTAGTACTCCACACAATACATCTGTATGCACAAGCTCTAATTTTTCTCTCTTCTTTTCTTTCCCAACTCTGAGAAATCTGACTCTCTGCTGTTTTCCATAAATGAATTCTCACAAAAATCCAAATCAACATTCTTCAAACCTAGAAAAAAATTTCTCGAGTGAAGAATCTTCATCCTCTTCTCACTCATGTGTCCTAGCCTATGATGCCATAATGTTGCATTTTCTCCTTTGGAAGTTAAAGCATTAACAGCGTTAGAAATACCGTTGCATAAATACAATGTACCAACCTTTTTGCCTTTTTGTATTACCAGGGCTCCTTTGGTGACCTTCCAAGTTTTATCTGTGAAAGTTGTCACACAACCTTCACCACCTAACTGCCTTGTTGAAATCATATTTTTCTTTAGATTTGGAACATATCTTACCTCCTTTAATAGCCATTGGTTTCCATTCTTTTGTTTTACAATAAATTTACCCATTCCAACAATTTTACAGTGTTTATCGTCACCCAAACGAACTTGTCCAAAATCTCCTTGAACATAGTCATGAAAATATTTCTTATCAGGTGTGGCATGGAATGAGGCCCCTGAATCTACCACCTAGGAATCAGTAACATTTTCGAAAGAAAGAATCAAAGCATCTTGTAACACATCACCTATCACATTTTCTTAATTATTGTTTTCTTTCTATACATCTCCTTATTTTCCCTTCTGAGATCTACAGTCTTTCTTCAGGTGTCCTTTCTTTCTGCATTTCCAGCACACTATCCCCGATCTGGACTTGAATCTGCCTTTCCTTGATTTACTGCGATATCCTGAGCTCTTTCCTCTTCCTATTCTTCTTCCCCTAGAATCTACACTCAAAGAATTTCACGATGTCTCACCGGATATTTTTTGTCGCATTTCCTCGCTAAGGATAGCACCGAAAACATCATCAAACTTTAAAGTACTAGATCCAGAGACAGAGTTACTAATGGCCATAACTAAACCATTCCAACTTTCCGGCAATGAGCACAGAAATAAAAAAGACCTAACTTCATCATCAAATTTTACCCCTACAGAACTTAACTGATTGGTAGCTGTATTAAAATCATTTAAACGGTCTGCAACAAATCCACCTTCTAAAATTTTCATATTAAATAATCGTTTCATAAGAAATACCTTGTTTGAGGCCGAGGGCTTTTCATATAGTTTCTCCAATGCCTTAATCAAACCCTCTGTTGTTGTTTCCTTCGAAATATTGAAGGCTACCGACGCCACGAGGCACAACCGTACTATTCCAAGTGCCTTTCTATCGAGAATCTTCCATTCTTCATTTGTCATAGTTGTCGGCTGCTTTGTTTTTCCACTCAATGGTAGGTATAGATCTTTCCGATAAAGATAATCTTCCATCTGCATCTTCCACAGCGGGAAGTTTTGGCCATTAAGTTTATCAACCCTAAATTTAATATCTTTCGCCATTTCTCCCACTCGAACTAGGAACCCTTATTTCCTGCGAGTTTATTATCCAAATAGACCTTCAACTCTGATACCAGTTGTTAGAAAATTATATATTACAGAATAATGCAACACATAAAATATGTGAAAAACACAAGCAGACAAAACACATAAAACCAGAGAGACACAGATATACGTGGTTCACCCGTTTGGGCTACGTCCACCCTGAACAACCATTCCTTCCTTTCTATTATCCAGCAAAATGAAGAGACACAATCTACAACAGATCTACTGTAATATCCTTTGTTCTCTCTCACAGTGTCCCTATCTATTTCTCGCTCTAAGAATACACATACAATACACAGCCACAATACAAATACCCTCATACAAGCGAGGGGTTTCCTTCTTGGGGAAAAAACCCTAAACTAAACATAACTTCTACCGTCAGATCATCCGCCTAATGAATGGCCTAGATTGACTAGAAATTACTATACTTTTACAAGGAAATTTTACATTTGTTTTTAGCTTTGGGGGTGCTGCCCCCGAAACTCCCCACCAGGGGGGGGGGGGCTCCATAAAGTCGTAGTCTCCCCCCTAGACCCCCCAAGCAACATTTAATTATGGGTGGTGTTTCCGCCCCATTAAGGTACAGGGGTCCAATGTTGTGATACAAAACAAACAAGATAATCAGGCTCCACACCCAACAATCTCCTTGATAATTTCTTGTGAGCTTACCTCTTTTAATTATGTCTTCTATTCTTAGCTTAGTATTTCTTTCATCAAGTCAATTACCAAAAAAACAAGAGATACAAATTTAGGCTATTCGAGCCAAGGAAAAAACATCTCCCTCTTGGAGAGGAAAACCCACAAGAAATTATTCTTATAGAATTTCAGATGACAAGAACCATGACCATGACACAGACCCTTGACCTATGTATGCCTCCAAGAACTTGTCATTGCTTCTTCATTGACTCCTTAAGATGATCCTTCTTCTATGCACCGCACTACATTGTCTTGCACCGTCCTACACCAAAACTGGATAACTTAGTCTAACAACTAAACGATCCTTCTTCCTTCTCAACACTAGGAAATCTTGGTTCCTAGAACTCCATCTTATATTTTGTGTTCTTATATTATGCCTCTATGGATTCCCTTCCAATTTGTGGTATATCTTCTCTTTATATTCCAAAACATAGATACATTTAAGATAGTGAGTAGGCTCCTTTCCTTCGTTGTGGGACAAAGACACATTCAAGACAAAGATTTGACTTCTTTTATTTGCTGTGGGATAGAGACCCGAGGTAAGATTACTTTAATTGTTGTGGTAATTATCATATCATATTCTTCCTTATACTCTTCACGTTTTGTCCTCTTATCCTCGCTTGATATTAGAGTCCAGACACATATATAGGAAATTGAATATATATATATATATATATATATATATATATATATATATATATATATATATATATATATATATATAGAGAGAGAGAGAGAGAGAGAGAGAGAGAGAGAGAGAGAGATTGGAGCCGACACAATAATATACTAACCACGTAATCCTTAACTAGAATTTATTGTCATCTATCCTTCGCAGTTCCTGAGGTTCTTATCCGCAAATCGCAGACCTTTTGGGTTGTTGTTTCCTATCCTTTTTGCACAATATATATAGGGGTATATAGAGTTTCCCCTATCTACTATTAAGTTGACCTATCATATATTTATAGATCCGACTTGATCATTTTTTTATAGGCGGACAAGGACATTATCTAGATGAGTATTTCAATGCTAATCTGGAGTATCATCCTGAGCCATGACTTCAAGGCGTATGTGACAAGGTCTTGAGGCATATTAGATTCACTTGACTCTTCATATACATTAATCTTTAAATAGTACATTTAAGACCAGAAGAAAAATCCCTAAAATACATCAAGAAGAAGTATTTTGACCCATAAACCCTTTCTCATGAAACCCATGAAGCAAGCATACCAAAAATATATATTCATTATCTTTGTCTTCTTCATTATATAAATACATAATTACATAGTCAATATGAAGACTGATCCTAGTTACACTTTCCAACACCATTCACAAACTGAAACACATAAGGAGAGATCATAGCATCAAATATAAGCATAAAACCATAAAACATCAAACACATGAGACACAAATATATTTTATGGAAAAGCCCCTCGAGGACAAAAAAAAACCCTTGTTGATATTGTGTTACTTCTATTTCTCTTATTAATATAAATAAATCATTTACATGAATTTATCTAGCCTCCACTAACATGGAGCAACCACTCTTATGTTCAATATTGTTAACATCCACCAGCTAGGACATCTCTACTCACATGAATCTACAAACCATCACTTTCTAAAAGCAACCACTCCCAATGAGCCTCACCTAGCTACCACTAGACTGTATGCTACCATAGATGGAGATACAACTCCCAAAATATTGTTTTGCCGACTACTAGCATCAAGGAGCCACCACCCCTATCAAACTCTCATAGCCATGCATTCATTCATTTTCAAACTAGACTTCACAGCACAAAAACAACATATTAGTCTCCAAAAATAGAATCAATCAACAAAAACACTACATAAAATAATCTAATAAATACATCAAAAAAAAATTTCACTGCAATAGATAAATACACTCGCAAACAAATGTTTCACACAAATAATAAACTAGAGAATACACAAGATGCTACCAATTACCAAAAATATATGCATCCAATCCTTACTTCATCTCCTCACTCTATACATAAAATGTTGGTTGAAATACACCTTTGTTACCTTCTCCAATACTTGCAATCTACTTCAGAAAATCTATAAAATATTTCTCATAGCTTTCTCACAATTCTCCTCTTCTCTCACTCACTCAACACATAGCATAACCAACCTATCTATCATTGAGCTCTCTGTAATATATAGATGATCTTAATTATTTAACTCAATAATTACGAAAGAGTACTAAGCTCAATAAATCTATGTTCATACACTCTGACAATTTGAATCATATCCTCATCCTTGACTTGATCCACCGCTATCTCCATTGAATGAGATAGCTATTTTCACTTTAACCACCTTCTAGGTGATGGTTAACCATTTTTTACTTTACAATGAAAATTCTCGAACAAAACAACCAAAAAAACCAATAAAAAACCTAAGATATGTGAGGAATGCGGAGAAAGAATCGCTTTAGGTCACAACTATAGGGATGTAACTATAATATATCGGTTGTAGCCACACCCATAATGTAGAAATTATATACAATATGCATGTATATATCTGGACTCTCCTGATCTAACAATATTTATATTCTTGCTAAATACAGAATCCTTCCACTATAATTCTTGCGGAAATTTAATCAAAAATTGCAAAACACATGAAGCAATAAAAATACACATAAAACAGTTGTTTAACGAGAAATACTGAAGCTGAAAACCCAAACTATCATAAATTATGTATCATGGAGATCATGTAACAATCTCATACAAAGCTTAGTACATCAAGCTCTTAGTACAATCAATCATCACACACTAACATAGAAGAAATCTGCAAATCCATGCACCAATCTCTGCCCTCCTACTAGCCTGCCTCCACTGCGCAATCCAAGCTGATTACAAAGACCAATTTGATGCAATCCCACTCTCCTTGACTAAATTATTATCATTTGAAACTCCAATGTATATATAGATGCAATCCATGCATCACTATGGTCACAATAGATAGTCCATCTCACCCTTTCACCTACCTCTCCACTCAGTCTCCATTGGAACTGACATGCACTGTAGTTAACTGTTGTATTTGTTTAGTTGATTAATGATTTATTATTTTTTAATTAATTAACTAATTAATTCACTCCACTCTCATTAGTGTATCATTCAGTTAGACTAGATACAACTAGCTCAACTGAGTTTAACTCCAACAACTGAGTTAAACTGAATAACAACTCCATGAACTACTCTTCCAACTCTATCATAACTTTTCCACTTCAGTTCTAACTGAGTCCTCCATGCATGAACTCCAGTAAACCCTTAGGAATTGCATAATTCTGTCAGCCCACTGATTTGCCAAATCTGCTCACTGAAATAAAGTGCTTCAAGAGAATAAGTTGGTATTTATTGTCTGATTATTATTAAGGGCTAATAATAATCGACATGCATCTATTTTTAGATCGACGATCTATAAATAGAATTCTCCCAATATTCTAAAAATAGAATTTCATCTATTTTTCACATTTGACCAACCATCCACAAATAGCCTCTTTTTACATATAGAATATGTTCACCATGTCTAAAAATAGACATACACCTAAAAATAGCCTGTGTGGGCACCACCTAGTTTAGGTGATTATTTTCCAACTAGGATCAAGGATGATGTTTCAGGATGCCTCCTTCACTGTTTATTGTTGCAAAATTCAACACTACCTCTCAACAAGAAAGGATTGTCTTTGCATGCAACATGCAACTCCATGCATTCGCCCTGCAACTCTTGTTGCAACACTTCTGAAACTAAAAGGCTCCAAACAACTCAATCAGTCTAGAATGCATCTATCATCAAAGTCTTTGACTTCTACTAAGCTACTGCACATGTCTTCAGGAACCACTACACTGTTGAACTCTACACCCATGCACTCTGCACTTGTTGTCAACTCTGAACTGCGCTCCAGTATCCGACACTGTCACTTTGATCTACCTGCATCAATCCAACTGATCATGCTACTGCTGCTATGGGCACCTCGTAGCCAGGTTCAATTCATGAGATCCACACCATCTCCATGAATCCTACCTAGAAATATCATCTTCGGATTACTCATGCATGTCGCCCCACCTCTCACCTGGTGGTATAGTTGTATGCACTCCCTCTGCCCATCTAGCATGAAATTTCTATGCATGAGTGGTTTCTCCCACTCCATGATCCTCATCTTATGGTTGCTCCACATCCTGAGGTTAACTCTTACCTGCATGAAAATCCTACTCCCTCTCAAGCTTCCATTGCATGTCTTTCCTGCACTTCCCAACAATAATAAGCTCCATAGAAATCCCATCTACATGAAATCTATAAAGATTCTTCTGCATATCTAGTTGTGGCTGCTCCACAACCTTCTGAGACTGCTTCTCAGGCTGCATGTTGAGAGGTTCCATCTCAACCACCAAGTCACTAACCTCTGCTTTTCTCCTCAATGATTTGCATGCATCTTGTACCTCAGTGCATGTAGATTCTTGGCTCGCGCACATTGTAATTGTCCCACCGTTGCAAAATTTTCTAACAAAAGAGCTGATTTTAAATTGAAAATGTCTCCCTCATCCAAGCTCTGATTCGACTGATTTTTTTTTTTTTAAATTTGGGTATTTTATCACAAGGAATCAAATATTCTATTTATTTCTGAAAATATTTCACCAAAAAATTCATATATTCTCTGCAAACTCATGCGCCCAAAAATTCCTGCTCTCATTCCATGTAGAAAATCTATAACACAGCTCTGATACCATGTAGAAATTATATACAACATGCATGTATATATCTAGACTCTCCTAATATAACAATATTTATCTTCTTGCTAAATACAGAATCCTTCGACTATAATTCTTGCGGAAATTTAATCAACAATTACAAAACACATGAAGCAATAAAAACACACATAACACAGTTGTTTAACGGGAAAGCCTGAAGCTGAAAACCCCAACTATCATATATTATGTATCATGGAGATCATGTAACAATCTCATACAAAGCTTAGTACTTCAAGCTCTTAGTATAATCAATCATCACACACTAACATAGAAGAAATCTGCAAATCCATGCACCAATCTCTGCCCTCCTGCTAGCCTGCCTCCACTGTGCAATCCAAGATGATTTCAAAGACCAATTCGATGCAATCCCACTCTCGTTGACTGCGTTATTATCATTGGCAACTCCAATGTATATATAGATGCAATCCATGCATCACTATGGTCACAACAGATAGTCCATCTCACCCTTTCACCTACCTCTCCACTTGGTCTCCACTGGAACTGACATGCACTGTAGTTAATTGATGTATTTGTTTAGTTGATTAATGAGTTATTATTTGTGAATTAATTAACTAATTAATTCACTCCACTCTCACTAGTGTATCATTCAATTAGACTAGATACAACTATCTCAACTGAGTTTAACTCCAACAACTGAGTTAAATTGAATAAAAACTCCATGAACTACTCTTCCAACTCTATCATAACTTTGCCACTTCAGTTCTAACTGAGTCCTCCATGCATGAACTCCAGTAAACCCTTAGGAATTGCATAATTCCTTCAGCCCACTGATTTTCCAAATCTTCTCACTGAAATAAAGTGCTCCAAGAGAATAAGTTTGTATTTATTGTCTGATTATTATTAAGGGCTAATAATAATCGACATGCATCTATTTTTAGATCGACGATCTATAAATATACTTCACCTAATATTCTAAAAATATAATCTCATCTATTTTTCACATTTGACCAACCATCCACAAAAAGCCTCCTACTACATATAGAATATGCTCACCATGTCTAAAAATAGCCTATGTGGGCCCCACCTAGTTTAGGTGATTATTTTCCAACTATGATCAAGGATGATGTTTCAGGATGCCTCCTTCACTGTTTCTTGTTGCAAAATTCAACAACCAAAACAACCAAAAAAACAAATAAAAAACCTAAGATGTGTGAGGAATGTGGAGAAATAATTGCTTTATGCCACAACTATAGGGATGTTACTATAATATCTCAGTTGTAGCCACACCCATAACACTACACCCCCAGTAGCTAAAGGTATACAACCACATGGAGGATGCTCTCTCCCAGTGGACATGGTAGAGGATAAAGAAACGTTCGTCTCAGGCCAAACTTCTACCAAATTGCTCCATAACAACTCCAACACATATACAACCTTCAAAACATTATTAACATGCTTTGCAATTAGTAATACAAGCCAAAAACCTTTGCAACAAGTTAGGGACACGAGGACCTCATCAATGAAATTCCTCAACATGGATCAAAATCTTTAACACCTATAGCAACATAAAAAACATGTCCAATTACCTCCATCACCTGTAGTAGCATCATCAACCTTGAGAAACATCATCAACCTCAAGTTCTTTCACTACGTAGGTATATTCAACACATCCCTACTCAATCTCTAGTTCCTACACTCGATAGGCATATCCTACACTAAGTCATAATGATGTTGACATCAATGTCAATGAACAATGGAAATAAGCAGATCACTATAACAAACCAAACACTCATCACAATAATGAGGGTTATCGTCATCAGGTTGACATCAAGCATATGAAAAACAATGCTAAGGCCGTGTTGACATCAATGCCAACATATATATCCAAATGGCATAAGTAATAATGTTTTCAATTAAAATATTCAAAAAAACATAAATAATAGATTTTTTGACAGTAGATAACCAAATGGAATAAGTGATAATTTCATCAAATTTAATATTCAAAGGATATAAGTGATAAAAAAATTGTGTATGAGGAAAACTGTATAAAAAAAGTATAAATTGTTTGACAATGTGCAACAAGAAGCATTTTGAAGCCTTAAATCATAAGTCATGATATATATAGATAAAAATGGTATGTCATGAATAAAAATTGTATTTGGAATAAGTGGAAAAACATTTCCACTCTCAATAATATAAGTCCAATGCTCAAGCGATGGCGGCTAGAACCTAAATTTTGTAAGATGGATAGATTATAAATAGTTGTTGAGGCACATAAGCAAGTCAATGAATCATATAACATGAATGAAATTTCCATGTAATTGCATATAATTACTTTCACATGCATTATGTGAAATGAAAGGTAGCTAGGAAATTTATTATTACTATTTGCATAAAATTGATGCAATAATTTCCATTTGAATCCCTAGTCATCTTCAAAACAGTCTAAATTATGTTCATTGCATAGTTGACCAAATTGAAAGCTACGAAGTTCGTTAATGACCAAATAGAGGTGGAACCATAATTAATGAGATATACAAGTTAGGTTTTGTACAATATCAATGACATACATTGTATGTCAATGATAGGAACAAATGAAAAAAATCATCGACATTGAAAAAAATCTAAAGAATAGATAGTGTGCCCATAAGTAGGGTAATCATGATAATCTTTGTATAAATATAACCAATAAACTTTTGTGGGGATGAGTGCCACCATAAGTAATTTAAATCCTCCACACCCTATCATTTCTACTACAAAAATGTGATTATATGAATTTATAAATATTTTTGAAGATAGCCCAACCATATTTTCCTAAACTAACATTTTCCAGTAGAGAAAAAAATCCCAAGAGTCCAACCCATATATACCCAAGATTGGTAAATGTCTTTGTAAAAGGGTTTATTAAAGGATAATTATTTGAATGAGAGTAAATTGAAGGAATATAAAACAAATTCTTTGATCGAATTACACAATCGATTGTGTATCTTGAATTAAAAGAACAAAAAACAAAATATGTGACTTTTATTATTAAGGTAAGAACCAATAAAGCAACTCTCATCATTATGGAATGAAGAAACAAAATATCTAAACTCTTTGACTAAACATTGATTATAATAAGTTTAAAAAAAAAAACGATTATGCAAAACAACATTCCAATATTTACAAACCATTAAAATATTGTCCATCTAAAATGAAAACCATCTAACATGAAAAAAACTTCTAGATACCTTAATCCATAAGAAATTGAACAAAACTCCTAACACCTATCATTATGACTATCATTATCATAATGATGTTAAAAAACATAAACCTTTAGTCATAGTACATTGAACATTATTCATCGAAAAGATGTTAAACAAAACACTATTTATAAAAACATTACACATTATTTCCATTAAACTATTCAATTCAAAAAATATGGTCCTATTGTTTATTCACTATGGTTCTAACTTATTTTTTATTAATGTCCGGTCTCTATTAATTATGGTTCTATTTTATTCTCTATTAATAAGTATTCTCTAATAATGGCTATCTAAACTATGGTTTTGATTTATTATATTTAATTCGAAGGCCATAGTTTTAGTTTATTAATGTGAGTCTTTTGTTAACTATTTTTTTACTTTTTCTTCGGATGCGAGTGACAGCAGGAGTACGAATGATAATCATCTCTCCCACGCCCATGAGAATGAAGATCTACAGTGCAGGTCCTCACCTGATGTGGATCCTCAAACCGATAACCATCCACACGAGATGAATTAGGTAAGGCATGATGAAGATACGCTTGGACAGCATCACCCCCTCTAGGGTATCTCTCTGCAACAATCATCCTAAATGATTACCTAGATTGATATGGTGATTGGCCATAACTCTTCACTTGAGCCTGCTCCTGAAAACGGTTATGGCACGCAGCTGTGTGTGAGGCTCAATCATGACCTACCCCTTCGCATGTGTCACAGGCCTTTTAAAAGGAAGGCCCCTTAGCACAAACAGACACACAGTCAACTCCTTCAGTCTTTTTTTTTTATTCTCTTCTTTCCCTCCTGCACCACCAGCCCACTACGCAACCCTCTTCCTAAAGCTGTGATGCACAGAAATCTCTGGGCTGCTATTTATCCAGCCTGCGATTCTTATCCTAGCTCCATCTGTACCACCAATCTCAATAGTCCATGAGCACCCATTACTCTGCATCCCCTGACGTGCTTTCCCACTCATCATTCCCCCTGTCCACTTTCTTCTTCCTGCTTTGTTCCTCCCCCCTGCTGAGCATCGCTTTATCTCTGTCACTCCTCTGCTTCAGTAGGCCATGGCTCCTAGGTTGCACCAAAGAACCATCTGTGCGTAGAAATTATATGCACTAAGCATGCATATGTCCAAGATCCACCTGATCTCACACTATTTAACTTTATGCAAGATACTGAATCTATTCCACTTGTTAATCTTTTGCGGAAAAATTAATTACACGCACATGTGAAGCATAAACAAAAATAACACAGTTTTTAACCAGGAAATCCTGAAGCTAAAAACCCCAACTATATATTATGTAACATGGAGATCATATGACAATCTCATACAAGCATACAAAGCTTATCACAAGCCCTTAGTATAGTACAATCATCATACACTAATCAGGCCCAATCTTGCAAATCCATTCACCGATCTATGCCACCTGCTAGCCTGCCTCCACTACATAATCTCTGCTGAAGAATAGCTCAGAATGAATTTGAATTACTCCATCCTTGACTGCGAAATCCTCATTGGCATCTCCACTGAGTGTGTGATGCAATCAATGCATCACTATAGTCACAACAGATAGTCTATCTTGCCCTTTCACCTATCTCTCCACTGGTCTCCACTGAAACTGCCATGCACTGTAGTTAACTAATGTATTGTTCAGTTGATTAATGAGTTATTATTTTTTAATTAATTAACTAATTAATTCACTCCACTCTCACTAGTGTATCATTCAGTTAGACTAGATACAACTAGTTCAACTGAGTCTAACTGAGTTAAACTGAATATAACTCCATAACTACTTCTTCGAACTGTGTCATAACTCTGCCACTTGAGTTCGAACTGAGTCCTCCATGCATTAGCTCCAGTAAACCCTCAGGAATAGCGTAATTCCTTCTGTCAGTTGTTGTTCCACATATATGCACTGAACTGAAGTGCTCCAAGAGAATAAGTTGTTGTTTAGAGTCTGATTATTATTAAGAGCTAATAATAATCGACATGCATTTATTTTTAGATTGACGATCTATAAATAGACTTCACCCAATATTCTAAAAATAGAATTTCATCTATTTTTCCAACTTGACCAACCATCCACAAATAGCATCCTGCAACTTCTGAAATATGATCATCATGTCTAAAAATAGAATTGCACCAAAAATAGCCTGCGGGCCCACTTAGTGAAGGCAACTCTTTTCACTAAGCTCATCATCTCGTTGAATGTCAACACTCCCTCTCAACAAGATGGGGATTATCCTTCACCCCGATCCTACCTCTATTGTATTTGAATTTGCTCCTGGTGAGGGCCTTCATCAGAATATCTGCATCCTGATCCTCTGTGGGAATGTACTGAAGCAACATGATCTTTCGCTGCACACAATCTCTGCTATGATGATACCGGATATCAATATGTTTAGATCTATCATGAAACACAGGATTAACCGAGAGTTTAATACAACTCTGATTATCACAATGAATCACCATGGGATCTAAATTTGAATCGAACAAACCAACTAGAATCTTCTTCATCTAGATAGCCTCACATGCAGCTAAACTTGCTGCCATGTATTCTGCTTCCGTTGAACTGACTGCCACAGATCTTTGTTTCCTGCTATACCAAGAAACTGTTGTAGATCAGATACTGAAAATCCCTCCTAATGTGCTCTTTCTTTTTGTTGGGATTCCTGCCCAATCTGCATCCATGAAGCCATGCAACTTCACCTCATCCATCTCTCTATACCATACACCATACTCAGATGTGCCCCTAAGATATCTCAGGACATGCTTGCCCTCCTTCCAAAAGAGCTTGGTAGGCTTAACCATCGCTTGTGAAATCTGGTTCACTGCATAGCATATGTCCAGTCTTGTATTGACTAAATACATGAGCGAACCCACCAACTGTCGATAAACAGTGGCATCCACTACCTCTGTCGATGTAGCATCCTCTTTCTTCCAATTTCCTGGAAGAGGAGTGTCGATAGGCTTGCAACCTTGCATGTGAAACTTCTCTAGTATCTCCCGAGCATACTTGCCTTGAGACACAAATAGTTCACCTTCCCACTGCCATATTTCCAATCCAAGGAAATAATGAAGGAGGCCTAAATCCTTCATCTCAAACTCCTTTGCAAGATCAGCCTTGCATGAGTGTATCAACTGTTCATAACCTGTTAGTATTAAATCATCAACATAAAGTACAATGATTAAAAGCTTACCCTAAACCACAACCTGGTACAGGTTTGCATCTGCCTCACTCTTGGTGAAGCCAAGTCCAGTGAAATAGCTATCGATCCGAGTGTACCAAGCACGGGGTGCTTGTTTCAGCCCATACATCACTCTTTTGAGCCTGCACACATGTGACTCGCTGCTGAAGATCTCAAATCCTTCAGGCTGCTCAATGTACACCTCTTCCTCAATGATTCCATTAAGGAACACAGTCTTCACATCCATCTGATGAATGTGCCAACCCATCTGCGCTGAGAGAGCAAGGATGGTCCGTATGGAAGAATACCGTGCGACAGGTGCAAAGGTTTCTTCATAGTCAATCCCCTCGATGCGACGAGGAAACCTCGGGAAACAAATCTTGCCACTCAATTCTAAACACTCCCTTGACTTGCTTCATCTTGTAGATCCATCTTGATCCTACAGGCGATTTTCCCACCGACCTTGGAACAATCTTCCCAAAAACCTTCATTTCGACAATGGAGTCATACTCCTCCACCATGGCATCTACCCATGTGGGCTCCGCTTATTGCTTCTTGAAGAAGATGGATGCAATCACAATACACTTGCTCATAAGAGCCATGTATCCAGTATATCGGTCGGAGTGACTATGTTTGTCTGCTTGTGTGATGTCAGGACTCCCGAATTATTGCCACAATAAAGCTTCGGTCTCTCAGCTTCTGTGGTATGCTTTATGCCTTGTCTAATGTTTGGTTCTGCATGAGTGGACTCCTCCACTCCATGAATCTCCTCCTGTGGCTGATCCACATCTATATGCTCATCTTTGGGAACAAGAAGTTCCTCCTCCGCATGCAAGTGTAGCTCCCTCTCAAGCGACAATTTCATGGCTTTCACCTCATTGATTTTATATCCCGTTGCATAAAAATCATCCAACTATTTGGAAAATACACACGATAGTTATGGGGTGTTTCTGTGTACCCCACAAATATCCCAACTTCTGCAGTGAGCTCCAGCTTCTTCCTGGCATCCTTCGTCACATGAATGTAAACAGGTGAGCCAAAAATATTCAAATGAGAAATATCAGACTTCTTACCAGTAAAAGCTTCCTCGGGTGTACTCATGCCAAGTACTCTACGAGGACAACAGTTTTGCACATAAACCGCAGTGTTACATGCTTCTACCCACAAGTGCATCGGTAGGCGCTAGTCATGCAACATCGCTCGTGCAACACCCACGATCGTTCTGTTCTTTCTCTCCGCGACCCCATTCTGCTGTGGGTTATGAGGCGCTATGAGTTCTCTTCAAATTCCTTCTTTGCTACAGAAGTCTTTGAATTCGCCCGAGATGTATTCACCACCATTATCGCTCCTTAGAGATTTTACCTGCTTCCCCGACTCCTTCTCCACCAATGCCTTGAACTCATAGAACTTTGAGAACGTTTCACTCTTCTTCTGCATGAGTAATATCTAGCATCTACGAGAAAATTCATTAACAAATATCACATAATACCTATGTTTTGTTGTTGAATTTTCTCTAGGATCACTGAAGCACGATTCTCCTTCTCATGAAAGGCGGTCTTCAGAAACTTACCCATTGTACATCCTTTGCACTGATCTGATTGCGCAAGAGTACCCTTGGGAAGTCCAGTAGAAATTTGTTGCAAAATCCTCAAAGCACCATGGTGAAGATGGCCCAATCTCCTATGCCATAATTCACCCTCATCCCAGCTCACCACTTCTTCTACTTTTCCCACCATTGCAGCGCAACCATCTACATCTAGCTTGTAGATATTCTTAATTCGAACCCCTATCTTCTTGGTTTGACCCGTTGTTTTATGTCAAAGGAAGGCTTTTCCCTCATTGAAAACAACATCATAACCCTTGTCTTCCAGCATTGCGAATGAGACCAAGTTCTTCTTCAGACCTGGAACGTGCATGAAATTCTTCAATAAGAATGGATTACTGGACTCCCTCTCAAAGGTAATGATCCCAATGCCAGTCGCACTGTATCGACCATCGTCGCCCATCTCTATATGCATCTGGAGGTCCTTCTCCTCCAAGTCACTAAACAACTCTTTGTCTCCCGTCATATGGAAAGACGCGCCACTGTTAAGATACCACACCGATCCCACGCAGCTTAAACAATCATGCGATCAAGGAAAAATCCAGCTCAAATTGTGAGGCTAAGGCCTCTCTAGCTGCAGATCTAGCAGCCTTCTTATTCTTCTTCTTCTGTGGATAGTTAGTGGCAAAATGTCCATACTCGTGATAGTGAAAAAAATTCACTTTGGACAAATTCTACTTCTTGCCTTTAGCACCGGATTTAGAAGGATTTTTCTTCCCCTTCCCTTTCCTTGCTTTGGTAGCCAAAGCACAATTCTCTTCATCTTCATTCTTCGATGAAGATCCATCCCTGGTACCCCGCCTTATCTCCTCCTGCAGAAGATCTGACCAAAGTCGCTCCCATCCTGGAAGTTTCTCCCGTCCATTGACAGAGTCTTCATAGCTATGCCAACTCTTCAGAAGCCCAAGGAGAGCCAAGCTCACCAAGTCTTCTTCATCAGCAGTAACCCCCACACTTCACAGTTCAACCTTGCAGTGGACAAATTTCGTGAGGTATTTTGGAATACTGTCACCTTTCTCCATTTTTATTTTTCTGAGCTTGTCTTTAAGCGCCAACTTCCTCTGGTCACTTCTGCTTTGGAACAAGTCTGTCAAAGCCTTCCACATTAAGAATGGAGTGGCTTTCCCTTGAAGGCTAGACACAATGTGGTCCTTCACACCTTCCAACAAAATCCTCCTTGTCTTTGCAGTCTTCTTTTACCATGCATCAAGTAATGCAGCATTGCTAGATCCAGGCTTAGGAACATCACTATCGATGAACTCCTTCAGCCCATTATCCTCCAGCACTGCCTCCATCCTATCCTTCCAGGCTATGTAATTCGAGCTCCCATCAAGGGCATACTCCAATCTCAACCCGTTGAAATACATTTCAATGTATACTTGATTACTGCACCAAGAATCTTTCGTAGCAAATTCGAATTGTCCACCAGCACAAACTCACTTCACAATTGCAATCTTCAATCAACAATCCTCTAATACCATGTAGAAATTACATGCAATAAGCATGCATATGTCCAAGATCCACCTGATCTCACACTATTTAACTTTATGCAAGACACTAAATCTATTCCACTTGTTAATCTTTTGCGGAAAAATTAATTGCACACGCATGTGAAGCATAAACAAAAATATTCAATCGCACATAACACAGTTTTTAACCAGGAAAGCCTGAAGCTGAAAACCCCAACTATATATTTTGTAACATGGAGATCATATGACAATCTCATACAAGCATACAAAGCTTATCACAAGCCCTCAGTACAGTACAATCGTCATACACTAATCAGGCCCAATCTTGCAAATCCATGCACCGATCTATGCCACCTGCTAGCCTGCCTCCACTACGTAATATCTGTTGAAGAATAGCTCAGAATGAATTTGAATTACTCCATCCTTGACTGCGCAATCCTCATTGGCATCTCCACTAAGTGTGTGATGAAATCAATGCATCACTATAGTCACAACAGATAGTCTATCTTGCCCTTTCACCTATCTCTCCACTGGTCTCCACTGAAACTGCCATGCACTGTAGTTAACTGATGTATTGTTCAGTTGATTAATGAGTTATTATTTTTGAATTAATTAACTAATTAATTCACTCCACTCTCACTAGTTTATCAATAAGTTAGACTAGATACAACTAGCTCAACTGAGTCTAACTAAGTTAAACTGAATACAACGCCATAACTACTTCTTCCAACTATGTCATAACTCTGCCACTTGATTTCTAACTGAGTCCATACATTTCATCTATTTTTCCAACTTGACCAACCATCTACAAATAACATCCTGCAACTTCTGAAATATGATCATCATGTCTAAAAATTGACATAGTCTAAAAATAGACTTGCACCAAAAATAGCCTGCGAGCCCACTTAGTGAAGGCGACTCTTTTCACTAAGCTCATCATCTTGTTGAATCTCAACACTGTGGAGGGTAGAGAGGGGTGCTCCCCGGACGTTACCACCATGGGACGGACAATCGAGTAGAGTCTGTTGAAGACTCTTCCTCAGGCAATTACACTAGACAGAGCCCCGAACCGGATCAAGAGGAGGAGGCCCCCATGCTAGCTTCGCCGAGAGGTAGATGTGCAACTCAGAAGTTTACCATTGTGCAACAGACGCACCTCTCGACTCGCAAGACCGAACCTCTTCTGGCTCAGGAGGATGAGGTTGATGATACAGATGTATGGATTATGGATTCTGAAGGTACTTGGACACCATCCCTGACGCAGAATATCGGGTGACTCCCATCCTCTGTGCACCAGTCCCCAAACCTACGCGTCCACCCACCAATATAGAGGAAGTGGCTACGCAGGCATATGCCTACCCCATAGTGGAGGAAGAGCCAGACAATAATGATGAAGTTGAAGACTAAGGACTGCAAAGATGCTCAGCTTTTCCTTTTTTTTGGCATGCCTGCTATTACCACAAAATTCCAAGTTATACTTATGCTTCCGAATATTTTATGATTTCTGGATACACCAGTGCTGATGCACATTTTGTAATTTCCTACTTCAAGTATTTTTTGGGTTAGTTTCCTCCACGGAAACATCCCCGAAACCACATAACTAAGGCTAGTATTAGTTAAGCATAGCTTACCAACCCAACCTGTAACATATATACTGTTTCACTTTTCGAATTAATATAGACTGGCCTAATTTATTAAAATAAAAAAACTATTTTTTTATTTCTCAAAGAGAAATATTATTATAATTTTTCCCTCTAGTTTAAATTTTTCACGTCCCATTCATAATAAATATTTCTTACAATGAGTTATAATCTTAATTTTATTCTTTATCGATGCTTACTTTTTATCAATTATGTAATTCAAAATCTGTTAACTAATTTCTATCAAATATGTAACCATTAATAACCGCGTTTATACATTACTATATAGTTTTTTCTTCCATGATCATTTTTGTATATTTATAATATTAATAGATATCGATGCATAATTATTAATATGTATTAATCTTTATTAATGGTTAATATTTGGATGGTTTTAAATTTAATTAGGTTTCTAATTCCATTAAATATGGTTTATTGTAGTTTATTGATAAATAAAATTTATATAAACCATCGATAAATTGGTTGGCTAAATTTTATGACGTTAATAGTGACTATATTAAATTGTGAGAGATGTTTTACAACTCACTATAGAAGTGATATTATAACTCTCGAAAGTGAAGTATTAAATCAAATAATATTAAAATATATGGTAGACTTAAATAAAAAGTAAAAGTAAAAATAATAATAATAGATTAATCTAATTTAATTTTTTATATAATAGTTTTGTTTTTAGAGAACACTCTTTCTAAAATGCATATTTTTTGAGTCAAATTAATTTGGTTAATAGTTACGACATAAATTTAAATAATAATGATTCATATATATAACAACATTTATAATCATGAATATTCAATCTATTCTATCATGTAAATTATTAACTTCTAAATAAATTTTGTGACAATACTATGCGCCAATAACATAGCTTATCAACGCCACATGCCCAAAAATCATAATATATTTCAAAACTAAAACATTTTATAAATATTATATTTTTAATTAAATTTTATAACATTTTTTAAATTAAAACTTGATACTAAAAAAAAACTTACAATATAGCAAGATTCTTAACTATATATATTCATCTTCATTTTACCATAAATATTATTAAATTGTAAATAGACTTTGTTACAATACCATGACTAGCACCATGACTTATCAATACCACTTGCCCAAATTCCAAAACCCATTTCAAAATAAAAATATTTTATAAATATTTTATTTTATAACATTTTTAAATTAAATGTAAAAGAAAAAAGGTCTCGGGGGAGATGTTGTACTAGTGTAAATGTTTATAAACTTTTATATATGGGCCCAATTTAAAAATAACAAGCCTAGATCCATCAAGCGTTGAAAGGGATCAAATCTCTTGAGATAAAAACCTCTTTTAAAGTGAAAAGAGATGTGATCCCTCTCGACAGATCAGGGGTTAATATGGATCTAGCCTGGTTTTTATATACACACATACCATATCTAGGCTAGATCCATCTCTCTCTCTCTCTCTCTCTCTCTCCCTTTTCCTTCCTTTCTCCCCCTTTCTCTCCCACCTCCCTCTCTCTCTCTCCATCCTCCCTGTCACTCTCTCTCTCTCTCTACCCCCACTCTATCACTATCTCTCTCCCTTTCTCCTTCCCTATCTCTCCTATTCTACCCCCTCCATCTTTGTGTCTACCTCTCTCTATTTCCCTTCTCTCCCTCTATATCTACTCTCCTTCTATCTCTCTCTTCCCTCGCCTCCTCTCTCACTCACTCACTCTGCATATCTCCCTTCTTACTCCCGCTATCTCTGTATGCCTTTGTTCTTCCCTCTCCTCTCCTTCTCTCTCTTAAGTCCCCTCTCTCTTCCTTCTTGTCTCTTCCTTTCTCTCACATTTCCTTCTGTATCTACCCCCTCACCTCTCTCTCTCTCTCTCTCTCTCTCTCTCTCTCTCTCTACCACTATCTCACTCCCTCTCTCGCCCCCTCCCCCCCCCCCCCCTTTCTTTCTCTCCATCGATATAAATTTCACTCTATCTAATCGATGTTGTATGTAATGTCTAAAATATTTTAGATTTTATTTTTTTATTGTGAAATAAGTTATGGTTTTTTGGCATTTGGTGATGGTATTGTGATAGCGCCAAACTTAATAATAAAATACACACACACAAAACTTATATCAAATCAAATTTAGTTTCAATATCTAAAATAATTAATCAATAATTAAAATATTTACAGAGAACTTGGCCTCGTGTTTTTTTCTCGCCTCACACTCACACACACTCTTCTACATGCCTACATGCCTCAAGAGCTCACCTGTTTATACAAATGGATTAGAACCCAAGGAGGTTCTAGATCCTAAGCTAACTCCCAAAATATCTCTCCTAATCCATAACATCTCTCATCTAATCACTAAAATCTCTCATTCAATCCATTATCCCTAGATAAGAGCTAGCTATCCATAATCCTCTCAATCATTCCACAATCCTCTTGAATCTTCTCCTATTTACAATAATTCCAATTCTCTCCTAAAACCCATAGGAAAATACATTAATTAATTAAATCCTAACTTACAAACTAACTCATTTAGTAAATGACTAACCTAGGGTAGATGCTCCTACATCATATTGGCCCATGGAATTATAACAATATCCATGGTGAATTGGGGGTGGATAGCCATGGTTAAGAAACTTGTTATATTGTAATTTTATTACTATAAGAATTAAGTTTTACTGTGCTTATTAATTAATTTTAAATATGGTTATGGAATCATTATTATCCTTACCAAAGTAGCACTCTAACAATAATTTATGGATATGTTGCAATATTCATGCATGATTTTTCGATATTTGTGTAGTGATTTTTTATTTGAAGCTTTGCAAAAAAGTTGTCCAAAAATAAAATACTTGAAAATAACTTATACTCAAGTAAATAAAATATCTACCATAAATTACTTCTCACCATCATTTAAGCAAGTTTTTGCATAAAAAAATGGATTAAAATAAGATGTAAAAAATACACTTACATGAGTAACTTCTTGCCATTATATAATACAAACCAGCCACCAAATTGGAAAACCAAATTAAGGTTCTTCTTCATAATCTCCTATCCTTGTGGGTCACTTTAATTTTGACAAAAGCTTTCCATTTACATATGAAAGCTTTTATCGATTACTTTCCACATATTATATATTATAATGGGCTCTTGATTATCTATGTTGTAATAAGCATGGTAATTTTTTAATTTCAACCAAAGATTTCCATATATATCAAAATTTGTCCATTTAAAACAAAGATGTTATTGTTTATTTTTAATATTATGACATATTTATATATTATTATTTTTTCATTTTTTTTGTATTGCAATATTTTTTTAATATTAGTTTGGAAAAAATATTGCCTTTCACTTGTTACCAAATTAGAGTAAGTTAAATAGAATGTCAAGGGAGTCCATGAAAACAAAGAGTAAAACTAGTAGTTGCTTCACTTAGGAGAAATCAATAATTAGAGACCAAAATAATAGCTTTGTTGAATTGCATAGTTTGTACTAATAAAAAAAATTAAATTAATCACAAAAATAAAGGAAAACATAACTAGTCTTAAGGGCTAGCTAGAGAAACCAAAGTTGAGAGAGCACTACATAGAAAAACATCTGCAAGGTAGATAACTCTCTAGTTTTATTGATTGTTCCTCATAATTGCATGGTGGAGGAATCAAATTTTTAGGTGTAGAACCCATCTCTAATCGAGTCAGTCAGTTGTCCACTTCAAGCATAAGGTCTCAGAAATTCACCTAACTTGTGAAAAATACTGGTTTGGGATTGTCTTCTATCCACCAAGATTTTCTCCAAGCAATAACTTGGCATGCCAATATAAATCAACATTATGTAAGTAATGGTTCTGACAACCATATGAATCACTTGTATATGGAACTGAAGGAGCGATGACTGCCATCAAAATCAAGAGTGGCATGTCATTTATGATTGATTTGTTCCTCTAGCAATTAAATTTCCTCATGTATGTATGGTGGAGTGTTGGCCTGAAAGTTATGTGTTGAGGATTATGCTCGAAGGTGCACCTTGGAACCCTTGAAGCTCCACGAACTCCATCACATAGGGGATAAAGACATCACACAGATTCAAACTGAGATGAGAGCAGAATGGCACAAGGCAGGCATGAAAGAGAGAAGCCATTAAAAATTGATAGTCAGGATACACCGACCTATAGCAAGGAACCATGCCTTCCCATTTTGAAAAGGCCTACAACATCAGGGACGAACTCATCAAAAAGGTCAGGAGACAACCCACTTAGGAAACCAGGGAAGAATCCAGGTGCATGGTTGGAAAAGACAAGAGTTCAAGGAAGCATTGGAGTAAAAATGTGATGCAAGAACATGAGGCTTGAGGAGAAAAAGACTTCATTTTATTCCATAAATACAAAAAAACCTTTACAAGCAAAGGAGTGGGTTCCTTTAGCTGGAAATTACAGTTTTAGTAGATAAGATTTAGGGAATTTGAGTTGTTTTGAGTTCAATGTATTTCGTTTTAGTTGAGTATTTTAGGGAAAATATCATGTAATAGGATTTTATCTAAAATTGGGCAAATTCGATCCATAGAATTTGATCAATTTGTTTGTATGAACGATATATATTTAAAATGTAAGTTTGAAATGAATCGGGGAGAGAGGATTGGTTGGAAAGTTAATCGAATAGAAGAATATTTCAAATCCTTTGTATCTATGTGAATGTAGGCATTATTGTCAAATGTCGGATGTTCATTTGTTTCTCGAATTATTATTGGGTTTAATTGAATCCGGTTGAACTTTGGATTAACTAATTTTTCCTATGCGTTAAGTTATAATTGAGTATATTATAAATTAGATTGGTAAGATTTCCTTTTCGAGAAATTCAAGTGGAATTGAATGGCCATCAAAATTCTTTAAGCCATCGCAGAAAACTGTGTTCCTACAATAGTTAAACGTTATTAACCTCTTGGTTCATCGATTTACTTTCAGAAATAATAAATGAAATTTTCCAGGAATGTCAAGTCAAGCGGCGTTAAGAGTGTTGGGATCATTGTAATACATATGAAGTCAAAGAATTAGAACCATTCGATCAAGGTGATTATCAAATCAATGAATATCGCAATTTAAGTTGCGCAGAGGTTAAATTGAAAGTTGGACGCGATGGTTTTATAAGCCGGATTTGATAATACAAGTTGACCATCCAGCATGCATTCAATCGAACGACCATCAAATGAGAGATTTAGATCCAATGGAATTCGCAATTAAACTTGCGTGGAAGCTAGTTTAAATTTAGATGCGATAATATTATAGGAAAGGTTTTAATATTGGTTTAAATCCATTCCCAAATCAAATAAAATTTACTTAGCAAATATTGCTATGTATGGTTTTATTATTGCTGCATTTTATATATATTATGCAATAATGATTTCGTCATTTACGTGAAGTCTATGAATTGGGTTTAATGCAATTTAAAATTTGTGTTACAAATTTTTAATGCATTTAAATTTTAGGTTATAAAATTGGTGGTTGATGATTGATTTTCCAAAGGAAAACCATGAAGAAGTTCCACCAGAGTTGGAAGAAATTGTTTCGAGATTTGAGAGCTTATCATTAACACCTGCAACCAGCCCATCATTAGTGGTATCAAAGCAGCATTTAGACACTGAGTGAGATCTCAAAGATCAGGAAAAGAAATCCAACATGGCTTACAAAGTTGGAAGAGGATGTGGTGTTGGTCGAAGAAGAGGAAGACCAGCTGTAAATGCTGAAGTGATGGAAGTTATGCAACAGATGCGAGCCAGATTAGAAGCAATGGAAATGGGAAATCAAAGAGATGCAGATGTTGGAGATGTCAATGAACCTGAAGTTGAATCTGTAGAAGAAGGAGAACCTGTAGAAGTTACTCTTTAAATTAGATTTTTTAAATCAATGTTGGGATCCACATCTAAACCAAAACTTGAAGTTCCAGTTTTTACAGGAGGCTTGAACCCAAAGGAGTTGATAGATTGGGTTAATGACATGGATAAGTTCTTTGATTATGAAGAAATGGAAGAAGGAAAAAGAGTGAAATTTTCTGTCACAAAATTGAAAGGACATGCAGCACTTTGGTGGGATGGAGTGCAGGCAGAAAGAAGGAGACTTGATAAGTAGCCAATAAAGAATTGGAACAGGATGGTAGTAAAGTTGAGAGGTAATTTTTTTCCAAGTGATTATCAACTTTCATTATTTAGACAAATGTAGAATCTTAGACAAAGATCAATGACAATTAAAGAATACACAAAAGAATTTTACAAAGTGAGCATAAGAGCAAGACAAATACAAAATACAGCAAAGAAGATTGCAAGATATATTAATGGTCTCAGAATGGAGATACAAGATGAGATAAGTCTGTTGTCTCCTAAAACAGTGGAAGAGGCCTATCAGATGGCCTTGAAGGCTGAAGAAAAACTCATAAGGAAGAAATTTTCCAGAAGTAGAGGTACTTTCCGAGGAAAAGGAAGTCAAGGTGGTAGAGGAATATCTACAACACCTAGAGAAGGAGCTAGCAGCAGCTCAAGTTAGCATACATCTACAGAAGGTGATGCAAGTGGCAGAAGGAGTTTTTCCAGAGGAAGAGGAGGCAGAGGCAGAGGAAGAGAAATTGGATGTTATATATGTAATAAACTTGGACATAGAGCTTATGAATGTCCAGATAATGTGGGGAAAAATCAGAGAAATGTAATTGTTGCTCAGAATGAAGAAGAAGAAGAAAAAATGCCAGAAGTAGCAAAAGTGCCAGAAGCAGAAAATATACCAGAGAGAGGAGAATCTTTGGTAGTTAACAAAGTTTTGTTAAAACCAACAAAGGAAGTTGTTGAATCAGCACAGAGAAAAACTTTGTTTAGAAGTGTGTGAAAATTTCAAGGAAAATGTTGTCAAATGGTAATTGATAGTGGCAGCACTGATAATTTGGTTTCTACAGAAGTGGTGGAAAATTTGAAATTGAAGACAAAGAAACATCCAACACCCTACAAGGTGTCATGGCTTCAGAAAGGACATAAGCTTTTAGTGAATGAACAGTGTGAAGTAGAATTCTAGTTGGGTAGCTATAAAGACAAAATTATGTGTGATGTAATGCCTATGGACGTATGTCACATATTGTTGGGTAGACCTTGGCAGTATAACAGAGAAGCTAAGCATGATGGGAAAAAAAACACATACAAGTTTTGTAAAGAAGGTGTCAATCATACATTGTAGCCGATAGAAGAAGAAGATGCATCAAAAAGATTTGATCTGAAAGCTTTGTTACTAAGTGGAAAGGAATATCTACAGCAAATTGAAGATGATGAGGTAAATTTTGCATTAATTTGCAAACCCAAGGTAGTAAATACTTCAACTAAAATTTCTGATTTACCAATTGAAATTCAAGAGATGCTGAAAAATTATTGTGATATCATTGTAGATGATTTGCCGAATGAATTACCACCTATTAGAAATATCAACCATCATATAGATTTGATTCCAGGAGCAAATTTTCCAAATAAAGCAGCATATAGGTTGACTCCCACAGAAAATGAAGATATCATGAAGCAAGTATAGGAGTTGTTAGATAAAGAAAAGATCAGAGAAAGTTTGAGTCCTTGTGAAGTGCCAACAGTGTTGAGTCCAAAAAAATATGGAGGCTAGAGAATGTGCACTGATTCAAGAGAAATCAATAAAATAACAATCAAGTATAGATTTCCTTTACCCAGAATTGAAGATTTGATGGATTGTTTAAGTGGTGCAAGATATTTTCCAAAACTGGATTTAAAGAGTAGCTATCATCAAATTAGGATAAGGGAAGGAGATGAATGGAAAACAACCTTTAAAACAAATGAAGGATTGTATGAATGGATGGTAATGTCATTTGGATTATCAAATTCTCCTAGTACATCTATGAGGCTTATGAATGAAGTGTTGAAAGAATTTATTGGTAAATTTGTAATAGTATATCTGGATGATATATTAATTTACAGCAAGTCTAAAGAAGAACACCCGAGACATCTGAATTATGTCTTAAGGAAGTTGCATCAGGAAAAGTTGTTGGTAAATTTTAAAAAATGTTCATTCATGAAAGAAGAGTTGATATATTTAGGCTTTGTTGTTTCTGTTGATGGATTGAAGATAGATCTAGAGAAGATAAAGGCAATCATAGAATGGCCTTCACCCAAGAGTATTTTTGAGGTAAGAAGCTTCCATGGTCTTGCTAGTTTTTATAGAAAATTCATAAGGAATTTTAGTAAGATCAATGCTCTTATTATTGAAACCTTAAAGAAGGAAAAACGACCATTTAAATGGACTGATGAAGCAGAGAAAAAATTCCAGTTGTTGAAACAAAAGATAACAGAAAACCCCATCTTAGTTTTGCCTGATTTTAACAAACCTTTTCAATTGAAATGTGATGCTAGTTGAGAAGCTATTGGAACTATGTTAAGTCAAGAAGACAGAACTGTAGCTTATTTCAATGAAAAACTGAATGACGCAAGAAGGAAATATTTTTTTTTATGACAAGGAATTTTATGCAGTTGTGTAGTCATTAAAGAAGTGGAGACATTATTTGATGTCTAAAGAGTTTGTTCTTTATTCAAAAAATCATGCATTGCAATACACTATGCATTAGCCAAAACTAAATCAGAAACATGCAAAATGGGTAGAGTATCTTCAGAGTTTCAATTTTGTATTGAAACACATAAATGGCCAAGCAAGCAAAGTAGCAGATGCCTTAAGTAGAAAGAGCATTTTAGTTCAAGAAAGTCAAATTCAAGTATTGGGTTTTGATTTTCTTAAAGAATTGTATAAGACATATTTGAATTTTAAAGAGGCATTTGAAGCATGCAGTAATCCTATTTTGAAGGACAGAAGTAAGTGGCTGGATTTTTTCTTGCAAGAAGGTTTGTTGTTTAAAATAAATCAGTTGTGCATACCAAATTGTTCTATGAGATAAAATTTAATTAAGGAGAAACATAGTGGTGGACCTGATGGACATTTTGGTGCAGAAAAGACTTATGAACAATTGAGTCATTTTTATTTTTGGCCAAAGATGAGATCTAAAGTGGAGAAGTATGTACGAAATTGTAAATTTTGTCAGTATGCAAAGAGAAGGAGTCAAAACACAGGTTTGTATGTTCCACTACCTATTCCAGATAGACCTTCGGATATGGTGAGTATGGATTTTGTTTTGGGTTTACCTAAAACACAGAGAGGGAATGATGCAATTTATGTTGTAGTTGACAGATTTTCAAAAATGGCACATTTTATTCCATGTTATAAAACTAGTGATGCTACTCATGTTGCTAATATGTTTTTCAAAGAGATTGTAAGGTTACATGGGTTACCTAAAAGCATTGGCTCTGATAGGGACACCAAATTTGTTGGTCATTTTTGGAGGACATTGTGGAAAAAGCTTGGTACTAAACCAAGTTTCAGCTCAGCTTCTCACCCTCATATTGATGAACATACTGAGGTGGTGAACATAATCTTGGGTAATATTTTGAGAAGTCTTGCAGGTGAACATCCTAAAGAGTGGGATCAGATTTTGGCACAGGCTGGATATGCTTATAAGGACTCTCCTAACAAGAGTATAGCGCAGAGTCCATTCCACATAGTTTATGGAATGCACCCAAGAGGAGTGTATGAATTAAGGAATTTGGGAAAAGCAGAGATGATAAGTGCTGATGGAGAAGAGTTTGCTTCAGAAATTTGAGCAATACATGAACAGGTGACATAGCAGTTACAAGACTGCAACATCAAATACAAAAGCATAGTAGATTTGAAGTAGAGGGAAGTTAATTTTGAGGTTGGAGAGTTGGTTCTAGCACACCTGAGGAAGGAAAGATTTCCAAGAAGGGCATATAACAAGTTGAAGTTTAAAAAAATTGGACCATGCAGGGTATTGAGAAAATTTTCTGCAAATGCATATGAAATTGAATTACCCCCTGACATTGGAATATCTCCAATTTTCAATGTTGATTTGTACAAGTATGAGGACAGAGACGCATATGATACAACTAAAATTAAATAAGAGATTGACTGGTTGAAATAGTTACCCACAACAAAAATATTGCAGCCAGAGAAGATTTTAGACAAAAGATTGTCTAAAAAGACAAGAGGACGAGAATATCTTGAGTATTTGATCAAGTGGAAAGATCAACCAGTTGTAGAAGCTACTTGGATGACAGATACCATGCTACAGAAGTTGGGTAGTTCTGTAGAGGAGCTCATGGATTGGAGCCCATGAAGAATTTTGTCCTCAGGAGTCTGATGCAAGAGCATGAGGCTTGAGGAGAAAAAGACTTCATTTTATTCCAAAAATACAAAAAAAACTTTACAAGCAAAGGAGTGGGTTCCTTTAGCTGGCAATTACAGTTTTAGTAGATAAGATTTAGGGGATTTGAGCTGTTTTGAATTTAATGTATTTCGTTTTAGTTGAGAATTTTAGGGAAAATATCATGTAATAGTATTTTATCTAAAATTGGGCAAATTCAATGCATAGAATTGGATCAATTTGTTTGTATGAACGATATATATTTAAAATGTAAGTTTGAAATGAATTGGGGAGAGATGATTGGTTGGAAATTTAATCAAATAGAAGAATATTTCAAATCCTCTGTATATGTGTGAATGTAGGCATTATTATCAAATGATGGATGTTCATTTGTTTTTCGAATTATTATTGGGTTTAATTGAATCCGATTGAGCTTTGGATTAATTGAATTTTCCTATGCGTTAATTTATAATTAAGTATATTATAAATTGCATCGGTAAGATTTCCTTTTAGAGAAATTCGAGTGGAATTGAATGGCCATCGAAATGCCTTAAGCCATCGTAGCAAACTATGTTTCTGAAATAGTTAAACGTTGTTAACCGCTTGGTTCATCAATTTACTTTCAGAAATAATAAATGAAATTTTACTGGAATGTCAAGTCAAGTGGCGTTAAGGGTGTTGGGATCATTGTAATACGTATGAAGTCAAAGAATTAGAACCATTCGATCAAGGTGATTATCAAATCAACGGATATCACAATTTAAGTTGTGCAAAGGTTAAATTGAAAGTTGGACGCAATGATTTTATAAGTTGGATTTGATAATACAAGTTGACCATCCAGCATGCATTCAATCGGACGACTATCACAAGAGAGATTTAGATCCAATGGAATTCGCAATTAAACTTGCGTGGAAGTTAGTTTAAAATTTGGATGTGATAATATTATAGGAAATCTTTTAATATTAGTTTAAATCCATTCCCAAATCAAATAAAATCGACTTAGCAAATATTGCTATGTATGGTTTTATTATTGTTGCATTTTATATATATTATGCAATAATGATTCTGTCATTTACGTGAAGGCTATAAGTTGGGTTTAATGCAATTTAAAAAATTTGTAACAAATTTTTAATGCATTTAAATTTTGGGTTATAAAATTGGTGGTTGATGACTAATTTTCCAAAGGAAAATCGTGAAGAAGTTCCACTAGAGTTGGAAGCAATTGTTTCGAGATTTGAGAGCTTATCATTAACACCTGCAACCAGCCCACCAAAATGTTGGTATGAAACAAAGTGCATGCTATGGAGTGAACATACACGAATAATGCATATGGTATATGTTTGCCAAAAAGATCTTAGCTTTCTAGAGAAGCTCCTTAAATGTGCCTCAAAGCAGATACATGTACAAGAAATGGTGGTGGGAAAGGATAAACCCTAATCCCATTTATTTCATTATTTACTACTCCATCCAAGTGATTATTCTTTTTACTTATAAAATTGTATTATTATTATTATTAATATGTTTTTAAGTAATATTATTATAAATCATTTAAAATAAAATAATACTGTTCTTTGAATGTTAATGATATATATTTTAAATTTTAATTATTTCACGTAGTTGTTTTTTTTAACCTCATATTATTTACAAGTTAGTAGTTGTTTTTTTAACAGTTAATATTAAATATAACAAAAATAATAATATATTACTAATTTAATTTTAACAATTAGATAAATTAATTCACAACTATATATATAATTTTAATAAATATATTATTATTGTATTCAGTTTTTTTTTTACTAGCTATCAATTTGTTTTGAAAAAGAAATATTTTTTCATAATTTAATTAAAAAATTTATTTTTTTATTTTTTTATAATTTTTAAATATATTTATTTGAAATTAGATTGATTTAGCCTTATTTTGCAATGATTACATATATGGTTGATTGTACTATCAAATCTCGAATGGTAACATAACACCACTCGATACCAATTATTAAAGTTTTTTAAAAGGAAATTTGCAAAACACCAAATTTCGATGTATAATCTGTTGTGCATTGAAGTGTCTTTTAAGATACAAATATTATCTGTGTTCACGTGATAAATTCAACGCTTTTGTATGACGCGTCAATTTTATACTCAACACACACATTCATCGAACTATTGACATAATTGATGACATGTGAAAGTACGTCTCCTTAGGTTTAACACTTGTCATGTATCTTCTCATTGGTGTATGATAAAATATATAAAATTTTGAGATGATTGTTATTATTATTATTTTAGATCTATTTTAATTAGGGATTTATCAAATTTAGAGGGATCAAATCTCTAAAGGTGTAAATTTCTTTTTTGAGTGCAAAATTTGAGGAAATGTTTGCATCTAGAAAGATTTGATCCTTCTCGGCACTTGATAGATCTGGAGTTAAGATGGATTTAGGCTGATTTTTTACACATTTAGAAATAGATTCTTGAAATCACTTTGTTTCGGAGCCGGGCAAGGTTTCGACCAAGACAGAAATTAAATCATTCTAATTTGGTGGTGTTTCGAGCAAGCCATAAATTAAATCATTCTAATTTGGTGGTAAGAGTGATTCATTACCCATGATCCCATCCATGGAGTCGAAGTAGATTAAATGGTAAAAACAAAAAGGTAGACAATAAATAAATTGGAAGAGCAAACGAAATGAAACCTAAAAATCTATTTGATATAGATGCTTCCTCAGAAATACAATTAGACACTTTATTTGTGTTAAGTTTATATATTTAGAGATATAATTGATTTTTCCATTAGGGCCGACATTAGATTAATTAGTTTAAATTTTAAATGTTAAACATTACTTTTACCTTTACATTTATGTTTACGTGAGATAGTCAATGCATGTAGCGTACTCAAATACAAACCTCGAGGATGCAAATTTATTAAATTTAATAATATTAAGATTATAATATATTAATATGAATATTATAATTGATAATAATATTAGTATTAATCTTTTAATATTAATATTAGGGTATTTGGCCCTTACTCTTCACCTAAATAAAACCTATTTTATGGGTGTTTTTTAAATATAAAGAGGAGTATGAAGTAAATATAAAAAGAGGCTTTATTTTTTTACCATACCTCTTGTTTATTTATATTGATATTTATTTACCATACTTCTTTTATTTACCATGGTGTTTGGCCTATAGGCTTGGTATATACTTAGATGTTGATTTCTAATCATATTTGATATATTTTTTGTATTTATCATAACTCTGTATACCTCTTTTATATTTACTTATTTACCATATCTCTTTTATAAATACAGTATTTGGTCCATAATATTTAGCCCATGGTATTAATAATAATTTGTCCCATGGTATTTGTAGTGGTGGATTTGACGCACGGGTGTACGAAATCGCACCAATTTAAGGGGTCTGGTCTACCCCTATAAAATATTGGTCACAGGCAGAAAGTGGTGGAGCTCAAAAGCATATAATCTAGAGGAAAAAATATGCAAATGTATGCTCAAAGTAAACTAAAAACTAAAACAAAAATATACAGAAGCTATTGAAGAGAGTCAAAATGACAATAATGCAAACGATAGCTCAAAGGCCTCTTCTTATTAAACGTTTGATATGGAGAAGAGTTTTTACCCACTTGCCAAAGGGCCCCTAGATAATGGTTCTAGGACCCGATGCAAGGATGTTGGTTTCCAAGCTCTGCCTCTGATGCAGTCTCCCTCTCTCTCCGCTGTGATGGACTAGGATTTTTAGGTGGCCAACAATCGAGTCCCCTCTATCTGATCCAGCTCCGGGTCACACACACTGATGGTATTGCTTGGGCAATTATGGCCAGCATAATAATGTGATCACCCTTTCTTCATCTCTTGGTGGCTTTATATAGGGGATTTTAAATCCTCCTTCCCTCCCTTGGTGCATGATAGATGGTGACCCAAGGGAGAGGTATGATTCCATTGTGTGCTCACATAGTATCCAAGGAGGCGTTTGGTGGCTGTCCTTAGGTGGCTTCATATAAGGAGTAATTGTCCTTTGCTTTGTGTGGTCCCGAAAAGTGACATTTTTCCATTTCTAAGAATGTGCACTTATCGAGAAAAAAGGCGTGCAGAAGGCGCACTTCTCGAAGGATTAAATGCGCAATTTAGCATTTAAGACTAGTTCAAATCTAATTTTCTCAAAACCTTAGAGATTTTAAATACTTCTTGATTCCATAATGTGTTCCTGCCTTGTGAATCCTTAGACTTGAAATTAATTAATGTCATCTTTTGCTGTACGATTTTCTAGTGTTAATAGTTGCCCTGTAATGTGTAAGGTCTAGGAAGGGTTGTATAGCCAAAATACATTATAGTTTCTTTTCTGTATCGTGTGCAGCGAGAGAGAGAGACTTGTGTGAATCTTGGAATTGATAACACCTTGCACCGTTTCCGAGATGACCATGGCCGAAGGAACCCCTGCAAGCAAACAAAATATACAACATATATACAAAATTTCAATGAGGCGGGCATGTCCCATGCTCGTCATGCTATGGCTAGTTAAAAAAAATTGACAGATACATGTGTTGTCTGCATCACTACTGTGGTAGTGATGTTGGTAGTTGTTGACGACGACTGTTGATGCCCTCAGGGGTATTTTTTCTTTGACGATAGGTGGAATGTGGTACCCATGTGCGTAAACTTGGTATGACATATAGTTGTGCAATGTACACATATGTGCTGACTGGGACCTTCCCGTGTAAGCATTGTTGACAAGGATGCTTATGGAGGCATGGGTCTTCGATGGATCTTAATCAAAGTGCAATGGTTGTGAGGTACGGTACCATCTTGACATGAAAAATTTTGTCATATTCAAATGTCAGGATGATTGATGACATCTGTGAACAGTGATGTCTCCCACAGTGCCACCCGAGGATACCCCTTTGCATGGGGAGGGGTGATCCAAGGTACCACTTCCTTTTTGGAAAAGAGGTGTCAAGGTCGACAAAAAGGAAGCCTTAACCAAACCATGGGTCGCCGAACTGAGGGGTTGGGAACCTAGATGTGATGGGTTTAACATAGGCATGTTGGTGAGAGGTGACTGAAAATAGATGATGGGGATTCAGTTGCCCGAGGTCAGAGTATACTTTAGCAACTTGGCGACACTCATAGTTATTTCTTAAGGGAAAATCCCTGGAGTCAGTAGGACTTCCAGGGCGGGTGTGAAATAGTTATGAATGTCATGATGGTGCATGCATGGGGGTGAAATACTCTGACCAAGGGGAATGAGGGACTACTGCCATGGGGGAAAAGATGAAATATGAGGGTGAAGCGGCGAAGTGCATTGTTTGTTGTCTTTGTACACTTACCAAAAGAATAAAATAATGAGGTTTGGTTTGTACAAAACAAAGAGATGGGTACCCAAAAACATGAAAGGGTTCATTCACTGAAGGTGTGAGGATGGTGTTTTGCTGGGGGTGGGGGTCCCATTGGTTGGTCTCATGTGCAAGGTTGATGAAGCGGACGAAGAAGTATCGCAGATGGGATAATGCTGAGGGAGGTATGGTGGGCCAAATTTGATGCGCAGAGGTGCACTTTAAATCTGCTTGTACAACCTGGTCATCCAGGAAGAGGGTGTCAGCTTACATGGTGAACTTGACCTTATGCATGATGAATGGATGGGCACAAGGTGCTTCCTGGACTGAAGTGGTATGGCCATGGTGTCACTTGCTGTGATTTATGGTCTACTTTGGGTGACAAGTGCCATTGAGGGGAGGCTCTACCGACCAACACATATGTTTATCATGTGCAGGGTGAGGTGATGATAAACGCAGTCGGGTATGAGGACCCTATTGTTTATTTATGATGGAGAAATGAGGTCAGGATATGCAAAGTTTTCTAGGAATCTATCATGTTGAGGGTAGAATGATACCTGCTCTGAGGCTTTCAGTAGATGGTGTTGTAAAAGGTTTGCGGGCTCTTCCTGAAAAAAAAACAACTACCTTAAGTGAAAGCATCTTCTTTTCATCAAATATCATTGAAAGGCATGAGCTTTAAAAAAGAAGATAAGAGACAGATACCTGTTGGCACCGAAAATTTAATTATTTCGGGAGTGCGAATGTGTGGCATCGCTTCTGTTTGCTTGAGAGTTGTTACTTGGCTCCTAGTTTTGATTTTAGTTGCGGTTGCCCCCGGACTGAGATCATGGGGGGGCGTTGTCAGTTACTACCCCTATCCAGGATCTCCCTGAATACAGATTATTGTTGCCTAGGTGACCTTAGGTCAAAGACCTGACCAAGCCTTCTGTAGTAATCGATGCGCGTGATAACTCAAGAGGATGAGGCAAGCAGGTTTCCCTATCCCTGGTTGGTGTATGGTGGCTTGGGGGGAAGAGGGACAAATGGATGTCTTTCTGGTGACCTTATTTTTGCCTGTGGGTACAGGATGGTACGAGGTTCATTTCTGGATGCCTGCGTGGAGGGATCCTCTTGATAGGATCGCTCGATGGCATGTAAGGCATCCATATATCATGGTATCTCTAGACAATGGTGGGTATAGTGCCCATAGTTGCCATAGAGAGAGTATGCGTGATTGGTACGCAGCGGTTTGCCTTTATCTTTGGTGGTAGGTTCCTTTTTACGGGAACGTGGCATTGAGATGTCTGCTTCGAAGCTGAGGAGTGGTTTTAACTCATCCAACTCCAGACATATATGGGTAGGGTGGCCTATAACATCGCATATGGCACATACTAGTGATTCCCTTTGAATGGCAGGGGTAACCATCTTCTTTCCTCTATTTGCGGTTTTCTTGGCCATGATTACCAGTTTCGCAATGGGAAGTTCCTTTGAGGGGGTGATTTCAACCATTTCTTGGGTAGGTTGGGGCTCCTCAAGACTGAGGGGCTTTAACCCTATGGAAATAACGTTGGTGGCTCCTATTCCGAAAGGGGGAATGAGGTACCAAATTGGGAACGCCAACGATATGGTGTATAACACCAGTGTTGCCAAAACCTTCTGGGAGACGAAGCCAGTTGGGGGGTAGAGGAAAGGGGTTTGGGAGGCGGCGTAGGCTAGAGAGGTTTTTGTGGCCGATGCTTCAGTGTTTTTATTGCTTGAGTCTATGTCTTGACTAAACTCGATGCTTTATGTGGACAACACTGTTAGGTCCCTATATTACTAGTATAGTCCCTTATTTTTGTTAGTGTAACCCCCTTATTGTTATTATTGTACCCTTGTAACCCCCATTTTGTTATTATTGTGCCCTTAAATTATTATTGTTAGGTCGGCTAGGATTACATTGTGGCCCACTAGGATTACATTATGGCCCCATGGACTCCTATATATAGAAAGGAGGTTTGTAAATTGTATCATCCAAGAATTGTGCATTTATGTAATGTATTGGAGGTTGCCCCCTCGAAGTGGCTTATTTCTAAGGCGTTTATATCTCTTTTCTTCTACTTTTGAAGCTGGTTACACAACATTTGGTATCAGAGGTTTGGGATTCTAGGGTTTCGCTGCTCCAAACAGGTCATCGTGGCATTTTCGCTATAACTTTTTTTCTACGAAGCTTCAGAAGCTGAAATTTCAAGGGTGCGAAGCTGAAATCTTGAGGAAGGTTTTCTAAAAATTTCAGATCTTGGTTCGCAATATTTGAGAAGATATCATCTGTGGAAGTTAGGTATTTTTTCAGGCTCATAAACAGGTCATCGTGGAATTTGCGCTATAAATTTTTTTGTACGAAGGTTCAGAGTCTGAAATTCATATGGTGCGAAGCTGAAATCTTGAGGAAATTCGTCAAAAAATTTCAGAGCTTGGTTCGCAATATTTTTGGAGATAGGATCTGTGGAAGGAAGTGCTTTTTCAGGCTCCTGAATTGCATCTCAAAGAGGTGATCGTGGGAAAACTTCAATAACTCTCTCTCTGGGCATTGGATTGAAGTGCCGTAAAAAGTGGTCGCAAGTACACAGACTGAAGTTTCTGGGCTATCAATTTCAGATACAAAGGACAAAACAGTGACACGTGGCAAGTCGTACAAGTTCGCTCTACTGAACCAGTCCAGAATTAGGTCATTGTGGGAGATTGGACACAAATTTGTCTTGGAGAATCCAAATCAGGTCAGACCTATGGCATTTGAAAGAAGCTTCAGAGATCTACTACAGGGCTGAATTTCAGACATCGAAGATTTTCAAATACAGAGATAATTCAATTTCAATATCGAGCTCCTAAAAGCTAGTAAAAGGTGTGTATTTTTTTTCCGAATTGCATAAGTCTTGTTTGAAGAATCAAGTTGAATTGATTCCAAGGGAATCTTGTAGAATAGATATCAATATTGAATTCTAAAATGGCCCCTAAAAAGAATTCAACACCCATCAAGCCTTCAGAAGGCTCTACCATGACTCATGAAGATGAAGAATTGCAACATGATGTATCAAAATTACAAGAACAAGTGCAACAAATTTCACTCTCGCAAAGAGCAGCAAAAAATGAAATGGAAGTTTTGAAGAAAGGTGTGGATGGTTTGAAGAAAGGCATGGAAGCTAAGATGAATGGCATGGAAGCTAAGATGGATGGCATGGAAGCTAAGATGGATGGCATGGAAGTGGGCATGGAAGTTAAGATGGATGACATGAAAGACAACATGGAAAACATTAAGAGTGATCTAAAAGCATACATGGAAGGCTTGATGACAAGCTTAAAACCAGAAATGATTCCTAATGGCGGAAATATAGGAGAATAACCTCATGATGAGAACAAAATAAATGTTAATCATGATTTCATAAACTCGAATGTTGGTGGGAAGAACCACCATATTCCAAAAATGGATATGAGGAAGTTTGATGGAAAGGATCCTGTAACATGGATACTACAGATGGAGCAATATTTTGATCTCCATAACGTGCAAAACACACACAAGGTACGCATTGCAACTTTACATTTAGAACAAAATACATTTGTATGGTATCAATGGCTTTGCTCCCGTAAAAAAATTGTCACTTGGTCAATTTTTACGGAGGAAATGATAGTACATTATGAGGATACAAAGAGCAACACCTTCTTTACCCAATTGATAAATCTCAAACAAAAGGGTTTAGTGGGGCAGCACATTGAGGACTTCCAAAAATTGAGTATAAGGGTAACTGATATTTCAGAGGACCACAGGATTGATCTCTTCTTAGGCAGTTTAAAGGATAACATTAAACATGAAGTTCGTGTTCTGGAACCTGATTCATTAGAGAAGGCATTCAGGTTGGCAAGAAAAGTTGAATGTAAAATTATGGCAACAAGGAAGTCTACTACTCAATTCTATAAAGAAGGAAGTGTGGCTACATCTAGATTTCCACAACCTACAAGGTTGACACCACAACAATTGGAAGAAAAAAGAGCAAAAGGGCTTTGCTACGGTTGTGATAGCAAATACACTAAAGGTCATAAGTGTGCTGAGAAGAAATTATTTTACATAGATTGTGAAGAGGAAGAAGAAAATGAACAAGAAGAGGATATACACCAGGAACCAGCCCCAGAAGAGGAAGAAATGAATCCAACCATATCGTGTAATGCACTGGCAGGGATTACCACTCCTCAAACTCTCAAGATAAAAGGACAAATCAAGAAGAGAAAGGTAATAGTGTTGATTGATTCAGGTAGCACCCATAATTTTATTCATTGTAAGGTAGCCAAGGAATTAAATTGTTTCCTATACCTAGCACCAGTGTCAAGTGATGGTTGCAAATGGAGGAACTATAAATTGCTCTGGAAAATGCCATAACATCAAACTAACCATGGGGGAATATGTGTTGACTAGTCCAATGCTTTCCATTCCTATGGGAGGTGCTGATGTTGTACTAGGAGTACAATGGTTACAATCTTTGGGGACGGTAGCTTTTAATTTTCCAGAACTTTTCTTGAAATTTTTTTCAGAAGGAAAGGAAGTCGAATTACGGGGTATTGAAGGGAAGCCAGGAAGGATAATAAGCTCTAATGTCATGACAAAGCTTCTAAAGAAAGAACAACGAGGCGTAATTGCACAATTATGCTCACTAGAAGTTCCAACATCAAAATCATCTATTTCTGCAGATCTTCAACAAGTCTTGGACAATCATTCCAAGGTGTTTGAAACTCCCAAAGGACTCCCACCTATTCGTGATCATGATCATGCTATTCATTTGATTCCGGGAAGTGTTCCTCCAAACATCAGGCCTTATAGATATCCTTACTTCCAAAAGAGCGAAATTGAACGTATGATTGCAGAAATGTTAGAGGCGGGTATAATTCAACCTAGTCAAAGTTCTTTCTCTGCTCCTGTAGTATTGGTACACAAGAAGGATGGATCATAGCGAATGTGTCCGGATTATAGGGAGCTCAATAAGCTCACCATTAAAGATAAATTTCCCATTCCTGTGATTGATGAATTATTGGATGAATTACATGGAGCAATTTATTTTACCAAGGTGGATCTTCGTTCAGGATATCATCAAATTAGAATGAAGACTGAAGATATTCCAAAAACAGCATTTCGAACTCATGAGGGTCATTATGAATTTTTGGTCATGCCTTTTAGCCTTACCAATGCACCTTCTACATTTCAAGGGTTGATGAATTCCATTTTCAAACCCTTAGAAAATTTGTGCTAGTATTTTTTGATGATATACTAATCTATAGCAAGTCTTGGAAGGATCATGTTGAGCATGTTGACAGGGTGCTCAAACTATTCCAAGAGAAACAATTATATGCAAAAGCATCCAAATGTTTCTTTGGAGTACAAGAGGTGGAATATCTGGGTCATATTATATCCCACGAGGGTGTTAAAGTAGACCCTAACAAAATTAAAGTCATTAAGGAATGGAAAGTCCCTAAGACAATAAAGCAGTTGCGAGGATTTCTCGGGTTAACAGGCTATTATCGTAAGTTTGTTAAGAATTATGGAAGAATAGCAGCACCTCTAACAAAATTATTGAAGAAAGATGCATTTTCATGGACTCCTGAAGCAACTAAGGCCTTTGAACATCTTAAAGAGGCAATGTGCCTAGCACCGGTCTTAGCTACGCCAGACTTCACAAAAACCTTTATTGTGGAATGTGATGCCTCAGGAAATGGAATTGGTGCTGTTTTAATGCAGGAAGGAAGACCCATTGCTTTTGAAAGTCGTCCAATCAAAGGAAAATATTTACAGAAACCTATTTATGAGAAGGAAATGTTAGCAATGTTGCATGCACTAAAGAAATGGAGAACTTACCTAATGGGAAGACACTTCAAGGTAAAAATTGATCATGATAGTCTTAAACACTTTTTGGAACAAAGACTATCTTCAGAAGAGCAGCAAAAATGGGTCACAAAGATGTTGAGTTATGACTTTGAAATAATCTACAAAAAAGGAAAGCTTAATGTTGTTGCAGATGCACTCTCAAGAAAGAATGAAGAGGTGGAAGCATTGCTTTGTGCCATTTCTATTATCCAACCAGATTGGATAACCGAAGCAAGAGATGAATGGAAGGACAAAGATGTATGGACACTCATTCAAAAGTTGCAGCAAGATCCTAGTACATCTGATACATTTAGTTGGAAAAATGATTCCTTATGGTACAAATATCACTTATATCTTTGTAAGAATTCCCAACTAAAACAAAAGATTCTTATGGAATTGCACACTTCTCCTTTAGGAGGACACTCAGGATTTTTAAAAACTTACCACGGGGTGAAGAAAGAATTTTTTTGGGATGGCCTTAAATCTGATATTCGAAAGTTTGTGGCGGAATGTTTGGTTTGCCAGCAGAATAAAGTGGAAACAATTAAGACCCAAGGACTTCTACAACCTTTATCCATTCCAAGTCAACGTTGGGAGGATATTTCAATGGATTTTATCACAGGTTTACCTAAGTCCGAAGGAAAGAGTGTCATCATGGTGGTAGTTGATAGACTTACCAAGTATGCACACTTTTGTGCATTATCTCATCCATTTAAAGCAAGTGCAGTTGCTACTACATTTGTGGACAGAATTCAAAAGCTACATGGAAGCCCAAGGGTTATTGTGAGCGACAGAGATCCCATTTTTACGGGAAATTTTTGGACAGAGTTATTTTCTTCTTTGGGTACTAAATTAGCTCATAGCTCATCTTATCATCCTCAATCTGATGGTCAAACTGAGATAGTAAATAAATGTTTGGAAGGATATCTTCGTTGTTTTGTATCTGATAAAAAAACACAATGGGTCAAGTGGTTACCTCTCGCTGAATGGTGGTATAACACTTCCTTCCATACTGCAGCAAAAATGGCCCCATTTATGGCACTTTATGGATATCATCCACCATCCATCACATCATCTTTAAGAGAAAATTCGAAGGTTCAAGCAGTGGAAGATCACATCGAGCATCAACAAGAAGTTCTCCAACTCTTAAAGGACAACCTGAATTTGGCACAAAATCGAATGAAACAACAAGCAGATCAACATCGCAGCGAGAGAAGTTTTGATGTAGGAGACTGGGTATTTTTATGGCTACAACCATACAAACAAATGTCCCTCAAGCAAGCTAAGAAGGATAATAAATTATCGCCAAAGTACTATTGTCCTTACAAGGTGTTGCAAAAGATTGGTACTATGGCATACAAATTGGAGCTTCCTGCTTCTTCGCGAGTACATCCAGTTTTCCATGTTTCATGCTTAAAGAAGGTTATAGGTGAAAATCTTCTAGTTCAAACAATATTGCCAGAACTTGATGAGGAAGGAAAAATAATATTGGAACCTGAAGTGGTCATGGAAACAAGAACTCGACAGCTACGGAATCGATCAATTTCAGAGTATCTCATCAAGTGGAAGAACTTACCCACTGAAGATTCTACATGGGAGGATGAGAATTTTATACAAAAGCACCCGGAGCTACTCAAGTGTTGAGGACAACACTTTTTTGAAGGAGAGGGGCATGTTAGGTCCCTATATCACTAGTATAGCCCCTTATTATTGTTAGTGTAAACCCCTTATTGTTATTATTGTACCCTTGTAACCCCCATTTTGTTATTGTTGTGCCCTTAAATTATTATTGTTAGGTCGGCTAGGATTACATTGTGGCCCACTAGGATTACATTATGGCCCCATGGACTCCTATATATAGAAAGGAGGTTTTGTAAATTGTATCATCCAAGAATTGTTCATTCATGTAATGTATTGGAGGTTGCCCCCTCGAAGTGGCTTATTTCTAAGGCGTGAATATCTCTTTTCTTCTATTTTTGGAGCTGGTTACTCATCCAACTCCAGACATATATGGGTAGGGTGGCCTATAACATCGCATATGGCACATACTAGTGATTCCCTTTGAATGGCAGGGGTAACCATCTTCTTTCCTCTATTTGCGGTTTTCTTGGCCATGATTACCAGTTTCGCAATGGGAAGTTCCTTTGAGGGGGTGATTTCAACCATTTCTTGGGTAGGTTGGGGCTCCTCAAGACTGAGGGGCTTTAACCCTATGGAAATAACGTTGGTGGCTCCTATTCCGAAAGGGGGAATGAGGTACCAAATTGGGAACACCAACGATATGGTGTATAACACCAGTGTTGCCAAAACCTTCTGGGAGACGAAGCCAGTTGGGGGGTAGAGGAAAGGGGTTTGGGAGGCGGCGTAGGCTAGAGAGATTTTTGTGGCCGATGCTTCAGTGTTTTTATTTCTTGAGTCTATGTCTTGACTAAACTCGATGCTTTATGTGGACATCACGCACACCGAGGCCCCTATGGCATCGGGCGATGCCTCAAGGATAATGGGAGGATCTCCTAGGAATGACCCTAGGATGGACGATGGTTTGAATTGGCCAGGGCCATATTCTTGGTACCGTGAAAGACCATATGTGGTTGTATCTACATAGGGTATAATTACATCCGTGTTGGTTAGGGAATGCTTCTCGTTGTATGTCAGCTGGTTTACAGTAATGATGCGATCCTCGTGGGGGAACATCATAATGTGGAAGACAGAGGAGGCTACGGTGGACATGGCATACATATAAATCTGCCCGAGGAGTATATTGTAATCCAAGTGAGCGTCCAAGACTTCAATGTCTATGTGGACCTTCTTGCTGGCTAAACAGACCGGCACATTTTGGTAGAGGCTGACGGGGGTTGAGGGATGACCGTCGTAGGCTTGAAGCATTATGATCGAGGGTTTTAGTTTGGGAGAACCCAACTTCTGCCAAACATTTTTTGACATCATGCATGTCGATGCACCCTCGTCAATGACACATCGGTCAATAGTGATATTCTGGACCGATACTGGTATCTGGAAGGCAACCATGGAAGGAAGCCTAGGGGTGGCTTTATCTAAATCAAAAGTCGTCATGTGCGTATCGGCAGGGTCGATAGTGCCTAACGCGGAAAGTAGGGCTTTCTGTTGCTTTGGGCACAACTTCAGTACTTCTAACACAGACATAGTAGCGGGTGATTGAGCTAAATCGTCCACAATGCTATAATTATGAGTCGCTTTGGAGTAGTTACCTGCACGCCTATTTTTGATCAGTGGTTGTCATTGATGTCAACCCAAGAAGCACCAAGGGCTAACCCAATATTTCATGGGAATTTTGACCTACCAAATTAACATATTTTGGGTCAATAATGATTTTTATGGCTTCTACTTGTCGAGATGTTTCCGTTGATATATGGCATGCCATGTAATTCTTCATGGTTTGAGAGATATTCATGTTTGAAGTTTGTACCTCCAGTTAGTGGGCTAAAACCCCATGGGGTTGAGGCATGGGTCATTGAAAAGTCATAATTAATATTTTTTAAGCTCCTAAAATCCCTCCCACGTTCACTTTTTGAAGCCCCTCTCAACCTAAACATTTAAATAAATTGTGATCTTCATTTCCTCCTTAGGCAAGGGATTTCGCTATCTGAAACAGGTCATCGTGGAATTTGCGCTATAATTTTTTTTCTACGAAGGTTCAAAAGCTGAAATTTTTATGAGGAGAAGCCGAAATCTTGAGGAAGCTTCTGTAAAAATTTCAGATCAAGGTGCGCAACTTTTTTGGAGATATGATCTGTGGAAGTCAGGGTTTTTTCAGGCTCTAGAAATTCATCTCAAAGAAGTGACCTTGGTAAATTCATCATAAATCTCTCTCTAAGTGTCGGATTGGAATTTTGTGAAAAGTGGCAGATAGTGCACAGTCTTTAATTTTCACTCTATCAATTTCAGAGCCAAATGAAGAAACAATGACACGTGGCATGCCGTACAAGTGCACTCTGCTGAAACACTCCATAATTAGGGCATTGTGAGAGATTGGGTATAACTCTCTCTTGAAGAATCCAAATTGGGTCAGACCTATGGCATTGGAAACAGGACTCAAAGGAATACTATAGGACCGAAAATCAAATATAGAGGATCTAAAATAACAGAGATACACCAGATTCAATATCAAGCTCCTAGAAGGCAAGAAAAAGCTAGATCATGTGTTGTCAAGGGTTGCAAAGGACCAGACTTTCTACGGCAGAAAAGAAAATCAAGGTGTAGCAGAGGGTAGCATGAAAAAAGCAGCAACCAAGCTGCATAACAGCAGCAAGAAGTTCATCATATGAAGTCTTCAAGTGGGTAGCACTGCATATAATCATTGTAAAGGTATCATTGTACTTAGTCATTGTAAGTACATTATTGTACAAATTGTACTAGTTTCTATCTGCCAAGGGTTGAAGAGGCAATGTTGGGAGGTCTAGGATCATCATTAGGTGGTTGTGTCAAAGTTTGGGTTATGGTCTAGTATATCTTATTCTTCTACATCATTCTATATCATTGTAAAGTTGACCATTTTCCCTAGTACGTGAGTCCATTCTTCTTTTATTCTTCTATAGGGTGGTAGGATGGTGCTAGGGTGAGTTGTAGCTCATTGGGTGTTAGGGCATCTGTTTAGTTTACTACTAAATAATCTCGGGCGTTGGAGCATCCATCCAGTGGGAGCTGGAGAAGAATGCTTTTCTAGATTCTAGGAATTTGGAGCTTCATTTTCAATTAGAGTTGAATATTAAAGAATTATTAGAAAGGCATTAGGTGTTTTTTGTCCTGGAGTTCGTTTCCACCTTAAATATTGTGTGCATTTGTGTTCCTCTTGTTTGCTTCTATCATTGTACAAACACTGATAATAATTGAAGATTAACTAATGCTCTAATTGAAATGAATGCTGATTCACCCCCCCCCCCTCCAGTATTTCCAACACCTATTAGGTCCCTTTGCCATCTTTGGCAATGGTTCTATAGGCATCTTTGAAATGGTCAAAGGTGCATTCGGTGCACTAGTACTAGCCCCTGACGTAGTGGAGTTTGGTGGGGTGTCGTAACTACGATTACGTGTTTAGAAAAACATCTCTTCCCTAGTCATGTAGATTTCATGGCTTCTTTTTCCGGAATCATCTGGGTTTTGTTGCTGAGTGCTGACCGTCCCTTGGTGGGGGAAAGGTTCTTGCTTAACAGTGGGTTGCTGGGAAGATCCTCCTTGTCCTTGGTTAATGTGAATCTTTTTTAGCTCCGGGAGATCAGGACAATGGTGAGTATAGTGCCCATACTCACCACATATTGAACAAGAATGGTTTGTTCGCAAAGGTGGCCTTTTTCTTTGCCATTGGGCATTGCTTGGCTTCTGGTTTTGATTCTTGCTAGAGTTTCCTCGAGCCTGGGATCGTGGTGAGCGTTGTTGGTCGCTGGCCCCTTATCCAGGGTTCCCTTTTGGCTTATTTTTTGATTTTTTCTTAACCACGTTAGGAGGATATTTCTCCTGGTTATACTGGTGTGGTTGATTTTGGGACAACTGCACAAAGTTCACTATGCATTGGTTTGCGTAGGTGTGTCGTGTGCTTGGGACTGAGCATAACGTTGTCCCTTGTTTTCACCTGTCCATTGGGGGGGAGCTCTTCCATCAGTGTTTCTTTCTGTGTACTAGGTCCCCTCAACCAGAGGATAGGGTCCTCCTTGGTGATACGCTTGCGCCCTACTAGTCAAATCTTGTTGAGGCATATGATGACTTTGAAATCCGGGTTGAGAAATGTTCTGGGTATAATTATGTGCGTAACCGAGATTTTGACTATTGATGCCTAAGTAAACTTGGGTAATTGACCCAATTAATCCATCTGGAGATTTCGACGCACCTGGAAATTCTTGGTAAGTTTGAAGGCGCGGGGTGTTAGGCAGGATATTGTAAATGTATCCTGACTACGTATAAATCAGTTCAAGTTTCTAGGCTTTACTAATTGCGTCGTCTTCGAATGTGGGGTATTGCTGTGCCACATCCTTTGAAAACTCCGTTGTCAGAGTTTTCAAGAATAAATATAAGAGGACCCGATCGTTAAGTTTAGTTTTACATAAACTGCGACGCCACCTCCATTCATGAAGATGGTCAGAGATATGGATGGCAGGTATTTGTCTAAAATGAGTCAGTAACTCCATTTCTGAATCATGGTGAATGGGTAACTGAAAATAAGTGAGGAACGCAGTAGCGAGGGCGATAAAGGTTCCATGTGAAGCAAGAGGTTGCTCCACGTACCATTTCACAACTACTCCTGTATGTGTGCATTGAAATAGATTCAATCGAATAGTGTCATCGATGATACTATTCGATGAGCACCACAGGTGAAAGGTCATTACATGATTACCTGGGTCTTCCAATTGCTTGCTTTCAAAATTTGGTATATCTGAAGGGAGCTTCGTGGGCATGGGAGGCCATGAAGGATCGTGTGCGATGGGGTCATTTGTGAGCTTGGTTAAATCGGGTAGATTTAATGCAACTAAGAAGAGTGATTGGGATATTGATGCCATGGCAACATGTGAAGACACGAAGTTCTGGTTAGAATGAGGGTTAGTCTGTGACATACCCTGATGTGTGTTCAGCAAGCTTCCCCAATGGGACGTGCTCCTCTGCCCCCTAGGGGTCGAGGGGGGAGTGGTGTGCGCTGTGGTGTTGGGAGACCGACTAGGGTTCCCAACTATGGTTCCTCCAAAGAAGGATGAACCAATGATGGTGGCAGTATTTTGTCTTTGATGCCTGAATGGAAAAAGACCTGGAACTCCTCCCTGTAATGGGGGGAGGTCCAAAAGACGCCTGGATCGACGAGGTTCCATTGGGACTGTTCTGGTGTCGACCAGATTAGGTTTTGGAAAACTTTGAGAGGATAGAGTCTATGATCACGAAAAATTTATGCCCACATACATAAAACAAAGAGAAAATGAAATGAATTTTTCCTTTACCTTAATCTATGTGATCAATCAAGCAAAAAATATGGGTTTTGGTTGTTTGATCATGATACTAAAAATCCTAGAAGACCTATGCGTCCTCACACACTCAAAAGTAATTGGGCCTTGAGAATATTTCTTGCGAGTGCTAGCACAACGTCTCATAAGAGCTGGGGACACTTCCAGTCAGCCGAAGAGAATCCACTAAGGTAAGGGTAGAGGATCTGGGGCTTGCCTGCACTGTCACCTATAGGGTAAAGGATGCCCTAGTTTTTGGCCACTAAGCACCACCTCCCCATGTGAGTGTTCGAGTCTTGAGATTATTGGTATTTAGCTAACAATACCAAGTATTAGTCAGGTCAGGTAGCCCCAACTCATACCGCACGCACTACGCCTAAGCCTAACACCCTCTAAATCGAGTCTCTACCGCGCTCGGGTTTTCTTTTCCGTGGGTTGATAGGTGGATTTGAAGCTCCCTAAATACACAACTTCTATGTTTCAATATGAAGTATGATCAAGGTGGCTTATTGGATGTCTACCCCCTTGATCCTAACTTAAACTATAAATTCTTTTAAGGCCCCTGTAGGGAAAATTTAGTGAGTTTGGTTAAGTTAGTTTTAGGTGTCTTCCTTTGCTTAGTGGGTGAGTGTGTGTAAGCATATGGTGAAAAATCTCATAGTTTGAACATATGGATATCGGTGATCCTTTACAAAATTCCCCCAGTTAAACTATGTGATGTTGTTCCTGGCTCAAATGGAACACATTTGTAGATGAAGGGCCGCTTTCAAATTTTCCTAGTTAATCTATGTGACTAACTATAGGGAGATGGAAAAGTGTAAATATAGAGCATTCATATGCTTACCTAGGATCATCAAATGGTGCAAAGGTAGCCGAGATTACTTTCTCTAATAGACAAATCAGTCCTAATCCCGCAATCCCTAATGCATAAATTGAACTAAAATAAACAATTTCTACACTAGAAAATGAAACTAGCCTATGCATGTGTGGTCTTGGGCCACTTACTTGGACTAGTTAATCTAAGTGTGCATACCAGAATTTGCAAAACATAAATCGTTCGGAATGCAATGGTTAATTTGCTCCCTACTTAAACTATGTGAATATTTTTTTTTTGCAAAACCAACTTAAATGAAAACTAACTCTAGGCCTACAGAAGACAGCTAAAAGTAAGTTCTTCAAAGCTGTGGGGTATCAACAAAAGTGCTGGAAAATACATTAGGGGCTGCCTAGCACACTTAGAAGCAGAATAATCCAGAATATAGAGAGAAATATCTCATTTTGTGATTTGCGCGGAAAATTCTCTGACAGGTGCGCTTTCCTGCGCACAAGTCAGTCCTGAATGCATGCCCTACACGTATGGGAGAAAAATTGCGTGCAAAAATCATGCAAGTAAAAATATTAGGAGTTGCCTTCTTCATTTTGTCACTCCAAGTGAATCTAGGGATTGTAAGATGGATCAGAGGACTATCAGCTCCACTCTCCAGCATAGACAAAGGTCTCCCGCAAGAGATGGCATAACCACATAAACTTGTAAACCGTTAGTGGAGTCGCCAATCTTGTGGTGGTGGATTTGACACACGGGTGTACTAAATCGCACCAGTTTAAGGGGTGTGGTCTCTCCTATAAACTATTGGTCACAATCAGAAAGTGGTGGATCTCAAAAGCATATAATCTAGAGGAAAAAATATGCGATTGTATGCTCAAAGTAAACTAAAAATTAAAACAAAAATATATAGAAGCTATTGAAGAGAGTCAAAATGATAATAATGCAAACGATGGCTCAAAGGCCTCTTCTTATTAAACGTTTGATATGGAGAAGAAATTTTACCCACTTGCCAAAGGGCCCCTAGACAATGGTTCTAGGTCTCGATGCAAGGATGTTGGTTTCCAAGCTCTGCCTCTAATGCAGTCTCCCTATCTCTCCGTTATGATGGACTAGGATTATTGGGTGGCCAACAATCGAGTCCTCTCTATCTCCAGCTCCAGGTCACACACAACTAGTATTTCTTGGGAAATTTTGGCCAGCATAGCAATGTGATCACCCTTTCTTCATCTCTTGGTGGCTTTATATAGGGGATTTCAAATCCTCCTTACCTCCCTTGGTACATGGTGGATAGTGACCCAAGGGAGAAGTATGATTCCTTTGTGTGCTCCAATTATTACTTTGTGTGCTCACATAGTGTCTAACAAGGTGCCGGTGGCTATCCTTAGGCACCTTCATATAAGAAATAATTGTCCTTTTCTTTGTGTGGTCCCGGAAAGTAAAATTTTTCCATTTCTAGGAATGCGCGCTTATCGGGAAAAAAGGCGCGCAGAAGGTGCGCTTCTCGAAGGATTAAGTGCGCAATTTAGCATTTAAGACTAGTTCAAATCTGATTTTTCTCAAAACCTCAGAGATTTTAAATACTTCTAGATTCCATAATGTGTTCCTGCCCTGTGAATCCTTAGGCTTGACATTAATTAATGTCATCTTCTGCTGTACGATTTTCCAGTGTTAACAGTATTTTTATTTATTTACCATACATTTTTTTAGTTTTAGTAAATATACTTTGACATTTCAAATGTTTACATACATTAAATTTCTTATCTTACATTTCTTACATTACATCTACACATGTGCCTTATACTCTGACATGTCACATCTACACATGTACCCTATACTGGGCTGTAGAACACCTCTCCGTGCAATTAATTTTAGAGGACAATGTTTTAAAGATATAATTCCTCCACACTTCAAAAATTTTAAAGATAAAGAGAAATATCGTAACTCTGGAAAATCCTAAACCTAAATTTTTTCTCTTGATTTCTAAAACAAAGTAAAAAAAATTATGTAACACCCGTATTTAATGTTATTTATTAAAAGACATTTTAATTAGACACTGAAGTTATTTAATTTTTAGTTAACATATTAACAAGTATGTTAATCAAAAGTTGTGAATTAAAGTTTCTTACTTTTGAAAATAAAGTTAGTATGTTAATCAAAAGTTGTGAATTAAAGTTTATTACTTTTGAAAATAAAGTTTTAATTAAGGTATGATACCATGAATCTGATGGTAAAAGTTTCCAAGACTCCAAAATAGTTGAATAAGCAGTCACTCGCAGTTACCTTTAATGTGGGAATAAAAAGAAAATCCTAGAGGAGGAATAAGTGAAGAGGAACAACTAGGAAGCTGGAAGGAGAGAGCATCCAAAGCTGGTGGGAAACCAGTGGAAATCTGGTACCTGTTTAGGAGAAGAAACTGGACAGAAGTCCTGAGGTCTAACTCCTTGGAAAAATACTATTGTGATTTCCTACTTTGGTGAGGAGCACAGGGACGAGTAGAGGGCATCATTGCCTCACTCAAGGTTGGGTGGACCATCAGAATTACAGAAAGTGAGATAAGTAAATTTGATTTGGAAATAATTCTTGTATATTTATCTATGAAATTTATGCCCAGACATAGAAACAGAAATGTTGAATGTTGTGTTTAACTAGAAAAAAAATTCACAGAAGTAGAAAACTCTGTAAATGGTAGACTAAAGAAAAGTTTCCTCACTTGAAAATTTACTTATTGTGTAAGTCAAAGTTTTATGTGGAAGAAAATCTAAATGAATTATTAGTTAAAACTCCTGGGAGAAATAGTAATTATATCAGGTTTGACAAGTTAAACCCTAGGGAGGAAAATCCCAAGAGAAAGAGTGTCTGTCCAATAGGCGAGATTAGCTAGTACACAGATAGAGGACACATCCCCATGGGGTGGTCCGGTCACCCATTTAAAATAATTCTAGAAGAATATGCAAATAACATAAACTATTAAACTATTAAGCTCTTAAGAGAACTAGAAGTTATTGTCACAAAAGAAATATTCTAAAAGAACTGTTATTTTGAGCCCATAGAATTTATACAAACTTACTTCATAATTCTTCACAAGAGATATATTATGCATTTACAGAGAATGATTCTTCAAAATATAGCTAAGCAAAAAAATGAAGAAAGGATAGTTACAAACAATAAAACTCTATTTATAACTTCTTTTAAATAATCTGATAAACACTCAAAGTGAAAGACACATGGAGTACTGTAAATATAAGAAGAATAACTTAAGGAAGAAATCTGAAACATGTGTCCAAAAGAGCAGAGTTTATATTATAAATAAAGTTGAAAATTGTCACGAGAAAATCATGACTTCAAGAATAGCCCTGAGAAAGCCTAAAAACCAGAGGACGAAGGACGTGTAGAATTGGTAATAATATAACAGTTATAAATAAGGAAACAAGTACATACAAACATCATGGTTCAAAACTCAGACTTAAACCCTGAGTGGTTCAACACCAAACCCTCTGTCGAACGGAGTCGACACATGGCAAATCCCAAGGCTATGAAAAGGAATGTATATATATATATATATATATATATATATATATATATATATATATATATATATATATATATTCGTGTGTGTGTGTGTGTATAACAAAAAAACAATATACGATAACCCTTGAAGGTAACTGCATAGATGTGCAATAACCAAACCATAGCAGCCACTAAAATCATAACATTATCATTGTTAAATTACTCTCACCCTCAACGGGGAAAAAATGAGAATTAAACTCTCAATGTGTCGACGAAATATATAAAGCCTTAGACTAGTGAAACAATGTCTGAAAATCAACTAAATTAATAGTTGTGGAATTATCATGTAAACCTGAAAGAAAGCGGAGACCTTCTCAGTAAGGATTTGCTTCAGGAGAAGGCGAATGTGCCAACACAAATCGAATGTGGATTCAATACCTGCACGATGAAATGAACAGATGAGTTAGGAAGTCCTTGACAAAGAATTGTTAAAACAATAGCTACTGAACCCAGTAAAATTATATAACCCTTACCTTGGGTCGAGCACAGGCAGTGTGCCCTCAAGCCTGCATATAAATCATAAACCCTGGGTATTATACAAATACAAGACAATGATAAATTTAATGGAAATATTTGGTTCTGAATTTAAATAAAAAGACAAGAATACACACATGAACTAAAAAAAAGTTACCCAAAACAGAAGTTGGAGAAGGATGCCCTCGGCCAAAAACCCAATGCGAAGAGCTTGGTATAAACCTAGATGCCATGGCCTCATTGTGGTTGAGCATCTGTCGACAAAAGAAACCTGGAAATATTTCATTAACCCCAGTGACAATATCGTGAGCAAAAATGCACATCTAAAAATAATTAGCACAAAGTTCAACGTCAAGAGGCAACACACCCAACGTATCGTAGGGAAAAACACAAACTCACCATTTCCAAAACGTCAGTGAGAAACACTACACAACGAATACCCACATAGTTGAAGAGCTCGAGGACTAGAGCGATGGAGGCACAAGACTGGAGTGGTTAAGGTTCAGACTAGGGTAGGTTAATACCCTAACGAACCTAAGAACAATCTCCACCGTCGATGAGTATACAGATCTACGAAGGCAGGTAGAGCCACATGCCAACGCATTATTAACGTTCAAGAAATGGAGGTTCCAGACTGACAAGTCCTTAATACTCATAAATAATTTCAAATCTCTGTGGGATGGTCATAATCGACCAAATTCAATACATGTACTTCCAAATAAAGCTAGTTCTAAATGTGTATCATCAATCCTCCTCGAAGCAGGGATAATAAACCTTTATAATAATTGTAAATTGCAAAGATTGCAAGGCATAATTAAAAAAGGAATTTAACTAATGATATAAAAATCAACAGAATCCCTAATGCTTAGTTTAAGATTATATATATGAGAGGAATTATATCATTTTTTATGTTGATCATGAAATTTTAATTATTTAAGTTCTAGCGAATAAAAACTAAGGTAAGTTTCAGTTTCACAAGCATATTCTAGGATAATAATTCCTATGATAATTAGAGTGGAAATTTAAGGTAATTTTTTTTTTAATGATGGTTAAATGATATGTATGAGCATTACAAGTTCTATCAAAGTAGCGTTCAAATGCTGGGACCAACAAGGGGTCACCTAAATAACAATTGATGTGTGTAAATGTGCACAAAACTGAAGGAATAAATTCAATAAGAACAATGAGGAGGGGATCCATACATCAAACACCCAGGAATACAGGGGAGATTAACCCCTAGCCTAACCAAGAAGTGAATCCAGAAATGTGGGTGCAGCTAAGTATAGATTAGCACCAGCAAACCAATAGATTGCTGGAAGAACAACAAAGATAGACCAATAGGTTTTTGGACACCGTACAACAAGTGATAGACAGAAATGGTCCAGGTACGAAGTAACAATGAGAGATTGATGAGGGAGCAAGAAAGGATACTCAAGAGTCTTTCGGATAAGCATAACCATCCCACCACACAGCCTAGCCAAGAGAGGGAAACCCATGTACAGGGTGAGCAACAACAACACATTCATGATAATCTTGAGGGAAGTCACACCCAACGAAGCAAAAAGAGTAGGACTTACAATGAGGCTGAGTCTGAAAATTCTTCTAATCAGCAAGAACTGAAGAAGCAGAGAGTGGAATTGCAAGGGGACTTCTGGAAGATTAAACCCCCTACATTTTATGGAGAGGCTGAAGAGGTGGCAGAAGCTTGGATCATTAACATGAATAGATATTTTCAGGTGTATGAGTATGAAAAAAAACTCAAAGCCCAGTTGGAAATATACCAATTGCAAGAGAAGGCTATGTTATGGTGGGAAGAAGTGAAAAACGTATGTGGAATTGAAGACTAGAATGTAACCTGGGATGAATTCTAGTAATATTTCAAGGACAACTACTTAACAGAACGATTTTACGATGAAACATCTTAGGAATTTAATGATTTATGGTTGGGACAACTATCTATAGATGAATTCATCACCAAATTTAATTCCTTGTTAAGATACGTGCCATATTTAAAGGATGAGAAGGAAAAAGTACAATGTTTTTTGAGTAGTTTGCATGCTCACATGAAAGAGAGAATTGAATTTGTAGGTCCAAATAAAATGGATGATGTAATTCGAAAGACATGGATGTGCTATCAGTAGTCCAAGGAAAAAGGAGAAGTTGGAAAAAATTGGCCACCCAAGAAATGACAGAAAAATTCTTCAAGCTTTAGAAATAGTAGATCTGGAAATTATAAAGTTGTTGTAAGGAATTCAACGAATAAGAAAATTGGGAAAAATTAGCAAAGGCCCAAATGGACAGTCGAAGACCGACCCACTGAAGCATCCAACAGACCAGATCATGGACAATCACAGAAACTACAATTACAGTGTTAGGGATGCAGCAAGGGACATTATTACAAAAAATTCCCACACCATGGGAGGAACAAAACTACAGCTAACATGCAAGAGTCATCTATTGTGGAAGAAGTGATGCGAAATATATCCAAAATCAATGCTGCACTTGAATATAGACAAGCAGATTTCTAGCCAAGCATGATGGAGCTGGAAGGTAAGATGCATTCCCACCCTGTATCTATTTTGGTCGATCTTGGTGCTAGTTTAAGTTATGTAGATCCCCATATTGTGGAAAAATATGACTTACAAAGCCAAAAGTTTAAAAATCCTTGGCTAGTACAACTGGCCACGGAGGAAAAGTGAAAATTTCATGCCAAAGTCTCCAAATGTCTCCTCGAAGTTGGGGATTAGAACATAAAGGTTGAATTAAACATTCTACCTTTAGGCTCTTATGACATATTATTGGGGATGGACTGGTTGGAAGTGCACTGCTCACTAGTAGATTGCAAAGATAAAAGTATTTATTATAAGGTTGAAGATGAAACATGCCAAGATTTGAAAGGAATTAAGAAGCCACTTCAGCTGCGTCCTATTACATCACCTCAGTTGGGAAAATGCATTTGGAAGGGGTGTCAAATCTATGCGATTCAGGTGGGATTTTCCAACTCCAAAGGTAAGGCTCCTACGATGGAAAATATACCTGTGGTGCAAGACTTCATGGATGTGTTTCTAGAAAACATACCAGGACTGTCACCAAAGAGGGATATAAACTTTACCATCGAGTTAATGCCAGGGGCAGCATCGGTATCGCGAGCACCATACCAAATGAGTGTGCCTGAGTTAATAGAACTGAAAATGAAATTACAAGAATTGTTGGACAAAGGATATATCCTTCCTAGTGTGTCTCCTTGGGGGGCACCAATATTGTTTGTAAAGAAAAATTATGGTACCATGCGAATGTGTATGGACTACAACAAAATTAATAAATTAATTGTTAAAAAAAATACCTACAGCCTTGGATTGATGATATTTTTGACCAAGTAAAAGAGGAAACTATCTTTTCAAAAATAGATTTAAGATCCAGGTATCATCAAATAAGGATAAAAGGTGAATATATTTATAAAAATGGTCTTCTGAACTAGATATCGGCATTACAAATTTTTGGTCCTACCATTTGGTTTGACCAATGCACCTGCAACATTCATCAGTTTAATGCATGGCATATTTCATCCATATTTGGATAAATTTGTTCTAATTTTTATAGACAATATATTAATCTATTCAAAGAATATGGAGGAAAATAAGGAGCATCTACATATAGTGCTTAAAATGTTGAGGGACCATCATCTATATGCCAAATTCAACAAGTGTGACTTCTACAAGAGACAAATACTGTATTTGGGCCACGTCATTTTGGCTAAAGGAATAGCAGTGGACCCTAAAAAGATAAACACTATTATGGAATCAAGGGTGCCTAAAAACATGGAAGACATACGATCCTTTATGGAACTGACTGGTTACTACCGATGTTTTATAGAAGGTTTTTCTAAAATTGCATTTTCTATAACTTCCTTGCAACGCAAGCGGTGAGTGTTCAACTGGACCAATGAATGCCAATATATTTTTGAGAAATTAAAATAGTTATTGACCATAACTCCTGTTTTGAAAGTGGCAAATCCAAATTTAGAATTCGAAGTTTGCACTGATGCAAGTAAAGAGGGAGTAAGAGTAGTTTTGTCGCAAGATGGGAAGGTTGTGGCATATGAATCTAGAAATTTAAAAGATGATGAACAACGATAATCCACTTATGATTTATAATTAATTGCAGTAGTGCTTGCACTTAAGATATAGAGGCACTACCTATTGGGAAAAAAGTTTTTGATGAAAACTGACCATAGTAATTTGACCAACTACTTTAAACAGGCTTATTTGAACGCTTGCCAGGCTAGATGGAATGCATTCCTGAGTGAGTTTGATTTTGAGTTGTGGCATGTTAAAGGAAAATAAAATCGAGTTGCTGACGCATTAAGTAGGAAGCTACATCATATTTATGAATTATATTTTAATGATGTGGAATTCAAGTTCCAAGAATAGGTAAATAAGGCTGCAAAAAAATATCTTGAATATCATTTTCTATGGAAGCAAGCACAAGATATAGAGGCACAGTGAAATCAATTGGACTATACCATCAATAGAGAACAATTGTTAATATTTTGAGGAAATATATGCAGTCCTAATCAATTAAGTTTGAAAGGGTTGATCCTCGATGAGTATCATAGAACTTCATATGTTGGACACCCTGGCTATCAGAAATTGTTAACAACCATCAGAAAAGATTACTTTTGGCCCAAAATGCGCAAAGACATCGCTGGATATTTGACTAAGTGTTTGGAATGCTAGCAAGTGAAATTTAAACATCAACACCCAACCAACTTATTACAACCCATACAAGTGCTAGAATGGAAATGGGAAGTTATATCATTGGAATTTATTATTGGCCTACCGAGATCAAAGCGACATAATGACTTAATAATGGTAGTTTTTGATCGCTTGACGAAAGTAGCCCATTTCATTCTTGTACAGTCCAACTTTAAACCATACAAATTGCTGACATATTTATGAGAGAAATATTTAGATTGCATGGTATACCAAAAAAAATCATCTCAGATAGAGATGTGAAGTTTACTTCAGCCTTTTGGAAGGCATTGTTTACTGGACTAGGCACTCAAATCCAGTTCAGTATAGCTTACCATCCTTAGGTGGATGGGAAAACAGAACAGGTAAACTAGATTTTGGAGGACATACTATGAATTTATGTAATGCAACAACCTACAAAATGGGAAGATTATCTTCACTTATTAGAATTTGCCTACAATAATGGGTACCAAGAGTCACTCAAAATGAGTTTGTTTGAATATCTATATGGAAGACAATGCCAGACAACTATTAATTGGAGCAGTCCAGAAACAAAGCTAATGCTTGGATCAGAGATGCTGGCTAAGATGGAGCGAGAAGTCAAGAATATCTGACAAAATTTGAAGAGTGCACAAGATAAACAAAAACTGTATGTGGATCGACAAAGGAACTACATGGAATTTGAAGTGGGTGACCATGTCTATGCTAGAATCAGACCCAAGAAGAGTACAATGAGGTGGACTACTTGTGCCAAATTGGATCCCTTCTTCTGTGGACCTTTCCAAATTTTGGAAAGGGTGGAGTCAGTAGCCTAACGGTTAGCTTTACCAGGACACATACGACTGCATAAAGTGTTCCATGTGTATGTACTTAAAAGATACAGACATGATCCTAAGCATGTAATACATTGGCAGAATGTTCAGGTGGGAAGGAAATGGAAAATTAATATTTCTAAGAAATATAAATGACCATTTATTAATCTACCATTTGATGGTTGCAGGTCAAACCAGACGACGAGTTTCTGGTAGAGCCTCAAGATATCCTCGAACAGAGAGAAATAACGCTCTGAAAGCGAGCTAGCACCCAAGTTAAACTGCAATGGAAGCACTTTAGCCTAGAGGAGGTGACTTGGGAAGATGAAAACTTTGTGAGGGAGGCATATCCATAACTGTTCAGTGGAATGGTATAACATGAGGGATGATGTTCATCTTAAGCGGGAGAAGTTGTAACACCCGTATTTAATGTTATTTATTAAAATACATTTTAATTAGACACTCAAGTTCTTTAATTTTTATTTAACAGATTAACAAGTATGTTAATCAAAAGTTGTGAATTAAAGTTTCTTACTTTTGAAAATAAATTTTTAATTATCATATGATACCATGAATCTGATGATAAAAGTTTCCAAGACTCCAAAGTAGTTGAATAAGAAATTACTGACAGTTACCTTTCCTTTGGGAATAAAAAGAAAATCCTAGAGGAGGAAAGTGGTTCTATACAGGTGAATAGGAACAAATAGGGAGCTAGAAGGAGAGAGCATCTAGAGCTAGTGGGAAACCAGTGGAACTTTGCAACCTAAGTAGGAGAAGATACTGGACAGGAGTCTTGAGGTCTACCTCCTTGGAAAAATATTGTTGTGATTTCCTGGTGAGGAGCACGAGGGGAGTAGAGACGTCATTGCCTCACTCAAGGTTGGGCGGAAGCCATCAGAATTACAAAAAGTGAGATAAATAAATTTGATTTGGAAAGAATTCTTGTATATTCATTTATGAAATTTATGCTCAGACATAGAAACATAAATTTTGAATGATGTGTTTATTTGGAAAAAGAATTCACAGAAGTAGAAAAATCTGTAAATGTTAAACTGAAGAAAAGTTTCCTCGCTTGCAAATACTTATTGTGTAAGTCAAATTTTTCTGTGGAAGAGAATTTAAAATAATTATTATTTAAAACTCCTCTTAGAAACAGTAATTACATCATGTTTTCCAATTAAACCCTAGGGAGGAAAATCCCAAGAGAAAGATTGTATGTCCTGTAAGCGATTTTAGCTAGTACACGAACAAAGGACAAGTCCCCATGGGGTGGTCTGGTCACCCATTTAGAATAATTCTAGAAGCATATGCAAATAGCATAAACTGTTACACTATTAAACTTTTAAGAGAACCAGAAGTTATTATCACGAAAGAAATATCCTCAAAGAACTAGTATTTTAAACCCATAACATTAATACAAACTTATTCCATAATTATTCGCAAGAGAGATATTATGCATTTACATAGAATGATTCTTCATAATATAGCTAAGTGACAAAATGAAGAAATGATAGTTATAGACAGTAAAAATCTGTATATAACTTCTTTTAAATAATCTAATAAACATTCAAAGTGAAAGATACATGGAGCACTGCAAATATAAGAAGAATCTCTTAAGGAAGAAATCCGAAACATGTATCCAAAAGTACAGAGTTTATATTATAAATAAAGTTGAAAGGTGTCACAAGAAAAGCAGGACTTCAATAATAGCCCTGAGAAAGCCTAAAAACCATAAGATGAAGGACCTGTAGAACTGGTAATAATATAGTAGTTATAAATAAGGAAACAAGTACACATAAACATCACGGTTCAAATCTCAAACTTAAACCCTGAGCGGTTTTACACTAAACCCTCTGTTGAATGGAGTCGAAAAACGACGAAGCCCTTGACTATGAAAAAGTAAAGTATATATATATGTGTGTGTGTGTGTGTGTGTGAGTGTGTGTGTGTGTGTGTATATATATACATATGCATATGCATATACATATACATATACATATACATACACATACACACACACACACACACACACACACACACACACACACACATACACATATATATACCCACACACACACACACACACACACACACACACATATATATACAACAAAAAAACAATAAACAATAAACCATTGAAGGTAACTACACAAATGTGCGATAACTAGACCATAGAGGCCACTAAAATCATAACATTACCAGTGTTAAACTACTCTCACACTCAACGGGGAAAAAACGAGAATTGAACTCTTAATGTGCCGACGAAAATATATAAACCCTCAGACTAGAGAAACAACGTCTGAGAATCAGCTAAATGAATAGTTGTGGAATTATCATGTGCACCTGAAAGAAAGCGGAGAACTTCTCAGTAAGGATTTGTTGCAGGAGAAGGCAAATGTGCCAATAGAAATTGAGTGTGGAGTCAATACCTGCATGGAAAAATGAACATATGAGTTAGGAAGTCCTTGAAAAATCATTTCTAAAACAATAGTTACCGAACCGGGTAAAATTAGATAACCCTTACCTTGGGTTGAGCAAAGGCTGTGTGCCCTCGAACCTACATATAAATCATAAACCCTAGGTATTACACAAATACAAGATAGTGACAGATTTAATGAAAACATTTGGTTCTAAATTTAAATAAAAAGACAAGAATACATAGATAAACTACAAAAAAAAAATTACCCGAGACAAAAGTTGGATATGGAAGCCTTCGGCCAAAAACCCAATGCAGAGAGCTTGGTATAAACCTAGATGCCATGGCCTCGTTGTGGTCGAGCATCTGTCGGAAAAATAAACCAGGAGGTATTTCATTAAACCCAGTGACATCATCGTGAGCACAAATGCACATCTGAAAAGAATTAGCACACATTTCAACGTCAAGAGGCAACACACCCGACGTAGCAGGGGGAGAAACATATACTCACCATTTCCAGAACCTCGGTGAGAAACACTACACATCAGATACCCACATGGTTGCAGAGCTCGAAGACTGGAGCAACAAAGACAAAATAATGGAGTGGTTAGGGTTTGGATGGGGGTAGGTTGATACCCTAACGAACCCAGGAACAATCTCCATCATCGATGAGTTTGCAGATCTATGGAGACAGGCAATGCCACATGCCAATGCATTGTTAACACTCAAGAAATGGAGGTTCCAGACTGACAAGTCCTTAATACTCATAAATAATTTCAAATCTCCGTGGGACGGTCATAATCGACCAAATTCAATACATGTACTTCCAAATAAAGCTAAGTCCAAATGTGTATCATCAATCCTCCTCGAAGCGAGGGTAATAAACATTCGTAATAATTATAAATTGCAAAGATTGCAAGGCATAATGAAACAAGCACTTTATCTAATGATATAACAATCAATGGAATCACTGATGCTTAGTTTAAGATTATATATATGAGCGGAATTATATGATTTTTTATGTTGATCACGACATTTTAATTATTTAGGTTCTAGCAAATAAAAACTAAATTAAGTTTCAGTTTTTTTTTTTTTTTTTTGTAAATATAGTAGGGCCTCTCTATTTTCTATTTATATTTGCAAAGCAGGTTACAAAAATATAAATTCAGTTTCAGTTTTACAAGCTAATAATTCCTAAGGTAATTAGAGTGGAAAGTTAAGGTAATTTTTATTTTATTTTCTTATGATGGTTAAATGATATGTATGAACATTACATTTCAAACTATTTTGAATTAAACAAAAAGAAAAAGAAAAAGAGAGTAGAGTTTCAATTTCCATGGGAAAGAAATTTTATTGTGAAATTGTCCATAGATGTGGAATTTGTGGAATTTGATTGTGAAATGTTTGTTTTCATATGGTTTGTTAAATATAGATATAAATTCTTCATCGATATGGAATTTGTGAATTTAATTGTGAAATGTTTGTTTTCATATGGTTTGTTAAATATAGATATAAATTCTTCATATTCTTTATTATTACTTTTTAAAATATAGTGGACTATAATATATTATTATTATTAAATTTGAATAATATAGTGAACAATAATATGTTAAAATAATTTGACTAAAGTTATCAAACTTTATTATAATTGGAGCAGCCAATATAATGTTATTTTTGTGTTTACTAGCTATTAGTTTGTTTTAACCCAAAAAATGACAAGTTAGGTAATTATACTATTAAGAAAAGGTCGATGAATATCTTAATCTTAAATGATACTACCTTATCCTCTTCTAATGAGTCCAAAAGTAACATATTAAAAAAGTTAGCTATTCAAATCTTCTAATGAGTCCAAAAGTAACATATTAAAAAAGTTAGCTATTCAAATCCATACATTATATATTGAATAAAACCAGTTAATGTATTTCTAACATATAAATATGATTATTGTCATTTTCATCTTAATCATTAATTTATTCCATACTAATGTTTGTAACTTGCAAACGCAAAGGTATAATGCTACAAAATAATGAATAGCAAATAACTTCAAATCTACTCTCCATACAGATTTCAAAATCTGATTTGCACACCGCAATCATTCAAATGTATATATACTTATAATATTTTATATTTGATTAATAATTAAATTGAATTTAGAATCATTTATATATAATATTTATATATTTTTTAATTATTAAATTGAATTTAGATTATGTTGATTTTACTATTTGATAGAATTTAATATTAGATAAAGAAACAATTTATTCATCAATAAAATGTTTTTTTTTTTTTTTCTAAGTAATTCTAAATCTATTATGGAAACATATGGTACATAGAGTTCATGGCCTACATGAGGCAGATTGTCTGCAAAATATCAAAGATTGAGCTGCCCTTTGAGGGAAACCAGCCCGAGCATTGTTTAAGAGCTGCCTCATTCGAGGAAACCAGCTTTGACACATCAGTACTAAACAAAAAACCAGTGTCGCCCACGAGGGGAAACCGACTCATTCTAATTTTTTGCCTAAGACCGAAAACAGCAGCAATTGCCAAAAAGTCATAGAGACCGTACAAGATTACTTGAACGTGGAGCTCAGCTAGAGGCCGTAGTCGCCTGAGGGCGATTCTTCTTCTATTCTACACCATCCCGCGTCTTCATCTTTGTGGGTCGAATCACTTGGAGCTGCAGCTGGTTCAGCATCTCGAACTCCCACCTGGAAACCTTTAGCTTGAGGGTTGCTGGAGCAACCCTCTCCTCCTTTGCGCGAAGCATCGTAACCTGCAGGCATAGTGGTGTGCAGAGCAGAAGATGGTGCAGGCTCATTATTCGGAGGGGCGGGAGTAATCTCGGCAATCTCTTTGAAAGAGACAGTGACTGTTGTGATGATCAGAGGCTTGTCGGAAATTCTTTGAAAGTGGAAAATGGCGATGGAAGGGTTATGTAGGGGCGCGATAGGAGCGGGGCGGGAGTCAACATTCATCAATAAAATGTTATTAGTAAAAGATAACTTAATTATTCTTTAAAATAATTTAATTTTAAAAATAATAAAATTTAAAATAGATATTCATATTTGTCAAAGGGTTTTAGTTTGAGTGATTTTATAAATAATTTTTTTCCCAATTAAATAGGTTTAAGTGTCTAAAACATTGTGATTGTGGCCCATTTATAGCATGATTTGACAAACAATTTATTTCCCAATTAAAATCTTTTTATTGACCATAACTAATAAATGGAAAATTGAAATCTTTTTATTGACCATAACTAATAAATGACATTTTTTAAAGTTATAAAATAATATTCTTAAATATTTATTTTTTAATATTAAAAATATAAAATATCATTATAGATTTTGACTTTGTATAATTAATTATAGTTGTTTTTTTTCTAATCTCTTGTTTTCCAATTTTGTTCTTCTAGTTTTGGTTTGAAATTTTAATTTAGAAGACAAATTAATAAACCTCTTATATCTCCATTTATGAGAAAATCAGAAAAGCAATATGAAAATTTGGTTTTTAATAAATACTTGCAAATTATATGTTTAAATAAAAATTTGAATTTGTTGGATAAGTAATTTCTAAAATTAAAAAATAACTAAATTTTAAATTTAGTTAATTAGTAAATAAATTTAATTAATATAAATTTTATGAAAATGTTATGTTTTTATTTAATTAGCTAAAAAAAATAATTATCAAAATTATGTTTTTAGAAAATTTGATTGAACTAAAATCAATACAGACAATAAGAATTTTATATACATATATATTTATATTTGAAATTAATTCAAATAGTTATTTAATGATTTTGGATTTAATGCTCAAAGTTGAAGAATTGTTTATCATTGATTTCTGTATACAATTATATAAACTTTCATTTGCCAAATCTTTGTATTTTTTTACTTTAATTTATCTATATTTAAGCTAGATAACAATTATTTACTGCTATATAATTTGTTAAAACTAGTAAAAATTTATGATTTTGATTATTTTATTATATAAAATAATATTCTTTTGTTATATTTTATATTTTCCTTTTAATTATTATGAATAATTGTAATTTTGTTATATTTCGTATTTTTCAGTGGAGTGGTGATAGTTGAAAACATTCTTCACAATCAAAACAACATTACAGGTAAAATATTTTTTTACTTTTCCTTCCAAAGATATTAAATAGTTTTAAATTATTTATTTAAAAATTAATATCACAATGTATTATATTGTTAGAATGCTATATTTCTTATTAATAAATAATTGTTTTTCATTTTTCTTATTTGTTATCAATTTGTGATATGATGTTGTCGGAGGTCACCTTATTTAGAGTCGTGAAAGATGACATGAAAATATTGGTAACCCATTTATGATATTGTTGTCGGCTTATTTCGAGCAGTAAAAGATAACATCAAATGATTTAAAAAGTGTCACATGATATATATATATATATATATATATATATATATATATATATATATATATATATATATATATATATAGTTTTTGTGATTTATAGATATGTTTAAGTAATAATTATATAATAAAGAATTTTGTTGACGTATTTGTATTTATTTAAGTTTTATGCTATAATTTGATCTCTCATCTTGCTATGAAAATAAATCACACTTGAAAATAAACCACACTAACTAGTTTAAAATAAATGAGCAAAGTTCTTTATTATATAATTATTACCGAAAAAATATCTCTACATAAAATAATAAAATGTTATTGTTAAAAATTAACATACACCAAAAATATAAAAATAATTTAAGTAGCACTTTGCTTATCTATAAGTGTATGGTTTCTTACATTTAAAATCAACATTATGAACAACATTATATGTTATTAGAACTAGTTATAAAAATAATTTAGGTAGCACATTGTTTATCTATAAGTGTATGGTTTCTTACATTTAAGGTCAACATTATCATGAACATTATGATGCATTAGAATTTGTTATTAAATATTTATTTTAATTATAGTTTAATGAATAAATTAAAATTATATATATATATATATATATATATATATATATATATTTCAAAAATAATTATAATAAAAAATTAATTAAAATTATTTTTTTAACAAAATAATTGATATTTATTAATATTATATTTTTAAACTAATTTTTAATAAAATAATAATTATAATTAATTTTTTAATAAAATAATTCATCTTTACTAATATCTTTATTAGATAGAAAATTTATTTTTGTGATAATTACGTTAGAGAAAATCTTTTTTTTCAAACCAACTAGTTTGGTTCATCTTCATTACAAGATGATGAATAGATCATGGCATCAAAGAAATAGATGTAAAGATAAGTTCACTGTGACAACTAGTTTTGACAGAAGGAATCTTATTTTTTATCTATCATAAATTTAAACTTGATTCTTTCACAATACTCTTAATATTTCAAGAATATGTTTGTTGATTAGTCTATTTATAGAACCAATGTTCCAGTAGCTAAAGATTTTTCACTTTGATGATAGATTGTCATTTAATTGTTTAATTTTTCTTTTATTATATACTTTTATTGAATAATGAAACTAATGACAAGATTGGTATCATATGGTATGAAGTGAATTTGCACCACAAGGACATTTACAAAAAATACAATCCTTTTTATATAATATATAATGTTATCCATTCGCAGTTGGCATGAACTCTGCCATGAGATCTACAACCTTTCCCTATGTCGAAGCCCGATTTCCACCTTCATCCCTCCCTGTATTCTCTATGCTTCACTGCAGTTGATCTCTCGCCGACATGTAGACCCCAAGAGGGGTGGGCCCTAGCTCCTCCGTCCTCCCTCATCATCCCACCCACTCTGACATTCCTGACCCCAAACCCTCTTTGAATCTATCCCCTTCTGCAAACATTCACCCACACCAATCCAAAATAGTTAATGCCATTCATGTCGATTCATTAGCTGGCCCAAAGCTTGATAAGTCAAGTATCCCTAAGTAGAGGAACACAAGCCCATGTAAAGTGAAATCCTTGGAGATCATGTGCCTCCATGTTCCCTCAGTAAGGCTTAATGACAAAATCCATATCATGTCAGACTACACACTAATCCCAAGTTCATCAGGTTCTGGCCCACTAAAAAATACCTCTTGCACTAGATAGTAGCAATGGAAGCCTAAGGAACACTATGATGTCAAGCTCGGGTCCAAGGCTTTTTTCACAATGATATTTTCTCACAAGGATGACTTGAAAACATTCATGGAGGGAGGTCCCTACTTCTTCAACTCAACAAGACTCTACACATGACAATGTACAAGCAGGTTTATCCTGGACAAAGAAGACTTATGTTAAGCTCCAACCTAGATCTACATGTACTCCCTACTATACGTATATTATGATCCAAAAACCCTAGAAGATATGGGAAACAAGTTTGGAAAATTCGTCTTCCTCTCTGAGAAAACCAGACAAAGATTCTACATCGCCTATGCTAGATTATGTGTCTACATGGACATCTTTGAATCCTTTCCTGAGACCATTTCCCTAGAATCATAAGACAAATATTGGTTTCATATCTTAAACTACAAACATATTATGTTCAGATGTTGGAAATTCCACCAACATAGACACCTCTTTAGAGATTGTCCTTTGAAATATGTTAAACCAAATTGAAAGCATTCCAACTCAATAGATTTTGAGGGCTTCATAAAAACCTTTAAGTGAAGTCACACCAAGAAATATAGCACCTCTACACCTCTCAAGTGTGACACAAACAACAACAAATTTGAAGCGTTGGGCGACCTTCCAAAGGACCTGCAACAAGAACCACAAGAAAAAAAGGCCCACAATCCCCACTAAGAAATGAGCACAACACAATACTAAGAGAAAGAGAAAACTAATCGAGGATGAAATTCCATACCAATAACACACTATGAAACAAGAATAGGACACCCCCATTATCAAAGATGAGGATTTTACTAACCTTGGGGGACTAGATCTGATGGCCCTATAATATTCCTGCCATAGGAATGCCATGAGAACCATGCCGCCCAAATAGATTCACCTCTTGGCATCCACCGTCCAAAAAGCCAAAACCAAGTGCGACTAGGAGTTCAAACCATCACCACCAAATATGGAAGGAAGAATAGCAAAGATTTCAAGAGAAGGGGCCAGAAGTCATCCCTTTAGAGACTGGGTACCCTAGGATGAAATCTGGTTGACTCAAGAAAATACAGGTAGATATCAAAGATCTACTCCTCCCAAACCATTGTTCTCTAGTGAAGATTGTTTCTTGGAACATACAGAGTTTGAATAGCCCCTCATAGCAATGTATTCTTCATTGGAAGATCCAACACGATGTCCCAACAATATTTCTAATCCAAGAAACAAAATGCTTCAGAAAATACTTCGAATCCATAATGGAAAAATTATGAAAGAAGGCATGCAACATGGTGGTGGATGAAAAAGAAACCTTTAACGGATTTGGAATTTCCTAATACCCCTCTCAAATAGATATGGAATTTATACCCATAAATCCCTTTTTCCTTGCCACTTCTTTTCACTTGTTAGGTACATATCTACATGGCTTCCTTTCCAATGTATATGGACTTCAAGATCCGTCAAAGAAGAAAGACATGTTATGCCACCTCCAATCCCTAAAGGATACTCTAGAACCTAATATATGGATCATAGGAGGTGAATTTAACATTATCACCTATTTGAAAGAAAAAAAGGGTGGGAGAAGGCATCTATAACCAAAATCTTAAGACCTGGGGAAATTCATAGAAGAAACAAGCATGGTGGACATAAAGATGAACAATGGCCTCTTAACTTCGAATAACAAAAGAGGGGGTTTGAAATAGATATCCTCATGTTTGGATCACTTCTTGGTTTCAAAGCATCTAATTACTAGAGGTCATGAGTTCATTGTGGGATTCTCCCTCTTGTAGATTGGACCACTAGCCCATCTCTCTATTATGTAGATAATTCAGTAAGCCCCTTAAGCATCCTTTCTAGTTTGAACAATTCTAGATCTTAGGTCTAGGCGATCACTTCATGGATTTATTGAGTAAAACATTTCCTTAATTGATATAGAAAGACCAATATCGTGCTATAGTTAATTATGTAATGGGGCACAAGTCCATGATCATTTCAAACCCAAAGAACTAACCAAGAGATTCAAACAACTAGAAATCATGCATGTCATTTTGAAGTAACTCTTTGATAGAGAAAATTTAACAATAATCCTTGTTGTCTCCTCTCCTAAATATATTTGTGTAACTTCTCCATGGCATATAAATATATTTTGACATTGTTATTGTACAAATGGTCCTTTGTGTATATTTGCGCCATCTTGCACTCATTTTCTCTTCTTACAATATACCTATATAATAATTAGGGGTGCACATGTTTGTTCCCCCTCAATTAAGGATTCTAATATAACTCAAAATAAACTATGAGTTAGGATTGAGTATGGGTACCCTTCTCAAAATGCATATATCCACATTCAAACTTCTAGAATCTCTAGGACATGTAGCGGGGTTAATCGATTCTCCACTTCACATCCCAATTGTTTTAAAACTTTGAAACTTCAAGTTAAAAGTCATTGTGCTTTTTTTTCATTACTTTCTCCAACTATCAAACCATAACTCACTCTTGACAATGTCCCATTCATGCACCTGAACATACACATCCAATATTTCACTCTCTCCATAGATAGTTCAAACCCATTGACTATATTATGCTATCCAAATCTATTTGGTATAATCTATCATGTAATCCTTTGGGCATAATCCTTCAAGTACATGAATTTCCAATACATTTTCTCGAAATAAAATTTATTGCAAAATTGTGTTCACCTCAGCAGCCAAACTCCTTTGTATGAAGTCAAATTTCACCATACTTGGGAAAAGTTTTGTCTTGGTTTCTATGGTAACATTATCCATGATGGTCCATTTTCTAGCCATGTTGTGAATTCCATCCCCTTCTTCTATATCCAAGAGATCTGTCCCTTAAGCATCCTTTCTAGTTTGAAGAATTCTAGATCTTTAAATGAATTCACACCAAGAAATATAGCACCTCTACACCTCTCAAATGTGACACAAACAACAACAAGTTTGGACCTTGACCTACTTTAGATTATATTGGAAGACATACATTTTCCATATATCAACCATCCAACATAGGGAAAACAATCAAATCGCCTCTCTTCAAGTTGAGGCTCGTGAAATGGTACAAAAATTTGAGTACATTAAAAAGGAACCAGTGAACTACTTATATGATATCATGCAAGAACCTCAACCGAAGTGTCGGGAGGCCATAGACTAGATCACAACAAAAATATCAAAATTAGTCACTGAGGAACAAATCACAACCCTTATCGGGCCCATCTCAATCAAATGGTAGATGGAAAATCACTCGAAAATGATGGCTTGACTTTCACCTTCTCCAAAACATGTTGGCACTTCCTTCACAGTGAAATCCATTCCATTTTCAAGGAATCATGAAGCAACATAACCATCCTATTAGCCTTCAATGCGACTCTCCTAGATCTGGTTCCCAAGAAGGAAAATGTTGCCTCTCTAGGTAAATATTGTCCCATCACTCTTTGTAATGTCATCGAAAAAATCATAACTAAAGTCGTAGCTAACCGGTTGAATCCCATTCTCCCCTCCATTATCTCTCCTAAGCAATTTGGCTATGTGGAAGGAAGACAGATCCTATATGGAATAATCCTAGCTCATGAGACCGTTCGCTCCCTCAAAACCCTCAAGAAGCTTGGAATGTTCATAAATTTATAAATTTCCAAGCCCTTTGACAAGATAAACCAAAAATATATCAAAAGAACCCTTTGGGATTTCAATTTTTGCACCCACTGGATTTAATGGATTATGTCTTCGATCTCCACTTTCTTCTTCTCCATCCTTGTCATTGGCTTCCCCATGGACACTTCCAACCCTCAAGAGGCATAAGACAAGGGAATCCTCTCTCCCCATTCATTTTCATTCTCATTATAGAAGGGTTTTGCATAGCCATCCAAGATTCTCTTTAGAAAGGTTTGATCAAATGCATCACCCTTCATGGCAGCATTACCCTTTCTCACCAAGAATTCATGGATCACACTCTCCTCTTGAACCACCCCTATATTCTGTTAGGTTTCTATAATATTAGTGTATCCTCTCATTGTTATTATTAGTGTAGTCCCCTTATTTTTTTGTTGTGCCCATATAGTCCCCATATTGTTATTATTGTACCCCATAGAAGCCCATTATTGTTCGCATTGTGCCCTTACATTATTGTTCTTGTGTAAACTTTGATTATATTGGGACCCCTTAGACTACTATATATAGAAAGTAGGTTTTGTCATTTGTATTACCCAATAATTGTTCATGTATGTGATGTAAAGGAGGTTTCCCCCTCAACGTGGATAATTTTTAAGTCATTGACCTACCTCTTATTTTATTTTTGATCTGGTTGCATAACATTTGGTATCGAAGTTTTGGATTCTAGGGTTTCACCTCTTCAAACGGGTCATCTTGGAATTTTCACTATAACCTTTTTTTTTACGAATATTCAGAAGCTGAAATTGAAACCACGTGGGTTCGAAATACTAGCGAACCTAATGCAAAAATTTCAAATCTTGGTTTGATATACTTTCAGATATATGATCTGAGAAAGTTTGGGGTTTTGTAGGCTCCAGAATTTCATCTCAAACAGGTGACCGAGGGAAAAACATCGTAACTTTCATTTCAGACATCAGATTTGAATTCTATAAAAGGTGGCTGAAATTTCATGGAGTATAGTTTCTTTTATATCAATTTCAGATCCTAAGGTCGCAAAAGTGACACATGGCACGCTGTCAAAGTTCTCTCTACTACACAAATCCATAAAGTTCATTATGGGATATATGGAATAAATTTAACTTGAAGAATCCAAATTAGGTCCAACCTATGGCATTGGAAAGAAGTCTCAGAGGGATACTACAGGACCAAAGTTCAAATATTGGGGATCCTAAATTACAGAGATACAACATATTCAATATCGAGCTCCTAAAAATAAAGAAAAAGGTGTGTAGTTTTTTTAAAATTTCATAAATTTTGTTTGAAAAATTAGTTTGAAGTGATTCCAAGAGAATATCGAAGCACTAATATCACTATTGGGTTATGAAATGCATCCAAAAAATAATTCCACACCCATTAAGCCCTCATAAATCTATACCTGTTAGGAAATTATATATTACAGAGCAATGGAACAGATAAAATATGCGAAAAAACAAACACATAAATAACATATAAAACAAAAGAGACATAGATATATGTGGTTCACCCAGCTTGGGCTACGTCTGCGAAATTTCCAACCCTTCCTTTCTATTATCCAACAAAATGAAGAGGCACAACCTAAAAACAGATCTGTTGTAACACCATATACTCTCTCACGCAGTCCCCATTGCTATTTGTCACTCAAAGTATACACACCATACACAGATGTAATACAATACCCTCATACAATAGAGGGGTTTCCTTTTAGGGAAAAATACCCTAAATTAAACATAACTTCTACCGTGAGATCATCAGCCTAATGAACGGCCCATATTGACTACAAAATTACAATATTTTACAAGGAAATTTTACATATGTTTTTATCTTCGGGGGTGTTCCCCCAAAACCCCCCACCAAGGGGGCGGGGGGGGTACGGGCGAGGGAGGCGGTGGGGCTCAAAAAGGTTGTTGTTGCCCCCCACTAGACCGCCCTGACAGTGATCAAATGATGAGCAACGTTGCCGCCCTGTTAAGAAAAGGGGTCCAACGTGGAAATACATCTAAATAAAGAAGATAATCAAGCTCCACACCCAACACTACCATGGCACATGAAGAGGAAAAAGTGCAACATGATATATTAAAATTACGAGACCAAGTGCAACAAATTTCACTCTTGCAAAGAGTAACCAAAAATGAAATGGACGCTAAGATGGATGGTTTAAATAATGGTTTTAAAAAAACATGGAAAGTTTAAAGAATGGTTTAAAATTAGACATGGAAGGTTTGAAGGATAACATAGAAGAAAAAATGAAAGGCAACATGGAAGATTTGAAGGAAGGTTTGACAAAGTTGCTACAAGAAATGCCTTCTAATGGCGAAAAGGTATTAGATGAAACTCATGATGAAAAATAAATAAATGTTAATCATGATTTCATAGACTCTAATGTTGGATTAAAGAGCCACCATATTCCAAATATCGATATGAGGAAATTTGATGGCAAGGATCTGGTAACATGGATACTACATATGGAGCAACATTTTGATCTCCATAATGTGAAACACACACAAAAGGTATGCATTGCAACTTTATATTTAGAACCCAATTAGTTTTTATGGTATTGATGGATTTTCTCTCGTAAACCACTTGTCACTTGGTCAATTTTTACAAAGGAAATTATAGAAAATTATGAAGATACAAAAGAGAAACACCTTTTTAGCCAATTGATAAATCTAAAACACAAGGGTTCAATGGTGGAGCACATTGAGGACTTCCAAAAATTGAATATAAGGGTAAATGATATTATAGAGGATGTTATGAAACCAACTCCAAAAATAGAAGAAAAGAGAGATCAACACCTTATAAATTAGCTACTTCAAGGGGGCAACCTCCTTTACATTACATAAATGAACAATTCTTCGATGATTCAAATGAAAAAACCTCCTTTCTATATATAGGAGTCCATCGGGTCACAATATAATCCTAGCTGACCTAACAATAATAATATAAGGGCCAATAATAACATTAGTGGGGTTTTATGGGGCACAATAATAACAATATGGAGACTACAGGGGTGCAAAAATAACAATAAGGGGGATACACTACCACAATAAGGGACTACACTAGTAATATAGGGACCTAACATGCCCATCTCCTTCAAAAAAGTGTTGTCCTCAACGCTTGAGTAGCTCTGAATGCTTTTGTATAAAATTATCATCCTCCCATTTGGAATCTTCAGTGGGTAAGTTCTTCCACTTGATGAGATACTCTGAAATTGATCGATTTCGTAGCTGTCAAGTTATTGTTTCTGTGTCTGCTTCAAGTTCGAATATAATTTCTCCTTCCTCATTAAGTCTTGGAAATAATTTTTGAATTGGAATTTTGTCACCAATAACCTTCTTTAAGCATGAAACATGGAAAACTGGGTGCACTCGAGAAAAATTAGAAAGCTCCAATTTGTATGCCATAGTACCAATCTTTTGCAACACCCTGTAAGGACCATAGTAATTTGGCGATAATTTATTATCCTTATTAGCTTGCTTGAGTGACATTTTTTCCCATGGTTGTAGCCGTAAAAATAATCAGTCTCCTACATCAAAACTTCTCTCGCTGTAATGTTGATCTTCTTTTTGTTTCATTCGATTTTGTGCCAAATTTAGGCTATCCTTTAGGAGTTGGAGAACTTGTTGTTGATTCTCGATGTGATCTTCCACTGCTTGGAGCTTAGAATTTTATCTTAAAGATGATATGATGGATGGTGGATGATATCCATAAATTGCCATAAATTGGGTCATTTTTGCTACAGTATGGAAGGAATTGTAATACCATCATTCAGCCAAAGGTAACCACTTGACCCATTGTGTTTGTTTATCATATACAAAACAACAAATATATCCTTCCAAAAACTTGTTCACTATATCAGTTTTCCCATCGGATTGAGGATGATAAGATGAGCTATAGGCTAGTTGAGTAACCAAACAAGAAAATAATTTCGTCCAAAAATTTCCAGTGAAAATGGGATCTCTGTCGCTTACAATAATCTTTGGGTTTCCATGTAGCTTTTGAATTGTTTCCATAAATGTAGTAGCAACTTTACTTGCTTTAAATGGATGAGATAATGCAAAAAAGTGTGCATACTTGGTAAGTCTATCAACTACCACCATGATGACACTCTTTCCTTCAGACTTAGGTAAACCTGTGATAAAAACCATTGAAATGTCCTTCCAACATTGAATTGGAATGGGTAAAGGTTGTAGCAGACCCAGGGTCTTAATTGTATCAACTTTATTTTGCTAGCAAACCAAACATTTTGCCACAAAATTTTGAGTATCAGATTTAAGGCCATCCTAAAAAAATTGTTTCTTCACCCTGTCGTAGGGTTCGGTCACTTGGATGAGAAGTAATTACTTGGATTGTAAGGAGGTCGGGGGTCACGGGTTATCCCACCCAATAGTATAAGGAAGTATGAGGTCAAGGGAAATCCCTTTAGTGGGATAAGCTTCCTTCATATATTTCATTCCAACCTCGGGTTAGGTGAGAAAGAGTAATGTTAGAGTGGACTCTACTTGCTCACTACTTGCTTGAGGTGAGAGTACAACTATTAAGCATCTGATTAAACAATAGAGTAAGAATCAAAGCCAAAAGAAAAGGCAAGGGCAGAAGTGAAAGTTTCATTATAAATTTAAGTTTCCCGGTTGAAAGCAGCTAGAGCACATGCATAGCCAGCAAGGGTAGGCAAGATACCTTAGGGGAGTAACACTATGGCTATTTTTCAGGTCAGACTTAAACCCTTGATACCATTGGATTCATTAAGACAACAAGCTATCATTTCCAAGAGATTCATGGATCTCAGTGTCATCATTGCTAGAATATGCCCAGCCAGACTGCTTCCCTCCTTCAGTTGAACTACTCTAACTTCATGAGAGTTGATGTAATGAAATTTATCTTGATGTGAAACCACTGCTTCTGCCTCTGCGGGATCCACTAAGCGCAGATGTGGGTCTTTATAAAGGGGTCTATTTCAGGCTTACCTCACAAATAAAGGAGTCATAATGCTTACATGTAGCAACTTCTTGATGCAGGGATTCTGCTAGAAAGCAGATCCTGGCATATAAGAAACTCACTGCTCAATCAAGATCAAAAAAATGTTCAATTCTTCTATAGAATAAATCCATAAAAACATTTAGCTTAAATTCACATGAAGGTAAAAAGAGCCATGCAAATCAACTCCATTAACTATATCAAAATTCTGTGGCCAAATATTACATTGGGCGGCCTCTAGCTCTTGGCCCTTCAAACCTCTCCTCACTCACTCAACTCTTCACTATCTCAGTTCTTCAACTATATCTTTTTTCCTCACAAAACACTCACATTTATACACAAATAATGAATTTAATTCATCCCAAAAATCTCTCCACCTAATCCTCAACTAAATCTAATTTAAATTCATTTTAGGTGTGGACTCAACAATGTCCCATACATAGAATTCCTACTTCCCTGAATTTGCTACCTAATTCTATTTTCTCTCATATCCTTTTAATTAATAAAAGAATATATACAAAATCCTCACTTTTATAATTTATCTCCTACTTTATTTAAAAATAACAAATTAATTAATAAAACAATTATAATGTCACACCCCCCTTTATTACATAATTAAAAAATGAAAATTGGCCTTGGTGCTCCTGCATCAGACTCCCAAGGTTGAAATTAATCATGATCGCCTGATCATGTGTTCGGATCTTCATTTGCCAGGATCCCATATCTTGTGCTCTAACTTTCCATTTTTTTTAGCTTCTGTCTGTTGTTCTTCTCCAGGTCTCCACAGTTTATGTTGCATTGCCCCACTGGCAATGCTTTCACAATCTTTTGTTGTCTTTCTCTTGCTGCTTATTCTTTGTTTTACTGCTGCTGGCATCTTCTAGGATATGTTCATCATTATCCTCCTTATTAGTTCAATTTACCGATCCAATATATTACATCCAGCATTGGAAATAAAACCTGTACTCACAAAACAATTGCTAGAATAAAAAACATAAGGCTTCAGTGCCCCTTCTGCTGCTGGAAACATTTCAGTATGTTGCTATGAAATTCCCTCATCCATCAGCACATTAGTATGTTGATTGAATTCCTCTGTGAGACTATCATTTAATCCCTCCTCCACATCATCTGTTTGAAAAATGTTTCCCTGTTATGTGTCTTTTAGTAACTTTCCCTGAACATAGATCCTCTACTTTTCCAACTCTCTTCTCTAAAGATCTAACTTTCTGTATAACTGTTGTGGCCAGCAACAACCCCCCTTTTTATTTAATATTAGTAATTATACTAAATAAATGGGGACCCTTAGTTAAAAAATCCAAAAAAATCAATTAGTATTTGTTTCCCTTTTCAAATAAAACTTTCTATCATAACTTAGGGAAATTCCTTAGAAAATCCTTAAGAAACACTTAAGTTTATGATAGATTACAATAAAATCTTTCTTTGAGCGAAATAGCGCATCCATCACAAATGGTAGATATCTTTTGTAAAACTGAATCTTTTAAACTGCGACTTTGCGATATTGCGATTTTGCGATCCCAAAAAGCCTATACGTTAAAATACTGGTCGCAAATCGCATATCACAGAAAATTGTTAAAACGAATATTTTTATATGTGATATTTGCGATTTGCGATTTTGCGATTTGCGATATTTGCGATTTGCGATTTTGCGATATTTGCGATTTTGCGATGTTTACGTTTTGAGAAAAATGTGATTTGCGATATTGCATAGAAAATCGCAGATCGCAATATCACAAATTCTTAAAAGCTCGTTGCCCAATGTAAATCTTTTCATAAATCAATATCCGTTATGTGCTTTAAATGATTGAATTAATGAATGGATTGTCAATTATCAATAAAAAGGATTTTGTTTTGATTGAAATTTTGTTTCCGTTAGAATAATATATTTCATCCGCCATTTGCATTTAAAACTATCTCATCACCCTTCTCACGTCATTACTCTCACTTAACTCGTAAAACCGCAGGCGCGAAGGAGCAGAAGACTATACAAAGCGTTCACAGAGCCTTATGGGTAAGAAAGAGAAGATTTCAAATTCTGAAAACAAAGAAATGGCTTCACTGTATGCGGATACTGCTTGCAATAAGGATGCCGGTATCACCACCTGGGAAGGAATGTATAATTTGCTTGAAGAAGAAAATCCCAGGGTGATGCAAGTTGCGGCTACTGCAGGCTCAAGTAATTCATCTGAGGCAACCCTTAAAGAACTGGCTTGTTCATTTCTGCACCGGATAGCGGCAAGACCAAGAATTCTTCCGTATACAGACATGGTGAAATGGGTGCTGGACAACACCGATATTTCAGACAGGCAATTTAAAACTCTAGATCAAGAGCTCATCGGGTCGTTCACTACGGAAGATTTGAGGCTGATGTATCATTTGCCGGAACCTCAGGCGACTTATAATAAACAATTTATGGAGAATTTTGCCAAAGAACATGCAAATTTGGCGAAATGCACATAGGAATGGACCAAAAGAGATGAACCATTGAAGAAAAGCAAACACGGTATGTACAGTACTGGTTCACTTACCTCTCCATATTGTTTTGATGTTGCTATGTTATGCAGTCTTTTTGGAAAGCTTGATATAAATATGGTCTTACCTAAGTGGCTTCCATTGTTAAATGCTGTTGTTAACGCTACTATTGTAGACTGGGCCAAGATATTATCTGACAATTTAACGACTGCCATTTTCAATTACCGGTCCAAACGAATTGTTTCTCAGAGGATTTATCCTCCTTTTTATCTATTTGCTTATGTTATGGATGCTATCTGCTTTGTTTCTAAATTCCCTGTGATGGGTTGGCAATGGATGACTCACGATCCTTTGCCTATTCATGTGTATCAGAAGGAACTGTGGGAATCCAAGTTTGTTCCTCATTTTTACAAGATTTGCCACGGCATAATGTTGCCTCTACACAAAACATTGTATAATAAAGATGCTCCAAGGTTTTCCCCGGAAGCACAAGTCGACATTCTCCCTGTCGCGCGATGCTTTGGGGAAGAGTGGTTTACCTATGTAAGGGTTTTTGGAAGCTCCGCTTCTCCTCATGTTTTACCCTTATATGTTTCTGATAAACTTATTGCTCGGGAAATTGCATACCAAACCTGTGGTGAAGGAGGTTTGACAAAGGAATTAAAGGATAAGAAGAAGGCCATTTGGCCACAATTTCCCGTAGCTTGTGGAACATTTTCATTATTTGATGCTGGACATGCATTCAAGGAAGTAAGCAGTATTACATGCTTACAATTGTTTAAATTTGCAAAAAGGTTATTCGACCCTAATGAAGTTGCTAAAAATTTCACCACTACGATCAAATTAAGGATATTTTCCGGAGAAGAGGATCCTTTCGATGATATATTCCTAGGAAAATCCACACTGAAAGAAATTCTACATTCAGCACAGATGCAGTTATCTCCAGAACAATTTCAAGAATTTAAAGTTTACAGAGAAAGAAGACTGGCCACTATCCCTTTGGAAAATTTATGTGTGGAACCCGCAAGGGAACCAACTCCTAGTATCAGTCTCAACGGCAGTTCAAGTACAGATAAGTCTAAGTCAAAATCTGAAAGAGAGACTTCTGAACGTTCTAATAAGTCTAATGAAGAGCAAGATAAAATTGAAGAATTATTGAAAGATACTGCTCAATCGAAAGAGCTTTCACATCAGCAAATTTTGACTTCTCAGCAGATAAATCCTCCTCCTACCAATGTACAGCAACAGTCAGTCACAATTGAATTAGACAAAGAATGGGAAAGATTTAATCAATTGGTTAATGTGGAAGGACAGAATATACAGACCCCTGTACAAACAACAAAAGTTTTGAGCACAGGAATAAGTAGCACAGTCACAGAAACTGAGCACATACCTATCACTCCCTCGTCTAAAATTGTACTTAATGTAGAGGACATTCCTCCTCTAGATGTATTCTACAACCCGAAGTACAAAGCAGTAGTGAAGAAACAAAGGAAAAAGAGAAAATTAGAAGGTGCAATTGCTACTGAAGCAGAACAATTAGATGTCTTATGGAAGGATCCTACCACAGAGCCTACTGATAATCTTGCTAAGTTATCTCAAATTACAGGGGTTGATGCTTCTGCAACTATTGACAAAGCATTTTAAATACAACTCTTATTAAATGAAAAATAAGAACAAATACAAGTTCTGCAACAGCAATTGCAACAGGTACAGGCCAATAATGAAGCACAGATGAAACTTGAAAAGTTACAGCAACAACTTCAAGAAATGCAAATTGGACATCAAAAAAGTTTGGTTGATAAAGAGAAACAAATACAGATTATCCAAGATCGGCAAAAAGATGATCCTAAGCTTCCATAGTTTATTTCAGAAACTATTTCTTTAAACAATCAACTATTGCGACAAGAAGAAGTATTATGCCAAAAAATCTTGCAATGGAATTATTTTTGTCAAGAAAGTGATAAGATCACTAATCATGTCGTAGATTTACGAAATGATTATGATTTAATTAATGAAAAATTTATTGATTATTTGGTATGGAAAAAAATAGAGGAAGGAAGAAAAGCTGGTGCACCAATTATTAATGAAAACCATAAAGAAATACTTTTCAATGACTGGGATGCACAAATCAGAAGGGCAGAAAAAGAAGCAGAAGAGTCGGCTACAGTAGCAAGCAGTCTTACTAATTGTGTGAATGAAAATTTGCACAAAGCAAATTTGATTTCAGAAAATGTTCCGGGATATCTTCCACAAGCGCATCAATTGCAAACAGAATGGAGACAAAAGGCGGAAGAAAAAGCAAAATCAATCCAAGGGTTGACAAGATTAAACTGGGATTCTTACTGGACATACCTAGTGAAACCACACAGTCAACACAGTGCGCTTAATTGCATCATTAATTCTGCTGAGAAGATTGCGCCTACACTTGCCGATTCTGTCTTTTCAGGACAGTTAAAATCTGAAGTCGGTCAACCACATCTTCTCAAAACAATGCTAGATGCCTGCAAGTTTAAAGATCAAGTTCCTAAGTAGTTACTTAATAGTCTTTATTTTTAGATTTAGTTTTAGTTTTACTGTATTTTTGCCTAGGAAAAGGACGGTCATTTAAACCGAATCCTTAATTTTTGTAATAAACTATTTTTAGATTTAGCTAGTAGTATTTAAACCCTTCTCATGCATTTATAGAGGGGTCCTGGATTATAATATTTTTGACTTGGAGATTACATTTCTGTACTCCACTAGCTCTTATATTTTATAAAGGATCACATCTGGTGATTTTATGCAGAATTATCTTTAAAGTGTTGCATTTTTGTACCTTGGATTTGATTTTGCATCAGAATTACTGGATTAGAGTATCAGATTTCATTTGAAAGCTTTCAAGATGGATAAGGTATTTCTATCTGTTCACTATTGATTTCTTTTGTCTTATGATATTCACTTTAAAATTTGCTATCATTTATATACATTTGGTTTTAACAACGTTTCTTTATATATCATTTTTTAGTATAATTGAAATGTTATCTTTCATAAGTATATGTAGATGATATACAATGATGAATAAAATATGCTAATATAACTCTGTTTAATTTCTTAAACAGAGTTATCTTTATTTGTTTCTACACATTTCGATTAAACGATAATACATTTTTATGATTATTGTTCAAACGGAATAATTTGAAGTTGTATTCACATATGATTGCCCGGGTTAGTTTTAGAATTTCTTTATCAGTATTTAGTTTAAATTAGATAGTTTTATTTCAGTCATCTAGTCCCATTTTCACTCATCCAAATCAACCCATCACCAATCCATTAGTTATAAGGAAACTGGTCCTTTCAATCCAGTCGGAGCCACCATACCAAACGGATAAGGAGCTGTCCTAAGGTCCCGACCGGGTGGTTTTCCCCAATGTTTGAAGCAAAGATTTTCTAGGCTTCAACAATAACCTAACAATCTCAACTGGAGTAGAACTTGGAAATTTTACACAACTTTCCATCCCTTCATTTTTTTTTTACTAATCATTAGATGGTCGTTCTTCCCCCGCTTCAATACTATGCTGAATATTTCCATAAGACCCCTCTGTCTTCATTTCTTCCTGTTGTAACCAATCAACACATTCCTTCTTTGAAAGGAATTCTCTACCAGACTTTACCTCATTAATTTCATTCTCCTTTTTTACAGTACCATTAGATTGTTTGCCGTCTTTCGCACATCCTGCAAACATACATAAACTGTGAGAAAAATTGCAAGGCTTCATAGCCTCACCTGCTTCTCTTACGAACACATCTTCAGATGCTTCTGAACTATCCCAATAGTTCATGAGATCTTCCTCACTGATCTCTTCACCCATAATTTCGCCATGTTCCGGGCCACAAATGGAAACATCCATTTTTAACTCAACCTCTCTGAGTTCTTCACAACTCAACATCTGCTCGAGCTTCCTCAGCTCCTCCATCAACTGTATGTTTACTTGATTTTCCCTCCTTGCGTGTAGCTTCTGCCACTTCACCTTCTTTCTCATGGTCCAACCATGTGTCTGGTTTCTCACATTTTCCTACAAAAACTCCATTAACAATTCAAGGTGAATTGTTATCTCAGCCTTCTCCCACTCGTACTCTTCATCAGATCTCTGAAAATGACTATCAACAGTCATCTTCCCCTCCTTTGTGAACTGCATCTATTCACGTGTGGACTTCATTTAATCCACTTCCCTGCAATCCTTCACACTTATCATTTATCAAAATGAAAGTTCTCAACCTATGCTTGGCTTCTCTCTGTCTTGGAACCAATCCCTGACAACCTTCTTGCTACAATTTGCTGCAAACAACACTTTAGCAACGCATGTGTTACAATGACCAATTCTTTGGGTGTCGGGATCCACCGATCATGCACCCAATTACATTCAGACTTTGTAATTATCTTACGACTCTTTGACTTCATATTTATACCAAATTTTCATCTTGGATGAAAATGCTTAAGCTCAACTCAAAACTATCCAAACTTTCATATGACTCTAACACCTGTTTTCACTTCAAGACTCGAACCAAAATTATGACAATGGATGTTCAAGTTATACAATCTTCACTTTCTTTCATAATTCATTATTTATGAAAAATCATCAATTTGCCTCATCTTTTCACATGATACTGAAGTCTTTAGTCGAATTTCAATTCAAGTGTTCCATGATTTATTTTAAGGTGAAAATAAATAAACCATTCAATCTCAATATTCAAAAATATCTTCCTGAAGTATCAGACCTCATGCTCCTGTTAAGGTTATTAGTAAACCTCTCTTCCTGCAACCTCAACCCTCTGATTTCCATTCCTCTGTACCATCTTTGTCACTGCCAATACTTGCACGCTCAAATTTTGTCATCTTTAATGCAAACATTTCCCTCTTCCAGCGCTATTACTCAACTTCAAAGTCGCACTTCAAAGTCGCATCTTCAAACTGAAATCCACCTCTGCGTTAAAACTGATTCAAACCATCATTCTGGAAAATAGATAATTCTACCTCTGCATTAATTATCACTCTGGAAAATAGAAGATACTTCCTCTCCATGAAGACTGAATAAAAAATTTTCAGTCCAGCAAAAAAAAATGAATCGACTGCAATTTCATCAATGCTATGATATGAATTAGTACAACAGACTTTGATTCCAATTGATGCCATTTAAACAACCATAGTTCAACACCGATTCATTATTGTTGCAATGAGTCTCAATGGAATTGATTCCAGCAAACATATGTTTTAATACATTTTCAAAATTCAAAGAATTAATTCACTGCGTCAAAGGAAATTTCACTCCTACGTTAAGACTCTGGTTCATTAGTAGCAGAGATTATTTGTTTGGCAACTTTTCAAGCCAAAATCGTATCGATTCTTGCCAATCGAACCCCACAACTCTATACAAACTCTTATCGATCTCATCACTTCAATTCAACAGAAATTTAAGTTTTCTACGTTCTCATGTCCACTGGAAAATATAACTATATGGCTTCCACTACAATTCTCGTTCACTTTCAGCTCTGCATTTATTGCTACAACACAACTCATGCTAACGCTGCAATTTGGCATCGACTATTTCATTTTATCTTACAATCAGTCCAACAAACCATCGAACAAATACTCAAACATGTGTTACCTGGGATTTTTTGTATCTTCATTCGCAGCTTCCTCACGCTGTCTTTGAGAATTTGCGCCACTGCTTAACGCTTATCATTACAATTTGTTGACACACTCAACGTCGTTTAGTGCTCACACTAACAGTTGACTCAGATCTCATAAGCGTAAGCCATAAACATAGCTCTTCAATAAATAACTCAGCTATCACTGCTCCTCGTGCGTATTTTCCATACGGCTTAGACCACCTGCAGCGCAATTTTGACCTATAATATCATTCAATCTTCAACATATATCAATGGATCAAAACATCATAACAATTATGGCTTGCGGCTCCTCAAACAACATCAATTTGGAATGATGTTTTCCCTTTCATAAAATCCTCTATTGAATCTCATTTCGCTGTGATATATTAAAATGGCATTCAAAATCAACATAGAGTGCGTATAACCAGCAATTTCGAAAAGAATCGAATTCTTCAAATCTGATGCCATGGATCGGTCCAATCCGATGCCAACTCAAACATAATCTTAATGCACTTACAGAGCCAAATATACATTAAATAACATACACCCCACACAGATTTCATGTACATATATAGTTACAGACTCAAAGCGCCACAAACTTTTACACAACTCAATCAACTCTTGCTCAGGCTCTGATACCAAAATGATGCAGGGATTCTGCTAGAAAGCAGATCCTGGCATATAAGAAACTCACTGCTCAATCAAGATCAAAAAAATGTTCAATTCTTCTATAGAATAAATCCATAAAAACATTCAGCTTAAATTCACATGAACGTAAAAAGAGCCATGCAAATCAACTCCATCAACTATATCAAAATTCTGTGGCCAAATATTACATTGGGTGGCCTCTGGCTCTTGGCCCTTCAAACCTCTCCTCACTCACTCAACTCTTCACTATCTCAGTTCTTCAACTATATATTTTTTCCTCACAAAACACTCACATTTATACACAAACAATGAATTTAATTCATCCCAAAAATCTCTCCACCTAATCCTCAACTAAATCTAATTTAAATTCATTTTAGGTGTGGACTCAACAAAGTCCCGTACATAGAATTCCTACTTCCCTAAATTTGCTACCTAATTCTATTTTCTCTCATATCCTTTTAACTAATAAAAGAATATATACAAAATCCTCACTTTTATAATTTATCTCCTATTTTATTTAAAAATAACAAATTAATTAATAAAACAATTAAAATGTCACACCCCCCTTTATTACATAATTAAAAAATGAAAATTGGCCTTGATGCTCCTGCATCACTTCTTATATCCATTCTTATTACACCCTACCTCCTCGTGATAAATACATTGCTAGATTAGAATGACTTCGAATAATAGCTTAAAGAAGTTGCCAGGGGGGAGGAGGAGAAGCCAAATATCAGGTTGCAACCCTCCTAAAGTGAGATAGAAAGATAGAGAAAGTGAAGCCTATAACAAATGAACAACGAAGCTAGACGCAACATCTCCCAGTCAAGACCTTTGCTCTACTCTTAATATTCATCTTCTCTTTTCCTCGCTACGCATCGACTTTTCCTCTCATTCCCAAGTTTTTAAAAATCCTTAGTGTCATACAATGAGAGAGGTGTGCAATTCCAAAAGAGTATTTTGTTTTAGTTGGTAATTCTTACAAAGATATAAGTGATCTTTGTACCATAAGGAATAATTTTTCCAACTAAATTTATCAGATGTACTGGGATCTTGCTACAAATTTTGAATGAGTCTCCACACTTATTTTTCATTCTTCCATTCCTCCCTTGCTTCAGTTATCCAATCTGGTTGGATCATAGAAATGGAAAAAAGCAATGCTTCCACCTCATCGTCCTTTCTTGAGAGTGCATCTGCAACAACATTTAGCTTCCCTTTTTTGTAGGTGATTTCAAATTCATAACCCAACATTTTTGTGACCCATTTTTGCTGCTCTTCTGAAGATATTCTTTGTTCCAAAAAGTATTTTAAAATATCATGATCAATTTTTACCTTGAAGTGTCTTCACATTATGTAAGGTCTCCATTTCTTTAGTGCGTGTAGTATTTCTAACATTTCCTTTTCATAATAGATTTCTGTAAATAATTTCCTTTGATTGGACGACTTTCAAAAGCAATGGGTCTTCCTTATTTCATTAAAACATCACCAATTCCATTTCCTGAGGCATCACATTCCACAATTAAGGTTTTTTCAAGTCTGGCGTAGCTAAGACTAGTGCTAGGCACATTTCCTCTTTAAGATGTTCAAAGGACTCAGTTGCTTCAGGAGTCCATGAAAATGCATATTTCTTCAATAATGTTGTTAGAGGTGCTTCTATTCTCCCATAATTCTTAAAAAAATTGAGATAATACCCTGTTAACCTGAGAAATCCTCGCAAATACTTTATGGTTGTGGGGACTTTCCATTCCTTAATGGATTTAATTTTGTTAGGGTCTACCTTAACACCCTTCTGAGATACAATATGACCCAGATATTCCACCTCTTGTACTCCAAAGAAACATTTGGAGGTTTTTGCATATAGTTGTTTCTCCTCTAATAGTTTGAGCACCCTGTCAACATGTTGAACATGATCCTTCCAAGACCTGTTGTAGATTAGTATATCATACAAGCCATACAAAGAATAATAAGGGAATTAGAGAAAGAATAAAAATCATAGAATTGAAAATAGTTAGTTTTCAAAGGGGTCTTATTCATGGAAATGGTACGATGCCTAAAAAAAGGGGAAGTACTCTAGCAATAGTGCATAAAAATTGAGGTTTTTGTGTTAATAAAAGCATGCAATAATAGGATAAGAGAATTAAGCATGTAGAGACTTGCATGTATATGAGTGTGAGGAGAAGACTAATGCTAAAAATTTCATTCCAAAAAGGGTTTTAGAGATTTTGGTGAAGATTATTGGAGAAGACAAGAAGCTTGTAGCTAAATACTTGTTGGGGAAGAAAATTATAGAGGGTCATAGCAATGAAGATAAGTTTGATTCACAAGTTGTAGAAAACAAATGGTAGGGAATAGTGGGGAATGTGGCAGATCTCTTGGATATAGAAGAAGGGGATGGAATTCACATCATGGCTAGAAAATGGACCATCATGGAGAATATTACCATAGAAACCAAGACAAAAATTTTCCCAAGTATGGTGACATTTGACTTCATAGGAAGGAGTTTGGCTGCTGAGGTGAACATAATTTTTGAAGAAATTTTATTTCAAGAAAATGTGTTGGGAAATTCATGTGCTTGAAGGATTATGCCAAAAGGATTACATGATATATTATACCAAATAGGTTTGGATAGCATAATATATTCAATGGATTTGAACTATCTATGGAGAGATTGAAATATTCGATGTGGATGTTCAGGTGCATGAATGGGACTTTTTCAAGAGTAAGTTATGGTTTGATAGTTGGAGAAAATAATGAAAACAGAGTAAAATGACTTTTAACTTGAAGTTTCATTTTTTTTAAACAATTGGGATGTGAAGTGGAGTATCCATTAACCCCGTTACATGTCCTAGAGATTCTAGAAGTTTGAATGTGGATATATGCATTTTGAGAAGGGTACCCATACTCAATATTAACTCATAGTTTATTTTGAGTTATATTAGAATCCTTAATTGAGTGGGAACAAACTTGTGCACCCCTCATTCTTATGTAGGTATATTTTAAGAAGAGAAATTGAGTGCAAGATGGGGCAGATATACATAAAGGACCATTTGTACAATAACAATGTCAAAAGATATTTATATGCCATAGAGAAGTTACAAAAATATATTTAGGAGAGGATACAACAAGGATTATTGTTAAATTATCTCTATCAAAGAGTTATTTCAAAATGACATGCATGATTTCTAGTTGTTTGAATCTCTTGGTTAGTTCTTTGGGTTTGAATTGATCATGGACTTGTGCCCCATTGCCTAAATCACTATAGCACAATCTTGGTCTTTATATATCAATTAAGGAAATGTTTTACTCAATAAATCCATGAAGTGATCAAATGGATCAACCTTCTGCAAATTAGATGAATGTGGCTTAGTGTTGAAAATGAAGCAATAAAATATCAGTTTGACCTTGCCTTGGTCGAACTAGAGAAAATTTGTATTTCCATATCAACATTATATTGTCGGTAGTTAACTGAGGTGTCATGGCACTTCTCACTCAATTAACTCAGTAAATTCAAGTTTGAGAAGCTTGAGTTCAATTCAGTATGATTGATTGCTAATTTGTAGCAATCTATTTCAGTTAAGTTGAGTTATTGTTAGTCAAACTAGTTCCAATTGTTGGAGAAACTGGTGGCCGGTCAATTTGTGCAGTGTAACTTCAATCACACTTAGTGGTCATCCGATTAACTAAAAAACCAACCCAAAATGATTTTTACATTCAGAGAATTTGAGTTACCGAATTGAGATGTATATTCCAAGGCAATGTATTGTTAGTTGTAGATTATTCCTAAGTGTAGAGGTAGTGCATGCAGTCAAAGAATGGCCCTACAGGAATTGCGCAATCCAATTCAGGAATTTCCCTAAAAAATAGGGGCTAATTTCTCAAGAAATAATGCAAGGAAATAGGAGCTTGGAGGCTTAAACATTTGGCTAATTATTGGCAGGCAGATAGACATACTATACAATTGCAGATTATGCTTAGGATTGAGCAATAATTGTATTTCATCTCTATTATTTGATTAATACAATACAGATAGTAAGGGGTTTTTAAAAATTTCTTTCCCTTAGATAAATCTCTATGCATGTGTGAGATTTATTCTTACATGTTAACATTATGTGTTCTCAATCCTAAATTAGATTCCGTGGATTAGTAGAGTAGTTTCTAGTCTTGTGATTTAGTAAATTTCACAAGCAGTTTAGAATCTACATTAATTTCTACATGGTATCAGAGAAATATTCATAGTAGAGAATATATTTTGAAGTTGTCTTTACAGGAGGATCAAATTTGTAGGATCAACTCTTCAGAGCTAGAAGGATGAATTTCTATGGACTAAGACTCAAGTATGCCCTTGAGGGAATCTCGAATTATGTTTCTTGGAAGGACCGCATGGAGGCAATGCTAAAAGATAAGAGGTTGAAGGAATTTGTTAATAGTGACATTCTGAAACCAGTAGCAGTTGATACTCAGAATCTGCTAGATCCCTATAATACTAGTGTATCCCCTTATTTTTATTGTTAGTGTAGCCCCCTTATTGTTATTGATATGCCCACGTAGTCCCCATATTGTTATTATTGTTCCCCATATAAGCCCATTATTGTTATTGTTGTGCCCTTAAATTAAAATTGTTATGTCAGATAGGATTATATTGTAACCCTTCAAACTCCTATATATAGAAAGGAGGTGTTTTCATTTGTATCATCCAAGAATTATTCATTTATGTAATGTTAAGGAGGTTTTCCCATCGAAGTGGATAATTTTTAAGTCGTTGATCTATATTTCTTCTATTTTGTGAGCTGGTTACATAAAATTTGGTATCAGAGCTTTGGATTCTAGGGTTTCGTTGCTACAAATAGGCCATCATGGAACTTTAGCTGTAACTTTTCCACTAAGGTTCCTGTTGAGCCTCCAATTTGTCATAATTTTTTTTATGAAACCATTCATTTGCGCATCATTCCATTCGCCCATGGTCATCATTTTTAACCATATTTCTTCATAAATGCATCAAATTCCCGCATACATGTTTACATGGTTTATTATTATTATTTCTATTATTTTTAATGAATTAAAGAGAATTATGCATGGTTTTACTAATGATAGTTTGACAGTTCAAGTTTCTATAGTTTTCGCAATTGTCTCCATGGTTGAGGTAGTAGCACCACTCTAGAATTAAATCCAACACATGGAAATTGTTTCTAGAAGCTCCAACATGGATTTTTTTTGGTCAAATAACACCCAACTCACACATGTGGACCTCCAGACAAAGGTCAAGGGAAAATCGCAACATTTTTGACCGATGAACTTCAAACGCGTTTCCTGTGCAAATTAGACTGAATATCGCAGAAAAAACATGGGTTTTGTTTATAATGGGCCCAATTAAGTTCCCTAGAAATTTTCCCGCATTCGTTACCCTTTAGGAGATATTTCAAGTTCTTTGGAGCCCTATTTTGCAGTTGTGTGAGAAAAAATTGTGCCCATGTGTCAATAAATGCCCAGTCAAGCAATCAGAGGTTGGAATGGACGGTGCTTCATAAAATTCATGGCAAATAGGTGTCCATTAAGTTATGATCTTTAGCCATATGAATCTCTATGAAGGTACATTGCAACCCCTATATAAACACTCCATTGAAACAAAGAGGAGAGGTTAATTTTCTGAAGCATATTATGGAGTTTTAAAACTTCGTTTTTATTATTTTTTAATGAAGAAGTACCTTGAAGACTTGATGCGCAGCTAAATGTTGGAGTAAATATTTGACCGCCTGTTTGTGGAGGGCCCCTGCAAAAAGTGAAGGTTTCGCATTTTATGTTTTTAATGTAGTAGTTTTCATGTTTTCATTTTATCATTTTATCTAGTTATTTTCATAATTCCAATTTTTTATTTCATGTAGTTGTTTCTAGAATTCCAATTTATCATTTTTTGTAGTTACTTCCATAATTTCATTTTTTTATTTGATGTAGATGCTTTCATAAGTCTTCTTTTATCATTTGATGTAGATTCATCAATCTTTCCTTTTGAATTGTCAAATGGCAGAGGATTCATAGTTTTACTTCTAGAGGAGCAGTGAGTTATTTTAGAGTATTTTTACAAGTTATTGAGTGGTTTATTTCAAGATCATTAGTGATTTATTTTCTAAACAATAGTGATTTAGTGATCTGAAAATGGATTGTACTTGAAAAGGGTGCAAGGTATCCATTTTCATTTATGTAAATGAGTGCAAATACTCCAAATTTTAAATTTGAAAATGTGAGAACTTCTTATTTCTAATACAGAGATAGACTATAGGGGCATTTACCGGATATGTCACCTTTCAAATAAAGGATGAATCCAGAAGCTTCCTGGCCCTCTTACAGACTCTGTCTATTGAAATAATAGAATTAAACACTCAGACTTAATTAAAATGACCTTACTCAAACTTGACATTATGCGGAATTTGTGTATGTCTTTTCTTCTGTTTATGTGTTTTAAGTTTATTTGTTTTTGCTGAAACTTAACATGTATATCAGCAACATAATTCATCCATAGAATAACAAAACACAACAGCAATATAATATAGGAGTTCACCCCAACTCTTGGGCTACATCTCCTTTGAGCTTCGTCAACATGACTAGACTCTTTGGGATTAAGGTACTTAAATTATTTTACAAGATCCAAAATTAACCACAATGAATACGAAAATGATTCAAAGGGCTGAGAATACCATTTTAAATTCCTTTAATGGCTGTCCAATTCCTACAAACAACTTTAGGCTTCTATGGACACACATCCTTCTGTCGGTGCACTAAGCTTCTCTGAGCTTCTAAATGGAACAAACTCCCTCATATTTCTGTTTATGCTCCTGAAACCACTACTTTTGCATCCAATAATGATCAGACATCAAATATCAACTGATAAATTGCTTACATTAAGCACAACATCCCCAAAAATGGCTCTCCTCCACGGTTTGCCCAGGGCTGCCCACGACTTCATATCAACTTCTCGAGCTATATAAGTACTCAAAATGATCTGAAACCACTTCCATTGGTTCCATGATGACTGAAATAATCAAGATAGAGTTTGTTTTCATCAAAAACGGCCTTCGGCTGCTCCGGTTTCACCTACACACTCTGTTTGGAAAATGGCCTCTAGAACTTAAATAAAGATTTTCGGCTTTATAAAGTTCTTAACAGGCTCTACAAACCATCTAAACAGATTCAAAAGGCATGAAATAGCTAAGAATTCCTATTCATTTATCTTAAACAAAGAAACACAATCCAATACACAACCTTCTCCTTCTAGGCCCTGATGGTTCCTTCATCTTCTTCGATGCTTAAACCTCTAAAGATGACCTTTGTTAGATTTCAAACCTGCTCCATTGAGTCCAAAAAGACGAAGAGACCCAAAATCAAAAAAAAAATTCACTCCAAAAGGATCTCCCATGTGAAATATATGCCATATTTACTAACTGCCAGTCTCCCCCTTAAAAAACTCAAGTTAAGTTTAGTTAACTGGAGCTAAAAGTGGAATTTTGCCTTAATTGGTGGGATGGCGCTAAAATTGGTGGAAACATTAAATTTGACGGTTTCAACTTTCCCGCGTTCACATGCGAAATTTTGGGCTAACCGTTAACTGTTTGAACGTGACATCCGTCGTTTTAGAAGGCCCTAAGTCACGGTTCTGGTGTGAAGGTTGTATGGCATGGTTGAATGGGGGGGGGGGCTTAACCCAAAGCCCCTTCGAAACCCTGCTCCGCTCCGCCACATGTATTGTAGCACGTTTATTCAAACCTTTACTACGTTACATACCATTTAACATATGAAATTTCAACCTTTGAAATGTGAAACGTTTGCCATTTGGGTTTAAACATAGTTTTCGAATTTTATTTAATATATATGTGTGGTTTAATATTTAAAGTTTAATAAGGTTTAATTTAATTTAAAACATATAATTAATAATATAATATATGATTAATAAATACCATATAAAATATTAATAAATATATAATTTAATTAATTAATTAATGAAACCTTAATAAAAATAAAAATTTCCCAACACATAAAATTAAAAAATTCCCTTTCAAAATTGAAGGTTATTGGGCGATTTCAAAGTGCAACAACTTCTTCATACGGTAACGGGTTTCAGTGCCGTTCACGGCATTGGGATTGTATCGCCGAGGCCTATCCCGTCACTCAGGTTCCAAATCAATTTGAGCACTTTCATATTTGAGCTTTTTCCCAAGCTTAGATTTGAGCTCCTGATCACACCTCCCAAATGAGAGGCTTTTGGTCCCCAAAAGCTTACTGAAATGAAGAACTGAACTGTAGTACAGAAAATGAGAGAATGAACATCCTCTTCTCTTCAGCCCTTCAAAATTTTTGCCTGGCAAAGAAAATGAAATTGAACCACAAATAAAAAGAAATCGACATTTCCCTTTCTAAATGCGCTTATCCACAACTGTCCACAACTGACCTTCTTGAACCCACACAGAAATTTCTGGCGAGAAATTTACAGAGTGAAACTATACAACGTAGCCTTGATCAATGATCTAAGGTGGCTCAAAACAAAAAAGATATTACAGCAAAATACATGCATACATCTGAAATTTGCATATGTACAAAAGGAGTACATCTTACGGTGTCAAGAAGTCCATCCACTTCTCACCAAGCCAATTCCATGGTGATTTTTTCTGCTGCAACTTTTCCTCATGTGAAACTTCCCTTTCCACATCAATAATGGAATCTGAGGTTCCACCTTTGCCAATATTTTTGTCCTCTTGCTGAATGTGCATGCGATGACGAGTTGGATGCAAATTCCAACAATGAGAGACAACATGTCCCTTCTTTTGGCAAAAAGTGAAAATCATATGCACCTTCTTTGAAGGTAGTCTTTGCTTCATCTACTTCTTATGTGCCTTCTTCCTCATCCAATATCTCGAAACATGATGGTTAAATCGACCCACAATATGTACAAGAAATCCTCTTATGTTTCTTTGCATGCTTTCCATAAGCTGCATGTCTACCATCTTCTTGCTGCAACAAAGGCTTCAAACAATGGTAAGGAATATTTCCATCATGACATTGATGTAATTGAGAACTTGGGAGAAATGTTCTCTTCAAATTTGCATCACATTATTGAATGCATGTGCTCAAAGCTTCGCCATTAAGATGCTCATAGCCAAGACCAATATTCTTGGGACGCTCCACAACACAAATAGGCTCAACCATGCCTTGTGCATGCTTTCCCAAATCTTTACCTTCTTGATAGCCCATTTTCAACATCAATTTGGACCCAATACCTCTTGTATGCCTTTCAAAAGAACCAACACACTTTTCAATAGAGGAAACTGAAGACAAATCAGAATGATTTACCTCATGATTTACATCCTGAAGATGAGGTATTTTCTTGGACAAAGCTTCTTGAGCTTGAAGAAGCTGCAACTCCATATCATTAAATCTTTGAAGAATGGCTTCTTTCTCGTCCTGCATAGCTAGAAATTGTGCACGAAGTTGAACACTTTCCCTTTGATCCTCAAGGAGAATCTGCACCATGTCCTTCACCTTAAAGAACTCATTCTTCATGTCATCATTGAAGAATATCGTGAAGGAGGAAACTTCACTTGTAGAAGAAGTTGACATTATGTACATGTTCAAACAACCAAAAGGAACTTCCAAAGAAAAGTCCTCAAATCTTTCAATCAAACGACAAGCTTCTAGCCAAATGTCAGTAAAGACCCCTTCTCATTCAAGCAGCCATTTTGCAACCAATAAAATAGTAAATATCTTACACTGTTTTAAAACGTTTTGCATAATAACAAATGCTCAACCCGAGCTCTGATACCTCTGATCTGAAAATGGATTGTACTTGAAAAGGGTGCAAGGTATCCATTTTCATTTATGTAAGTGAGTGCAAATACTCCAAATTTTAAATCTGAAAATTTGATAACTTCTTATTTCTACTATAGAGATAGACTGTAGGGGCATTTACCTGATATGTCACCTTTCAAAGAAAGGATGAATCCAGAAGCTACCTGGCCCTCTTACAGACTCTGCCTAAAGAAATAATAGAAGTAAACACTCAGACTTAATTAAAATGACCTTACTCAAACTTGACATTATGCGGAATTTTTGTTTGGAAGAGGTGTATGTCTTTTCTTCTGTTTATGTGTTTTAAGTTTATTTGTTTTTGCTGAAACTTAACATGTATATCAGTAACATAATTCAACCATAGAATAACAAAACACAACAGCAATATAATATAGGAGTTTACCCCAACTCTTGGGCTACATCTCCTTTGAGCTTCGTCAACATGACTAGACTCTTTGGGATTAAGGTACTTAAATTCTTTTACAAGCTCCACACTTAACCACAATGAATATGAAAATGATTCAAAGGGCTGAGAATACCATTTTAAATCCCTTTAATGGCTGTCCAATACCTGCAAACAGCTTTAGGCTTCTATGGACACACATCCTTTTGTTGGTGCACTAAGCTTCTCTGAGCTTATAAATGGCACAAACTCCCTTAGATTTCCATTTCTACTCCTGAAACCACTACTTTTGCATCCAATAATGATCAGAAATCAAATATCAACTGATAAATTGCTTACATTAAGCACAACATCCCCAAAAATGGCTCTCCTCCACGGTTTGCCCAGGGCTGCCCACGACTTCATATCAACTTCTTGAGTTGTAGAAGTACTCAAAATGATCTGAAACCACTTCCATTGGTTCCATAATGACTGAAATAGTCAAGATAGAGTTTTTTCATCAAAAACGGCCTCCGACTGCTCCGGTTTCGCCTACACACACTGTTTGGAAAATGGCCTCTAGAACTTAAATGAATCTTTTCGGCTTTCTAAAGTTCTTAACAGGCTCTGCAAACCATCCAAAAATATTCAAAAGGAATGAAATAGCTAAGAATGCCTATTCATTTACCTTAAACAGAGAAAGATAATCCAATACACAGCCTTCTCCTTCCAAGCCCTGATGGCTCCTTCATCTTCTTCGATGCTTAAACCTCTGAAGATGACCTCTGTTAGATTTCAGACCTGCTCCATTGAGTCTAGAAGGTAGAAGAGACCCAAAATATAAAAAAAAATGCACTCCAAAAGGATCTCCCATGTGAAAGATATGCCATATTTACTAACTGTCAGTCTCCCCCTTAAAAAACTCAATTTAAGTTTAGTTAACTCGAGCTAAAAGTGGAATTCCGCCTTAATTGGTGGGATGGCACTAAAATTGGTGGAAACATTAAATTTGACGGTTTCAAATTTCCCGCGTTCACATACGAAATTTTGGGCTAACCATTAACTGTTTGAACGTGACATCCACCGTTTTGGAAGGCCCTAAGTCACGGTTCTGGTGTGAAGGTCGTATGGCATGGTTGAATTGGGGGGGGGGGGGGGCTTAACCCAAAGCCCCTTCGAAACCCCGCTCCGCTCCGCCACATGTATTGTAGCACATGTATTCAAACCTTTATTACATTACATACCATTTAACATATGACATTTCAACCTTTGAAATGTGAAATGTTTGCCATTTGGGTTTAAACATAGTTTTCGAATTTTATTTAATATATATGTGTGGTTTAATATTTAAATTTTAATAAGGTTTAATTTAATTTAAAACATATAATTAATAATATAATATATGATTAATAAAAACCATATAAAATATTAATAAATATATAATTTAATTAATTAATTAAACCTTAATAAAAGTAAAAATTTCCCAACACATAAAATTAAAAAATTCCCTTTCAAAATTGAAGGTTATTGGGCGATTTCAAAGTGCAACAACTTCTTCATACGGTAACGGATTTCAGTGCCGTTTACGGCGTTGGGATTGTATCGCCGAGGCCTATCCTGTCACTTAGGTTCCAAATCAATTTGAGCACTTTCATTTTTGAGCTTTTTCCCAAGCTCAGATTTGAGCTCCTGATCATTTAGTGATTTCCTTTTAGCATATGAGTGCGTTATTTTCCGTTCATAAGTGAATTACTTTCAAGAGCTATAGTGATTTCTTTAAAAGTTTAATTGCCATAATATTTCATTTAAAAAAGATCAAAATGTATAAATTCCCTTTTCTAGAATTCAATTTTATCTTCAATCACAAGACTATTAGAGAATAAGAATTTTTAGAGACTAACAAATAAATTATTTGAGATTTCTTCATAAGATAGAGAAAGTTTGTTTCAGTTTTTACAGAGTAGAAATCATGTTGATTTTTTGAACTAAGTTGTACTTTAAATTTATCAATTTCATTAGGAACATAAGAATAAAAACATTCTTAGAAGTAATCTCTACAAATCCAATCATCACACCAATAAACTAAATGAATAAAAGATGCTTCTAGCATATATTGTGCACTTGCACTTCACACGTTTACCAACTCTAGTCGATAATTTATGTAATCAATTTAAGACAATTAAATTGACAAACATTTTGGCATTGTTGTCGTGGAAGTGTAAATAGGAGCCTTTTTCTTTTCATTAAAAAAAAAAACTTCAACCACCTACCACACCCACTATATCATGTGGTGCAGTAAGAGCCACCAATCCATAACATGAATTCTTATTTTTGTAGGTAGAAGAAGATGTGACATATGAGGTTGAAGAAATGAACAAAGATGATGAAAATGAGGAAGATCCTTTTGGATTTCCCATTCAAGAAACTGATGTCAATGGTCATATGAAAAGCATCCCTCCATCTGTACTTCCTAATTTCAAAGGTATGAGATCAAAAGACCCGGAAACCTTCTTTTTGAATTTGAAATAATTTGTAGATCTTATGGATACTCATTACACATTCAAAAAATGAATTTGTTTTCGACAGCATTGAAGGATAGGGCTCTTAGATGGTTCATGACTTTAGGAAAAAATTATATAAGGACATGGGATGATATGAAAAGAGTATTTTTGGAAAAATATAAATATTATTGCATACACCATGAACTTAGAAATGAAGTCTTTAAGATGAGCCAAAAAGACGATGAAATCCTAGAAGATTTAGTGGAGAGATCTACTAATAATATCAAAATATCTAAATTGCATAATTTAGGATCAGACACATTAAAAAAATCTCATAATAAATGCTATAAAGGATGAATGGATTGATCTTCTTAATCTGGTGGGAAAAGGAGATGTCTATCAATTTTCATTTCAAAAGATTTGTGAACTGTGCAAGAACATATCAAGAGGAAAAGCAAAGTATGTATGATCCTCTCAAGATCCATTTATGGCAAGAGTAAGTAAGTCAGCATCAGGATTGGTAAGTCAAACTGAACTTAACAATTTTCTAAACATTCTTGGTAATTTAACTAAACACATTGACATGCTAAGAATGAAAAACAAGCAAAAAGTTGAAAATGTTGCTTTATTTTCGCCTAAATGTACAAAGAAACATTTTTTGCATGAATGTCCACTTGATAACATTAAAATTTATAAAATTTGTGTAGGATCACATACCACTGAATATTGCCCATCGTTACCAGGGTTCAAGGTAGTTTACTAGAAGGATAATGGAGCGAATCAAGCAAAAGAGAAACTCTGTTATGTAGCTCCAAGAGGACTATGGCAACCTCATCAACCCAATGTGATGTAATATCCTTATGCACATTTTCAAGGTTATGATGAAAAGTAATTGGCAAATATACTTTCCTTGTAAACCTTGGAAATCTCAATCCAAACCTCAAAACCAACCTTGGAAAACTTGGCCATATCAATCCCAACATAAAAACCAATCTTGGCAACAAAGTTGGCAAAGGCCCTACAAAGGAAAACCACCATATCCTCAATATTTTACTCACTATCCTCAATACCATCATCAATGTTATCCATACCATTCACCTCCACCACAACGTCAATATCACCCTCAGTTGACCTCAATTCAACCTTTCCCATTACCATCCACACAAGCACCCCAAAGATCTATTCCCACTCCACTACTTGCACAACCATTTCAAATCCCCAACAATAAAACACCTCAATCCACTTACAATTTTGAGGTATTGAAAAATGATTCACCAGCTACCATTGAAGAACAACAACAACAACAACAAGATTCAGATAAGGTCTAAGAATCATGGATGCCTGTTGATAAAGAGCAGTTGTTGGAACCTGAGATTGAAAAGTTTCTTGCAAGCCTATCACCAGATTCTATGAATGAATATCACATATCTAAATACTTGCATGACATGATAGCAGGAAGCCAAGGAATACAATATTACATTGAATATTGGTTCAGGGTAGTCATCGGATCCCAATGCTCAATTCTTCAGTATCTTCTGACATCATCTCAATCAAGGCAATTGGACTCTCATATACTTGTACATATCAAAGAGTATATTTCAAACCTGCATATGAGTTTATCTATCATCTTGTTATAGACATGGTTCCATTGGAAGTATTCATATACTTGAACAAGATTTCTTTTTCAAGTAGAGTAGGACATAAAAACAAAAACAAAAAGTAAAGAGAAAAATAAGTCCTATTGTGAAAATAAGCTTGCTAGCACAATTGGACATGAGATTTTCTTGAAAACCAGGCAATTGGCGAGTAAATTTCACAACAAGTTCTGCAATTTCATGATGGTTTCAATTTTTTATTATGGTTCTTCAATCATTTTTGGTTTTATGCTCGAGTTGGATGATGTGGAATTCTTTAAGGTCCACCTTCCAACATATCTTATCCCATCGACCTCAACACATTATCTGAGATCAAGATCAGAAATTATTTGGAGTGCCTTGGAACTTGCATACATCAATGGAAAGCCTCATCATTGACAACAATGGGAATAAAACAATGTCTCTTGATTTTCACATCTTGCAGGTGACTCGACTTCAACACTTTCATTCGTCTCTGTGAAGATGCACTCAGGTACCTTGAAACTCATTTAGATTATCGATGAGTTGTCTTGCATTGGTTAACGATTTTCATCATTGATCATTAATCCAATGATTTCTTCTCATGCTCGACTTCGACACATTCATTTGCATGGTAATAATTGTACCATAAATTTTGGCTTTGATGAAGACTAATGGTTTTATGGAATTAACAACAACTTTCAGTAGTACATTTTATTGGTTTCTTGTAGCAGCATGTTCATCCTTTTTTTCATTCAACAACAACATGATGGCACCAGTACAACACTTTTTCATTCATTTTCATTTTCAAGCAAAACAATAAATTTGGGCCTATTTCATTCAATATGCAGTATGTTTCATGGTTTCTACTTCAACATGTAGTACACAATTCAAATGATCAGTTCAAAATCAAAGAAAATATTTTTGTTGCAAAAAGTGACATTTTTTGCAACAGCTGCAGAAAGTTGCATTTTTTGCAGCTATTGTTGTAGCAACCTGTTTTTGCGGTAGCAGTTTTTTTCCAGAGGCAGTTTTGGCACAAATATTGCAAGATATTGGAGCAGAAATAAAAAATTCTGAGCTTATAGGTTTTCTCAAAATATGAAAAATTGAGTAAGACGCAGGAAAAATTTAAAAAAAAGTGCAATTTTCTAGGAATTTTCAGTGGGTTTTTAAGGCAGATTTTAATTTTTCACCATTTAGGACAGATTAGGACATATTTCGGTATTTTTTCACAACAACACATTTTCTTTATCAAAATGGGATTCTAAAGGCATGTGGTGGTATAAAAGGTAAAAATACACGATTTCCCTTTTGAATCACTTAATTTGGCCTTAAAATGAGTTCATGGCATATGTTTTTGTTGCCGGCATGAAAGGTGAAACAAGGCAGAAATTGATTTGATCATAACTTTCAAACCGTGCATCTGTTGGGCCTAGAAATTTTATGGTAAATGCATTGAAGTAGGGTAAATGAACCAAAAAAATTTCAAAAAAATTCAACGTGTATTTTTCAATAAATTGGCCACTTTTATCTACAACCATTTCTCATTTTTCTCGAGACTGTGCACCCATTGGCTGAGATATTTTGTGGGAATATGCATAATATTAATAGTAACAACCTAAGAAAATTTCAAGAGAATCTGATTTACCATTTCAGAGAATTTATAAAAACAAATATGCTACATGAAAAAAATACATTTTAAAGAGAGAATCCATACAGGTGAAGAAGATTAAAGATGAGAGGAATAACCTGTTTTTGAGGAATAACATTTTGTGGAGCAAGGTCAAAGTGGAGGTCAACGCATCATGAAAGAGAGTACTTGAGCCAAATCAACACCAAATAAGCCATCAGATTGTGTTCTCTTCTCCAATTCAAAAAGGTAAATGTGAGGTAAAGCTAGCCTTAAACTTTTTAATTTGTTAAAAATTCTAGAAATTTTGATGAAAAGTTATTGTAAACATGTAGTTCCAATTTTCTCCCATTATGTTTTGTCATACCTTTTAACCACCAATCCCACAAGTTATGATTGATTCTTTATCAACAAAGTCCTGCCACCCATGCAATCATCTCATTGCTTTCCATGGTCATAATGATGTTCTTCTATGCTTTCACCACTTTCTTGTTTAAACTTTCTCTTCTTGTTAATCCATGCTTTCCTTAATGGTCCATCAAAAAGATGTTCTTGAGAAAAAGAATTATTTTACAAATAGAAAAACTTGACTTCATGGTACATGTTTGTAGAACATGATCAAAAAATACATGGAGCACTTAAATTATGTGTCATATTGTTCATATTCATATTTTTAATGGAAGCCAAGAAATGACGAGTACAAAGCCACAAGAAGAACATTGCAACAAGAATTTTTTCACACACTCTTGAAATCACTTGGAAGCATATTTTATGCTTTGATGAGTTGTATAACCTCAACAAAAACTCTTGTTTTGTGTCATGTTCAACTCATCTTGTCAAAAGATTCACATTGGGAAGTTTTCTTCATTAATTAGTTTGTGAGTTCTTGAATAAACTATTTCATAACATTGTCGAAATATGATTGGTTGCTATGCAAGGAAGATAAGAAGACAATCATTATGGGCTACAATCTATGACCACTTCCAGCCATACTAATGGGATGAACTTCACAAGGATGGAAAGGACATTCTATATATGGAGTAAAAGTCTTGATGTGTGCTTCACAATATGGTATTCTACCAAGGATTGAACAATTCGAGCATAGTTAAAATAGTGACAAGTATTTGGATATGCTATTATGTGGGCATCATTTCCTTTCACACAAGTTGTATATAATAAATAATGAAGGGTTGGAGAAAAGTGCATCTTATTGAGATAAAGGGTCAATATTGCTCTCTTGGAGCTTTGGTCAAGGATTTAGTTGAAATGATAGAATAAAGGAACATAAGGAACTGGTTAGGTTATGAAACTTTGCAATACTTTGTTTGCATGAGGGCATGCAAAATCTCTGGTGTGGGGGAATGTTGAGCCTCCAATTTGTCATAATTTTGTTGATGAAACCATCCATTTTCACATCATTCCATTCACCCATTATCATCATTTTTAACCATATTTCTTCATAAACGCACAAAATTCCCGCATACATGTTTAAATGGTTTATTATTATTATTTATATTATTTTGAATGAATTAAAGAAATTATGCATGGTTTTACTAATGATAGTTTGACAGTTCAAGTTTCTATAGTTTTCGTAGCTGTCTCCATGATTGAGGTAGTAACACCACTCTAGAATGAAATCCAACACATGAAAATTATTTATAGAAGCTCCAATATGGATTTTTTTAAGTTAAATTCCACCCAGTTCACACATGTGGACCTCCAGGCAAAGATCAAGGGAAAATCGTAACATTTTTTACCAGTAAAATTCAAACGCATTTTCTAAACAAACTAAAGTGAATCTCATAAAAAAAAAAAAAAAAAAACATGATTTTTGTTTAAAACGGGCCCAAATAAGTTCTCTAGAAGTCGTTTTCCCCAAATTCATTTCCATTTGGGAGATATTTTAGGTACTTTGGAGCCCAATTTTGTAGTTGTGTGAGAAAAAATTGTGCCCATGTGTCAATAAACGCACAGTCAAGAAAACAGAGGTTGGAATGGACTATGCTTCTTCAAATTCATGGAAAATAGGTGTCCATTCAGTTCTAATATTTAGCCATATGAATCTCCATGAATTTACATTGCAACCCCTATATAAACACTCCATTGAAACAAAGAGGAGAGTTTAATTTTCTGAAGCATATTGTGAAGTTTTAAAACTCTATTTTTCATTCCTTTTTAATAAAGAAGTATATTGAAGACTCGATGCACAGCTAAATCTTGAAGTCAAGATTTGATCATCTGTTTGTGGTGGGCCCCTGCAAATAGTGAAGGTTCCACATTTTATGTTTTTAATGTATTAGTATTAATGTTTTCATTTTATCATTTAATACAGTTATTTTCAGAATTTCAATTTTTCATTTGACGTAGTTGTTTCCAGAATTCGAATTTGTCATTTGTTGTAGTTACTTCCAGAATTTCATTTTTCTATTTGACGTAGATGCTTTCAAAAGTCTTCTTTTATCATTTGATGTGGATTCATCAATATTTCCTTTCGAATTGTCAAATTATAGAGGATTCATAGTTTTGCTTCTAGAGCAACAATGATTTATTTTAGAGTATTTTTACAAGTTCATGAGTGGTTTATTTCAAGAGCATGAGTGATTTCTTTTTGAAACAGTAGTGATTGAGTGATTTCCTTTCAGCATATGAGTATGTTCTTTTCCATTCATAAGTGATTTCTTTTCAAGAGCTATAGTCATTTCTTTACAAGTTTCATTACCATAACATTTCATTTCAAAAACATAAAAATGTATAAATTCTCTTTTCTAGAATTTGATTCTATCTTCATGGACAAGACTATTAGAGAATAAAAATTTTTATTGACTAACAAATAAATTAGTTAAGATCTCTTCATAAGATAGAGAAAGTTTGTTTCAGTTTTTACAGAGTAGAAAGCATGTTGGTTTTTAGAACTTGGTTGTAATTTAAATTTATCAATTTCATTAGGAACATAAGAATAAAAACATCCTTAGAAGTAATCTCTACAAATCCAATCATCGCACCAATAAACTAAATGAATAAAAGAGGCTTCTAGCATATATTGTGCACTTGTACTTCACAAGTTTACCAACTCTAGTCGATAATTTATGTAATCAATTTAAGACAATTAGATTGACAAATAGTTATGAACCTAAAATAAAAATCGATTTGAGATGAAATCCTTAGAACGTCGTGTAAAAATTTCAAACCTTGGTTCGCAATGTTTGCGGAGATATGATCTATGGAATTTAGGGTTTTTGCATGCTCCAGAATTTCATCTCAAAAAGGTGACCGAGGGATAATCATCATAACTTTCGTTTCAGGCATCAGATTCGAATTTTGTAAGAATTTGACGAAATTTCATGGAATATCATTTCTTGAGTATCTATTTCAGAGTCAGAGGACAAAAGAGTGACACATAGCATGCCATATAAGTTTTCTCTACTGAAATAGTCCATAACATGGCATAACATTATCTTAAAGAATCCAAATCAATATGACCTATGGCATTGGAAAGAGGACTCAAATGGCTACTACAGGACCAAATTTCAGATCTTGAATATCCGAAATCATAGAGATAAATTAGGTTCAATATAGACCTCCTAAAAAGAAATAAAAAAGCGTGTATTTTTTTTTTTAATTGCACAACTTTTGTTTGAAAAAATAGTTTGAATTGATTCCAAGGGCATATTGAAGCATACATATAAATATTGGATTCTAAAATTCCTCAAAAAAATAATTCTACACTCGTTAAGCCCTCAAAAAACTCTAATATGACGCAAGAAGAGGAAGAATTGTAGCACGATATATCAAAATTATGGGACCAAGTGCAACAAATTTCGCTCTCATAAAGAGCAATCAAATATTAAATAAAAGGTGACATGGATGGTTTAAAAGTAGACATGGAAGCTACGATGGATGGAATGGAAGCTAAGATTGATGTTATAGAAGTAAAACTTAAAGGTTTGAAGGAAGGTTTGACAAAATTGCTACAATAAAAGGTTCCTAATTGTGAAAAGGTAGTAGAGGAAACTCATGATGAGAACAAAAGAAATTTTAATTGTGATTTCAAAGACTCTAATGTTGGATCGAAAACCCACCATATTCCAAAGTTTGATATGTTTGATATGAGGAATTTTGATGGCAAGGATCTTATAACATGGATACTACAAATGGAGCAATGCTTTGAGCTCCATAATGTGCAACCCACACAAAAGGTATGCATTACAACTTTATATTTACAACAAAATAAATTTGTATGGTATCAATGGCTTTGTTCTTGTAAACCACTTGTCACTTGGTCAATTTTTATGAAGGAAATGATATAAAATTATGAGGATACAAAGAGAAACACCTTCTTTAGCCAATTCATGAATCTCGAACAAAAGGGTTCAATGATGGAGAACTTTGAGGACTTCCAAAAAATGAATATAAGGGTAAAAGATATTTCAGAGGAACATAGGATTGATGTCTTCATATGGAATTTAAAGTATAACATCCAACATGATGTTCGCCTTTGGGAACTTGATACATTGGAGAAGGCATTCAGGTTGGCAAGAAAAATTGAAAGAAATATTATGGTAACAAGGAAGCCTGCCACTCACAACTATAAAGATGGAAGTGTTGCTACTCCTAGCCATCCACAACCTACAAGGTTCAGACCACAACAGTTGGAAGAAAAAATATCAAAAGATATTTTTTACAGTTGTGATAGAAAAAACACTAAAGGTCATAAGTATGCTGAGAAGAAATTATTTTACATAGATTGTGAAGAGGAGGAAGAAAATGAACAAGAAACTTCAAAAAAAAAGGATATACACCAGGAACCGGCCTTAGAGAAAGAAGATATGAATATGACCATATCTTTTAATACATTGGCAGGAATTACCACTCCTCAAACTCTTAATATAGAAGGACATATCAAGAAGAAAAAAGGTAATAGTGTTGATTGATTCAGATAATACACATAATTTTATTCATTGTAAGATAGCCAAGGAATTGAATTTCTTCCTATATACAGCACCAAAGTATCAAGTGATGGTTGCAAATGGATGAACTATAAATTGCTCTGGAAAGTGCCATAACATCAATCTAACCATGAGGGAATATGTATTGAATATCCCAATGATTTCCATTCCAATGGTGGTGTTGATGTGGTACAAGGAGTTCAATGGTTACAATCTTTGGGTTCGATAAATTTTAATTTTTAAGAACTTTTCTTGAATTTTTTTTGGGAAGGAAAGGAAGCTGAATTAAGGGATTTTACAGGGAAACTAGGAAAGATAATCAGGTCCAATGGCATGAAAAATATTCTAAATAAAGAACAACGAGGCATAATTGCATAATTATGCTCACTAGAGTTTCAAACATCAAAATAATCTATTTCTCCAAATATCCAAAAAGTCTTGGGTAATCATTCCAAGTTATTTGATACTCCCAAATTTTTCCCACATATTTGTGTGTTAGGTCCCTATATTACTAGTATAGTCCCTTATTGTTTTTAGTGTAACCCCCTTATTGTTATTATCTTACCCTTGTAACCCCCATATTGTTATTATTGTGCCCTTAAATTATTATTGTTAGGTCAGCTAGGATTACATTGTGGCCCCACTAGGATTACATTGTTGCCCCATGGACTCCTGTATATAGAAAGGAGGTTTTGTAATTTGAATCATCCAATAATTGTTCATTCATGTAATGTATTGGAGGTTGCCCCCTCAAAGTGGCTTATTTCTAAGGCATTGATATCTCTTTTCTTCTCTTTTTGGAGTTGGTTTCACAACATTTGCACGTAGCTTGAGATTCTAGGGTTTCGCTGCTCCAAACAGGTCATCATGGCATTTTCGCTGTAATTTTTTTTCTACGAAGGTTCAGAATCTGAAATTTTTAGAGTGCGAAGCCAAAATCCTGAGGAACATTTTCGCAAAATTTCAGAGCTTGGTTCGCAACATTTTCGGAGATATGATCTGTGCAAGTTAGATAATTTTGCAGGCTCCTAAATTTAACCTGAATAGGTCATCGTGGTATTTTCGTAATAACATTTTTTCTACAAAGTTTCAGAAGCTGAAATTTTTAGAGTGCGAAGCCGCAATCCGGAAGAACATTTTCGCAAAATTTCAGACATTGCTTCGCAACATTTTTGGAGATATGATCTGTGGAAGTTAGGGCTTTTTGAGGCTTCTGAATTTCATCTCAAAGAGATGATCGTGGGAAAATCTTCATAGCTCTCTCTCTCTCTAAGCATTGGATTGGAATGCTGTAAAAATTTGTCACAAGTACACAAATTGTAATTTTCATTCTATGAATTTCAGAGCCAAAGGAGGAAACAGTGACACATGGCAAGTCATACAAGTTCAATCTACTGAACCAGTCCAAAATTGGGTCATTGTGGGAGATTGGACATAACTTTTCCTTGAAGAATCCAAATCAAATCAAACCTGTGGCATTTGAAAGAAGCTTCAAAGCGCTACTACAAGGCTGAATTTCAGATATTTAGGATCTGTAATTATAGATATAATTTAATTTCAATATCAAGCTCCTCAAAGGCAAGAAAAAGGTGTGTATTGTTTTTTCTAAATTTCATAAGTCTTGTTTGAAGAATCAAGTTGAATTGATTCCAAGGGCATATTGTAAGATAGATATCAGTATTGGATTCTAAAATGGCCCCTACAAATAATTCAACACCCATTAAGCCTTTAGAAATCTCTACTATGACTCATGAAGACAAAGAATGGTAACATGACATATCAAAATTACAAGAGCAAGTGCAACAAATTTCGCTCTCGAAAAGAGCAACAAAAATTGAAATGGAATTTTTGAAGAAAGGCATGGAAACTAAGATGGATGGTTTGAAGAAAGGCGTGGAATCTAAGATGGATGGTTTGAATAATGGAATGGAATCTAAGATGGATAGCATGGAATCTAAGATGGATGACATGGAAGCTAAGATCGATGAGAAAATGGAAAACATGAAGAATGATCTAAAAGCAGAGATCGAAGGTTTGACAAAGTTGATACAAGAAATGTTTCATAATGGTGAAAAGATAGTAGAGGAAGCTCATGATGAGAACAAAATAAATGTTAATCGTGATTTCATAAAATCTAATGTTGGCAGGAAGAACCACCATATTCCAAAAATGGATATGAGGAAGTTTGATGGAAAGGATCCTGTAACATGGATACTATAGATGGAGCAATATTTTGATCTCCATAATGTCCAAAACACACAAAAGGTACACATTGCAACTTTACATTTAGAACAAAATACATTTGTATGGTATCGATGGCTTTGCTCCGGTAAAAAAATTATCACTTGGTTAATTTTTACGAAGGAAATGATAGCACATTATGAGGATACAAAGAGAAACACCTTCTTTAGCCAATTGATAAATCTTAAACAAAAGGGTTTAATGGGGGAGCACATTGAGGACTTCCAAAAATTGAATATAAGGGTAACTGATATTCCAGAGGAACACAGGATTGATCTCTTCATAGGTACTTTAAAGGATAAAATCCAACATGAAGTTCGCGTTTTGGAACCTGATTCATTGGAGAAGGCATTCAGGTTGGCAAGAAAAATTGAATGTAAAATTATGGCGACAAGGAAGCCTACCACTCACTTCTATAAAGATGGAAGTGTTGCTACTCCAAGATTTCCACAACCCACAAGGTTGACACCACAAAAATTGGAAGAAAAAAGAGCAAAAGGGCTTTGCTACAGTTGTGATAGCAAATACACTAAAGGTCATAAGTGTGCTGAGAAGAAATTATTTTACATAGATTATGAAGAGGAAGAAGAAAATGAACAAGAAGAGGATATACACCAAGAACCAACCCAAGAAGAGGAAGAAATGAGTCCGACCATATCGTGTAATGCATTGGCAGGAATTACCACTCCTCAAACTCTCAAGATAGAAGGACATATCAAGAAGAAAAAGGTAATAGTGTTGATTGATTCAGGTAGTACCAATAATTTTATTCATTGTAAGGTAGCCAAGGAATTGAATTGTTTCCTATACCCAGCACCAGAATGTCAAGTGATGGTTGCAAATGGAGGAACTATAAATTTCTCTGGAAAATGCCATAATATCAAGCTAACCATGGGGGAATATGTATTGACTAGTCCAATGCTTTCCATTCCTATGGGAGGTGCCGATGTTGTACTAGGAGTACAATGGTTACAATCTTTGGGGACGGTAGCTTTTAATTTTCAAGAACTTTTCTTGAAATTTTTTTCAGAAGGAAAGGAAGTCAAATTGCGAGGTATTAAAGGGAAGCCAGGAAGGATAATAAGCTCCAATTTCATGACAAAGATTCTAAATAAATAACAATGAGGCATAATTGCACAATTATGCTCACTAGAAGTTCCAACATCAAAATCATATATTTCTGCAGATCTCCAAAAAGTCTTGGACAATCATTCCAAGGTGTTTGAAACTCCCAAAGGACTCCCACCTATTCGTGATCATGATCATGCTATTCATTTGATTCCCAGAAGTGTTCCTCCAAACATCAGGCCTTATAGATATCCTTACTTCCAAAAGAGCGAAATTGAACGTATGATTGCAGAAATGTTAGAGGCGGGTATAATTCAACCTAGTCAAAGTTCTTTCTCTGCTCCTGTAGTATTGGTACACAAGAAGGATGGATCATGGCACATGTGTTTGGATTATAGGGAGCTCAATAAGCTCACCATTAAAGATAAATTTCCCATTCCTGTGATTGATGAATTATTGGATGAATTACATGGAGCAATTTATTTTACCAAATTGGATCTTCGTTCAAGGTATCATCAAATTAGAATGAAGATTGAAAATATTCCGAAAACAACGTTTCCAACTCATGAGGGTCATTATGAATTTTTGGTCACGCCTTTTGGCCTTACCAATGCACCTTCTACATTTCAAGGGTTGATGAATTCCATTTTCAAACCCTTCCTTAGAAAATTTGTGCTAGTATTTTTTGATAATATACTAATCTATAGCAGGTCTTGGAAGGATCATGTTGAACATGTTGACAGGGTGCTCAAACTATTGCAGGAGAAACAATTATATGCAAAAACATCCAAATGTTTCTTTGGAGTACAAGAGGTGGAATATCTGGGTCATATTGTATCTCACGAGGGTGTTAAGGTAGACCCTAACAAAATGAAAGCCATTAAGGAATGGAAAGTCCCCACAACCATAAAGCAGTTGCGAGGATTTTTCAATTTAACAGGGTATTATCGAAATTTTGTTAAGAATTATGGGAGAATAGCAGCACCTCTAACAACACTATTGAAGAAAGATGAATTTTCCTGGACTCTTCAAGCAACTAAGGCCTTTGAACATCTTAAAGTGGAAATGTACCTAGCACCAATCTTAGCTATGCCAGACTTCACAAAAACCTTTATTGTGGAATGTGATGCTTCATGAAATGGAATTGGTGTTGTTTTAATGCAAGAAGGAACACCCATTGCTTTTGAAAGTAGTCTAATCAAATAAAATAATTTACATAAACCTATTTATGATAAGGAAATGTTAGCAATATTGCATGCACTAAAGAAATGGAGAACTTACCTAATGAGAAGACACTTCAAGATAAAAAATGATCATGATAGTCTTAAACACTTTTTGGAACAAAGACTATCTTCAGAAGAGTAGCAAAAATGGGTCACAAAGATGTTGGGTTATGACTTTGAAATAATATACAAAAAATTGAAGCTAAATGTTGTTGCAGATGCACTCTCAAGAAAGAATGAAGAGGTGGAAGCATTACTTTGTGCCATTTCTATTATCCAACTAGATTGGATAACCGAATCAAGAGATGAATGGAAGAAGGATGAAGATGTGTGGACACTCATTCAAAAGTTGCAGCAAGATCCTAGTACATCTGATAGATTTAGTTGAAAAAATGATTCCTTATGGTACAAAGATCGCTTATATCTTTGTAAGAATTCCCAACTAGAACAAAAGATTCTTTTGGAATTGCACACTTCTCCTTTAAGAGGACACTCGGGATTTTTAAAAACTTACCACAGGGTGAAGAAATAACTTTTTTGGGATGGCCTTAAATCGGATATTCAAAATTTTGTGGCTGAGTATTTGGTTTTCCAGTAGAATAAAGTTGAGACAATTAAGACCCCGAGTCTTATACAACCTTTATCCATTCCAAGTCAACATTGGGAGGATATTTCAATGGATTTTATCACAGGTTTACCTAAGTCCGATGGAAAGAGTGTCATCATGGTGGTAGTTGATATACTTACCAAGTATACACACTTTTGTGCATTATCTCATCCATTTAAAGCAAGTACAGTTGCTACTACATTTATGGACACAATTCAAAAGCTACATGGAAACCCAAGGGTTATTGTGAGCGACAGAGATCCCATTTTTACTGGAAATTTTTGGACGGAGTTATTTTCTTGCTTGGGTACTCAATTAGCTCATAGCTCATCTTATCATCCTCAATCTGATGGTCAAACTGAGATAGTAAATAAATGTTTGGAAGGATATCTTCGTTGTTTTGTATCTGATAAACAAACACAATGGGTCAAGTGGTTACCTCTAGCTGAATGGTGGTATAACACTTCCTTCCATACTGCAGCAAAAATTACCCCATTTATGGCACTATATGGTTATCATCCACCATCCATCACATCATCTTTAAGAGAAAATTCGAAGCTTCAAGCAGTGGAAGATCACATCGAGAATCAACAAGAAGTTCTCCAACTCTTAAAGGACAACATGAATTTGGCACAAAATCGAATGAAACAACAAGCAAATCAACATCATAGTGAAAGAAGTTTTGATGTAGGAGTCTGGGTATTTTTAAGAAATCACAACTAAAACAGAAGATTCTTTTTGAATTGAAAACCTCTCCCTTAGGAGGACACTTGGGATTTTTAAAAGCTTACCACAAGGTGATGAAAGATTTTTTTTGGGATGGCCTTAAATCTGATATTCAAAATTTTGTGGCAGAATGTTTGGTCTGCCAAAAATATAGTGTTGAGAAAATTAAGACCCCAAGTATGCTACAACCTTTATCCATTACAAATAAACGTTGGGAGGAGATTTCAATGGATTTTATCACAGGTTTACCCAAGTCCGAAGGAAATAGTGTCATCATGGTGGTAGTTGATAGACTTACCAAGTATGCACACTTTTGTGCATTATCTCATCCATTTGAAGCCAATACCTTTGCTATTGCATTTATGGAAAAAATTCAAGAGATACAAGGAAACCCAAAGACTATAGTAAGTGATAGAGATCCCATTTTCACTGGAAATTTTGGACAGAATTATTTTGTTGTTTGGGTACTCAACTAGCTCATATTTCATCTTATGATCCTCAATCTAATGGGAAAACTGAGATAGTGAACAAATGTTTGAAATGATATCTTCATTGCTTTATATTTGATAAACAAACCCAATGGGTCAAGTGGTTACCTTTGGTTGAATGGTGGTATAACATTTCCTTCCATATTGTAACAAAAATGACCCCATTTATAGCACTTTATGGATATAATCCACCATCCATCACATCATATTTAAGAGAAAATTCTAAGGTTTAAGCATTGGAAGATCACATCGAGCATCAACAACAAGTTCTCCAACTCTTAAAGGATAATCTCACTTTGGTGTAGAATTGAATGAAACAATAGACAAATCAGCATCACAACAAAATAAGTTTTGATGTATCCAACTGGGTATTTTTACGGCTACAACCATACAAACAAATGTCCCTCAAGCAAGCTGAGAAGGATAATAAATTATCACCAAAGTACTATGGTCCTTACAAGGTGGTGCAAAATATTGGTACTATGGCATACAAATCGGCGCTTCCTACATCTTCCCGAGTGGACCCAGTTTTCCACGTTTCATGCTTAAAGAAGGTTATAGGTGACAAGCTCCCAGATCAAGCAATATTTCCAGAACTTAACGAGGAAGGAAAAATAATATTGGAACCTGAAGCAGTCATGGAAACAAGAACTCGACAACTATGAAATCAATCAATTTTAGGGTATCTCATCAAGTGGAATAACTTACCCGCTGAAGATTCGACATGGAAGGATGAGAATTTTATATAGAGGCATCCAGAACTACTCAAGCATTGAGGACAACAATTTTTTGAAAGAAGAGGGGCATGCTAGATCCCTATAATACTAGTGTATCCCCTTATTGTTATTTTTAGTGTAGCCCCCTTATTGTTATTTTTGTGCCCATTTAGTCCCCATATTGTTATTATTGTGCCCCATAGAATCCCACTATTTTTATTGTTGTGCCCTTACATTTTTATTGTTATGTTGGCTAAGATTATATTATGACCCTTTGGAATCCTATATATAGAAAGGAGGTTTTTCATTTTTATTATCCAATAATTGTTTAGTTATGTAATGTAAAGGATTTTTCCCCCTCGAAGTGGATAATTTTTAAGTTATTGATCTATCTTTTCTTCTATTTTGTGAGCTGGTTGCATAGCAGAATCCAACAGGATGGAAGAAGTATGTATCCAAGGTGAGGAGAATCATATTGGAGGGAGTAAGAGACCATATTGTCTAAAATATCCATGGGAATGAGTCTACGTATTTAAGTTGGAAATCATTTACATATCTATTCCATAATAGTATTGACCACAGGACGCTGAAACTCAAGGAAAATCTTCAAAGTATAAAGATGCAAAAGAGTGACTCAATTCAACAGTATCTAAGAAGTTTCAAAAATTGTCATGATGAACTTGCAGAAGTCGATGTCACAGTACCAGATGATGATTTGGTGAGCGTAGCCCTTCTAGGCCTTCCCAACAGCTGGCACAGCTACTAAGATTTGGTAAATGGGAGGGAGAAACTACTAAATTGGGAACACATATGGTTCGATTTGTCACAGGAGGAAATAAGGAAGAACACCAGAGACAAGACTTCATCCCAAGGTGAGGATGAAGAAAAATTTTCCTTGGCCAGAAAGGAAAATGGAATAAATTCCAATCCAAACTAGAGTCCAGTTAAGGGGGAAATAAGAAAGACGTATCCAGAATCAAGTGTTTTCACTGTCATGAATTCAGGCACTTTTCCACGAAGTATCCACACAAAAATCAAGCAAGAATAACTCAAGAGGAGCGGCAAGTGAAGTTTTGGCTTCATAATTTGAGCTTGACTTCACTGTCATCGGATGCGTAGCAAGCACCATGATGGGAAGTGTGTGGTACCTAGATAGTTGTGCCTCATTCCACATTATGGGGAAAAAAGTAATTTTCAGTGACTTGGAGGAGAAATATCTCCAGATGAACATCAAGATGGGAGATGATGGAATGTACAACGCGACCGAAAATGACACAAACACCTTTTAGAGGGAGTCAGGCTCCCCTCATAGGCTGAAGGATGTGATGTTTGTACCAGGTCTAAAGAAGAATATGATTTTCATCATGGTGTTAGAAGACCGTGGCTACGACGTGGTATTCAACAAATGAAAGCCATTCTTGAGACACATCACCACATGATAAGTGAAGAATATTGGGGTTTGAATGAAGAACCTCTACAAGCTAGATGTGGAATATTGTGCTGCATTGAGCACAAAGGTAGAGAAGGTGCAAAGCCGAGATGTCGATAGATTATGGCACAAAATACTTGGTCATTTTCATCATGGAGATTTTAATATCATGTAGCATATCATTATAGGCCTCCCTAAAAGAGAACTAGAGCAGCATGATACATGCAAAGGGTGTGCCTTTTGGAAGTACACTAAATCCACCTTCAATGATCGGGACAACAAGGCGCATGCAGTCCTTGAAAGGATCCACTTTGATGTCTATGGACCTTTCTTGACAACGTCCACTACCAAGCACAAGTATTATGTTATATTTGTATGTTATGTCTCATATAAGTGTTGGATCTTCTTCATGAAGAAGAAAGCCCATACATTCTCCAAGTTTGTTGAGTTTCAAACACTTATTGAGAAATAAGCTGACAAGAAAATGAAGGCTCTCAGGAGAGATAACAGAGGTGAGTACGAGTGGAATGAGTTTATATTTTTTTGTGCAAAGGAAGGAATTCGACGAGAGTTAACAATACCCCACAACCCACAACAGAATGGGGTGGTTGAGAGGAAGAACATAATTATTATGGGAGGAGTGAGGGCGATGTTCCATGACCAAGGCCTACCTCTGCTCTTGTGGGCTAAAGCATGCAACACAATGGTCTATTTGTAGAACATGAGTCCTCATCAAATTCTTGGGATGAGTACACCATAAGAAGTTTTTTCGAGGAAGAAACCAGATGTGTCACACTTCAAGATATTTGAAGCATCAGTAAATTTCCATCTATCCAAGGAATCAAGGAAAAATATAGAGCGGACAACAATGTTTGGGATATTTGTGGGGCACACAAAAAAACCTCCCAACTATCATGTGTACTTGCCATCCATCAGAATGACAGTTGTTCTAAGGGATGTGAATTTTGATGAGGAGAATTCAATGAGGTGTTCTCTTGAGAGGGAGATTCAGTTTCATTCAAATTAGTACATTTTGACTCCAAAGGAAGAACCTTAGTAAGTTGTGGAGCAACCACAAGCATAGGAGCAGAGAGTGCAGACAACCACTCAAGAAGAGACATACAAAGAAGGAAGGAAACAAACAAGAGAAGAAAATAGACTTGTGCTGGATGCAAGGGAGAATGTGGGTGCTCCCTCAAATCAGCGTAGGGAGAGGAGGTCACCATATCAGTACACTGGCTACATGGCTCTGATGACTCAACTAGTAGATACATAACCATCCTCATCTGGGGAAGCAGTAGAGAAGCATGTATGGGTTGATGTTATGGTAGAGGAATATGATTCCATTGTCAGAAACAATGTTTGGGATGTGGTCCCAATGCTAGTAGATAAATCAATGGTATTTTCGAGATGCCTTTACAAGGTAAAGCATGTAGAAAATGGAATCATAGAGAAGCATAAGGCCAAATTTGTGGCCAATGGGTACTCACAGGTTAAATCGATTGACTATGAGGAGACCTTTGCTCTTGTAGCAAGGTACTCTTCCATGCGATCACTTATTGCTCTGGCTACATAGATGGGGTGGAAGATCCACCAGATGGATGTGAAGATAACATTCCTCAATGGAATTATTGAGGAGGAGGTGTACATCGAACAACCAGAAGGTTTTGAGACCTTTGACATAGATTCGCGTGTGTACAGACTCAAGCGAGCATTGTATGGATTGAAGGAAGCACCCCGTGCTTGGTACACCAGGATCGATAGCTATCTTACCAGTTTGGGCTTCACCAAAAGTAAAGCGGATGAAAACATCCATCACATTTTTGTAGAAGGTAAATTGTTGATTGTTGTCTTATATGTTGATGAATTTGTTTTTATCGATGATGAACAATTGATCAGATCTTGAAATGAGGACCTTATAAGAGAGTTTGAAATAAAGGACATGAGTATCATGCACTATTTCCACGGTTTGGAAGTATTGCAAGGAGAAGGGGAATTTTTTGTATCTCGAAGAAGTTATGCCAACAAGATACTTCAGAATTTTTGCATGGACATATGCAAACCCATGGAGACTCCTCTAGCAACCAACTAGAGGAAGGAGGATGCCACTTTAGGTGATGAAGTGAATGTTACTGTTTATAGGAAGTTGGTGGGTTCACTCATGTATCTTGTGAACACACAACCAAACATGTGCTATGCAGTCAACCAGTTGAGCCAAGCCATGGTTCAATCGACCAAATTATTTTGGAGCGCTTCTAATCATTTTCTATAATACCTCAGAGGCACTATTTAGTTTGCACTATGGTACATACAGATAGAGGGAGTGAATTCATGTGGATTCACAAATTCAGATTGGGTGGGGAGTCCATCAAATTGAAAGAGCACATAAGGAGAAATTTTTAGTGTTGGGTCCACAATGGTTTCTTGGTACAATAGGAAGTAGAGATCTTTGGCACTTAGCTCAGCAGAAGCAGAGTACATGGTTTCCAGTCAAGCAACATGTGAGGCAATCTCAATGAGAAAGATGATTGTTGGGTTATTCGGTCAAATGATGGATCCTACTATGATTTAATTTGATAATAAGAGTTTCATAAAGCTCTTTGAAAATCATGTTTTCAAGATCGATCCAAGCATATAGATATCCGGTATGACAATCTACGAGATTGTGTGTAGAGGCAGATCATTTTGTTGTAACACATTCCAATAGAGGAACACGATGTAGACATTTTACGAAGGTTTTGTCAAAGGGAAAATTCGAGTTCCATAGAGACATGATTGGAGTGGCAGATAATCCCTTTCTTGTTGACAGGGAGTGTAAAAAATGCAGCAAGAAAATATCAATTTGACCTTGCCTTAGTCAAACTAGAGAAAAATCGAATTCTCACGTCAGCAGAATCTAGGAGGTAGTTAACTGAGGTGACATGGAACTTGTCACTTGGTTAACTCAGTAAATTCGAGTTGGGGAATCTTCAGTTCAGTTCAATATGATTGACTGCTAATTTGTAGCAATCTATTTCAATTGAGTTGAGTTATTGTTAGTTAAACTAGTTCCAATTGTTGGACAAACTAGTGGAAGGTCAAGTTGTGTAGTGTAACTTCAATAACACTCAGTGATCATCCAGTTCATTGATCAATCAACCCAAAATAACATTTGCATGCAGAGAATTCAAGTTAGCCAGTTGAGATGGAGATTTCAAGACAGTTTTACTATCAGTTGTAGACTAGTCCCATATGTATAGGTGGTGCATGCAGTCAAAGAATGGGCCTACAGGAATTGCACAATCCAAATTGAGAAATGTCCCTAAAAAATAGGGGATAATTCCTCAAGGAACAACACAAGGAAATAGGACATTGGAGGCTTGAAAAATTGGCTAAGTATTGGCCAAGTTCAGTTAGTTAGGCATAGAGATAGACTATACACTTACAGGTTATGCTCGGGCTGGAGCAAGCATTGTATTTCATCTCTATTCTTTGATTAATGTAATACATATAGTAAGGGGTTTTGAGTAGTTTCTTTCCCCTAGATAAATCTATGTGCATGTGTGATGTTTCTTCTTGCATGTTAACTTTGTGTTCTCAATCGTGAATTAGCTTCCGTAGATCAGTAGAGTAGCGTCTAGTCTTGTGATTTAGAAAATTTTATGAGTAGTTTAGAATCTACACTTTAATTTATACACTTAGATCACTAGTCAAGACCATTAATTGACAATATTTCTCTCAAAAAAAGAAAGAGTTTATAGAGGTTAGCATTGACACCAAGTAGGTGTGTAAAAAATAATATCATAGGGTTTTCGATGAGGCGAGATTTGATATCAAAGAATATCATAAATGCTAGGATCCCCTACAATGTTGAGAATTTTTTTTAGCAGAGATAAGAGTTGAATTATTATATTTTCTATGTCAAAATATAATAAGAGACCCTTTATTTATAACAATGAGAATATTGGAGTTAATATGGACTTAATCATAAAATAGTTAGGATGACTTCAATAAAATCAATGGTAGGTTTATAGTTCACAATTTATAGGCCCATGGTATTGGTTAACACATAATATTTTCCAATGTTATTTGATATAATGAAAGCTATGTAATGACTTGGTATACTCCATTGTAAGATGTTTCATTTCGTGTCGTAGAGATGTGGGTGATCTATGTAGTATAGAGCACATGATGTAGGTAAAAAAGGAACGAACTTGTTGGTCATTACTGTTATTAAGAGTACCACTTTGAAAATGTATTATAACCATTTTTCATTGCTAAGGAATACATTGACCTTGCTTTGGAGTGTGGGTTTTTTCTCTTGGAAAGATTTTCCTAAATAAATCATGGTGTTTAATGGTAGCATGTCTCTTTGTTGTTTATTATTACGATTGTTGTTTAACTTTCTAGATATTCTTCTCTCGTGGATTAGTGTAGGAGGTATATTTCACATATCTCATTCAATTTACTTGGTGTTAGAACATCACCACCTAGGATCTAATGTGTTAAGGGAAAAGGATTTTTTTTATCTAATCCTAGTTTGAGTGGGAGGTTGTGTAGAAGGAATTTTTTTTGCAAGTAAATGGCACATGGAAATGCATGGCAAGGATTGATGTGAAGCATTGGTGGAAAATGGATATTGAAGATAGTGAATAAAGAAATACTCAATTGATGAGTGCTAGATTTGGATCCTAGTATTCAAAGCATAAAGGGATAAGGGTAAAGATGCACACAGATGCTTCTTGTGTCATTTTCACGAGCATACATAGATAAGATAAGTACGTGGTTTATGTAATTGTATTTGGAATAGGAGGGATGCTAGCAATGAAACAAGTTGATATCTCATACCGTGATATGACATGTATGAATGGGAATATGTTTATAAGACCTATTTAGACACGTGTACTTATGGTTTGATGGTTTGTTGGTATAAAATCTAGATTTAGGCTTAGGTAATAGTAAACATGTTGTATTCTCACATTTCTTGTTAATAAACTTGTAGGTGGTAAATGTTTATCCCAAGCAAGTTTAAAGAGGTGAATGTTGGGTTAATTTTGAACGGGTAATAAAATAGTTAGGATAACTATGATTCTATATTGTTTACTATTAAGTGTGTTATATACCTATTCTGTACAATTAGGTAGATAAGAAATAGCCTACATAAAATTACAGTTGTCAATAGCTAACTTGTTATAGTTATTATCTTGTTAATACTAGTAAAATATTTTATAGTTTATTTTCATAAAATTAGATATATATGGAAAGTGGAGATATCATATACATCTATTTTATAGAGTTCTTTGAATGTTTGCAATTTAGTAATTTTTCTTTCTATTAACAATTTGCATCTATTTTAAAATGGTTTTTATTCATGTTGTTTTTAAGGAGACTTTTTGAAAAAAAAATCTTATCTATTTTTCTAATTTAATTTGTCTAAAATAGCAAGTTTGATCTGCAAAATAAAAGTGCCCTAGGGGTTTTTAACTTGTTGAATCCATATATGTAGTAAAAAAAACAGTTTAAATAACACAAATCAAGATTTCACTTCAAATTTTTGAGCGGGATTCAGGCCAAAAAATCACTTTAAAGACAAAACAAACTAACTAACTTACTTAGTACTATATTTTTCACTAACAAACTTGAGGTTGCAAAAATTTGAGGTTCCTTTTTCAATGAAATATCAATTTTTGGACTTATCAAGTTATTTTTATCCAAGTATATTTTTGGTGAGTTAAAAAAATATATTTCAAAATAATTAAACTTGAATTCCGGCCAATGGCTGGTTGAAGATATTTTAATAGACATGAAATATAGAGATATCAATGATTGTTATATTCAATTTAGGATGGATTGATATGTGTGGGTACTTGAAATTCTTGTAGTCGGAATCATATATGCCCACTTCTCTAATACAATTTCTATTTCGGGTACACTTTGTTGAGTGGTCAAGAGACTTCAATGACATATTTTATAATCTTTATATAGTGAAATTTTAAAAAAATATGTTATTAATTTGAAATTATATAAGATGGTTTTTTTTTCTAATTGTGTAAATGGTAGAAATATAAGTGTTTTAAGTTTTTGAACTGAATTGAAGAATTTTAATTGGGCTAAGTGGGTTTGATTGTGGGGAAAGTTTCACACTTAAGTGTGTTGAACGAGAGGAGTTATGGGAAGGGTGACCATCTAATATAATGTATTGCGGAAACTCCTCAATACTTCAATTTTAATGACATCCACTAAACCAAAACAGTCTAAAAAAATCTAAATATCCAATCAAAATGATATCTAATATAATGTAGTGCAGAAACCCCTTAATACGTAAATTTTTAATGACTTCCACTAAACCAAACCAAAATACTCTAAAAAAATCTAAATATCCAATCAAAATGATATCTAATATATTGCGCTGCTAAAACCCCTCAATACTACGTCCACTAAACCAAAACATTCTAAAAAAATCTAAATATCCAATCAATAAAACATTATAAGATCAAATTTCTCTCTATAAAAATCCTCTGAACATGAATATAATCTCATACAATTTCTCTCTATAAAAGTCATCAAAACATGAATATTTTTTCCACTTTAATGTTTTATACCCTCATACATACTTTCAGTAACCATTTTTTCCAGTTTAATGTTTTATGCTTTCAGTAACCATTTTTTCCAATTATGCAATGGGTGGGCGAGTTTTTGAAGCCTTTAAATCTCTTTTTTAACTTCATGCAATTGCCTTTGCAGATCAATCTTGGGGATTTCTTATCCTTCTCTATGTGCTTCTACAAGTATCCAGAGTAATAGTTGTCGTTGTACTAAATTCAGTGCTATTCTATTTTGATTATGGTGTAAATTGGAAAGAGGCAATTATTCTCGTGTGGTCGGGATTGCGGGGCGTTGTCGCTTTGTCCTTATCTCTAATTCTAAATGTAAGTTATGACATGTCAGTTTTTCTATTATTTTTTCTACTTAGTCCTTAAGGTATATATATTTACTTTCAATAACATGCATTATTTAGTCGTTAAGGTATAGATATTTACTTTCAATAATATGCATTATTTTAGTCAAATTTTTGGACAGGTGATAGCTAGGTAAAGAAGTCATTTTTTATTTTTGTTTTTATTTTTCTTTCGATTTTAATTGGGTAGGTAAGTTGTTTTTGAAAGTTAAGAATACTATACCTTTTGTAGTTTTAGGAAAAAGTTTTTGAAATAAAAGATGTTTATTTCTAAATATCTTTTATGAACATTTTTGTACTGGTCAAGTTATTTAATATTAAAAGTAAAATGATAAGAAGAAAAGGATTTTTTGGGCATTTATTTTTGCTATACTTTAAAAATATATATGGTAATTTATTTAATGATGTTTTGAAGTGATTATAAATTAAATTATTCGATGTGATTGTTATGTATTATTAAGTATATTATTTATGTTGTATGAGTTCAGAGTATACACACATTTTCAAAATAAGATAGTTTCTAGAATTAGTGTGAAAGAACTTACACATGATTTCATCATTGTTAATCAAGCTTTGAATATTCAAGAGAAACTTGATAAATACATTTCTAATTTCGTAAGCTATTACCAAAAAACATTATTCTTTGGATGAGAGGATGACCAAAATGAATAAGATACCATTGATTGGGATCATTGAGAGGTTAGGCCAAGTGAAGATGTAATCAAAGAATCATATGAGTTGTTAAATGTTAGGGAATTGTCTTTTAGTGTCTTCATTATAAAACTTAATAAATACAACCTTAAGATAAGATAATATAATGTTATTAATGTCCAATTAATGACCGCAAAAGTAGGTCAATGGGGCTAAAGGATACATCTAGTATAAGTACAATGTGGGAGGGAAAACACAATTCCAGAAAATGCAAAAGCGAAATCTAGGATAAAATGAAGTAAAGAAGTATATAACAAAAGGACATCCTCATAAAAATGTATGTGACTAGGTCAAAGGCCCTCGGTGATCAAGAAGTCTAACTGAATAAGTCTAGGGATGTAGGTCACTGATGGCAAGGATGCTTGAGTCTAATAATAAATGGTGAGGGCGTCAATAGTGGTGTTGGTTCATTATTGATGTCTTCTTGCTTCAATGAGGTGTTTGGTTACATGAACTTGAGGGTGATGTAAGAGTGAGGGATACTCCTAGCATTTGAGGCCAAAGAAAAGAAGCTCTGGATAAGTCTTTGACTATTTCACTGGAGTTGAGAAGGAGTTTGTAGGGGTGGGGGAGCACCCTGCTCGAGGACCATATGGAACTAATCCCTTTAACACTTTAGGTGTGAGTGAACTGAAGTGTTGTTTGGCACCTATGAAACAGTCTCGAGGATACCAATTCACATCCCAAAGCGAGGGGTTGAGGGGAGACCCGAGCTCTCATTGCTCTACTATCTAAAATACATTATAACTCATCTTATTGCTTCTCGCTCTGATCTCATGGAGCTAGCCAAGTAGTAGACAACATTGAACTCATTCTTGGTTTTGTTGAAGAAGGATGTGCCAATTCTCTCCCATAACACCATACATGTCCACGCCATCATGGAGAGCCTATTACCTAACGAGATAAAATGATTAGATCATATTATAAAATATGGGTAGCCTATCTTCAAGAAATCCCAAGGATTCCAACAAAAGATCCAATAGTAATGTCACAATTTTTTGGGTATCCCATCTTCAATAATTCTTGAGGGTTCCAATTGAAGATCCAATCATAGTATAACAACTATTAGCCTCATTTCTCAGAGTTATACAAAATATTTTCTTAAATTTTATTTGAAAATTATTATAAGTTGAAGAGTTGCAACTCCTATAGAGAAGTCCAACAATCTCAAGTGGCAATTACTTATCCAGATTATAAATATTGTAAAACTCTAAGTGTTCAGTGCTTTTGTAATTTTTGGAAATTCCTATAGAACAAAACTAGGTGGTTGGTGCATCTTGTATTTTAGTGAAATAATATTGAGAAGCTTGGAAGGCCAATGAAGAAACAATGACTTGGTATATATTGTGTTTTGTTTCTAAAAACTCTTAGTGAATTCATGTATGTGTGCATTATGTGAGATTTGTTGCTGCTAGCTAACATACTATTTTGTGAACTATGTAGTTCTTTCTAGCATGGCTCTTGTTTTGTATTTAAGCTGTTTTTAATAAGCACTTATTAGATCAGAGGCAGCCTATTATGTATTTGATCTAGTAAGTTAAACATTCAATGTTATCCAAGATATCAACTAATTGTTTCCTTGACTTTTTATCTATATTGCTTATTGCTTGTTATCTATTTCTCCATTTGTATTGCTCTGTTGTTATCTATTTCTCAGTTTTTAATTGATTTAAATAAATTTTGCTTTCTTAATTAAATAGTTGTTAGCTTAAATATTACATCTTTTAGATAGCTATCATTCACTATCTCACCATATTTCATATTTATGTTTTAAAAATTAAGTAAAGTTGCATTATAAACAATTTATATTAATTTTAAAATATTAAAGAAATACAATTTAATTGTTTAAAATATTTAATAAAACCAAAGTTAAAATCAATGTACACTATGTTTTGATATTCAAATATAAAATCTTAAGCTATGATTATCGTACCACACATGTTTGATTTGATGAGCTATCATGTGTTTGTGTTACAGCGTTCTAGTGACAGCTTAGACATTCCTCAACTCTCAGAGAAAACTGGAGCTTTGGTATGTTTGTTACTATATTACTCAGTAACTTAGGATGCATGTCTTCCAAGTTTTATGTTTTTTTTTGTGCGATTAGTGCTATAATTTTAGTCTTTGCAGATTACATTATATCTATAGCGGAAAATTCCAGTAAATGGTCTCAGGTTTAGTGAGGCTAATTATAATTTGTGCCTTTGCAGAATACATTATATCTATAGCGGAAAATTCTAGAAAATAGTCTCAGGTTTAGTGAGACTAATTTTGACAATTTTGTTTGCAGTTCGTTTTCTTCACTGGTGGAGTAGTTTGTCTTACTCTTATTCTTAATGGATCGACAGCTCGACTGCTGTTACGGTTTCTGGGCATGGACGAAACATCTGACGCCAATGTATGATCCCATCCTAATCTGCTCTTTCTGTTTTTAGAATGAACTTGCATTAACGTGCCTCTGGTTATTATGTAAAATCTTCCTTTTTCTTAACCCTGATCTCACTTACATCGTAATGTTTCAGTATGGTTGTATGAGTGTTTGATTTGAATTGTTTGTATAATGAATAGTAAGAGATGAATGTGACTGTGACAGATTGAGCCATGTTGTTTGTAATCGATACTCCAAAGGCATTCATGTGTAAGAGACAGGCTCCGTCAAATTCTCTATGTGCCCTCTGCAACTGGAATCTCACACACGGCGGTGGATACAAGGATGGCAACACATGCTGAAGTTTTTATACAAGCTACTGAATTGGCGGATGGTGGTGGTAGACTTCCGACACGCGCAGGGCTTTATGACTCGCTGTCACATCATGACGTTGTTAACAAGATAGGTGGTAATACCACAATCTCCGTGAGACGATACCTCATATCATTCGAGACAATAATGGGAGCACACTGGTAAGAAGCACTCTAGGCAAGTCTTATTTCTTGGGTTATACACTATTTAATGTGGTGTAACATATATTGTTTAAATTATTTAAATTTAATGGTGGTGAAATAAGCTTTGTCAACACTCTATTAAATGACAGATAGCTCAAGAAATAAGTTTTGCCAACATCTTAAGCCTTTCAAACCTGCATTAGTCAGCCAAATTATTGAGTTTTGGGTATCGAGTTTATAGTAGCGCGTCTTGGTGGGGAATTGGTTCTTCGACCGGGATAAGAATGTGGACATGGTTGGCTGGTTAAACGCGGTCTAGGTAAAACTGTTAGGGTACTCTCTTAAAGTTCGTAAATCGTTGAATGGATGGTTCAGCTTTCATTTTATGAAGCCGAAGGATGTGGTGGAGGTCCTATGCCGCCTGTGGGTTCTGGGTAGATGTTTTATTTCTCTGCGCAAGTGGTACATTGGCTTTAATCCGACAAGAGACACTCCCCAAAATCATCTTGTCTGGGTTAAGATGTCAGGGCTGCCTTTGGAGTATTGGACCAACCATGTTTTGAATGCCATTGGCAACACGATTGGAAAAAACATCTTCGTGGATCCGAAGTCCCTGGGTGTTTATGATAAAAGGGTGTTATGGGTGTTGGTAGAGGTTTCCTTCTATGGCGGGTTACCACCCTACATAGACCTTGCCTGGGAGCACATTACGCATCACCAGAGATTGGACTATTGGCAAATTCTATTTCAATGCCATTTGTTCCATTGTATTGCGCATTTGATGCAGACATGTCTAGAAAGGAATCAGAGGGTAGATGGTGAACCATCTACTTCTTGGTGGCATTCTCCGAGGCGGAATCACACGGATGTGGACTCTAGATCACATACATATGAGTTTCCAGGTATGCCTTATACTACTATCTCTCCTGAAAAATTTCTATCTTTTGATAATCTCCCTAGAGGGTCGTCTCGGCCACACATCCTTATTCCTCATGCAGGTGGGGGATCCTCATCCTCCACGTATGATGTTCCCTGTCACACTCCCATGGCAGGGGTTCATCGGCCTTCTATGACTGAGCCTGAACTGGTACCCTCTCTTCCTATTCAAAAGCAGCCTGAGCTTTTCTTGGTGCCAAATGTATGTGATGTATCTTGTATTTCTAATCCTGTTAGTTTGTCAGGGTAATATCTCATGTCTCCATCCTGTCCGCCTGATGACCTTCCAGACTCAAAGCCTCTCTTATCCTCTCATAATTCTATGGGCAATGATCTAGGTTCTCTGTTACATAACCCAAAGGTTGAACTTATGCCCCTCCCTGTTCATGTGGCGACCCCTTCATTCCCCACCATTATCATCAGTCTAGCATCAGCACGAAATGTTACGGTGCGCAAAGGAAAAGGGCACCCGAGGCAGAAGAAGCAACCTATTCCATTACACGATAATGCCAATGAGCTACTTTCAGGAAATTTTAGGGGTGTTCCTATGTCGGCGGTTTTTGACCGGGTCCTTAGACCATTGGAGCCCATTGAGGGAGGTTCCTGATGTTTTGTTTCTCATTGAACATGAGGGTTTTTTTTTGGGGGGGGGCGCTAAATTTGAGTCCCTTAGGAAATTTGCATGCGGCATCTCTCCTTTTCTGATTATGATTCCGGAGAGATGTTGTGGGACACTTGGGTGGGTCGGTCGTTATGTGGGATCCTTGGTGGGAAGAATTTAAGGCCTTCCAGTTCTTCGAGGGGATTATCTTAATACGTTTCATACATGTCTGCCCTTCTCTCGTTCATATTATGAATGTTTATGTGCCATATTTAGATATGTGCCCTTTTTGGAAAAGGATGGATGACTATGGGATTCTCAGGCTAGGCCATCTTTTGGTCGCGGGGGACTTCAACTACATACTTGACGGGGCTAAGTGCTCGGGCACATACAGTCGGGTGGATCCTTTGGCCAACTTCATATTCGATATATTTTGAGAGACCCATATCAAGGATATATTTTTGGAGACCTATTGTCCCACCCAGTATAATGGCAGGAGCAGTAATTCATATATCGCTAAGCGACTTGATCGCTTAATGGCACAGGAAGGGATGTTGGAAACTATGGGCATGGTGAAAACTTGGGTGGAGGATTTGTTGATTTCTGACCATAGGCCTATCATACTGGAATGGATTTTTGGGAAGCTGATGAAGGGCATTCCCTTTAAATTCAATAGGAGTTGGCTCGATGATGTGAGTTTCAACTCTATGGTCATTGATTATTTGAAAACACGACAGAGGGGTTCAGAGGTATCGCCTATGGCTTACATGGCACATACATTACAGGAGCTGAAATCCATTGCCAGAACTTGGGAAAGGAAGAAGAAGCGTGGTCTCTTTTTGGAATTTTTGGAGATCATCAAGGAAACCAAACAAGTTTTTGCTGATATGGATGCAGGTATTATGACTAAGCGGGGCCGGGATCGCATAAAAACTTTGGAGGCAGAAAAACGACGGATTTTATTGGCGCAAGAACAAACTGAAAAGTCGCGCACTATGGCTCCATGCGGGGGACTGAAATACCAAATATTTCCATGCATTTTCCAATATGCGTCGGAAAGGAAACACGATATGGGATATTTGTGAAAATGATAACAAGGTCTATACCACTGAGGAGATACAGGGGGAAGGGGTCAAATGTTTTGAAGGACTTTTCCAGGCACGCATAGGGTCTTATATTGAGGATCAGATCTGGGGTGTACAGGAGTTTCCAGTGTGTTCAATTTCATAGATAAATCTGCCCTCATTGCTAAAGTGTGTGTCAAGGAAGTTAAAAGGGCCATCAGTTCCTTTTCCAGCGACAAAAGTTCGGGCTTAGATGGGTGGACCATCGAATGTTTCTCACATTTCTCGTATTTTCTCTTGCAGGACATCATGGACATGGTGGAAGAATCATGTGAGAATGGATTTGTTCATGGCCCGATAATAAATTCTACATTTATTGGCCTTATCTCTAAGAAAAAAGGCTCAAACACTTTCTCTGATTATTGGCCTATATCTTTATGTAACACATTGTATAAAACTATCTCTAAAATATTGGCTCACAGGATCAAAGATGCTTTATCTAGGCACATTTCACGGGAGCAATTTGGCTTCCTACATAATCACCTCGTACACGATTTTGTGGCTTCCACTCAAGAAATTATTCACTCTATCCACATACAGAAGTTGGAGGCGATTGCTATGAAAATTGATCTTAGAAACGCTTATGACCGGGTAGATCGGGCCTTCCTGAGAATGGTACTTATAAAAATAGGGTTAAACTAAAACATGGTGGAGTCGATTATGGGGTGCATCTCAAATGCACCGCTTGTTGTATTGATTAATGGTCTACCTTATAGATTTTTTAGAGTCGAGAGGGGTCTCAGGCAGGGATATGCACTTTCGTCTCGTCGTTGTTGTTCATTCTTGTGACAGATTGTTTAAGCAACTAAATAACAACGCAGTTTCTAAAGGTTTGTTCGAGGGAGTTAAAAAATTATACAAGGAAAGGAAGCATCACATCATTTTTTCGTGGACAATGTTCTAATATATGGTATGCTGAGATCATCACAATGGGAGGCTCTAAAATGTCTTTTTGAGAAATATGGTCGGGCCTCTGACATGATTTCCAATCAGGGAAAATTGGTAATCTTATATTCAGAGGGATATCGAAGCATTATACAACAGGTTGGAGAGGCTTTTAATTTTAAAATCGCTCCAATTGAGAAGGGATTCACTTACTTGGGCTTCCACTTGAAACCGAATAGATACAGGGTTGTTGATTGGTCCTGGATACTTGATAAGTTCAGGAAAAGAGTGAACAACTGGATGCACGGATGGTTATCAAAGGGTGGGAAATTCATTTTGGCACAAATTGTTCTGTATTAGTTGGCAGTATACTGGGCACACTTATACTCCATTCCACATGCTGTTATTTCCCAGATCAAATATACTATGGCCAATTTCATATGGGTGGGTACAGGGGGAGGTGGAGGGGGTGTTGGGAAATACCATTTGACCATATGGCATAGCATTATGATCCCAAAGGAACTAGGAGGATGGGGTTTGTTGGATGTGGACATCTTTGGGAAGGCAATTTTGCTCAAATCAATGTGGAGGGCACTGAACATCTCCAAAACATGGAGGGACATCATAAGCTATAAATACCTAAGAACTCAGCCGGTGGAGGATTGGCACATACTTGGTAGACCTGGCAATAAGTGGGCCTCAAACATTTGGAATGGCTTCATGAAAAATTGGAATCTGTATCAGAAGCAGATGTGCTGGATATTTTTCAATGGGGAAAAAATATTAATTGGAAAAGGAGTAATCTGTGGATATGATACAATAAACTAGGTGAGTAATGAGCTCTTTAGAGCTCTACATGCCCGTGGTTTTTTATATGTTGGACAGGCCATTAGATAATGGCAAGGGGGGATACCTTGTATGGAAGGGGGAAGATGAGATGGAGCTTAGATTTGAATATGTTGAGGAATGGGAGACATACACTAACCTTATGAGAAGTGAAGGTTTCCATATGAATGACAGGGGAGACTATATTTCATGGGGTGGAGTACTAAAAAACAACCTAGTAAACACGGGTGAAACATAAATGGAGATTTTTAAAATTGTCCGGGGACCTTTCCATTCAAGATAGTTTTCAAAATGTGGCGGTCAGGTGTGCCTATCAAAGTAATCTTATTTATGTGGTTGGTGTGGAAAAAAAAAATTTACCTGGAATATTTGATTAAGAGAGGACTATGTGGCCCAGGATGATGCCAGATGTGTTCACTTTCGGGAGAGGATAATATGCATCTATTTTACCAGTGTTATGTGGCAAAAAAAATCTGGAGGATTATTCAGGACTTCTCAAGAGTTCCACACATGGATTATTGCTCGTTGATGGATTGTTTATCCTGGTGGTTAGAGAGAGGAGTTTTGGAAATACTGAGAGGGGGGTGAATCAATATTTCTTTCCAATTGTTATTTCCAAGATCACTTAAGGCTTCTCAACAAAATATCTTCAATCTTCTTCAAGGTCACTCCACATAGGCATCTTAGTCTTATCTTCAAGTCTTCTTCACTATTTTTCTTTTATGTTATACTTCTGCTTCACTAATCTCCCTTGATCTCGAAATACTATCCTTGATAAGTTGTTCTTCAAGAATTTCTTCAATATGTTTAAGAGTGCCTTTGATTCTGCTCCAAGCCTCAAGGTACCTTCTAAAATAGTTCAAGCCTCTCTTAGATCAAGGTCTGTAATTCCGATTTCCTTGTCCAATTTTGAATGAAAACCCACCACAGATATAAGGTCTGAGACTTGATGAGATACTAAGTTTGAGCTCCCAACATATTTTAACCAAACAATTAAGCTCTCAATATCTTATCGGCCTCCTTAAAAAGTCAAACAGTCCACACTGTGGTCTCCTGCAATTTTTGGATTCTTGTTGTATGCCTGCATGGAATTTTCGGATTCCTAAAGTGTCTCTTCATTCAATTTTCAGATTCCTGAAGTGTGCCTTCCTGCAATTTTCAGATTTCTGAGGTGTTCCTTCCTGCAATATGGGTTGTAAAGCTACTAGAGGTAATTGAATTCAGGTCAACACAGGTCCGAGGGTATATATATGTGAGGTACTGTCCCACAATTCTATGAACTTTAAACCAAGCTGCCCACTGTTCTAAACTGAGGTTCAAAATAACTGTCCCGTCCAACAAATCAGTGATCTGAACTATGTATTTAGCTTTGAATGACAAAAGATCAGCCCAAACAATTAATCATTTTCAGCCTCTATGTCTTCTCTCCTCGGTGTCGTTCCTTGTTGTATATAACTCTGAATTTCTTGACCGAAAATTGATCATGGAAATGAATTCTGAAACCTTAATTATATTTATTTCAGCCTTTAAAGAGAGGACATGACCGTTGGAGATGAGAGCCGACATATGTATGTTAACTCAAGTCGGCTATATAAAACATATATTTTTCTAAACTTAAAAATTCATTATCTCACAAACTACTAGGAGTTTCGGGACAAATAAGGGCTTGTTGGAAAGGAAAAAATATGCTCTAAAATATGGTGTATGAATCATATTGAGAGGCTGCCTCTAAGGTAGTGAAAAACATTTTTTTTTAATGTGACTGATCATTAATTAGTGCAGAAGGTGATGGACAACACGAGGTCATTGGGTCTTCTTCATTTTTATGACTCCAACTATGTCTTTATATTACTTCCACATCATCATGAGGTCCAGAAAGGAGTGTATCATCCATGTCATCACATAAATGGTGCAGTGATATGTTATGCAACCTTTATTAATTTGTTATTGGGGAAAGCTCCAAAGTAGTCTTTCAGCCATGTGATCAAGACCATTATCAAGTATGGTCATTCAAGAGTATGATGTCATCACTTGTATGGCTTCATCAAGTATATTCCTCCACATCAAGGGTAAGGACATCATCCAGGTTCTAGGCTTCTTCATGAGATTATCGTACCATCATGGACATCTAGGTAATTATGATTAATAGGCATTTAGGACAATATTTCTTCATAGAATTTGACATCATCATTAATGGTCTCCTAGTCAGAGTCATGGCATCATCATCTGGAACCAGGCATTTCAAGAATATTGACATCACAATCAATGCCATATTGACATCAATGACAACCTTGACTAACAAGGAGAACATTAAAATGACATTCCCAAACTGTTTCATTGGAAGTTGTGGTGTGCGCAAAATAAATGGATATTCCCGGAGGAGATATATGAACCGGTTAAGGTCGCTGTGAAGATTATATAGTGGCGGAGTGGAATGTCTGTTGACAGACCATTGACAAGGGATCTCTCACATAGGTTGAGACCACACCCTATCTCTTACCCAACGAGATTCTTTGACAGAGCGTCACAGAATTCATGTTGTGGATGCAGGGCTTGGCTAAAATTGAACCCAAAGTGCCATTACAAGATATATTGGAATGGAGATCAGGAACCAACACCAGGGCGGAGCTGCTGGCCTTATGGGGGCTTCTGTGGTTCTCCAAACAACTATACATTGAAAACTTGTCTGTTTTCGGATACTCTCAAATGCCTATTGAACATATGAATCATAATATTTTTTTTTCCCTTCCTCAGCTGAACACGTGGTTGGATCGTGTATATGAAATGCGAAGTTCCTTCACACATATCTCTTTTCACCATGTCTACAGGTAAAAGAACGAGGTTGTAGATAGTCTGTCAAAAAGAGGTCTACAGGGCACACATGGACAAATGTTCTATGAGTTTTGTGATGTTGATGTCCCTTCAACAACTAGAGAGGTGCTGCTACACTCAAGAAGCAAGTTGGATAATGGGTTGCTCGCTTCTACCGGGAACACTTTCATTTTTTGGTCGAGACGATATATTTCTGTGTGGACAGGGCACTTTCTTTTTTTTGGTCGAGACAATATGTTTCTTTGTGGACAAGACACTGTTGGCGTTTTTTGATAATTTTTTCCATGTTCTAATATGTTAAAATTTGTATATCTTGGTTAAGTGGGTGGGATGGAATTTTGGATGAACGCTGATATTTTCACTATAATATTTTTTGGATATGATATTGACTAATGCGCTGGTACTTTATATAAACTAGACTGTTTTTCTCTTCTATATATATATATCTCACAACCAATAAATTTTTTGAATTTTGTGTTTGGTTTAGCTACATCTAGTACAAATACAAACAATTTTTTGTAAAATTTGTATTTGGTTTAGCTGCACCTTGAACATGGATAAATTTTTATCATTGATCACTCAGAACACCCAACGACCAGACCTGGAATTTGGAATTTGACCATATACATAATAGTTTTTTTTTTCAATTTAAAAGTATTTGACAATAAGGGAAATTTTGAAACAACCAAATAATTTTGAAGCCATAAAGACATGTAAGTATCTAAGTTGTCTGCCATCAATTCTAATGAGTAATTTAGACGGACTAATTTAAACAATCTCAATAGATGCAGTGGTTATTTCTTATGAAATGTTTTTTTAGTAGTTTTGCTCAAATGAGACTCTTATAGACACACAAAAAAAAAATATATATATATATATATATATATATATATATATAGACTGGAGTTGTGACATTTTCTAGTTGAACATTTTAATATACATTTTTATAAACAATTTTAATGTTATAGAGTTAAAGTAGTGAAGTATTGTGTTTAAAATATTCTTTTAAATATAACTAACTGCAATCCTACCTCACACTTACTAATTTATATATAAAAAAAAATTAAAAGAACTTAAAGTGACCAGCTCGAAAAACAAATCATTGTAATCAAACTTCCATTTGCCCAGCAATATAAATTTTAAATTCCAATGACCATTATAAAAATGAGTATGTCATTTCATTATAAGAGAGGTCCGTAGGGAACCTATGGTTGCCCTAAAAAAGGATCTAATAGTACACTAGCATTTAATTTTTTTCATTTTCCTTTTTGGATTACCTTTTTCTTGTGTTCCTAGTTAGTCACTAGTAGAAGAGATTTGGATGGTTTCTCCCATTTCCAAGGGATTTCTGACATTCTTCCATTTTGAATTGCAGAATTGGATCGTAAACCACACAAGGTCTGAAATGAACAAGAAGGCTTTGGAGGCATTTAGAGAACTGATGGAAGACGAAGAATTGGGGTCGGATGACGAGCGGTCAGTATTCCAATATATAACATGTTTGAGAACAGTGGAAGGAGTAAATGTAAACGAGCAACACAAGTTGGGCAGCAAGGATACTCGATTGCTTCTTCTAAATGGTAAGTTTACTGTTCCTACTCTTCTATTGGTAGACCGAACATATTAAAAAAATTACCTTCCTGCGCTTGCTACTTAGGAATTCAGGAAGTAATTATGTTACATAGTCAACATTATAAGATGCTCTCACATAGCATGAGACATGTTCTTGCTACCTAAGAATTTAGGAAGTAATCTCTTTACATAGTTACATAGTCAATATTACAAGGCTTTCATCCAGGAGAAATATCATAATTGGGGAATCCAAATAGAATGTGGAAGATGACAATAATCTTTCTTCACCACAGGTTTATAAATGTTGGACAATTATAAAAAGAATATATATCATTTACATATTTGTTACAAAATCTAGAAAAATATACTATGTTTAATGTCAAAAAGGGAATACGGAGAAAATAAGTACGTACAACATGTTACAGTGTATAAACCATGTTAATATTTTGTTTTCTATATTTATATTTATAGTGGTATTTACTCATGATATTTATTTACATTATTCTTTTTTGTAGTTTTCTTGTACATGGTTATAATAGACAGAATCTAACCATAATATTTAGGGTGATATTTACCCATGGTATCTACTCACCGTATTTTCTTTAGTTGTTTTCTGTATATGGTTAAAATAGACAAAATCTACCGGTAGTATTTACCCATGGTATATTCTCCTTCATTTTTGTAGAGGGAGAATAATAAAATAAAGCTTCTAGAGAGTCCATCAAGCTTATAAAAGAGGATAAAGGCTAGGCATTGAGATCATCTTGAGTTATTTTATCTATTTTGCCTTTGTTGAGAACTTGGCAAGGTCAGTTCTAGTTTGATCTCACGGACAAACTTGGGAGTAATTTGTCAAGAGGATCCATAAGGGTCTACAATTGTGCTTAAGTGGTGTTGTTATTTTGGCATGTATTATTTGCAGTAATTACTTAAATAAATTGGTTGCAACCTCAAATCCCTTTGAATTTAGTGTTTTGATTACAATTATTTTTAACTAGAACACCTAGACGTACCAGATCTCTTGATTATTTCGTTGTTGGGGATATTACAGTGGTATGAGAGTTGTGCATCCATGAGGGTTTTATTTGCAAATTCTTCTAGCGTGAGGGTTTTATTTGCAAATAATAAATCATTTGTAGGATTATTTAATAATTTCATGCAGGGAATTTAGGTGGAGATTTAAGAATATTTTTCTGCATTAAAAAAAAGCTCTATGATTTTTTGCCATGGTTGGATTGACATAAAAAATATTTTGCCATTTTATTATCATTTAATGGTTATTTGGCTTACACATTTGAGCGAAGTATTAAATGCTTCTCCTAATTTTAGTATTGAATGTTAAAAGGGTTGGGGGAATTTTTCTTTGTTTTATCTCAAGAATTTTACAGATTTATCATGGTATTTATTTGTATTTCGTAAAAAAGGGGATTATATATATATATATATATATATATATATGGGAGAAGAAAGAATAAGAGAATATGTAAAATTGTAAGTTTCATTGGAGATTGTTGTTAAGTTTGTTAAAAAAAAGTGTGTTGGGGAAATATCATAGGGGATTATGTGTCATTATATGATGGTAAATGTATGTAATGTGATTCAAGTCGTTGGGGATTATTGTGGTTGTGGTTACAACAAGTTCTATTCATTGGAATTTCTGGGCCAAATTTGTTTGAAGATAAAATTAATATTTTGAAAGGCATGATTGATAGAATCTCCCTATGAATAATTAGAGTGCATTGGTATGGAAGAAGATGGATTGTCTTGAAGAGACCCTGGAAAACACCTAGAAAATTCTTGATGAACTAATGAGAATATATGGTTCTTTATGCACGAGTACCTTCGTAGACAAAAATAAGGGTCAAGGCAACAAACGATTCTAAAAAAGGATCATTTCCATTTTGCAGCAGCAACACTCATGGGAAATGAAGGAAGGACTAGGAAGAGGCATTAAGCTCTTCACACTTGGATTTGAATGAAAACAAACAAAGTCATACATAGACCTTCATAAGTTAGAGGAATTAGACACATGGCTCTTCAAGGTGGGGCAGCCAGAATGGAAGAAACATAGTTGGGCTCTCAAGCCATCCATGCTTGCATTGATACGACCCAAACTCTAGGAGCATCCTTCTGAAGAGGTCAGGCTCAAAGTTGCTTCTTGTCTCTGCAAGATCATAGCTTTAACATCACCACTCCTTCCTTACAATAATGATATCATGAGAGAGATATTACATTTTATAGTAGAAGCCCTCTAGGGGTTGAACAACATTATGCTTCCCACCTTTCTGAAGTGACACAAAATATTATAACTCATGGAATAGTTTATATTTGGCATATTCATGCTGAATCTGGAATGTCAGGAATTGATCTTTCAGGTGTTCTAGAATTTTTACACCAACATTACACGAGATCATCATGATAGTGTCAAAAAAAGCATGAAAAATATTATGTCCTTGTTTTTAGAAGGACATGGTGACATCTGCAAGATGCTAAGATCCAAATTGTTGACCATTTGGAGGAAGGAACTAACTGTATCACCAATCACCTATGATCTAGTCGAGAAGTTGGTCAACAAAAACATAAAATTGCTCAGAGGGGCATTGAATAAGAAGGAGCTTAAAAGGATTGATGGAGGAAGCAAGAACAAAGGTAATAAATCCTGCAGCAAGAATGAACTAAGAAGAATAGGAATATGTTGTATCTGCAAGGGACCTTGGGCACTTAACCATTCATGCCTATGTGATAAGGAGGTAATAAGGGCAGAATAGTTGGAGAATCCTTCAGATCATGGGGATTCATCTATAGTTGGTTTCATTAGTCACAAAGTATCCAAGCAGTCAAGTACGAATGGTGAGCAACAACACAATGTTTTTCAGAGAGACTTGCAACACAAGTTAATGATAATCAGTCAACTTGACAAAGTACATGGAGAAAGGAAGGATTTAATTCCTTCTGACGATATGGTAGAATCATGTAGAACCGAGTCCATAAACCTCCAGGAGGATATCCATGAGGAGTATGAACAATCAAGTGTAAATAAGAGTCCACTGGTGCATCCATGTTGGACAACTAGAGAGGATGGGCAACAAATTGTCCCCATAGGTGGAGAAGGCCAAGGAGAAGACATTCAAGGAGACTTAAATGAGGAGTCAGTGATGGTAAACCAAAATGATGAGCATGATCATAAGGAGCAACATGAAAAATATAGTATGCATCATGAGCCATTTTTGGATAGTTGGAGAAAGGTTCAAGCTAGAGCTATGATAGTTGAGCATCCGGTGCAGACAGATACAGAGGAGTTCATCAGGGCACCACAATTTCTGGTAAAGGAATTTCGAGAAAAGATCATATATTTCAAGATAGATCTTGTGATGTTTAGGCAAAGATTCTAGAAAATTTGAGATATAGCCTTACAGGAGAATAGGAAAATTGTGGAGCTCATAGGGGTAAGTGCCAAATCAATGACCAAGCTATCTAGTGTTGAGGAACGACTCAAGTCCCTCACAATGAAACATGAGGAGTACAGTTGGGAGTTCTAGATCAACCCTCTACAAGAATACATAGATAAGGCTTGCCACACTACCAACCCACCTTTATACATTAGGGAGAGCAAGGCAGAGTTCTACAAATGGATCATGTTGGGTGATCAGGTGGAGAAACATGAGTTGAGCTTCAGGAAGCATCAGCATGGTAGACTTACTCCATGTGGAGGAATTCATGCATTATATCCTTCCCATGAGATGGATTGGTGAGATATTATGAGCTGGAAGTCTATTGATGGGATACTCTTAGCCAAGGGAATATTGCAGCTTGGGCCCTTAAGCACGGGAAATGATGGAGGGGTGAGATGGTATCATAACCCATAGGTCCCAGGACTTATGTGGCATTAGGATTCAAGAGAATACATTGGGGGCATGATTAGCTAAAGGATTATTTGGGATCTAGGTGAATTTATCGAGAGAAGGATTGACCGAAGTATTGTTTGGGATCCAGGTATCAAAAGATCCATTCAAGATCATTTAGCATGGAGGCATAGAATAACACACTAGGTTTTATGGGATCCTGATATGAATGTCAAAATGCTTCTATTGTGGATAATAATGGATTGCTTGAGGGAAATCAATCTTTGGGAGGGAGGATTTGTAATATTCTGTTTTCTAGATATGGTCAAAATAGACAAAATCTACCCATGGTATTTACCGTGGTATTTACCCATGGTATCTGCCCATGATATTCTCCTTCGTTTTTCAAGGGAAAATAATAAAATAAATTTTCTAGAGATTCCATCAAGCCTATAAAAATGGATAGGAGCTAGGCATTTAGATCATCGTGAGTTATTTATCTATTTTTATTTTATTTATCTATTTGTATTTAGTTGAGAACTTGTCAAGGCCAGTTCTAATTTGATCCCAAGGACGAAAAAGTTGTGGGCACAATTTTTCTAGTGGATCCATCTAGGGTCTACGATTGTGCTTAAGTGTTGTTATTTCTCATTTGATGAGCAACCTTGCATGCCATTGACGAGGGATTCTTATGTTAATTATTCTGGCATGTATTATTTGTAGTAACTAATTAAATAAAGTGGTTACATTTCCATATCCCCTTGTGTTCAAAGTTTTGATTATAATTATTTTTAACTAGAACACCTAAACATGTCAAATCTATTGATTATTTCGTTGTTCGAGATATTACAGTGTCAAAAAGAGATACTATTAGAAATACACAATATGTCATGTACAACACCTCATTAACTCATATGTCACTTACGTAAATAACAAATGAGCTTATAAACAAAGCTATGTCATCTCTGATGTAAATAAAAAAATCTCAGAGTGTAAACAAAGCTTAATGTAAAATAAAATCAATGTTTAACCAAGTTTATGGGACGAGGGAAGTGGGAATGGGGACTTTCCCAGTGGATGTGTGGGAGTGCCATTAAATTTTGGGAGATGTGTGGAGTGCCTTCAATTTTAGGTAAATAAAGAGAGATTCTGAGGATAATTTAAAATTCAATAAATTAAAGTTACTCAAACTCAAAAATAATAAAAAGTAACAAGTGAAATTAAAACTTAAATGAACCAATGTTCTTAGAACGACACTAGTAATTGAATTAGTTGACTTCCAAAATTGTAATTGAAAACAAAAACTGAACTGAAAAAAACTAGATAAAAAACCAATCAACCAAAAAATACATAAATATTCATGTGCATCCATATGAATCTAAACCATTATATATAAATATGCAGAGTTTCTCATATATATATATATATATATATATATATATATATATATATATATAAAATCAAGTGCAGCAACAAAAAATGCATCAACAAAAAGGTTTTAGATGGCCTCTATACTCCAAAAACATTCATGCTACAACAAATACCTATATATGGTCAAAATCACTGCATATATTGTGATTTTCATGCTCAATAGCACCTTCTTGTGAGCATTAACATAAAGTAAAAACAAGTTAAATTAGTATTACAATAAGATAAAAATAAATGTCATCAATATCACTCTCTAAACATTAAAATAAGATAAAAACAAATTAAATTAATATTACAATAAAATAAAAACAAGCGATAGTTATACCTACCTATTGATCTAATTATGCTTCATTTAGATATGCCAAATGTACAAAATGTAAGTTAGTGTATGATATGATTTTGGTTAAAGGAAGATCTTACTTTCTAAATCATCAATTTTTTTTCTGAAAAATAGAATAAATTATTCTACATTATAATTATAGGTAGTTACCTAATGTTGTTTGTAGGTATGATTTTGACCAATTAAATCCATTTAGAATTGTTAAAGGAAATCTAACTTTCTACATCATCAATTATTTTGACAAATATTTAAAGTTTCCTACATTATATCTATAGGTGTATATACAAATTTTGAATGTTGTTTGTAAATAGAAAAGACTTATTTTAATTATAATATATACAAACTTATCCAATTTTAAGTAAAATAAATCAGAGTTCTTAAAATTTTTATTTCTTATTTTGTTTAAGAAAAAGTTGAAATCACTAAGAACTTGCAATCATAAGCTACATATAATTGTTTGGATATTATTGTTAGTTGATGTTTCTTTAGTTGTTTGGATATTATTTTCAGTTGACGTTTCTTTAGTTGGTGAAGTCTAAACATCATGATTGTTAATGTAACCATATTTCTCTTTATTTGATTTGTTTTTTTTAATTAAAATTTCATTTTAACATAAATATTTAAAATCCCTATCACTTATATTGATTTGAAAAATGTTATTACTTTAAAATAACTTTTTTTTAATTGTATTTACATTGTACATTTTTTTTTATTTTGTTAACAATGTTAATATAAAAACCAATCCCTGCCATGAAATTGGTCAATATTTTATTTAAAACCTTGAAATTAATTATATGTGGATAAAAATAACAACATAGCACTATGCATTACTGAAATGCACAAGAAGGAGGAACCATTATGATATTGTGTCTTTATTTAATATTTATATATTTGAAAATTACTGTAAAATCATAATAAAATTACTATATTTGAACCAATTAAAATTGTTATATTTGAGCCGATTAATTGAAAGACAATAGTTAACTAATTACAATAACATGTCAAGTCAACATTTTGTTTAAGTGATATATGTATAATTTTACTAGGCGCATGAGAGTCAATAATAAATGTCACAAACATTGAGGTACATAGAGAGCTTGGTGCTCTTAATTAAGTGCTAGCTCCATACCTTCATACATGATAGAATCCAATGGAAATGTTGCAATTCCCCAGTTCTAAATCTTGAAAACTATAAAATTTGTTCGATTTTGAGTGGGATCTAAAATTTTACTTTATTTATATGAATTCTAATAAGGTCAAAACCACTCTCTACTAATTCAATTAAAGATAAAGGAGAATATCACTTTTACTTAATTACTATTAATTACATAGCATTACTAGAGCATGTTTGATATTAGGCTTACTCACTCATAAATTATTGTTTTCAAACAAAAGTTAAGAGATTCCAGTCCCTTTTTTAGAGACAAACACAAACACCCTTTTACTAGAAAACACATCCTCGTATTGAAAAATGTTTCCCCATATCTCTCCTTAAGCTTCCACAAAAAGAAAAAGTGGAAAAACGATTCCCTAGACATCCCATTATGAATGCGTGGGAAATTCGGAGTGTGTAACTGTTACACATTAATTTGTCACTGTCCCTGCAATCCCTCGCCCCACATATTGGAGGGTCTTTCCCGTGACTTGTGAGCAGTGTCATCCTCTACAAGCACCTTCCTTACATCCTTCTATACAAGAACATCATTTCTCCTGTAAAACACTTTCTCAAAAAGCCCATAAAAACCTATGTTTTGGTATTGGCGTGGGTAGCCAGTTCATCCCTTGCGCCAATGTGGAGGATGTACACTAGAGGCCGCACCAGCTAGCGCTCTATCTCTTTGTTGTGCCCGCGCTAGCCTTTTTGGGAATGTTTTTAAAAAAACTAGAGGTAGAAGTTTCCTTCAACCACCTCTGGGATGAGCCACAGGAAGTGGTTAACTGGATGAGCCACGAATCTCCCTCTTTAGGTAGTGGTTTCCTCCTCTTGTGGGACACTCCTAGAAGATAGGTCTCCCTTCCATGATTATAGGGATCCTAACCTCCCCCTCTCCCCTGTATAAATGAGCTTTCCCCTACCATGAAAGCTAGCTGAACAAAGAGGATTATGCAGCTGAAATGCTGAACTTGGAGAACTAAGATATAGTTGAATAACTGAGAAGGTAGATCAAGAAGGAAGTCCATCGCGAGGTCCCTTATCCTGTCTGAATTCCCCGACGAGCTCTGAGATGTGCTTGGCCCGAGCCCCGCTGGAGGAGACCACAACGTCAGAGCATGGTTGTATCTCTTCTTTCTACCTATTAATATAAGTGACTATTGTCTGGTTCCCGTCTTTTGTTTTGTCTGTATCAAATGCAATATGCTAGTCTTCTCTAACTGATTAGTATATTTTGAATGGAATTATTATATGGTATGTGGTTGTCATTTTCTGATCTCTGTGCAGGTGTCCAAGCGCGATAGGCGGAAGGGTTGTGACTTGTCTTCGATCAAGAGCAAGTGACTCTCATCATCACTACAGGCATCGACGATAAATTTCGACCACAGGTAGGCCATATTATCACATCCTTTTTCATTCAAGTATCTAGGAACCTACACTCTAGCATGATTCCTTGTTTCTAGACCCACCCTAGGGCTAGTGGGATCACCTCTGTCGGCAGAGGGGATTTACCTGAGTAACAAGTTGGAGACTCCGCTGGGGATAGATGCGAGTTTGTCTTTCGACTATTAGATCTTCTTCTTGGTCTTTGCTTGCTTAGCTTTCCCTTTTTGGTTGTTTTGCTAAGTTTTAGACCCTTGCTCAGCCCCAAAGGATCAGATCTGACCTCTGTTTTTCCAAAATTTTCATCTTTCTAAGGTTGGCTTGATTGGCGTGGTTTCCAATCTAACAATCGCGCCGACTAGTGCTTGTTTCCAGTTCATCACCTGCGCCATCCCTTGTCTGGCGCGGATTACAGCCAGACAGTCGTGCCATTTCTTGTAGGTGCTAGGGTTTTCCTTGTTTTGGAGTTTTTGGTCCATCCTGGTGTCTCTCGGTGTTTTCGTGACTTGATTTGAATTCTTTGGGTTTGTTTGTGACTGTGAACAACTTTCTTCCTTTGGTTGTTTGTCCATTTCTTTCAGCATCATGGCTTTAGGGCTTTCTAGTGCTTTGGTATGCTAAGCCTCCTGTAGGAGTTTGGGTCTTTTGTTTCGCGGTCACCTTCGTTATTTACTTGATTCCATTCAGCTCCCTGGATCCGTTTTCAGTGATTGTACTTGGTGAAATGAGTCTTGAGTGAGTCTTGCCTCTTTCATTCAGTTTTGCTTCCTGTCACTCCAAGCATAGCTCAAATTGCTTGTATGGGTTTGTTTCAACATCTTTCTTCGATTTGAGAGATTGTGACATTGGTTTGAGTCTTTGTTTTGTTTGCTTGTGAGTTGATTGAATTGTTGCACTTCGACTCTTGCATTGGCATTCTCGAACTAGTGTAAAGATTTGTTTTTCATGTTATTTAGTACACTCTTTTCTCTATTACATTGAAAAATCAAAAAATATATTTTGTTCTTGAATTCTTGCCTGCATTGTAGAATTGGAAAATCTTTTGCATAACTAGCATTGGGCATTCTACGAAAGATTTCTTGTTCTCATTAGTTTGCATCAGGTTCTGTAGTGAATGCTTCTATGTGTTATCATTGTTTTCTATCGCTTGAAAACTCCTAACCTTCTCGTAGATAGCTCTTCATTGAACGAAATGGTATTTTATGGCATGTAGATCGCATTTAGGGTTTTGTGAGATCCAACATTCGGTAGGACCTTGGAATTGAAACATGAATACAAGATCAGCTTAAAATTTATTCAATTAACCTTAGGCAACATTGAAACTTAATGAAACATTTAGTGGTCTAAGTTAGAGACGTGTTCCGGTGTCTTAAAACCTAGCAGCTGTCTCTCGCCATTTGGCTTTCGACAACGCTAGTATAGACTTTTGCTCCCTGTACCGTCGAGTATATAAAGTGAGACCCCTCTAGGTTGAAATCCTTTTATCTATAGGAATCCGAGTCTGCCTCCTTGTAACCATGATACACCAAACACAGCATTCGGGGAGACTACCTGCACGTACGTCAAGTCCTTGGTTGATTCTTCTTTCATTTTATAACCAAGGTGTATATGGCAGTTCAAGGGAACCTAGTACACCCTTTTACTTAGACTACCTGAGTAGTCATTTTTGATCTTTACTGACTCCATAAATTTCAAAAGATCATCGAGCACTTTTCCTTTCGTGCTCGCTTAAAACTAAAAGAGACTAGAGTCATCTTTGACTATTTCTTGACTCTTAAAACATGAAACATCAAAATTTTGGTTTCAATGTGGTAAAATAAACTACCTACGATTACACGCCCTTTAAAGTTTGATTACCTGGCCTGTCTTTGTTTGCCTTGGTTTTGATCTAAGAGTCTTTGTTTTCGATCTTTTTCCCTTTTCTGGTGTGCTACAGTCACAGTGGCGGAACCATCAGTTTGGTCTATTGGCAGTCCTTTCTCGGATGATTCATCTGAAACTTCTTAGACCTTTAGGTCTGTCGAGCTTCAATAGTCTGTCATCCCGTCAAATTACCCCTTTGGAGAACCGGTTGAGTTCCATTGGCCTCTTTCAAATGCTTGGTTTGGATTTGGGGTTGGGGAACATTTTCCCCTCTTACATCGGGATCACCGTTTTTGGCTGCTATCATACCTCCTAGCCCCCGTACTCTTTTGAAATATCTCACGGTGGATTTAGACATGGATTCGTCTGGTCCTAATGAAAGTGAGGGTATTCCAGTTTCTGATGAACAATACCAACTTTTCCTGGAAGACATCCATCAAGAGCCTGCTCAATCTTCACCATCGGTGTCGCTTCCAGCCGAATATAGGTCTTTGGGTCAGATTATAGTCGATATTGCCTCCATGGCAACATCAACTTCGTCAAGGGGTCCAGCTCTCCCATCATTAGGTATGTTTCCAATGACACCTGTCTCGTCGTTGATGCATTTTTTTATGTCTGTTCCCACTCAGCCTACTGTTTGTGTGGCTTCTTCGGCACTGGGTGTCACTACTCAGTCGTCAGGAGTTTCAACTTCGGTAGAAAACTCGATTTCCATGGCGATCCCTGATGGCCTTTATTTTGAGGAGTATCGACTGGCTGTTCAGTAACCGAACTCCCAGACTTATTAGTCCCCTCGAGATCCTTATCGGTCTTATTTTTCTCATTATGGAGCGGACGGTATCCCGATTTATTCACTTCCATTTCAGCATGATGAGTAGGGAAACCCTATCTACTTGCTTGTTCCTGAGGCTTATCAGTTCCTTTCTATTTTAATACCTACCTTGCTGGTGCAACCCTCTAACCAACAAGGACAACCCTTTCAGGGACAACCTTCGGTTCAGCAGGGGTATGCTTATGACCCACAAGGACAACCCTTTTAGGAAAAACCTTCGGTGCAACAAGGGTATGCGTATGATCCAAAAGGACAACCCTTTCAGGGACAACCTTTGGTGCAGCAAGGCTATGTGTACGAGCCACAAGGGCAACCCTTACAGGGACAACCTTCGGTCCAGCAAGGATTGTTTTACGGCCTGCAGGGGTATGCTTATGACCCACAAGGGCAACCCTTACAGGGACAACCTTTGGTCCAGCAAGGATTGTTTTACGGATCACAAGGGTAGCCTTACAATCCTCAAGGTCAACCTTTACAAGCTCAGCTTGTGATCCAACCAAGGCAACCTCATGGACCAGCTGGGCAAATGGTATATCAACCCGGACCTTTATATGGTCTTGGGGGGCAGATCCATCCATCTCAACCTTTGGTGCAACCTCAACAGCCTCATATTCCGATTGGTACAAATTTTGCACAGTCGGGACCATCTTATGGTCCTGCTCTAGGTCAACCTGGTTATCAGGCACAACCTGGTCCACTGCAGCCATCAGGCCAACCTGCTCCGCAGGGGCAACCTAGTGGACCTCCTCAGTGAGGTCAAACTGTTTAGCCAGGCCAACTTGCACAACCCATTCACCCTACTCAGCCACCGCTCTACTCTATGCCACTGCCAAATCAACCTCTGCGCCCGACGTATCCAGCTCAGCAGAGCCCCACTTATCAGCAACCCGTTCTTCCCCAAGGCGGTTATTTCCCTCAAGGTCAATATTGACCGGTTTACAACCCACCTCAAGGTCCTCCTTATTACCCTCAAACGCCAGGCTATACTTATACTTCGTAGAAAAATCCTTATGCTGCTCAATCGAGACCCTCGTATACTTAGAATCAGTATCCTAGTTTTCAACCCTCGTATCCTAGTCCTCAGCCACCATATCAACCGAATTATCCATCTTATACCCCTTATGGTCTGAATCCTTTGGGATAGAACCAATGGGGGTGGAGTATGGGTACAGGTCCTTATCGAGGACCTGTTATGCCTTTTAACCCTCAATTTCCTTTTCTCGCTATGTTGGAATTACCGGATGTGTCCAAATTGACAAATGATCCCATTCTTCATAATCCTTTTTGGCCTCCGGTTCCAAAGAAGGTTCCTGGTGATTGTCCCAAGTTTGAGGGAAAGTCTGGAGAAGACCCCCAAGCTCACGTCATGACATACCATTTATGGTGTTCTTATAATTCATGGGTGGACAACTCTGTTCGACTTAGTCTCTTCCAGCGCACTCTTACCGGAGCTACTGCTAAGTGGTATATCGAATTGCCTCATGGAATCTTTCAAGATTTCAACACTCTTGCTATGGAATTCATTACTCATTTCTAGTTACCAGTTTGTTATGAAGCTGGGACGCAACTCCTCACATCCTTGAAACATGACTGGGCTACCCATATCTCGGACCACATTCATGAATGGAGACGGCATCGTCGTCTGATCAAGTTTGAAATTCCTAATCAGCTTCTTACTCATTGGTTCACTACCTCTTTTGTCAACCAGATTGCGAAGGACATTGCCATGGGGGCATGTGTAACCGAGGAACAAGCCATCGCTCGTGCCCAATACCTTGATTTAGTGTACTCTCAATTGGCCATTTTGTATGACATCTTGACTGAGGCTCCACAACCTGGGACCTCTAAAGTGCCGGCTACCCCATCAGTCGATGATGTTATTGGTTTCGTGTCTCAGACTTCACGCAAGTCTTCCAATGGGAAGCAGAAATCGAATTCTTCCAATAATTCTACTCCTCAGGCTACCCCAGATTCTGGTAAAACCTCGGAGGTCAACGCCGTTCAGGCCAATCCCGCGGACAAGAATTCCAAGGGGAAAAAGAAGGGCAAAGGCAAGGCAAAATCCGATGCCCCAAAACTAGAATCATCTAAACCTCCTGCTGATGATGGTTCACTGCGAAAGATGAAGTATCCCTGTCTAATTTGTGATGAGGACCACTACACTAAGGATTTTCCTAGATGATCCAAGGTTATTCAACTTCTCAAAGGCACTAAGGGAACTCCAGCGGTCCTTAAAGAACCTTTCCCATCTCATCAGACCCAGATGGTTGAGCAACCTCTGCCATCTGCGTCGTTTGGCTCTCAAGTTTTCATGATGAACGGTTCTGCACCTGTTTCCATCACTACTCGGTCGAAAGATTATGCTAGATCATGCCAGGCAGTCGGGAAAGAGGTCGTTGATGGTCTTCCTCCCCCACCTGCCTCTGGTCCTCTTGAGATTGAAAGGCCCAGTGCTGAACCCATTATACGGCCACCTTCTAAAGGTGTTTTTCAGAAATCTTCTTATAATCCTAATGCTCGTGCTGCTCAGCATTACAGTATTGTTGAGGATTTAGCACAAGTTCCTTCCGCGATGTCCGCATTAGAAGTGATCCAAATTTGTCTGTCTCAATGGAAAGAATTATTATTTTCGATCGGCAGGATTGACCCTGCTGATTCTAGCCTTCTCTCTTTCGACTTAGAGAATTTCGTCCCCTGACTTCCGCACCAAATTGCGCTTGTTATACAAGTCGGTATTAACGGTCTCAACATCCATAGGGCCATAGTGGACGAAGGTGCATCTACCTATGTCATGTCATTTGCTTGCTGGAAGGCTATTGGCTCTCCAGCCCTGACTTCTTCACCCAATGCCCTTGAGGCATTCGATGGAAGGGAATCAAAACCCTTGGGAGTTCTTGCTAGCTTGCCAATCACGTTGCAAGGAAAGACAGTCAACGTCGAAGTAGAATTCATTGATGCCAAACTCAACTAGTATCTTCTACTCGGTCGCAGTTGGACTCACGTTATGCTGTGCGTTCCGTCCACCCTCTTTCGACTTCTAACGTTTCCACACGAGGGTAAAATTATTAATGTCGATTAGTTGTCGTTCTTTACCTCGTCTTCCGAGAACAATGTACCATATGTGGATCAAATTCCTAATCCCCCTGACAGTATAGGGCCGGGTCTTTTCAAAGATGCTGCTCTCATGGGTATCTTTCCCCTTCTCCCACCAAATACCGCTCAAGTCAATATGGTCTCTCAGTCAGATGACCCATGGATCGTCCCTTTACCTGAATAGGTTGATTCATTTGGAGGTTCAATGCCGCTTATTCCAATCGAAATCAATTATTGTGAGCTTACATCTGCATCTGATTCTCCCCCCCTAAAGCTTCTCCTTTGAGCATGTCTCTCGACGTGTATTCTCAATCCCCCTGGCTTGGAAATGCAGATTTGCCTGATCCTTTGAAATAAGTGTTTCCATCCAATGAGGCTATCTTGGAAACCATGTCTCTCAAAGATCTACCGTGGAGTGATGGGCATCATCTTTCCTCGTTTATGCCTTGCCTCGGGGCAATGTCTAACTGTCTTGAGCATTTTGCATCTCAAGTTCCTTCTCTGCCACTTCAAATGCCTATTTTGACTCATGAAGTCTTCGCTAAAAGTAACTTGGGTAAAATTACTCAAACAATGCCTATCTACATTTCCTTGAAACCGAGGATTGTCGAGAATATCCATGTGGGAGTCACTTGTTCTTTCAAGGAAGTCCAAGTGTACAGTAGTCTCTTTTGCGAATTCTGTGATGTTTTCGCTTGGTCTTATGAAGATATGCCTGGAATTAACCCCAGTATTGTGGTGCACGAGTTTACCACCTACCCAGGTGTGAAGCCTATTCGCCAGCATCTTCATCCTGTGTATCCTCGGAAAGCCGCAACTATCAAAGCCGAAGTAAAAAAACTTCTCAAAGAAGGTTTCATTTATCCAATTCCTCTGACAGAGTGGGTTTCTAACATTGTTCCTGTGGATAAGAAGCAGGGAGAAATTTGCGTCTATGTTGATTATCGCAATATCAGTCGGGCCTGTCCTAAGGATAACTATCCCACCCCGTTCATCGATCAGATCATTGACGACTGTGTGGGGAGTGAAATCTTCTCCCTTATGGATAATTTTTCTGGCTATAACTAGATCAACATTCTCCCGTATGATCAACACAAGACCTCTTTTATCTGTCCTTGGGGAACGTTCGCATATAAGAAACTCCCTTTTGGCTTGAAGAATGCTGGGGCTACGTTCCAGCGCGCAATGTCTTATGCCTTTCATGACATTCGGCATATTTTTCAACCGTACCTGGATGACCTTCCGGCTCATTCAGCTGCGTGGAAAGACCACTCGGAACATCTCCATTAGATCTTTCTTCGTTGTAGACGCTACAACATTCGGCTCAATCCACATAAATGCATCTTCTGCGTCAACTCTGGTAGACTTTTATGGTTTATCGTATCTAAATATGGAATTCACCTAGACCCTCTTAAGGTTGAGGCTATTGTCAATATCCCCTCCCCGTCCTTGTTACAACAGCTCTAGAGTCTCCAAGGGAAAGAAAATTTCCTACGTCGATTCATCCTGAACTACGCCGAAGTAGCCAAAGGATCTACATGACTTTTAAAGCAGGACGTCCCTTTCTATTGGGATGAGATTGCTCAGCAGTCTTTGGATAGACTTAAGACGTTGCTTGTCAATGCTCCGCTATTACATCCTTCGAATTACCATCGTGATTTCACCCTCTATCTATCTGCCTCCATCAGTATGATTGCCATGGTTTTGGTTCAAGATGATGATGATGGTAACGAGCATGTAATTTACTACTTGTCTTGGAACCTTCTCGACCCTGAAACACGTTACGCACATGTCGATAAGTTAGAGCTGGCTAAGGTCTAGGCTGTCCAACGTTTTCATCATTACATCCTTTTACACACGGTGACCATAATTTCTGATTGTAACCCCATGACCTATATTCTGTCTCGGAAATTGCTGGGGGGAAAGTACTCGAAGTGGATCGTTATCCTCCAAGAGTTTGATTTGGAGTTCACTACTGCCAAATCAAAGAAATCACTTGTTTTCACTGATTTGATTTGTTCTCTCCCCGCCGACTCTGCTCCTTCTTTCGAGGATCATATTCCAGATGAAACTCTTTTCTTAATTAGCACCCTCGATCCATGGTATGGTGATATCATCATATACCTCCAAACATCTACTTTCAGGTCTGAGTTAACAAAAGATGCCCCATGCCGCATTCGGCATCAATAGCAACCTTATCGTATTGTTGGAGATACCCTTTATCGGGTTGGAGTCGATTCTATACTTTGCCGATGTCTGATCCTCGAGGAAGCAGAGAAATTTTTAAATGTCTGCCACAGTGGCACCTATGGTGGTCACATGTCTAGTTATGCCACTGCATAGAAGATCCTTCGTGCTGGCTATTTATGGCCGTCCATTTTTAAAGATTGCATTGTTGCAGTATGTAAGTGCCATGCATGCTAGATTTATCAATGCAAGATGCGTGCGTCGCTGGTTCCTTTACACCCTGTCATTACCATTGGTCCTTCCTTTTGCTAAATTGGGCATGTATTTTATGACGTGTAACCCTCGTTCAGCTGGGGGGCATGCCTATATTATCGTCTCCATCAATTATTTTACAAAATGGGCCGAAGAAATGCCTACACTGGTTGCGGATGGTAAGACAGCGACAAAGTTCATATTCAATCATGTTATTGCTCGGTTTGGTGTCCCTCAAGCCATTGTTACTGACCCTGGTTCTCATTTTCGGGATTATATGATGGCGGAGCTGACGTCTAAGTTAGGTTTGCGTCACAACAGCTCAACGTCTTATTATCCTCAAGCTAACGACCAAGTTGAAGTTGTAAATAAATTCCTTGTTACAATGCTTCAACGAACAATTAGGATCCATAAATCAAACTGGAATCTCATGTTGTTTTCAACTCTATGGGCTTACCGAACTTCGATCAAGAATGCAACCGGATTTACCCCATTTCAGTTGGTATATGGTCTGGAAGCCACGCTTCCGACTGAATGTGAAATCCCTTCACTTAAATTAGCTGTGGAATTACTGCCTGATACTTCTCCTAAAGAAGAACGTCTCCTCTACTTAGAGATATTGGACGAAACTCATCGCTTAGCTGCCTTGGACATCGAAGCACAGAAGAAGCAAGTCAAAGCTCATTTTGACCAAACAGTTTCCCCTCGTTCTTTTATTGAAGGTGATCTCGTTCTCCTATACAACCAAGCTCATGATAAGATGGGGGTAGGAAAATTCCAAACCATGTGGCATGGGCCCTACATCGTCAAACGTGTGTTACAGAATGGGGCTTATGAGCTTATTAACTATGAAGGTTGTCCTTTATCGCAGCCCAGAAATGGGTTGTACCTAAAAAAATATTATGCTTGAGTCATTCATGCGTGATATGTGTACATAGGTGATTGTTTTAATTTTGTGTGTATGCTTTGGTTTGATGTGCATTGTGAAATTTTTTTTGCTTATTGGATCTTGTTTTCTATGCAGATGTCTATTTCCCCTTATGTCAGTTTCGTGGATGGTGCTTCCTGCAGTACCAGGAACTTGTCTTCGGCAGCGTGGGTAATTTATGATCCTGTTAGTGAGTTGATTAAATTACAAGCTATTTGTCTGGGAACAGCTACAAACAATGTTGCTGAATATAGTTCTATTTTGGAACTATTAACCAAGGCAGTTAACCTCGGCATATGCGCATTGCTTGTGAAGTTGGATTCACAACTTTTTGTTCTTCAAATGAACGGTCATTATTCGGTTCGGAACCCATGCATTTTGAGATTGTATTTTCATATTCGTTTACTTGAAAGACATTTTGATTTCATTACATATCAACATATACCAAGATGAATGAATACATTAACAGATGCAATAGCTAACATCGTGCTAGATAGACATTTGCGCAATTTATAAAAACATCATCATATGTAAATAGACCCATGTAGAAAAACAAAAAAGGATATATATATATATATATATATATATATATATATATATATATATATATATATATATATATATATATATATATATATATATATATATATATATATATATATATATATATATATATATATATATATATATATATATATATATATATATGTCGTTTGTTTGCAATGTGTGCATCATAAAACCCAAAGAATAATATATGTCTGTTTCAGTCACATCGTGAGACAACATGTCTCTCAAAAATGTGAAGAAATAAAGCCTAAGCTTCTAATCGGCGAGTTTATAATCGGCGTGGTGCTCATGATAGCATGTCACCACCCATACCAACTGCCTCAGCAAGTGGTGGATACGACTCGGCACCCCTACAGTATGCCTCTGATAGGCCCGAGGCACATCATCCAAGTGAGCATAGTCTAGGACCCCACGGGCGATCCCCTCCAGGTTTTGCTCTAGCTCCTCCTTGCCACCCTCACCATGAGGATCGAAATCATGAGGAATTCTCCTCGCTACCGGTGACATACCTGCAGGATGCTCGGGGCCAACATCTGCAAACATATAAGAATCACTGTCAGAACATGCATATATATCAAAAAAAATTATAAATTCATGAAAATAAAAAATGAGTCTTACCAAGTTCTTTGTCGCAATCCTCTCCCTCCCGGAGTGGGAGGTTTGGGTCTCCGGTGAAGTCTGTTCCGACGTAGGGCAAATCCTCCATCACAATCAATTTTTGTTGGAGCCAATCAAAAAACTCTGGCCTCCAGGACATCTGTTGGCCACCCCCTGCACTAGGCATCAATGCCGCCCATCAGGCCATTCGTGGCTCGGTGGGTGGTGGATCTGGGACTATAACCTGTTGACGCTGAAATATGGGTAATCATTCCAAGAAGAACGATACTAGGATCGATCCATACCCAAATTGCTTTAGTTTGGTCTTCTTGCACTTGGTGAGCTGTTGTTTCATGTTGATGGTCACGGCCTCGGCCAAGTTGAATAGAGTCGGGTTCATACACTCTGAAGCAAGAAGAAGTTGTGTTTTCTTGGCCTCATGTGGAGCCTGCGATCCCGCAGCCTGTGTGATATTGTGCAGCACTACTCTTAGTGCCATATCAGGGACTGTTTGGATATCCACTTTGCCACTCCCTAATCCTTTTCGTGCCCTGTGGCACACCTTTTCAATTACCATTGCCATGATTTCTCCGGAATGCCGGGTACTAGTCAAGATAGGGACTGCACCCCTGCGTGAAAAACCAATGATGAAATATACATCAGAAACTTCGGGCTCAAGCTCCTGATCCTGGAGTACGAAATTTTCCTGATCTTCGTCCCAAATGCCTATTATATACTAAAGCAATTCGGGTTGAGCCCAAAGACATGGTGTCAGGAAGAACTTCTTGAGCCCACAATTCCTGAGGGCATTCATGCATTGTTCATTTTCCATGGTTTTTTCATCCTCCTCACTGTGTTCTCTTTCTTTCCACTCGATAACCATATTTTTTTCTTTTGTACCTGCATGAATTAATCATAGGAACATTTTACCCTTGGGTATTAAACTTTGTAATCAATTGGTTGCATTTTCTTAAATTTAAAGCAGATTTTGGGTTGCATGGTTGGCACGACCCTTGTGTAAAAAAGGGTAGATTGGTGCGGGTCCGTGCCCAAAACCCGCGCCAACCACGATGCCCTAGATTTTACAAATCCTCCCCTAAGGGATCCAAAATGACAACTAAATGCAATGAAATATATCTCAAAATATGGAAAATGGTGTCGGTTCTTACCTGAAACAGATGGAATCCGGATTGGTCCACTGGATTGTTCACAATCGTCGCCTAAAGATCACAAGGGAAATAGATCACTGTTGCTCTGCAAAGAGGTAAAAGTGAAAACTAAATATTATTTACGACTTATGGTCTTTTATAACTTTTCAAAGTCCTGAAATAGGTTTTAAAACATATTTGTCGATATATTTTCATATTATTTTCGAGGAATACGTTTTACACGTGTCTTTTTGTGCAGTGACAGGTTTTCACGTGATTATGACGAAGAAACGAGTTGTATTTTATACTTTTTCGGACTCGGTAAAAACACGAAAAATTCACTACTGGAGTCACCTTTCAACTCTTTTCTGACTCTCTAAAACTAAAAAGATTGCTGAGTCTCTTGTCATTTTGAACTCGTTAATTTGGCTTCGAAATGATATATACCCAGTATACATTTACCCCTTTTTCAGGTTAGGATAGATTATTTACGAAAAAGGAATACCTTAGCTGATCACGACTAAGAGGTTCTCTCAGACACATTTTTCTACGTTTTCAGATCTGTGAGACTGCCTCCAGAAAGGGACTGCTGGAGTTTTCTTTTCCTCCTTCTTTTCAAACTCTCTAAACATGAAAATATGCCGAGTTCTCCCTTTGTCAGACTCATTAAAATCTGATGACATCGGACTCCACCATCATGACGTCACTCGAGTTCCTCCTTCCTAGGGCTTGTACAATGTACTAGGTTGGATTTGTCTGAAGGAAAAACTTACATCACAAGCATATGCTATCCCCTTCAAGATTTTTTTCAAAAATAATTAAGGTACTCGCCAGAAATGGTGGGGGAAAATGGAACCATATTGTAGTCGTGTTGGTAGTATGTTGCTCTTGGACATGGCACTTGTCTACATTCGTGTCAGGTTGGGGATATCTCATCTCACTATTTGTTTGCCTCCATGGGTTTGGGTAATCTCTTTTGACCACTCATCTGCTCTTTGCCACGTCACCATGACCTCAAATCCCTTGATGTCAAATACTACCAAATCCAATGTTGTGTCACTGATATGTTCAAGAGAAGTTTGCGTTTGAAGTTTTCAACCTCCCTCTGATTCTCTGTTGGTCTTGATTCACAAACATCATGTTCCTCTATCTCATGTCGATGATGTGGGAAACATTATGGCCCACCTTCGATCAAGATCACTTCTTGTCAACTCCAGCTCATTATCCAGGAAGTTGATCTAGAGACTCCCTTCAGGTACCTTGGAGTCTGCATGCTTCAATGGCAAGTTCTTCGCATTCGACTTAAGGTTCACATCATTGGCCTTCGATCGATTGACTCTACGAGTGTTCAACGTCAGATCACTATTCACATTCTGTGGATTGCACCTTTCATACCTTGAGAGACATTGTCATTACTGGTGGTTTCTCTCATGTCTGTTAACAGCTTTCATCATTGGCTATTAATCAGGCGATGTTCTTGCATGTTCGACTTCAGATCACATATTCGCATGCTCGAATTTTTACTTTGTTCGGGTTGAGATGGAGTGCAAGACCCTGGGTTTTTTCTGATGAAATCCAGGCTGCGGGTTCTTTGTGGATTACTATGACTTATTATATGAATCTTTTGATTGGATGGATGTGACCATACCTGAGTCTATTTGTTGATCCCTACTGCTGGATGGCTATGTCCATACCTTGGATCTCATTGTTTATGTACTCTATTATGGATAGCTGTGCCCATACCACATGTCATGTATCAGATGTATCAGTTGTATTCATACTTGCAGGTTTTCTGACAGCAGTGTTTGGGTCGAACGCATTCTCATAAAGCATATCACCCCTCCCTCTCTCTCAGACCTCATGCTTTAGGGGGCATTTGTTACACAGCAATTTTTCACTGTCCCTGTAATCCCTCGCCTCGCATATTGGAGTGTCTTTCCCGTGACTTGTGAGCAGTGTCATCCTCTGTAAGCACCTTCCTTACATCCTTCTATACAAGAACATAATTTCTCCTATAGAACACTTTCTTAAAAATCCCATAAAAACCTATGTTTTGGCATTGGCGCGGGTAGCCAGTTCATCCCTCACACCAATGTGGAGGATGTACACTAGAGGTCACACCAGATGGCGCTCTGTCTCTTTTTTGTGCCTGCGCCAGCCTTTTTGGGAATGTTTTTTAACAAAATAGAGGTGGAAGTTTCCTTCAACCACCTCTGGGATGAGTCACAGGAAGTGGTTAACTGGATGAGCCACGGATCTCCCTATTTAGGTAGTGGTTTCCTCCTCTTATGGGACACTCCTAGAAGATAGGTCTCCCTTCCATGATTATAGGGATCCTAACCTCCCCCTCTCCCTCTATATAAATGAGCTTTCCCCTACCATGAAAGCTAGCTAAACAAAGAAGATTATGCAGCTGAAATGATGAACTTAGAGAACTAAGCTATAGTCGAATAACTGAGAAGGAAGATCAAGAAGGAATTCCATCGAGAGGTCCCTTATCCCGTCTGAATTCCCCGACGAGCTTTGAGACGTGCTTCAGCCGAGCCCCGCTAGAGGATACCACAACGTCAGAGCATGGTTGTATCTCTTATTTCTACCTATTAATATAAGTGATTATTGTCTGGTTTCCGTCTTGTGTTTTTTCTGTATCAAATGCAATATGCTAGTATTCTCTGACTGATCAGTATATTTTGAATGTAATTAGTATATGGTATGTTGTTTTCGTTTTCTGATCTTTGTGCAGGTGTCCAAGCACGATAGGTGGAAGGGTTGTGACTCGTCTTCGATTAGGAGTGAGCGACTCTCATCATCACTATAGGCGTCGACGATAACTTTGGACCACAGGTACGCCATCCTATCGCATCCTTTTTCATTCAAGTATCTAGGAACCTACACTCTAGCATGATTCCTTATTTCTAGACCCACCCTAGGGCTAGTGGGATCTCCTCTCTCTGTAGAGGGGATTTCCCTGAGTAACAATAACCATCCTAAAGTACGCATCCCCATAGAACAATATATAAAAATTACAAATGGACTAACAAAGCTTAAAATCAAATAAAATTACAAATGGTATAAAAAAACTTAAATTTAAATAAATAGTGCGTTTGTAAGTTAGATTTAAGTGCTTAGATACGTCAATGATTATTTGGTATTTTATGTCCATATCATGCTCCCAGTATCTACATATAATTTTGATAATTATATGCAGTTAAGGATATATCTTTAGCCGTAGTTTAACTAACTTGTTTTTTTGCTTTGAAAATTATGGAAATTTCAGTTATATTTTAATAATATCTGGCAGGGATATACCAAGGACGAATTCACTTTAGATACTATCTTGGTGGCAGAAGCATGCGATAAAGGAGAATAGATGAATTAGTGCAGTTACTTGTTAAATGAACTATTTGAATCTTGGGAATATGTGTATAAGTAGATGACTTACTTCATCTATGATTATCTAGTCATCTCTTTGTCCATGATGAATGTGTGTGCTCCTAAAGGGATGAAATTAGCCCCAGCCTCTGATGATCATCCCCTGGAACTCACGTACACCCTATCGCGGACATCAGTGGACCCAAGCAACAAATAAATCAACGAAGCATCCCTTGCCAGTTGGTATGCTAAAATGGTCAGTGCTATAATGACTATTCCCCAAATCCCAAAATTTATCGTTGATGAATATTCACATGTCATATGGTTTGGTGTTCACCATGGCACTAATTGGATTGGACCCAAATTTTTTAACCTAGAGACGTTCCAAATGCAACCCCTACCTTTCAGTCTCTTAGAGAAAGTGTTCCATAATGAAGTTCTATCCTATCCAGGTATTGTTTGTGATGTCTGAGAAACCAATATAGTGTACTCTTTTGAAGGAATGTTGGCATATACACTACCTGGTAAGAGCCTCTCTGCATTCCGAAATTGGGCAACTAAAGACACACTCACCCTCGTCTTGAAGTGATTCATAATGGTTGTGCTTTCAGCTCGGAGCAGTCAAGAAATTTTTGGCTCTATAGTAAGTTCTCTACCTCTTCTTCGTGAGTTTCAAAGTAATAGTTTGCTCAGTGCTTCCTCACTAAGAATGTTATCCATTTGCTTCCCCCTAGTGGGCCCTACTTCTGTCACCGAGCCCACAATGCAAGAAAACCTTCATTCTGTTAGCCTAATTCCCTCAATTCCGTAGCACCCTACCCCTATTTATCCACCCCAAATTCTTGACCTCACAGAAGATGAGCCTCACTCCAACATTGAGACCCAAATAATCAAAGAACCTGCACGTTCCACACCAACCGCTTCTATGATGTCCCACAACCCCTCAACCCACATGGCCTCCCCCTTTGCAACCATTTCATAACCTCCTCAGAACAACAATCTCTTTACTACCATGATTGAAATGGAGGTCGACTCCTTTATTCAAGCAATCACTGAGACCACCCATGATGTCATTGATGTGAGTACTAACCCTGCGTGTATGGTCACAATGTCTATCCTACAAGCTCTCCTTTCAGTACCAGCCCCTGAATCAGTGACTGACCAACCCACCCAATCTACTCTTGAACCCGAAAAGTTCCCATAAGTTCTAAGTATCTTGGCCCAAACACCATAGAACCATGAAACTTGAAACCATGAAACCTGAAGCATCCTAAGCATCCTTGTGAAAAACCATGAAACCTAAGTATAAACACAACCCTTTTTTGTCTTGGTCAAATATGGGCTCCACGGGAATCTCAAAGACTCCCCAAAGATTCTCTTCTTAGGGTTGATTGAAAATTGGTGGCTCAAATGAATAAACTCACCATGTCACTGCGTTCCTCGCGGAAAATTAAGTCTGATGAGTGTAAAGTTGGTGTGGTTTTGAAACTATCAATTTTGGGCCTCATGCAATCTAAAATATTCCATGCATATTCTTACATCAAGGTTCTACCCTCAACATTTTGTTTCTATAAAATTTGATACTCAGATCAAAAAATTGATCATGCCATCAAAATTCTAGTGAAATTCTAGTTAATTTGAGTATAAAATTGGCATAATTCTGACTTTGTCAAAAATTGGCTCCAGGGGAATCTTAAATATTACTCAACCTTTTGCAAAGGGAATATTTTGTGGAATATTCTAGGGAATATTCTGTTGGAATATTTTTTCAGAATTATGCCTAGGGAAAACCCATCCTGATTCCGTGGCTTGGTTCTACTACTCTCCTCCATTGGTTGGGTGAATGGAAAACTTGGGCTCATATATGATTTCCTAGGTGGATAATTCAAAGCTAGCTCTACTAACACCTCGGTTGGGGGATGTATAATAAGAAATTGTTTTTCTGGGGGTTAGAGGGTCAAACCCCCGGGACCCCATTTTTGCATGAAATTAGGTTAACTATTGGTGGCTATGTTTTGTTGTGTAATGGGGTCGCTCGTTTGTAGGTTTTCCCACAGAGAAGGGTTGGTTCAATCCCGGCTGACCCCTCCAATTCACATATACAGTTGTATGGTCATTGGGATGTTGACCCACTATAATAATGCAGTTGGTCGGGGGTTGGGCAAGTCCCTCGCACCTGGCCTCCAAATTTTTTTATATTTTTTAAATAAAAATGATTTTGATTGATTGCCTAATTTCTGGGGTCATTGACAAAATTAAAGAAGTGAAAACATCACCAGTTCCATCTGCCATAAAGTGCTAAATTATCACTCCGATAATGGCCTCCAAATTTGGTAGCTTTCGTCAAATTTAGTCAGACATCAGATTTATAGAACCTCCAACTTTTGCTGGAGCTCTACTAAATTTAGCTAATAGGAACAAGTTGACCAAAACGTGGACTTCAAATATTTGAGCATACGAACTTATATTTGAGTGTCATCTACCTCGTTGGAATTAAGATGGTGATCTCTATGTTCTAGTCCTAGTTTTAACGAAATCAGAAGACTTTGATTTTTGAGCCTTTTACGAGTCACCTTGATCACAAACTCTAGATCCCTACCAAGGTCCCATATTTACTGATCCATTCGATGACAGAGAAGAGCCTAACTTGTTGGACTGATTATACCGACTCACAATAGGGAAGCGAGAATACTACATTAATCCTGCAATGGATGGGTCTATTATCTAGAGGAGTGTTCAAAGTTAATAGGTCGATTTAGATGTTTTGTGGGACGATTGGAATAAAGGAGGTCATGAGACACACTCCAAATGATGTGCAAATTTTTTTCATATCCACTGGGTCAGTACAAAGGTACGTGAATTCCCCACATTTCATGGGATATGTGGATCAGAGAGGGAATTTCCGAGCATTCCTGGGTGCATTGGTTCGTCCAAACTATAGGGACATTCCCCCAAGATTGGTATCTTAAGAAAGAGATAAAAAGGTAGACAAATGGATGGGACTACATGAAAACCTAGTTTTCTCCTGATTTCTCCTTTACATATGAAGATGAGAGGATGGAAGTTGCCATTAAAGTAGTCAAGAGGGTCTTATTCCTTTCATGAGAGCCCGTTGAGGACCACTATGGCCAAGATTCCTTCACTCACATTTATGACTCATAATTCCATGAAGTTGTGGCTTGCGGAAAGGTACATCTCAAACCCAAAGGCGACGAATTGAAGGGATTGAGGCACTTGACCTTCAAGGAGTTCGAAGGGGAATGAGGCAAAGAGGATGGTCCTATTACAACTAGTTTATAGATGCAACATATGAAACTGTAGAAGCACAACAAAAAGACTAAAAATTAAACCTAAACTGGCTTCCATTAGTAACTATTTGGATAAACAAACCACTAATGAGATCTTTGATCTTTTGAAGGAATATGAGGATATTTTTCCCACATCCGTTGCAAAGCTCAAAGGAATAAAAGGAGATTTAGGAGAAACTAATATCATGTTGAAGTCGAACGTAATACCAGTGAAACATCGATTGTATCGACTAAACCCAAGGTTCAAAAAGAAGGTAAAGAGGGAAATCAACAAGATGCTATCTGTTGGCCTCATCTTTCCAGTTGATGAAGCTAGGGTTAGTTTGATTTTCATATAGAATAACAAATATTTCGAAGAGATATGGGTCTCTATAGTGTACAGGAGCTTGAGAAACCCCTTTCCTACTTTTTTCAATGATGAGTTCTTACATATCGTTTCAAGTAATGAGGCATACTCCTTCACTGATTGGTTTTTAGATATCACCAAGTTTGCATTGAAGAAGAAGATAAGACAAAAACGACCTTTGTAATTGAATAGGGCTCTTATGCTTACCACATCATCTCATTTGGGTTGAAGAATGAACCTGTAATCTTCTCAAGGAATGTGATTACTACATTCCGCAACTATATTCATAAGTTTGTTGAGGTATACATGGATGATTGGACATTATAAAACGTATTGAAGAGACACTTCAACTTACTCATGGTAATGTTTGATCGATGTAGGAAAAGATGAATTTTTTTGAACTTCAAGAAATGTATTTTCAGTGAGCCTTTTGGAACATTGCTTGGGCATATAGTTTGCAAGGAGGGAGTATATGTCGACCCTACCAAGGTTGTGGTAATTTTAAATATGCCACCACCATCTAGTTTCAAACAGTTAAGGTTGACTCTTGGGAACACAGGATGCTATCACAATTTAATTTTTAATCATGCCCTAATTACTGCACCATTGGAAAAATTTCTGATGAAATCTGAGTGTTTTGCTTGGACTGATTAATGTGATTCTTCCTTTGATACATTAAAGGAGAAGTTGGAAAGTGCGCTAATCCTGGTTTACTCGAATAGGAATAATAATTTCATGTTTGCATAGATGTGTAAGGGATCGCTTTGGGAGCTATTTTGACCCATATTGGAGATGGTAATTTGGATCACCCAATTCATTTTTCTAGTAGGAAACTTGTTACTATGGAGAATAACTACACCACTGCTTAATGTGAGGCTCTTGTAATGGTGTATTCATTGCAAAAATTTAGACACTATCTTTTGGGTGGTGAAGCTACTCACTCTGGCTCTAGTATCAAACTCCCATGGTTCTCAGTTCAAGGTCCAACCTCCTGTCTCCATTGTGTATATATGATGATTTGAATTCATGGCTCAAGTATCCAAAGTAGTTGTCCCTATAGGTCTGTCGAACACCTGAATTACAAAAATTGAAAATATTCTTCGAAAGTAAGAGAAGGCTTCAATGGTAGACAATGATTTATCAGATTCCTTTCATTTACCCATGCTCAAGTGTGAAGTATTCATATATTCTATGACCCGACAATATGGCAGTCATTCTTCTAGGCTGAAGGAGGAATTCCAAGCATTATAGATGTTCACAATGATGAATTTAAGAAATTTTACAGTCTTTGACACCTCACGCGCGACTATTCAGGGCACATAGTTTCTTATCAATTTGTTGCATGGAGGATCCTTATGTCTTGATAGAGAGTAAACGATACATGCTAGTGATATCTAGAAGTTGATGAGATTGTCTGTTATGGGTGCCACTGCTTTGTATACATTTAAAACCACCTTGAAGCACGGTAAGAAGATTGGGGACAAAATTTTTTATACTAAGTATTCTACTCAGTGTGGTGGAAAAGGGGCCATCATTGATCTAATAAACGTGCCTTCAATAATTTTTTCATGTCATATATAGCAGGGAATATCATGCACCATTACACCAAGGAAGAATACACTTTAGATACTATCTCGGTGGAAAAATCATGTGAGAAAGGAGAACAATTTAATTGGTGCGACTACTTGTTAAATGAACTATTTGAAGTTTGTGAATATGTGTATAAGTAGGTGACTTACATCATCTACGGTTATCTAGTCATCTCTCTGGCCATGATGAATTTGTGTTCTCCTGAAGGGATGAAATTAGACCTAGTCTCTGATGATCATCCCTTGGCACTCGCGTACACCTGATGGTGGACATCAGGGGACCCAAGCAACAAAGAAATCAATGAAGCATCCTTTTTTAGCTGGTATGCTAAAATTTTCAGTGTTACAATGACTGTTTCCCAAATCCAAAAATCAATCCTTGATGAATATTCACATTTCATATGGTTTGGTGTTCACCATGGCACCACTTGGATACAATGAAAATTTGTAAGCCTAGAGACGTTCCAAATGCAGCCCCTACCTTTTGATCTCTTGGAGCAAGTGTTTCATAATGAAGTTCTCTCCTATCTAGGTATTGTTTGTGATGTCCGCCACACCAAACCAGTGTACTCTTTTGAAGGAATGTTGCCATGTGCACTACCTGGTAAGATCCCCTCTACTTTTCAAAAGCGGGCCAGTAAAGAAAAAATCACATCCATCTTGAAGCGATTCATAATGGACATGTTTTCAGTTTGGAGCAGTCATGAAATGTTTGGTTTGCTAGTAAGTTATATACCTCTCCTTCCTAAGTTTCCTAGTACTATTTTGCTCGTTGCTTCCTCGCTAAGACCATTATCCATATTATTCCCCATGGTGGTGATCTAAAATGGGTGGATAACTTGTTATGCTTTGCAAGCACCTCCCACTCAGTTAAACAAATTAAGATCTAGCTTATACTTGACTGTGAGGAATTCAATTCTTGATTCATGTGTATGTGTTTTAAAATGTTTTAAATCTTTAAGTGTGAGGAATTCATTTTTTTTTTTTTTTGATATTAAGCATGTACAACAAAAATAAATAGAAGAAAATAAGCATCAACACATAACAAAAAAATTAATAAAGGAGTTCACCTGTGGGCTACGTCTCCTTGAGCCTTTGTCAACTGACTTGGCTCTTTGGGATTATGATGGAAAATTTATTTTACAAGTTAATAACTCAACTCCAATGGTTATTTCGACTCTACCATTGGGCTTATAATACCATCATACCCCTGTAATGGCTGCTATCTCTTTGAAGATGGACCTAGGTTCCCTTTGACTTGACCTCTACTGACAGTTCCCTTAAGCTTCCTTGAGCTTCTCTGTGTTTGGTCAATTCAGTGTGTCCTAAATTGCTGCATTTAATTTGTCAATCCGGGATTCGTAAGCTGATGAAGTGCGGCGCACTATATGTGCAAGATAACCTATTTCTTAACTTTTTGTCGTTTTTGGTTTTCTAAGGTGAAATGGAAATTATAAAATAAAAACAAGTATGGTTATGTTTGTTCAAGGAAATTATATCCTCTATAATGATTTACCAACTTAAAACTTAAAAAGGAATTTGAAACTTACAATGACAAAACTTGAAAGGAAATGAAAATGTGCTACTAAAATGAAAAGGTGCTGCTAGTCTAATAAATCAAAACAGTGAACTAGTGAGCATGAAAACCAAATTATTCTTGCTGCTATCTAAACACAAAAGAAACTATGCTGAAAGAAATCCAAAATTGCAACAAAGTAAATCTAAATCAGATTACATCAACTTGCCTTCTGATCCCTCATCATTAGTCCAGCTATGATTTTCGGAAGTAACCATAAACAACTTGAGTTAACTGATATCTAACTTGCAGAAAGTAAAATAATATCAAACCATACATTCATAATTCAATCCCTCACCATCAGTCCAGCTGTGGCTTTCGGAGGTAACTAAAGATGTCATGCACAATTTAATATTTCTAACTTGCAGAAAGGAAACTAATACCAAACTACACATTTCATAATACAATCCCTCACCATCAGTCCAGCTGTGGCTTTTGGAGGCAACTAAAGATGTTATGAGCAGTTTAATATATCTAAATTTGCAGAAAGGAAACTAATACCAAACTACACATTTCATAATACAATCCCTCACCATCAGTCCCGTTGTGGCTTTCGGAGGCAACTGAAGATGTTATGAGCAGTTTAATATATCTAAATTTGCAGAAAGGAAACTAATACCAAACTACACATTTCATAATACAATCCCTCACCATCAGTCCAGCTGTGGCTTTCGGAGGCAACTGAAGATGTTATGAGCAGTTTAATATATCTAAATTTAGCTACTGAAGCAAATGAGAAAAACTCAATTAAACAAAGCAGTACTGAAATTAAACAGAAACTAAGAAAAACAAATTAGCAGCAGAACAATGTTAATTCCATGTCATTAGTCAAAAAGTTATGCAAATGCCCGGGCTGCCTATTTATAACCTGAAACAAGAACACTGATCAGTTTAACAATAACATAAAACATGAAAGACAAAAGTAAAATGGAAAGCATGAAAGATTATAAACAAAAATGAAGCATATATACCATGAAAGATGCAATGTATAAACATGTGAATGGATTATGGCACAATGAGCTTTAAAGAAATAAAACAAGAACTATACAATAATGCACAGAACCTTGGCAAGTGCAGGGGCCCTCTACACCAGCCTTGGCAAAAATCTTCAAGTACGAATTACGTTTGGAAACAGTCTTCTTATATTAATATGCAGTCATAACAAAAAGGTGATATTACGGCACAAGTGCAACGTAATTACATTACAGAGCAGACTAATAAAAGATAACAGAGACTAATCTAGACTAATCTAATATGCGTATACAAACGCGTTATTTATAACAAAATAAATATAACTGATTCCTAAAGTTTATGCTGATGGAGAACACGTAGACCGTTACGTCCACAGATCTAGGATCATGGCCGTATTGAAGAGTAAATCTATGAGGAGTGGATGTTTGAATTCGGCTATGGAGCCATGTACAGATGTTGATTTGTCCTCCGCAATTCAGAAATGGCCATATGAACCTTCACGTGACACGAAACAGAGTCCTGTCACCGTGAGACTCTACGGTTGACTTCCATTTGGACGCCTTTGACTACATCTTCTTTAGATGAGTTTGCTCGAGCCAATAGGACACGAACCATGTCCACATCATTTCTGACTTACCCATGTGGCTCGTTTTTCCTGTAGACACCTGTAACATAGAGTTTCACAAAATGGCTGCGGAAAGTTACAGCAGTTGCGGAAAGTGGCAAGATTCCGCAGCTAAATGAAAAAAATCTAAATCAAACAGCAGACACAAAAATATAATTAAAAACTATGTTAGATTCTCTTTTTCAATTAATATACAATGATATTGACAACTTGGGAGGTTCAGGTGAGTGAAAAAGGTATAGAAAAGTGTATGGAAAAGATGCAAATTTGAGACTCAACATACCCCCACTGTGAAGGTGTTGCATGTCCTCATGCAACCAAAATTTTGATAATCCTTCCTCATTTCATATGCCTTGACACTTCAGCCAACACATCCAATCCTCTCCTCCTCTTCCTTGGTGCTGCCAACATTCTGGGTTTCTTCATTAAGCACCTAAATTTGATATTAACCAGTGCTCTGCTTAACTTCTGGCATTTCCTTTTCAATTTCTTGTTCTTCTTCTGCCATATTCCCAGATGTAGCATGGTATTATCATGAATGATTTTTTCCAGTTTGCCTTGTTCCTTCAATGTCTCATTTTCATTTTTGATGTGTCTATTTAAAAGCTCTAGCTCAAAGACTTCCTGTTTTAGTGATTGGACTAAATCATCCTGTACTGTATGAGGCTGAATGGACGAAGTACTGGGACCTGTAGCTGCCTTTTCCAAAGATTCTATATAGTCATATACTTCCTGCTGCTTGGGGTCTATATCAGGTGTCATTTTTATTGGGCTGTCCCCAAAATGTCGTGAAGGAGAGTTACCTTCAAAATCTGGCTGAGAAGGGCTCACATCAACATCTTGCTGAGAATGGGATGGACTATGTTCAATGTCTGACTGAGAATGAAATGAACCAGGTTCACTAACTGAATGAGATGGACTATGGTCAGCTAGGGACTGTTCAGATGTTTCCTCTCCTAAATAAATGAAAAGAGGACCCTTCATTTGCGTTTTCATCAATTTCCCCTTAAGTCTGCTGCTTCTTCTCACACGCTGTGGTACACTGTCCTTTTGTTTTTGTTTTCCTTTCTCTGTCTTCTTGGCCATAGATGAATGTTTTTGAAGATAAACTAATCTTTCAGATAACACTTGATGATCTTCTTCTTCAGAAGAAGGGGTTTGATGTATAGCCTCAATAGTTTTCCCCTCTTTTGGTGTTATTGGCTTCTTACCCTTGATTTCTTTCTTCTTCCTCTTTGACAGTCTCTCTTCCCTATCAGTTCTTTCAATTGTAGTAGTAGGAGTACTTTGAATTTCATCAATTGTTCTTTTTCTCCTACTTCTTCTTTCTGTGCTACCTTCAGGAATTTCTTGAGTAGGAGTAATTTGAGTTTCATCATTTATTCTTTTTCTTCTACTCCTTCTTGTTGTACTACCTTCAGGAATTTCCTGAGGTTCCTCACAGAAATTTCTAATCAGAAATTGTTCTCATGTGTCTTTCTTCTCCTTTAACTCTTTTTCAATCAAAATTTTTACAAGACCGTGGTGATATAGATGTGGTTCTACATCTCCTAAATGTTTCTGAACAGTCACAGACATTTTCTTCAAGCTATTTAATAGAAAATATGGGAGATTGAGAGCTTGATTATCTAGAAAATTCATCAGCAACCTGGTGTGGTACATATACATGGACCCAAAACGGCCTTCACAGGTAATGAATTTCTGAACAACTAGCAGCAAAGTAGCCCATTCCTCTTTCAATGCATGAACAAGAATTCCTCTTTTAAAAATAGTTATTTCCATACCTTGGTTTCGTAAGATTGTTCTCCAGGCTTCATCACTGATGCTTTTATTCTTAAACCAACGCTCACCCTCTTGAATAAGTTCCGTGGCAGATGCTATAGATGCTTCATTGACCGCAAACTTAAGGTCTCCAATCTCTACTTCCAAGCCATTAAACGACCTTGCGAATGCTTTTTTCACTTCTTTATGATAACCTCTGAATTTCTGGATAAACCGCAGCCATTTTGCTTTCTTCAATATATCCCTTACTTGCAGATATCCCTCCATGAACTTAAGTCCTTCCGGTTCTGCTCTTAGCAATTTACCCATTCTTCTTTCTGCTCTTCACAAATTTGCCTGCGTGAGGGTTAAAATGGAAATAGAATGGCTGAATGCACAGAAATGAGCACAATGGCTGTGGGTAGATATCAGAGAGTGGGTATACAGACTATAGCGTAATAGCGAACGAAATGGAGTGAACAGAACATAGAGGGGTTTTCGTGAACACGACAGAGATACGGCTATGAGATTAACAGAGTATAACACATCCAGCAGTGTTTTGAAATTTGGTGGCTGCGAAATAAATGTGAGCACGTTTAAACAACGGCTATGGATTTATGCAGCTGTAAGAGTCCTTGGTCAAATCAATTACGTCTCATTGTCACCGGTGGAATATAGGAATATGAGTGAAAATCGGGGGTTTAATTATGGAACCGTTTAAGAATGAATGCGGGAGGATCATATGGAGATCGTGAAAGGGTTACGGAAGTTGTCAATATAATCATTGCACATAATGGATGGAGCTCATGGTTCATAACTATATAAAAATGTGTTTTCAATGCTATTTGAAATAAATTTTACTCATACCTTTGGAATCTTTGCCTTTTCCTTGGTCTTCAATTAGTTGCTCTTCATTGGTATCTTGAATGCTCCATGCCTTTATTTTTTGTCCTCTCACCTGCATTTAATTTCATGATTATGGAAATAACATCTGACTGTACATTCTTTTGAAAACAGAGTAGTAGCTGTGGAATCTGCTTCTGGCTGTGGAAACTGGAGTCAGCTGCGGAAACAGATGTCAACTGCGGAAATTGACACAACTATTATTTGGATGAATGAACATGAATGGTTGACAAATGACTAGATGGAAATGGTCATGAAAAAGGATTTTATTGGTGAAAATGGAATGAAATAGACAAAATTAAGTGGAATGGAGTGAAATGAAGTGAAATGAAATGGAATGAAGTGGAATGGAATGGAGTGGGAGGTCACAAAACTTGTGAAATGAAAGAGAGATTTTTTTTTGGAAAATATAGAGTGTTAGGTGTTCCTGATTTTCACCCTATATTTTCTGTATAAGACTGCCAATCAGTGATTGGTTTTCAGGCTTATACATTTTTTTTTTTTTTTTTTTAACTGAAAAGAACAAAAGCTAGGCTGGTGGAGAAGAAGAATTCTTCTGTACCAGCCTGATTGCAGAACTTTCTTGAAATTTTTTGACAAAATCCTCTTTTGAGAGTGGCTTATGATAAACTTTCAATCTATGGCCATTCACAATAAGAGGAGTTTGAAATTCATCAATGGTCTTGATTCTTACCGCTCCATTGTTAAAGATCTTGTCAATCTCATATGGCCCAAGCCAATGAGTCAAAATTTTCCTTTGAAATCTTTAAACTTGGAATCAAATAACAATGCCCAATCTCCTTCTTGAAACTTCTTCTCTTTGATGTACTTGTCATGCCATTTAGCTCTTTGATATTGAACTAGATCGGTTCTTAAAATTGCTTCTTGTCTGATCTCATCTAGCTCATTCAACTGCTCCATTCTATGCTTTTGGGCTTCTGATAAGTCCATCCCCAACTGAACTGCTATCTTGAAGGTCTTGATTTGGAACTCAATGGGGAGCAAGACTTCTTTTCCATAAACAAGTTCATAGGGAGAATGTCCTGTCGTATTCCTCCATGTAGTTCTGTAGGCCCACAAGTCTTCTGGAAGCCTTTCTGCCCAATCTCTTCTATGTAGATGAATAGTTTTGGTGATGATACTTTCAAGAACTTTGTTTGTGGACTCCACTTGACCATTTGCTTGTGGATGGTAAGGAGTAGATCTTCTGTGCTTGATTTTGTATTCTTCCATCAATTTCTCCACCAAATTTGATGTGAATTGGCTCCCCTGATCTGTCACAATTTCTCTTGGAACACCAAAGCGAGTAAAAATATCCTCATAAAGAAAATGAACAACTGAATTTTCAGCAGCAGATACTAATGCTTTGGCTTCTACCCATTTAGTAACATAATCAGTACAAACCAATATATACTTCTTTTGCTTAGATGGTGGATTAATAGGTCCAATGAAATCTAAAGCCCATTTTTCAAAAGGTTCAATGAGTACCTATGGTTGCAGTGGCATTTCATTTGAAAGGGTAGGTTTCCCTACTCTTTAGCAGCTGTCACACCTTTTGACATATTGTTTTGCATCTTTGAAGAGGGAAGGCCAATAATATCCTAAAGAGAGGATTTTATAGGCCGTCCTTTTGTTTGCAAAGTGTCCACCGCATGGTTCATCATGACATGCCTTAAGAATATCAGGCATTTCATCTTCCCTAACACATCTTCTGATCACAAGATCTGGCCCTGTTTTAAACAATTCGTTAGAAATCCATGAATATTTTGAACTCTCCTGAATAATCTTTCTTTTTTCACTTGGAAATAAATGTGGAGGCAGTTTCCCTGTAACCAAATAGTTAGCAATATCTACATACCAAGGAGTCTTAGTAGTTACTGCAAACAAGTATTCATCAGGAAACTTATCCTCTACAGGAGAATCTTCTTTAGTATTATGAATCCTAGACAAGAAATCAGCTACTGTATTTTGTTTTCCTGGTCTATCCAACACAGTAATATTGAATTCTTGCAAAAGTAAAAGCCATCTTGTCACTCTGCCATTAGTAACAGGTTTGTTCATTAAATATCTAATCGCAGAATGGTCAGTATGAATAAAAGTTTCATAGCCTGTTATGTAATGTCTAAACTTATTAATTGCATGAACAACAGCTAAAAACTCTTTTTCAGTCACAGTATAGTTCAACTCTGCGGGAGTCAAATTTTTACTGGTATAATAAATGGCATAAGGAACTAAATCTTTTTGACCCAACACAGCTCCTAGAGCTGTATCTGAAGCATCCGTAGAAATATGGAAAAGGAGTTTCCAATTTGGTCCTCTCAAGATAGGTGCTTCAGATATTCTTGTTTTCAAAGTTTCAAAAGCTGATTGACAATCAGGATCCCATTTAAATTCACAGTCTTTTGTAAGCAAGTTGAAGAGTGGAGATGCTATTTTAGTGAAGTTTTCTATAAATCTTCTATAGTAACCAGTAAATCCTAGAAAACTTCTAACATCTCTTTGACAATTTGGAAGAGGCAACTTGGAGATGACTTCAACTTTTGATCTATCAACCTTAATCCCATCTCCTGAAATATGATGTCCTAAAACAATCCCTTCAGTAAACATCATAAAGCATTTTTCATGGCTTAATGAAAGGTTTGTTTCTTTACATCTTATAAGAATTTTTTTCAAATTTTCTAATGCCTCTTCAAATGAATTACCATAAACCGTAAAATCATCCATATAAACCTCTACACAATCATGAATTAGATCAGAAAAAATTCCTAGTACTGCTCTTTGGAATGTTGCTGGTGCATTACATAACCCAAAAGGAAGCACTCGGTAGGCAAAAGTTCCCCATGGACAAGTAAATGTGGTCTTATCTTGATCTTCAGGTGCTACCTGAATTTGATTATAGCCACTAAAACCATCCAAAATGAAAAGTACTTTTTACCTGCTAATGTATCTAATACCTGATCAATAAAAGGCAAAGGAAAGTGATCCTTCAAAGTTGCTTTGTTCAACTCCCTGTAATCAATGCATACTCTCCATTTACCATTCTTTTTAGGTACTATAACCAAAGGAGAAACCCATCAGCTATCTGAAATTGGATAAATGAAGTTTACATTGAGTAATTTTTGGAGCTCTTCTTTCACTATCTCCCTAAGATTTGGATTCATCCTTCTTTGAGGTTGTCTGATTGGTCTACTGTTTTCCTCAATATAGATATGATGGATGCAAGTCTTAGGATCAATACCTTTCATGTTAGTATACTCCCATGAAAATGCAGTAGAATGTTTTTGCAAGATTTTGGTTAGTTCTTCTTGTTGTGACCTTTCCAAATATTTGTTGATATTCAATGTTTTTCCTGGAAAAATCTCAATAGTAGAACTACCAAACTCTTCCATAGAGTAAAGAGACATTTGTCTTGATGATAAATATTCTATGTCAGATTCCAACTGAAATTGTGTGGGGTCATATTCTGAAGATGCCTCAAAATTTTCTAATGTGTTCAAAATTTGACTATCCTCACTGATTTCAGAAATGGTAAAGATAGGTTGTATAGTGCCCTCATCATCAACCCATTCATTGTCTCCTACTTCTGTGATTGCTTTTGCTGGAGGATACAAATTGAATTTCTTTGTCGAATTACCATTAGAAATGTACATGTCCCCAGATCTACAACTAATAAAAGCATCAGCTGTGGCTAGCCAAGGTCTTCCTAAGATAAGTGGGTGCCCTCCTCAGCCAGATTTTGAAGATAACTCTCCTTCACGGCATTTTGGGGACAGCCCAATAAAAGGAACAAGGCAACGACGCCAAAATGTTTGGTCAATTTAGTGTGTCCTAAATTGCTGCATTTAATTTGTCAATCTAGGATTCGTAAGCTGATGAAGTGCGGCGCACTATATGTGCAAGATAACCTATTTCTTAACTTTTTGTCGTTTTTGGTTTTCTAAGGTGAGATGGAAATTCTAAAATAAAAACAAGTATGGTTATGTTTGTTCAAGGAAATGATATCCTCTATAATGATTTACCAACTTGAAACTTAAAAAGAAATTTGAAACTTACAATGACAAAACTTGAAAAGAAATGAAAATGTGCTACTGAAATGAAAAGGTGCTGCTAGTTTAATAAATCAAAAAAGTGAACTATTGAGCATGAAAACCAAACTATTCTTGCTGCTGTCTAAACACAAAAGAAACTATGCTTAAAGAAATCCAAAATTGCAATAAAGTAAATCTAAATCAGATTACATCAACTTGTCTTCTGATCCCTCATCATTAGTCTAGCTATGATTTTCAGAAGTAACCATAAACAACTTTGAGTAACTGATATCTAACTTGCAGAAAGTAAACTAATATCAAACCATACATTCATAATTCAATCCCTCACCATCAGTCCAGCTGTGGCTTTCGGAGGTAACTGAAAATGTCATGCACAATTTAATATTTCTAACTTGCAGAAAGGAAACTAATATCAAACTACACATCCATAATTCAATCCCTCACCATCAGTCCAGCTGTGGCTTTCGGAGGCAACTGAAGATGTTATGAGCAATTTAATATATCTAACTTGCAGAAAGGAAACTAATATCAAACTACACATTTCATAATACAATCCTTCACCATCAGTCCAGCTGTGGCTTTCGGAGGCAACTGAAGATGTTATGAGCAGTTTAATATATCTAAATTTGCAGAAAGGAAACTAATATCAAACTACACATTTCATAATACAATCCCTCATCATCAGTCCAGCTGTGGCTTTCGGAGGCAACTGAAGATGTTATGAGCAGTTTAATATATCTAAATTTAACTACTGAAGCAAATGAGCAAAACTGAATTAAACAAAGCAGTACTGAAACAGAAACTAAGAAAAACAAATTAGCAGCAGAACAATGTTAATTCCATGTCATTAGTCAAAAAGTTATGCAAATGCTCGGGCTGCCTATCTATAACCTGAAACAAGAACACTGATCAGTAATCAATAACATAAAACATGAAAGACAGAAGTGAAATGGAAAGCATGAAAGTTTATAAACAGAAATGAAGCATATATACCATGAAAGATGCAATGTATAAACATGTGAATGGATTATGGCACAATGAGCTTTAAAGAAATAAAACAGAAACTATACAATAATGCACAGAACCTTGGCAAGTGCAGGGGCCCTCTACACCAGCCTTGGCAACAATCTTCAAGTACGAATTACGTTTGGAAACAGTCTTCTTATATTAATATGCAGTCATAACAGAAAGGTGATATTACGGCACAAGTGCAACGTAATTACATTACAGAGCAGACTAATAAAAGATAACAGAGACTAACATAGACTAATCCCATATGCGTATGAAAACGCGTTATTTATAACAAAAGAAACATAACTAATTCCTAAAGTTTATGCTGATGGAGAACACGTAGACCATTACGTCCACAGATCTAGGATCATGGCCGTATTGAAAAGTAAATCTATGAGGAGTGGATGTTTGAATTCGGCTATGGAGCCATGTACAGATGTTGATTTGTCCTCCGCAATTCAGAAACGGCCATATGAACCTTCACGTGACATGAAACAGAGTCCTGTCACCGTGAGACTCTACGGTTGACTTCCATTTGGACACCTTTGACCGCAACTTCTTTAGATGAGTTTGCTCGAGCCAATAGGACACGAACCATGTCCACATCATTTCTGACTTGCCCATGTGGCTCGTTTTTCCTGTAGACACCTGTAACATAGAGTTTCACAAAATGGCTGTGGAAAGTTGCAGCAGCTGCGGAAAGTGGCAAGATTCCGCAGCTAAATGAACAAAATCTAAATCAAACAGTAGACACAAAAATATAATTAAAAACCATGTTAGATGCTCTTTTGCAATTAATATACAATGATATTGACAATTTGGGAGGTTCAGGTGAGTGAAAAAGGTATAGAAAAGTGTATGGAAAAGATGCAAATTTGAGACTCAACATACCCCCACTGTGAAGGTGTTGCATGTCCTCATGCAACCAAAATTTTGATAATCCTTCCTCAGTTCATATGCCTTGACACTTCAGCTAGTACATCCAAACCTCTCCTCTTCTTCCTTGGTGCTGCCAACATCCTAGGCTTCTTCATTAGGCATCTAAATTTGATATTAACCAATGCTCTGCTTAACTTCTGGCATTTCTTTTTCAATTTCTTGTTCTTCTTCTGCCATATTCCCAGATGTAGCATGGTATTATCATGAATGATTTTTTCCAATTTGCTTTGTTCCTTCAATGTCTCATTTTCATTTTTAATGTGTCTATTTAAAAGCTCTAGCTCAAAGACTTCCTGTTTTAGTGATTGGACTAAATCATCTTGTACTATGTGAGGCTGAATGGACGAAGTACTGGGACCTGTAGCTGCTTTTTCTAAAGATTCTATATAATCATATACTTCCTGCTACTTGGGGTCTATATCAGGTGTCATTTTTATTGGGTTGTCCTCAAAATGCCGTGAAGGAGAGTTATCTTCAAAATCTGGCTGAGAAGGGCTCACATCAACATCTTGCTGAGAATGGGATGGACTATGTTCAATGTCTGACTGAGAATGAAATGAACCAGGTTCACTAACTGATTGAGAGTGAGATGGACTATGGTCATCTGGGGACTGTTCAGATGTTTCCTCTCCTAAATCAATGAAATGAGGACCCTTCATTTGCATTTTCCTCAATTTCCCCTTAAGTCTGCTGCTTCTTCTCACACGTTGTGGTACACTATCTTTTTGTTTTTGTTTTCCTTTCTCTGTCTTCTTGGCCATAGATGACTGTTTTTGAAGATAAACTAATATTTCAGATAACACTTGATGATCTTCTTCTTCAGAAGAAGGGTTTTGATGTATAGCCTCAATAGTTTTTATCTCTTTTGGTGTTATTGGCTTTTTACCCTTAATTTCTTTCTTCTTCCTCTTTGACAGTCTCTCTTCCCTATCAGTTCTTTCAATTGTAGTAGTAGGAGTATTTTGAATTTCATCAATTAAGTGGGTGCCCTCCTAGATTACTTTTGGGAGTCAAAATCATAAAATCTACTGGATATTCCCAAGAATCTAAGGAGACTGAAATATCTTCTAATACACCATCTGGTTTAATAATTGATCGATCTGCAAGTTGCAGTAAAGTAGGTGTAAAAAGAAGGTTAGGAAGTTTTAGCCGGTCCATAGTCTGTCTACTCATAATGTTGATAGCAGCCCCTAAGTCAATCAATGTGTTTGGAATTTCAATCCCATTTATATGTGTCTTGACAATTGGACTTCCTGGATCTACATACTTCTGCATGGTAATTTTTCCCATCATAATATCTGCAATCTTTCCTACCAGGTGGATTCTTCTTGTGTCTTTTAGTTTCTTTCCTGGTCTTTTGAAACTCAACTCCTTTATTGTTTTTGCTAGAATAGGAATCTCTCGAATGGCTTGTAGCAAGGGAATCTTGATACAAACATTCTTCAATTCATCTAGAAAATCATAGTTAGGCAACAAGATTTGTTTTTCCACTCCCTTGTCAATTTGTAGTCTTTCAGGAAAAGGAGGTGTAGATAAAGATGCAGGTTGCTCAACTATAGGAGTTGTGGGGGTTAACTTTTCTTTTTCTTTTTGAATGTTTGAATTTTGAAGAGATGCTTCCTCAGAACCCTTATTGACTTGAAGAGAATCCTCCTCATAGGTATCTTGCTCTTGAATATCTATAGAAGGTTTTTCTAAAACTCTACCAGATCTGAGTTGTACATCGTTGAGAGGAACAATCATATAGGTAGGAAATTGTTGTCCTTCTACCATGTAAGTATTCCGAGGATTTTTATTGTTAGGATTTGGCAATGGCTGAGCTGGAAGTTGATTTGTCTTTTGTTGGTATGGGAGCATGAGTTGAGGATTTGGATTTTGTTGAGAAGGTTGTTGTTGTGAAAATGGAAATGAAAGTTGTGGATTTGAATTTGGAAGTTGTGGAGCTTGTTGATTTTGAAAAGATGGAGGATATTGATAAAATTGAGCAAATCTCCCATAAGGATTTTGCATCCCTTGTACCCATGGTTGATATGGATTTTTATGTTGGGGCCAAGGTTGTTGCCAAGGATTCCAATTTGGTGGGGTTTGAAGATTCATAGGGTTGTTAAACCCTTGAGTTTGTTGTCCCCGCCAAGGTCTTCTTGCAACAAAACAGAGAGATTCTACTGAATTTGGGTCTTCTTGAAAGACAACTTTGAGTCCAGGAATTGAAGGACAATCCTTGATCTCATGATTCTCTGAGCAAATCATACATGTTTCTACAACTTTTGCATCCAAGGGACATTCCCTTAAAGCATGTTTCTTCCTACATTTCGGACAAAAGATGGCTAAGGCATCTGTTTCTGCTTTCTGCTTGTTTTGGATTTTAAGGGTGTCTAGTTGTTCACTAAGGCTCCCTAAGATATCAGTTTTGAACTCATCAAGTATATTACCAATCTCTGCCCTACTTACCGATCCAGTTGCAGATTTGTTAGCCCTAATAAGAGAAGAATCCCTAGGCCCTTTTCCAGTTTTAGATTCTCCTCTTGAGAGATGGATACATAGTTCTGTTATATCACGAAATGGAAGTTGAGAAATGTCTCCTTTCCCCATCATGTTTAAAATGTCTATCCATTCATCTCTAATGGCTTTTAATATGAGGGCTTTCAAGGTTTCATCATCTAAGTTGCTCATCTTTGCTCTTTTCAAGTTGTATTGAAATATTTCAAGTAAGTCTTCCAAATTTTCATCTTTTGTTTGCATCATTTTGAATACCTCATCCTTGTGATTGGTGGGCATACAATAGTCCAAGTATCTATCCAAAAATGTTTGTTTCATATCATTCCAAGTCCTAATAGATTGAGTGGCTAATCCCATGAACTATTTCAAAGTAGCTCCCTTCAATGTTGAAGGAAACAGTTTGAGTTTTTGAGAGTCTTCCATATAGTCATAGGTTCGGCACACGACTTCAAACTCAAACAGAAATGTTTTAGGATCCTCACTTCGCAATCCATAAAAGTTAGGGAGGACAGATGGTGAGATATTTTTCATTGTTGTATGAGTTTCCTCATCAACTATAGGGAATCCAAACAAGTTGTCTCCTTCCCTATTTCTACCATTATTTCCTTCACCATTGTTTTCTCCATTGTTTCCTCCTCTTCTACCTCTACCTCTACCTCCATCTATTACTTCCTCTGCCATGATAGTTTCTTTAGAGTCCTTAAAGTCCTATAGTTCTTTTATCAAGGGAGGATGAGAGAGAGTCTCTTTGTTTTCTAAATGGGATTTAGTAGGTGGTATAGGAGAATCCTCTAATTCAGCTGCTCCTTGAATTCCAAAAATCTTAAGGCTAGGGGTAGATGGTGGTGAATCTGGTCTATGCCTTGAAGAAGATGGAGTTTTGAAAATCGAACTCTTGGCTTTAGCTATAAACCTTCCCCTAGAATCTCTTGCTCTATGCATGTCATTTTTTATTTAAAAAAAAAAAAAAATTGGGCTAATAATCCTCTTTCTGATCTTCCAGGTCACACTAGGTGTAAGAAGAGAGCATACTTAAGAAATTACTGAACCAATAACTCTCTTTTCTGATCCTCCAGATCACACTAGGTGCAAGAGGAGAGCATACTTCAAGAAGTTATCAAGTTTTCCCTTCTTTTATGATTTTTTTTTTTTTTTTTTTTTAAGAAATTGGCTACCTAATTACACTTCCCCGACAACGGCGCCAAAATGTTTGGTCAATTTAGTGTGTCCTAAATTGCTGCATTTAATTTGTCAATCCGGGATTCGTAAGCTGATGAAGTGCGGCGCACTATATGTTCAAGATAACCTATTTCTTAAATTTTTGTCGTTTTTGGTTTTCTAAGGTGAAATGGAAATTCTAAAATAAAAACAAGTATGGTTATGTTTGTTCAAGGAAATGATATCCTCTATAATGATTTACCAACTTGAAACTTAAAAAGGAATTTGAAACTTACATTGACGAAACTTGAAAGGAAATGAAAATGTGCTGCTAAAATGAAAAGGTGCTGCTAGTCTAATAAATCAAAACAGTGAACTAGTGAGCATGAAAACCAAATTATTCTTGCTGCTGTCTAAACACAAAAGAAAATATGCTGAAAGAAATCCAAAATTGCAACAAAGTAAATCTAAATCAGATTACATCAACTTGCCTTATGATCCCTCATCATTAGTCCAGCTATGATTTTCGGAAGTAACCATAAACAACTTGAGTTAACTGATATATAACTTGCAGAAAGTAAACTAATATCAAACCATACATTCATAATTAAATCCCTCACCATCACCAAACGGTAGCATGTATCCAAGCATGGTCATGCACAATTAATATTGGGCATCCTGCGTTGAACAATAACGGGCAACACATTTAAATAATCCTCACCATCAGTCCAGCTGTGGCTTTCGGAGGCAACTGAAGATGTTATGAGCAGTTTAATATATCTAAATTTGCAGAAAGGAAACTAATACTAAACTACACATTTCATAATACAACCCCTCACCATCAGTCCAGCTGTGGCTTTCGGAGGCAACTGAAGATGTTATGAGCAGTTTAATATATCTAAATTTGCAGAAAGGAAACTAATACTCAACTACACATTTCATAATACAATCCCTCACCATCACCCAAACAGGCTTTATAAATCAAGATAGAGGTATGAATATATCTAAATTAATCATCACAATGAGCAAATCAATTAAACAAAGCAAGACTAAAATTGGAAATTAAAACTAAGAAAAACAAATATGTTATAACAATGTTAATTCCATGTCATTAGTCAAAAAGTTATGTAAATGCCGTCTACTATTTGCAACTCGAAATACACTACCTACGAATAACATAAAACATGAAAGACAAGTAAAATGGAAAGCATGCAAGATTATAACGTAAATGAAGCATATATACCATGAAAGATGCAATGTATACATGTGAATGGAATATGTAATGAGCTAAAAGAAATAAAACAAGAACTATACAATAATGCACAGAACCTTGGCAAGTACAGGGGCCCTCTACACCAGCCTTGGCAACAATCTTCAAATACGAATTACGTTTGGAAACAGAGTCTTCTTATATTAAAATGCAGTCATAACAGAAAGGTGATGTTACGGCACAAGTGCAGTGTAATTACATTACAGAGCAGACTAATAAAAACTAACATAGACTAATCCCATATGCGTATGCAAACGCGTTATTTATAACAAAAGAAACATAACTGATTCCTAAAGTTTATGCTGATGGAGAACACGTAGACCATTACGTCCACAGATCTAGGATCATGGCCGTATTGAAAAGTAAATATATGAGGAGTGGATGTTTGAATTCGGCTATGGAGCCATGTACAGATGTTGATTTGTCCTCCGCAATTCAGAAACGGCCATATGAACCTTCACGTGACACGAAACAGAGTCCTGTCACCGTGGGACTCTACGGTTGACTTCCATTTGGACACCTTTGACCGCAGCTTCTTTAGATGAGTTTGCTCGAGCCAATAGGACACGAACCATGTCCACATCATTTCTGACTTGCCCATGGCCTGCTTTTTTTCCCATAAGACACCAGAATATAGAGTTAGAGTGCAAAATGGTCAAGGAAAGGCAAGAATCATGCAAAGTGGCAAGATTCCTACCTAAATGAACAAAATCTAAATCAAACGTTAGTATTCACAAAAATATAATTAAAAACCATGTTAGATGCTCTTTTGCAATTAATATACAATGATATTGACAACTTGGGAGGTTCAGGTGAGTGAAAAAGGTATAGAAAAGTGTATGGAAAAGATGCAAATTTGAGACTCAACACTCTGTGGCACTAAATCCTTAAGAAATCATTTTTTGTTTCTAAAAAATTTTCTATTGTCTCAAGCATATATTATTCATCTAAAATAGACTGTTCATTTTCTCCAAACGAGCTCTGGCTCCCCAGTCTAGGTCTCCAACCCCTCGTGGCCCTAGGTTGCCTAAAACTTCCCTATGGCTTCTTCGACTCTAGAAGTCTCCAAATGGATCTGAAAATAATTTCATTAGATTTATAATGTCCAAGATAGTCAGCATAGACTATTCACTTTCTAAAATTGGCCTTTGGCTGCTCTGGTTATGCCCCCAACACCTAGTGGCACCCTATGGCTCCGAGCTCACTGAAAACTTCCCTGAAGCATCTCAGCCTTCAGAACTCTTTAAAATATTCTGAAAATACCTCCATTGGATTCCGAAGGTAAAAAATAGTCACAATAGATTATTGGTTTGTTGAGAATGGTTACTGGTTTCCCTGGCTAGGCCTCATTCACCTGTTGGCCCCTAGTGGCCCTTGGAACTTCTCTGAAACATATAGGCCTTCATAAGTCCTCTACTTGCTCTTAAATTCTTTCCATTATATCCAAAATGTATGAAACATCCAAAAATTACTACTAGTTTCCTAAAAATGGCCTCTAGCTGCCCTTGCTAGGCCTCATTCTGCTGTTGGCTCCTGGTGGTCTTGGTGGCCCTTGGAACTTCTCTGAAGAAAAAACATGCTCAGAAGTCCTATGATGGCTTTGAAACCCTCACCAATGGCTCTAGAATGTATAATATAGTCAAAATTGACTATTCAAACTCCCAGAATGGTCGAGTAATGCTCAAGATAGAGCATAATCAATTTTGTTCAGTAACCCCCTAGGAAAACTCCACTAATTGTGGAGGACTTCAGTTAAGTTGGAGTTAAAAATGGAAAATCGCCCTAAATCTGGGCACGCTCCAATAGCTCTGCCAACACTAACTGTCAAGTTAAATGCTAGGGGTAAGGGGTGGCCACATGCCAACCTCCAATACCTGCGGTCTCCATAAATATCAGAGTAGAAATCCAAGCATGAAATGTAGTAACAGTTGTTTAAACCCGCGTTAAAAAAAACCGTCGGAGTTTAAACCTTTAACCGCATGGGAATGTCACATGTGACAAGGCGTGGAGTTAAATGTTGTGGATATTAAACCGTCAGTTAACAATTGCTACGGGGACAACGCCATGTGACAAGGCGTAACTTAACTGCAGAAGTTTGGTTGGATAACGGTTGACATTTGTTGTGAGGTTTTAATGTGACCACCTCATGGACCGTAGGCGGGTTGGGACCACTGGTGGTGCCAACCCCCAAACCATAATACAAAACAGTTTAAATGAAACCCGTCCACCAATATGGTTAAGAAATAATCATAGAGTAGACGATAAAGCTTGTACTCACTGGGTAGGAGGTCTCGAGGTCGAGCCCCACGGACCCAACAAATTTTTTCTATATTGTTCAAGGTCCATGTGGCAGCCTCAAGGCTAGCCATGTGGCACCTTCGAATTGGTCCACATAAAACAATGTACAATCCACTAACAAATAAAACGATGCCACTTGTCCTCCATTGATTGGCTTGGAAGGAATATTTTGGTGAATATTATAAGAATATTCCCTGGAATATTTTTTTTATGACTGTAGCTTTGACCAGTCAACCCTAGTCGAATGCTAAAATTTGTAGTTTACTAGACTTTTCAAAACGTGATAACTTCTTCATACGGTGTCAGTTTTTCAAATTGTTCACGGTGCCAGAATCAGGAAGACGAGATCTATCCATTCACTCAGGTTCGACACATTTTTGAACATTTTGAAATTTGAGCTATCACTTAGGTCCTGGATCCAAATCTGATCACTCCTCCCCATTGGGAATATTTTGTACTCCAAAAGACTGATTACCTGTTCAGTAGATGAGAGTACAACACCCTCACTTTTGCAGCCTCCATACACTTTAACTTTCTTAGCTTAGTGCCTTTGAGCCCAACTCGAATGTAGTCAACACTTCCCTTCTTGGATGGTCTTGTCCTCCTGTCAAGAATTGTGTTTTCCTTGAACTCATTCAGAAATTTATGGCGAGAAATATTCAATTGAAGGTAGCTGAACATTTCTTCCTTGATCATTGATCAAAGGTGGCTCATACAAACGTAAGTTTCCAACAGAAATACATGCATACATGACTGAAATTTGCATATGTACAAATGATTGTATGTCTTATTGAGTTAAGAAGTCAAACCACTTCTTACCAAGCCACTTCCATGGTGATTTTTGCTGCTAAAAATCTTCTTCTTGTGAAACATCCATTCTCACATCAATGATGGAATCTTTGGTTCCATTCGCGCCAATATTTTTATCCTCTTTCTTCAAATGCTTGGAATGATTGGTTGGATGCAGTGTCCAACATTGGGAAATGACATGTCCCTTTTTCTGGAAATGTGCACATGTATTTTGCATCTTCTATGTAAGTTGTCTTTGGTTCAACTGTTTCTTGTATGCCTTCAATCTCTTCTCGCATCTTGAAACTTCATGGTTACACAAACCACAATAGGAACAACAACTCTTTCTTCCATTCACGCATGCAGATTTGTCATGCTTAACGTAATCATAATCAACTTGACTATGGGAAGAATTATAACTCGAATGTTTCTTTGCATGTCCATATTTTTTACCTTCTTGAGGAGATGAACTTGAAGAGGTTCCAACTTTATTTTGAAGACTAATGTCAGTGTTCATGTCTTGATAGCTGCTAGAACTCTCTTGCTCGCCATAAGATGCATGTCTACAAACATCCTGTTGCAACATAGGCTTCAAACAATGGAATTCAACTTGAAAAAAAAATTGACATGTTTGTGGATTTGAACTTGCAACAAAATTTCTTCTTGGATTTGTCTCAATTTCCTTCATGGCTTTGGAGTTTTCGCCATAATATTGAACATAGCCTAGACCAAACTTCTTAGGCCTTTCCTCAACCATAATAGGATCAATCATGCCTTGTGCATTTTTTCCTAGACCCTTGCATTCATAGCCCATTTTTAACATCAACTTGGACCCTATACCTCTAGTGTGCTTTTCAAATGAACCTACACATCTATCTGAAGAGGAATTTGAAGACAAATTTGAGTTTTTTACCTCTTCCTCAAGCATGTGTTTGGTTAAGGCCTCTTGGGAATGATGGAGCTACATCTCCATCTCATGCATTCTTTGAAGAAGTCCTTCTTTCTCTTGCTTCATAGAAACCAATTACTCATTAATTCTAGTGCTCTCCCTTCCATATTCATACAAAATTTGCACCATATCCTTCAAGATGTAGAAGTCTTGCTTCATCTCTTTATCAAAGAGTCTTGTAAAGGTGGAGGATTTTGAAACTTCACTTGAAGAAGTTTTCATCATTATGTAAATGAATTAAAGAACTTCAACAACAATTAAAAAAGCTTCAAAAATAATTGATAAATCTTCTTAAAAATATGGTTGTAGATTCAAGCTCTTTTCTACAGCTTATATCTCTTCTTCAAGCAGCCTCTTTCGAAAAAATCCCTCTTGTGCTTCAAGGGTTGCCTTGAGGTCCTTTGGGTAAGGAAGATGCTTTCAGCCTTCTTCCTTATTTTCCTCTTTTGGACTTAGCTAACAGTAGCTCTCCTTCACCTCTAGGAAACTCAAACTTGTAAGCATCAGTCAATTTGTAAACAGTTAAATTCTTTGCATTGTTAAACACCTTTCAAGTAAAACAAGAAACCTAGTGCTCTGTCAAGAAAGAAACCTAGTGCTCTGATACCAATTGATCTGAAATGGGTGGATAAATTTTTATGCTTTGCAAGCACCTCCCACTCAGTTAAGAAAATTAAGATCTAGCTTATACTTGACTGTGCGGAATTGAATACTTGATTCAGGTGTATTTGTTTTAAACTATTTTACCTCTTTAAGTGCGAGGAATTAAACATTTGTTTTTGCTGATATTAGGCATGTATAGCGACCATAAAGTGCAAAAAGTAATCATCAACTCATAACAACCAATTTAATAAAGGAGTTCACCTGAATGTCGTGGGCTACTTCTACTTGAGCATTTGTCAACTAACTTGGCTCTTTGGGATTATAATGGATTTATTTTACAAGTTAATAACTCAGATCCAATGGTTATTTGGACTGTACCATTGGGTTTAGAATACCATCATACCCTTGGAATGGATGCTATCTCTTTGAAGCTGGACCTAGGCTCCCTTTGACTTGACCTCTACTATCGGTGCCCTTAAGCTTGCCTGAGCTTCTCTATGGCGCTAACTCCTTATGAAATCATTTTCTATCCCTGAAAAATTTTCTACTTTCTCCAACATATATCATTCATCCAAAATATACTATTCATGTGCTCCAAAGGAGCTCTAGCTCCCCAATCTAGGCCTCCAATCCCTTGTGGCCTAGGCTTCTTGAAACTTCCCTATGGCTTCTTTGGCTCTATAAGTCTCCAAATGACTATGAAAATCCTTTCATTGGATTCATGATTTCCAAAATAGTCATAGTAGACTATTCACTTGTTGAAATTGGCCTCTGGCTTCTCTGGTTATGCCCCCAACACCTGGTGGCACCCTGTGGCTCTAGGCTCACTGAAAACTTACCTGAAGCATATTTGCCTTCAGAATTATTCAAAATATTCTGAAAATCCCTCCATTGGATTCATAAGGTCAAAAATAGTCAGAATAGACTATTGGTTTGTTGAGAATGGTTACTGGTTGGCCTGGCTAGGCCTCATTCTTCTACTGGCCCCTTGTGGCCCTGGTGGCCCTTGGAACTTCTTAGAAATATTTCGCCCTTTAGAAGAACTCTAGTGTCTCTTAAAAACTCACCATTAGACCAAAAATGTCTGAAACATCCAAAAATGACTATTTGTTTCCTGAAAATGGCCTCTAGCTGCCTTGGCTAGGCCTCATTCTGTTGCTGGCTTGGAATTTCTCTCAAGAAAAATCATGCTCAAAATTCCTCTGATGGCTCTACAACCCTCACCAATGGCTCTAGAATGTCCAAGATATTCTAATTGACTATTCACACTCCCAGAATGGTTGAGTAATGCTCAAGATAGAGCATAATCAATTTTGTTCAGCAACCCCCTAGGAAAACTCCACTAATTGTGGAGGAATTCAGTTAAGTTGGAGTTAAAAATGGAAAACCACCCTAAATCTAGGCACACTGCAAAAGCTCTGGCAGTGCTAAATATCAAGTTAAATGCTAGGGGCAGGGGGTCGCCACATGCCAACCCCCAAAACCCGCAATCTTCATAAATGTCAGAGTGGAACTCCAAGCGTGAACTATGGTAACAATTATTTAAACCTGTGTTAGAAGTTGCATTAACCAAAACCGTCAGAGTTTAAACCTTTAATCGTGCATGAATGTCGCATGTGATAAGGCGTCGAGTTAAATGTTGTGGATATTAGACCGTCGGTTGAAACTGCTATAGGGACAACACCATGTGACAAGGTGTAACTTAAATGCCGTAGTTTTGTTGGATAATGGTTGACATTTGTTGTGAGGTTGTAATGTGACCACCTCATGGACCACTGGCAGGTTGGGACTGCTGGAGGTCCCATCCCCCAAACCATAATACAATACAGCTTAAATGAAACCCATTCACCAATATGGTTAAGAACGAATCATAGCGCAGACGGTAAAGCTTGTACTCCCTAGGCAGGAGGTCTCGAGGTCGAGCCCCGCGGACCCAATGATCAGGAGATCATGTATTATTCTAAAAAATGAAAGTGCTCGAAATAGGACCAAATCTGAGAGACCGGAAAGGTCTCGTCGTTGTGATTCGAGCACCGTGAATGGTTCAAAAAACCGATGTTGTATGAGGAAGATATCGCATTCTGTCCGTTTACCCAAACAAAAAAAAAATTGTGACTGGATGCCGAGTCAACATGCAGGTACAGTAAGCAGGCATATTCTAGGGAATATTCTATTTTATCATAGTGAACAGGATTGCGCTAGGTTACATGATGTGGGCCGTTGATTTTTTATGGTGCGGAGGTGTTTCTGGCCATTGGATGGTTTTTTTTTTGTCTGTTGGATGAGCAACACGTGGCAAGCCTGGAGGCCGCCACGTGTCCTCAAGATGCATTATTAAAATTTTAGTGGCGTCAGGGGGAGGGTCGACCCCGCGACCACTGGCCTACACGCTCAAGCTTCTATCGTCTCTCCTATCCACTATTCCTTACCTGTATAGTCCATCGATTTATTATATGGCGTATTGGTTTTAAATTTGGGGGAGGGGACCGCCAGCGGCCCCAAGGTTTGATCACATGTCACGTTCTAACCACAACATCAAATAAAACTTCAGATCGATGATTATATAAAACTTTTATTCTGACGGTTTCAGTAAATGCAGTCACATGGTTTATATAACCCGCAACATTAACGTTTAAACTAGCGGTTACATTAAACTTAACTCTGGTTTCGATGGACGAGATCACATGTCCCGGTGATATTAAAAACTACAATGTTACAGTTTATAACCCATAACCTCCAGTTGTGGGTAAACGTATTCACATGCTGTGTTCAGTTGATAGATAATACAATAGTTTTATTAAACTTAAACTCCAACGGAGGTTTGTACATATCACATGGCGCGGGGTAATGGCTTTCAATGCCATGGTTTTCAGAACCATGCCACTCCGGGTTCCTTGCCACCATGCAGAGTTAATATCCAATGGATTCAACGCGGACGGAAGGGGATCGGCATGTGACCACCGCACCCAAACCTTAACATTTATCCAAATGGTCATTTCAGTGGAGTTGGAGCGAGCCCCTATTTTTAGGGTTTTCATTAAATTTAACTCTAGTTAAGTGCATGTCTCCACTTTTAGTGGATATTTTCTAGCTAACATTGGGAAAAATGTACGGGGAGGTTAATTTTCGACCAATTTTAGTGAAACAAGAGTCTACCTAGACTAATTTGAGCATTCTGGAGCCATTGGTGTAGAGAAAAAATCCATTAGAGGCCTATAAACACATGAAATTTAAAATTTTGAGCATAATGACAAAGCGGGACATGCCATTGGGAGTTGGACCAGAAAATGTAGCCCAGGAGGGGTGAACTGCTTCATCATGCCTACTGTGTAAAAATTATGTGTGATTGTATTTCTCGGTTATAAACTGTTGTTCAATGTTTTTAAGGCTTATTTTCATGCTTAAATTTTACTAATTAATCTATGTTTCATGGTTAAAACACTCATTCTTTAAGCAAACAAGTGGAGACAAATTGTACATGTTTTTATTACTGAAAGGACACTTAGCACAGTAGAACTAATACACTCCTTTTAGATCAAGTTGGTATCAGAGCTAGAGTTTAGGCTCTGGTATTTTTATGTGCAAAGATTTGTTAACTATTTGCAAGGGTTTTCATGCTTACTAGGCTCAAGCCTAAGAGAGGAGAAGGAAAATTGGTGGAAGCAAGAGGTTCTCAAAGTGAGCCACAACAAAGGAGGGCAAGATTGCCACACTCTCCACCACCTAGCTCACCTCTAAAAGAAGTAGAAGCAGCATCAAGCATGCCTCTAGGAGAAGAAGAAATCCATGAAGAGATGGATCCCAAAGAGGAAGAAAGAGTGTACAGAAAAGCATTTCTTGACTTGACTAAGATGGTTAGAGTACTTTATTAAGAAAGGGATGATAAGCTAGAAGAAGAAAGGTCCAAAATTCAGAAGGAAGGACAGGGATCATAAGGAGGCCACAAAGATGAAGATAAATCAAAGAAGGGAAATGGAGGAAATGGAGACAGTGGAAAGTCACCATCATCACCCTCATCTTCATCCTCATCATCCTCTACTTCATCTTCAGTACTCAACCATACAATTCAAAGAACATGGGTAAAATTCCTTTTCTAAAACTTGATGTTATGTTTGAATTTCCAACTTTTAATGGTGAAGTCAATGCAGAAAATCTAGATAATTGGATTAGGAAATTGGAGGTCTATTTGAGAATCCAAAATTTTCATGATGATGATACCAAAATCCAAGTAGCTTCATTGAGGATGGAAGGTGCAACTCTTGTTTGGTAGGAAGCTAGGAAAAAGGATGAGATCAAAAAGCATGGTAAGATTATTCTATCATGGACTAATTTCATTTTTGTAATAAAACAACAGTTTTATCCATTAGCTCACATGCAAAAAGCCATAATGGACTGGCAAATTTTCAAACAATTGAAAGGACAAAATGTACAAGTGTATACTCAAGAATTTAGGAGAAGAGCTCTTTTATTAGGAGTATATTTGTAGAGCCAAGACACTTTGCTCAAATATATAGGAGGTTTACATACCTACCTAAGACATACTATCCTCATGTTTAACCCTACAAGCCTAGATGAAGTTTGTGTACAAGCCACACACTTATAGGCAAGGGAAAAAAAAAAACTTAGCTGTGAATGAGGAAAATGAGTTTAAAAGCAAATGGAAGAAAAAGAGAAATGCAAATATCAGAAAAGAGAAGGGAAAATTCTTTTGCAAACACTATTCTAAAAATAGCCATGATGAAGACCATTGCTGGAAACTTCATCTAGAGTTGAAACCAGAATCTTTGAAGGCCAAAGAGAAAGTCAAGGAGAAATGAAAAATTGTTGCAATAGCTGAACAAGACTTAGGTTCAGATTCAGTAGATGAAACAAAAATCATAGCTATGGGACTAAATAAAATGAAGGGGAAAGAGATTGAAACTAAACATAGTTCTAGTACATCTAACTGTCACATACAAGCTCCAAATGAAGAAGAGAGAATTGAACTGTTTCATGTGAGGGTCATTTCCAAACATACCAAGGTTCACACATTTTTTGACAGTGGGTCACAAGCAAATTTAATCTTTGAAGACTTGGTCAAGAAACTTAATCTTGAGACCATTCCACATCCGAAACCATATGCACTTGGTTGGATTTGTAAGGATGCAAATTTACAGGTTTCAAAGAAGTGCATATTGCGCTTTGCAATAACTGCACATTTCATTGACATAGTTGAATTAGATGTTGTTCCGCTTTATATAACAGGTATGACGTTGGGCAGTCCTTGTATGATAGGAAATCAATTTTCCATTTCCATGAGAACAAATACCATTTATTTAAAGATGTTAAGGAGTATATTGTGAGAGCTCATCGCAAGAAACTAGACACTTCTTTAGTAAATGCAGGGAAAATGAAGAGGCTAGTCAATGCAAGCCAAAAATTGACATTAATGATGATTAAAAAAAGAGATGTTATACTTCATACTTTTCAAACAAATGTTGATGTATGTAGTGAGTTGTTTCAGTTTGAAAGCAGGTTGTATTTGAAAGAAGATGAAAAGTAGTTGCAATAGTCCACATTGGTATTGAACGGTGCTGAAAACAAGGTGTCAGTGCAAGAAGTTGCAAAGGTCAAAGAGAGGGCAAAGCAACTTGGAAAAGAAGGCACAAGATTCATAATTTTTTATTGCTAGTTTCCGAAAGGCATGGTACAATGTCGAAGAAACTTGGTCAAGAATAGACACAAGTTCAAGGAAAATTCAGCAAAAAATTGCCATAAGGACATAATGCAAGGTGATAACAATTCGAAGTTTCCTTTGATTATAGACCAATGTAGAAACAAGAAGTTTATTGCAAAGTTAGATTTCTTTTCTACAAGTTCAGTAAATGTGCAGCATGACAATGTCAAAGACAATAATGGTTGGTCAACAAAATCAAGGAAAACCTTGTATTTTCATGAAAAGCTCCAATTAATGAAATTAGGGAAATTTCAGTGGATAAAGATTGGGAGATTGGGGACACAGTCTCCTCATCTTCTTGTTCAATAATCCAAAGATATTTTTGGGTCCAAAAGCTTCCCAATGGGGAGGTGTGATCAAGAGATCATGTGTTATGCTAAAAAATGAAAGTGCTCAAAATAGGACCAACCCTGAGCGACCAGAAAGGTATCATCGTTGCGATTCCAACACCATGAACGGTTTGAAAAAATGATGTCATATGAGGAATATATCATGTTCTATCCATTTACCCAAACAACAAAAATTTTGTGACTGGATGCCTAGTCAGCATGCAGGTACAGTCAACCGACATATTCTAGAGAATATTCCCTTTTCTCACAACGAACATGATTGCACCACGTGGCATGATGTGGGTCATTGATTTTTGTGGTACGGAGGTGTTTCTAGCCATTGGATGGTTTTTTTCTTGGTTCGTCAGATGAGCAACATGTGGCAAGCTCGGAGGTTTCCATGTGTCCTCAATATGTAGTATTAAAATTTTAGTTGGGGGAGGGGGGGGGGGGGGCAGGCGAGGTCGACCCCGCAACCACCGACCTGCATTCCCAAGCTTCTACCGTCTCTCCTATCCATTATTCCTTGCTTTTATAGTCCACCGATTTATTATATGGTGTATTGGTTTTACATTTGGGAGAGGGGATTGCCAGCGGCCCCAACCCGATGGCAGCCCCAAGGTTTGATCACATGTCACGTTCTAACCACAACATCATATAAAACTTCAAACTGATGGTTATATAAAACGTTTATTTCGGTGGTTTCAGTAAATGCAGTCACATGGTTTATATAACCCACAGCATTAACGTTTAAACTGACGGTTACATTAAACTTAACTCTGGTTTCCATGGACAAGATCACATGTCGCAGTGATATTAAAAACTACAATGTTACGGTTTATAACCTGTAACCTTCGGCGGTGGGTAAACGTGTTCACATGTCGCGTTTAGTTGGCATATAATACAATGGCTGTATTACACGTAAACTTTGGCAGAGTTTTGTACCGATCACATGGAGCAGGGTAATGGCTTTCAATGCCACGATTTTTGGAACCATGCCACTTTGGGTTCCTTGCCACCATGTGGAGTTAATATCAAATGATTTCAACGCGGACGATGGGGGGTCGGCATGTGACCACCCTGCCCAAAGCTTAACATTTATCCAAGTGATCATTTCAGCGGAGTTGAAGTGCGCCCTTATTTTTTGGGTTTTCATTAAATTTAACTCCAGTAAAGTGTCTGTCTCCACTTTTAGTGAAGCTTTTCTAGCTGACATTGGGAAAAATGCATGGGGAGGTCAATTTTTGACCAATTTTGGTGAAACAAGAGTCTAATTGGACTAATTTGAGCATTATGGAGCCATTGTGCAGAGAAAACAACCATTAGAGGCCTGTAAACACATGAAATTTACAATTTTGAGCATAATGACAAAGAGGGACATGCCATTGGGAGATGGACTAGTAGATGTAGCTCAGGAGGGGTGAACTACTTCATCATGCCTACTGTGTAAAACTTATGTGTGATTGTATTTCTCTATTATACACTGTTGTTCAGTGTTTTTAAGGCTTATTTTCATTCTTAAAGTTCATTAATTCATATATGTTTCATGGTTAAAACACTCATTCTTTAAGCAAACAAATGGGGAAAAATTGTACATGTTTTTATTAATGAAAGGACACTTAGCACAACAGAACTAATACACTCATTTTAGATCACCCAACAAAAATTTTCTATATTTTTCAAGGGCCACGTGGTGGCCTCAGGGGTAGCCACATGGGAACCTTCCAATTGGTCGACATAAAACAACGTACAATCCACCAGCAAATAAAATGATGCCACTTGTCCTCCATTGACTGGCCCAAAAGGAATATTTTGGGGAATATACTAAGGAATATTTCAAGAATATTCCATGAATATTCCCTGGAATATTATTTTCGCTGACTATACCTTTGACCAGTCAACCCTAGTCAAATGCCAAAATTTGTAGTTTACTGGACTTTTCAAAACACAATAACTTCTTCATACGGTGTCGGTTTTTATAAATGTTTGTGGCATCAGAATTAGGATGACGAGATCTATTCGGTCGCTCAGGTTCAACACACTTTTGAACACTTTAAAATTTGAGCTATCACTTAGGTCCTAGATCCAAATCTAATCAGGTGGGACCTACTTCTATCACCGAGCCCAAAGTGCAAGAAAACCTTCATTCTGCTAGCCTAATTCCCTCAATTCCCTAGCACCCTACCCCTATTTATCCGCCCCAAATTGTTGACCTCATGAACGATGAGCCTCACTCCAACGTTGGGACTCAAATAGTTGAAGAACTTGCACATTCCACCCCAACTACTTCTATGAGGTTCCACAACCCCTCACCCCACATGACCTACGCCTTTGCAACCATTTCAAATCCTCCTCAGACCAAAAATATCTTTATTATCGAGACTGAAATGGAGGTAGACTCTTTTATTCAAGCAATCGCTAAGACCAACCATGATTCCATCAATGTGAGTACTAGCCCTGTAGGTATGGTCGCAATTCCTATCCTACAAGCTCTCTGTTCAGCACCATTCCTTGAATCAGTGACCGCCCAACCCACCCAACCTACTCTTGAACCCGATAAGTGCCTAGAAGTTATAAGCATCCTGGCCCAAACCTGTAACCTTGTCTCCCCAACAATCCACATCGACATCTACATCAAAGAGGACCTACAATGAGAAACTTCCCCATAGGGGAAATCTAAAAAGTTGGTTGCTAGTGGGAAACCTCTCCAAGCTCGATTTCCTCTTTCGGGTACCATATCGATCGATGATATCCAAAATTGGTGGTCGTCTCAACCATTTTATTTCATCTAATTGTCTGCTCAACAAGATGAAGCATTTCAAAATGCCTTGGTCATCGATCATGAGCAACAACAAAAACAAATTATTTCTCTAAAAAATGAGCATGATTAACTCCTGTAATAAAAGCAAGTGTTGCAACAACTGGTTGACGATATTAGTGCCAAATTTCAGATACTTTGGCCCAATTTCACTAAAGTGGTACCAAATGCATCAGAATATTTCTTAGCCTACACCCTTTCCGATTGTTGCGACCAAATTGGAGTCGCATGTACCGACCATGTTTCTTTGAATTGAGAGCTTATGCACACTATCATAGCTACCCAAAAAAATCCTCGATCCAACCACTAAATACGTTGTTAAATTAAGAAGAAAATTATCGATGATGATTCTCTTAAGGAATCCCTTCACCATGTTATTTGGGAAGAGAAAGAAATATTTGTGCAAGTTCATGACTAGCTTGGTTTTCTCACTAGAAAGAACCAACTAGTCTATGCATTGCATTTACAGGCTCATCAATTGTTCAACCAAGCTTTACTCATGACTTACCTTGACCAACAAAAGGATTTTCTCACACAAGCTAATTTTCTAGAGAAGTAGATCTAGTAGATTGAAGATGTCTCTCACGCCTCCAAGGCTCTGTTGTGCGACCTCAAACCACTAGAACAGATTCATTTTCAGAATTTGTGGTAGGTCAAAACTAAAGTTGAGAACCAATGGAATGCCCTCATGACTACCCAACCTTCCCAACCCACTGCTAACTTACCACGCCATTTATTAATCAATGTTTTATTCTATTGGATTCTTGGCGATCATTGATCGCTGGATACACTCAATTCAAAACCGAAGCCATCTAGTTTGTGCCTAAGTTGGGTCCTTCGTTTGAAGGTGAACCTGCAACTCAAGAAGGAACAACTCATGAAGAAGCAACATAAGCACGAGCACATCAACAGTAACGCGAACCAACAATGTCACCCAAGGATTGACTCAGGGACGATTCAATCGATTGTGGTCGGAGCCTATTGGGTCCTTTGTTTTGGGGACATAATTTTGACACATTTTGATCAAGTATAACCGAAAGGTAGTTGCACCGAAAACCATTGAGGAAAATAACGGAAATCGGCCAAGATCCATCAAACATTGAAGTTGACAAGAGGAAAGTGTGGAAAAATGCAAGAACAACAGAGTTCACAAAGATCATCCAGGAAAGAAGTAGAAATTGAATTCGAGTCATAGAAGTAACAAAAGAGGAAAGAGCGTGGTATCCAAAGGGATAACTCGTATTTTAGGTGACAACGCTTGCATCGAAAGTTTATAAAAGATGAAGGAAAAGATAACAGAAAGAGGAGGTGAAGACTTTATTCCGAGATGTTTTCATGGTGTCAAATGAAATATTGTTTTCTCTTTTCTCATATTTCTACCTAATTTGGATTGTATAGTTATAAGTCTGATTTTGACTTGAGGGATGCAGTGCCAGAATGTATTGAAGCAATCTATGTTAATTAAGTGGGAATTGTGGGACTGTTCTATATTTCTGAATGTGTTGATTTATATGAGCTCCTTTTAAAATTTTCCGTACATGAACCTAAATGTTATTTGTCTCTTTAATTTTATTGCAAATCTCTATTTTCCACATGTTGCATGTTTTCAGAAAATATTTGGTAGTGTATATCAGGATGTTGAATGATGTGCTATGCTACTCCTTGATGCTTGTTTATGGATCCTTCCCTATCTAAGTCTCTCCACGCCTCGGGTGAGACGCCTTGGTCCTTAACGAGTAAGGTGAAAATGTCGGTGTTTTGCTAAAGTACAATGGATCCTTTGTTGGCCCCTGAGTTTGAACCCAAGGTCTCTATCTATTGCAATTTTGAACCAAAAAGTTTTAATTGGGAAATGTTAACATTTTTTATTATTTTAATTAAATTTGTATAGGTTTAATTATAGAAATGGTTGTTGGTTCAACATATAAAGTTTATTTTGCATTGTATATGTATTCTTTTCAACGACACTCTACAAAGAAATAGGAAATTAGGGAATTTGTTATGATTTTTCATAATTCTATTGAAAATTTGCTTTGAACATTCTTTTGTTTATCATTCCCTAAGGAGGTAATGATAGAAATCCGTGTAATGCCTTTCTTTTACATGTAAGAGGATGTTTATATATTCAATGATATATTTGGTTATTGAATTTACATATTTGGAATCATTACTACATATATAATCATATCTAACTATTTAGAGTACATCTCTACATATCTTGATGGATGTTTTTTCATTGGATAATACCTTTGAGGTGTCTTTTATAGTTCTTAGGACAATTTGTTAGATTTTACTGCAGAAATAATAAAGAATTTACTGAGAGAAATAAGCATAAAAGCCAGCAACAAATCATTAACATAAACTCAAATTTTTATCTAGGAAAACATCAAATCCGGGGCAAAACCCAACCAATGAAATTTTATTAAGCATTGGCCAAAACCCTGGCCAATCTGGCCAAGTGAGCCTTCACCGCTCACCTCTAGGCCTACCTTACAATGAAGTCTTCCCAGCCTTTTATAGGCTCCATTACATGCAATACCATGGGTTGAAAACCATGGGTGCACAATACCATGTGCCCCAAAACCACTACTATTTACCCTAGTCAGCATTGACTCTATTGTGAGTCATGTTTACCTAACAATTCCCCCTTTAAACTTGACTTGGGGTTTCTTGACTAAATCCATCCAAAGTTGCTAAGTGATACAACCCTACTCACTCTAGCTCTTCCCCCCTCAAATTTTTACCCAGGGCAATTGTTAACTTGACATCCCCCCTATCACCTAGATCTAACCCAGACTTTACCAATGATTACCCAGGGGTACGCATGCCATACCAAGTCTTACAACAGTATGCCCATTTACATGTAATAAATTAACTCCATTATAATTTTTTTTTTTGTTTCATTGTTACTGTCTTTGTACATATGAAATCAATGTCCATATAAAAAGAACCCATCTACCGGATTACATGAGTTACCAGCCATTGTAACCGCTAGTCCTCTAGAAGTTCTCTTCAGATACACGGTTCATCAATTAATCAATCCACGTGCAAATATCCTCTCTCAGTTTAATAAGCTCCCTTTGATCTACCAAAACCCTTGATTACAAACTGCTTTGATGCTGCTCCATACTCTCCTGAGCATGCTTTCCAAAGTAGCTGGATTTCTTTATTAGAATATCCTCTTTGCATATTATTTCTTGGTAGTAATTTTAAAAGCATGATAAGCATGATGCTAATCATCTTTCTTGAAGCCATCATTGTACCATGGCTTCGCTAGCTCAACCCAATGAGAAGACTACTCTCGTGGAGAGCCCGCCATGTAAATATGCTCAGTTATATTCATCACCCTTTCCTTTCGAAACACATCCACAGTAAGCTTCTTCAGACCAAATTTTCATCAACTAGATTGATGCAGTCTCCATAAGTCTACGCTGCCATAATTCATATATTTATGATGCACCTCCAAGCCAAGCATGAACACCAACAAATCATCGTCCATTGTTGAAGATTGCAACAAGAAACAGTGAAGGAGGCATCCTGAAACATCTTTCCTGATCCTAGTTGGAAAGTGATCACCAAAACTAGGTGGGGGCCACACAGGTGATTTTTGTCGCAAAGTCTATTTTTAGACATATGTCTATTTTTAGACATGTCGATCATATTCTATGAGTTGCAGGATGCTATTTGTGGATGGTTGGTCAAGTTGGAAAAAATAGATGGACTTCTATTTTTAGACATATTAGGTGGAATCTATTTTTAGATTTCCAGTCTAAAAATAGATATGTCGAATATTATTAGCTCTTAATAATATTTGGACTCTAAACATTATCTTATTCTCTTGGAGCACTTTAGTTAAGTGCACAAATGTGGCACAAGAGCTGACAGAAGGAATTACGCTATTCCTAAGGGTTATGTGGAGCTATTGCATGGATACTTCAGTTAGAACTCATGTGACAGAGTTTGGTGGAGTTGATTGAGGAAGTTAATGGAGTTGTGTTCAGTTTAACTAATCTAAACATAGTTGAGCTATTTGTATCTAGTTTAACTGATTGATACAATTAGTGAAAGTGGTGTGAATTAATTATTAATTAATTCACTAATTATAAAATCATTAATCAACTAAAGAATACATCAGTTAACTTCAGTGCATGGACAGTTTCAGTGCAGACCAATGCAAAGATAGGTGAAAGGGCAAGTGTGATTATCAGTTGTGACTATAAGTGATGCATGGTTTGCATCCAACACTTAGTAGAGATGCCTATAAAGACTGTGTGAGCAAGGATGGGGTAATTAATTCTCATCAAGAGGCATTCTTCAGCAGGGATTGCGCAGTAGAGGCAGGCTAAAGGCTGGCAAAGATCGGTGCATGTGTTTTGCAAGATCAAGCCTGATTAGTGTGTAGCAAGTGGAGATTATACTGAGAGCTTGTGAGGAGCTTTGTATGATGATTGTTACATGATCTCTATGATATATACAATATACAGATAGTTGGGGGTTTTTAGCTTTAAGCTTTCCCATTACATACTGTGCTCATATGTGTGAATTTTTATGGTTTTAATGTGTGCATACAATTGATTTTATTTCCACATGTGATGATCAATGGTAGAAGAGATTATGTATTATGCATGAAGCTAAAATAGTGTGTGATCAGGAGAATCTCGGTGGATAACATATCAGTTATTCAAATTTCTACACCCATGGGCCTCTTGGACAGCACATGCACATGCTCCATTTCCAGGGCATGGAAATCGTCCCCTTCACATCACCAACCGCCACGTATTTCCCAAATCCATCGTCGCCTTTGCAGTGTAAGCCACTCAGGAACGTTAGGTCGGATTTCATTTTCACGGCCGACACGAAATGGAAGTGCTTTGACTAGGCCCACCTGAACTTCGCCACTATGGCACCCTTCCGATTCCTCGATGGCTTGCTACTCTGCCACCCGGATGTTAGCCTTTCTCTTGCGTCGATCCATCATCTGTGTGCAAACATTGTTGACGATTTCACAGATATTTTTGACATTTGAGCGGTGCAAATGCTACCACTCACCTGGCCACCCTCAATGACCTTCTCGGCTCTCATGAACCCCATGTGCTGCAACCATATCTCCTTTTCCATTCGCCAGCATCGCCTCCTCGTAGCCCTCCACTGGCTCATGGTACTTTAACACTTTTCCGTCCATTACATGATCTCCCTCGTTAGCCAGATTCCTGGGAAAAAACCACTCACATATCCAGATCTTGAAGTGAGGAAGGGCTTCATGTTTTTCACATATTTTTGGTGTGTCCAAGGCTGCAATTTCATTTCAATCAGCAGCCACCTTATCTCGATCTGCCTCTATTGACACATCGAATCACAAGAATAACGACAACTTCACATCATTTGTGGATCTTACACTTCCACGCAGCTCTACACACAGCTAGACAATAGAAGGCTCCACATAGTCTCTAATTTACCAGAAAAACTAAATTCTCACACCAGAAAATAGCGAATGGGATCACACCAATCCCATTTACTCACATCATGCTTTGATCTGCCGGAAAGTCGAGGAATACATTAATTTTGACCATTAAATTTATTTAACGATCCTTTTCAGTGTCAAATCTAATGAGATACGCCTTCTTCACATGTAGATCTAGAGCTTCAAACATTAGATCTGACATATCCAAACAAATCACGCTCATTCCACAATGACAGAACGATCTTGGTTAATACAATGATCCACGATCCTGCAAGTATCCTTAAACCTGGCTCCGATAACATTTGTTAGAATTTACTGCAGAAATAATAAAGAATTTACCAAGAGAAATAAACATAAAAGGCCAGCAACAAATCATTAACATAAACTCAAATGTTTATCCCGGAAAACACCAAATCCGGGGCAAAACCCAACCAATGAAATTTCATTAATCATTGGCCAAAACCCTAGCCAATCTAGCCAAGTGAACCTTCACCACACTCACCTCCAGGGCTACCTTACAATGAACTCTTCCCAACCTTTTATAGGCTCCATTACATGCAATACCATGGGCCGAAAACCATGGGTGCACAATACCATGTACCTCAAAACCACTACTATTTACCCTAGTCAACATTAACTCTATCCTGGGTCAAATTTACCTAACACAATTTACATATTTAGAGGTAACATTTACCCTTTAGCATATTATACTAGCAAAATTTCACTAAATAAAAAAATGGCACATTATATACGAGCAAAATTTCACTAAATAAAAAAAACTTTATTATTATAAAGTTGACCAAGCAATATCCACTAGTTGGCAAATTCTATTAACAAAATTACATTAGAGGTGTTAATATTGCTTAAAAGTGGTCTCGAGAACTTTTCTTCAACTATCTTCAAAGAGCAAGTTCTAACAAAACATGATATTGTGAAAAAAGAAAGGCGGCACATATTTAGAGATTCTCCAATTTAAAAAAAAATGTGTGGTACATAAAGAAGCATGATCAAAAGAATATCAAAGTGCAAGGTTACTTTAAGTTATTTAATTGATTACGAGTTGAAATTTTTTAACTAAACATTAAATTTGACATAACATAAATTTAATTTTTTTTTTTAAATTATATTATAAAATATAAAACACATAAAATAATAATATATAAAAAACATAAAATAAAATTTAAAATTTAAAAATTCAATTAATTAAAAAATATATTTACTAACCAAATATAAAATATTAACTATAGAATCATACAATATAAGCATATGTTAATGATATATTACTGGTGTGTTAGTAATACATGCAATAAAATTATAAAATGCACACTAATTTGAAAATTGTAAAATTCGTGGCCCTTAAATGTTCCTTACAGAGAAAGAACTTATAACAAGTTCATGCTTCCATGATCTTCTTCTTTATTTTCACGGTAGGTGTAAATTTGTAGATTTTCACTTTTTTGATTAGGAGGTATTTCATCTTTATTTTGGGTTGATATTAGTTCAAGGAGGAGGCTTTGAATATGATTGGGTGGTTTATATTTATATTGGAGTTGTCTATAGCAACAGAATAGTTTGGATGGTAGTTTTTTTCGCTGGAATCTGGTAAAAAAAATTCAAAAATCTATGTAGTCGAAGTGTTTGAATTGCATTTTTGATGGTGGAAATAGATTTAGCACCATCAAAAACCCTTAAAATACCTAAAATACTAAAATTTAACAACTATAACTCAAATTTAAAAATCTTTGCCAACATTTTTCATAATCTTACCTGAATTTCTAAATTATTCTATAGATTTTTTAAATTATGACTTTATGTAAATATACTCTTCAAAAGATAAAGAGTTGATTGAGTGTATGTGTTTTTTTTAATATTTATCATTCAGGTGTTCAAGTTGCTTATTGGCGAATGGTTGGCGAAAGAAAGATGACACAAACTGCCTTCAGTTTACTTATGCAGTCCATTGATGAAGCCATTGACATGGTAGACTCTGATAACCGATTACTTGACTGGCAAAGATTAGAGGCTCATGTCAAATTTCCTCACCAATTTCTCTGCCTTCAAATTGAGCATCTACCCCAAAAGTTGGCAAGATTGGTTACTGTTGCGAAATTGAGGGTGGCTTACGATATCTGCGCAGCATTTATTCGTGCCCATAGAATTGCTAGAAGACAGTTGCGTAATTTTATAGGTGAGTCAATTTCCGTGCAATCTGTTTATGCTTTCTTCAATTCGGAATAGGTTTTGTCTTAGCTTAAATGTAACGAAAATTTGAAATAGCAAGATTATTAGTTGGTTGAGAATTAAGAAGTGTTATTTAATATGTAAAATATATTCTAATGATCTGTACTATTAAATATTTGATTCAGTGAAATTACATTATAAAAAATTATAATTATAATTAATAATTAAATTGATTTATGTGAATCAATTTCTTTACAATCTGTTTATGCTTTCTTCAATTGGAAATATGTTTATAATTAATAATTAAATTGATTTAAATAGTTTAAATTTGTTAAATCTGAGTAGATATTATAATTTTTTTTTTAAAATGAAAAGAAAACAAATTAATTTTTTTTGAGAACTTGATAAATTAAAAATTAAATTAAATCTGAAAATACTAAAATTACTTACATTGACATGCAAGAGTAATCTATTAAATTTCAAATTTTCCATTATATGATCTAAAGCGAAGAGTGAATTGCAGCCTTTTCCATCCTTGTACAGTTTAACTAGATCGACTATTCATTGTGGAATGATCCATGCCTCTACCTATTTCCTACCTTATTACGAGGCTCTTAGTGGCTCGCTAATTGTATTGCAGGTGGCGGAGATTCGAGATTGTTTGTCTTAATTGAGTTAGCGATAGCTATTACTACTTTGTTGGGGCTTAGTGTTTTTATTTAATTAATAAAAATATATTTTTTGCTTTATAGATAAGTTTCATAAATGTATTTGGGAGAAAGAGCTAGGAGAACATTGAAGAGTTTAATCTCACTCATAATCATTAGCAAAAAGCTTACATAGGGGCCAATATTTTTTGGAGATTCAAAATTCCTATTGCTCAATTAAGGACTAGTTTTCATCAACTTTGTTGTGAAATAGGGCATTAGAAAAGACCAAAAGAAATGTGGGAGGAAAGAGTATGCATTTTCTGTTAAGGAAAAGTGGAAACAAAAACACATTTCATTTTAAAATGCTAGGCCTTCAAAGACAATAGGAAAATTCTTGCAGCTAGCCCTTGGGAGAATCTATTCAACTAAGAGTTTGTCGAGAAGCTGGGAGCGTTTATTATAAGACTCCACATAAAAATGGCCGAATACAAAAACTAGATGGAGAAGCAATCTGTCCCATAGGCTATTTTTAGCCTAGTGGACCTTAAAATAATTTCTTTCTTTTTTTCTTAGTGTTGTTTTAACAAAGTGACCAATGGTTTTAAGTGGAAAAATGGTTCTAAGTGGTAAATTTGGAAAAATTTAAAGGGTGAAAATTGAGTATATTTTGAATATTTTTCTAAAAAAAAGTTTACTAATTGAGATAAAAATTGGTCCATATATAATTAAATTGATGAAATTTGGTAAATATTTATCAATTTTAATATTAAATTAGATATTTTTTTATTAAAAACTCATCTACATTTTTACATCTATGAATTTTGAAATCAGAATAATCACCAATAATACCATACATAAACATAATATTTATATCCTTAAAAACTATTTTTACTTGCATGCTTTTTCTTCTTTTTTCTTCAAAGTTTATATTTTGCATAATATTTTTTGTTTTTTTAGTATCAGCTTTGTTGTGGTCTTCTTCAATATTTTTTAATCTTCATTTGGTTTTTCTTATGCATATGCTTGTACTTTAGTTAGAAGAGGTGGAGATGGTTTGTTCTCGTGGGTTGGAACAATGAAAGATAAAAAAAAATCGGGGTGAGTGACAAAAGAGGGAGAGTAGTAGTTACTTTGATTAAACTTTTCTTTCAATCTCTATAAGATCAAAAACCATATCTTCGTTTTCTTCATGTCCTTTTCCATTGTTCCAACAACCTCAAAAACCTTTGATGGTTGCTTTCATTTTCCTTGTCCATTATTTTGTTGTAGTTATGATATATTTTCCATACTCACCTTTATCTCCATTATATTTGGGCTTTGCAAGTCATTCATTGAAATATGCTAATTCAACTTCATTATTAAATTCAACAATGATTGCTAGATTCTCTTTACACTTTGTTGTTGTTGCAAAGACAATTCAATTTCATTCCTCACATCCTTATCTATACAATGGACTTCACTTTATTCACCATTGTCACGCTCTACATCTCATATAAAGTTATATTTTTCAATGAAGTTTCTTCAACAAAATTCTCTCCACCATGTCTAGTTTATTTTCTTCTCCTTTAACAATGTCTTCCACTACATCCTATTATTTATACAATGTTAAAATCCACCACTTCTATCACACCAATCATTTCATCAACTCGATATATATATCCCAGACTTCTTTCCCTGTTTCTACTGTTATTTTGAGAATAACTTTGTCATCTAGGCTTTACTCAATTAGAACTGCATCTTCTTCTTCTTTGATCTGTACTGATATTTTTGATCTTGAATCATGGTCTCATAGGTTCCCTGATTTAGAGGTTCTTCAAACCCATTCAACACAATATCCCATATTTTTTTTACTGGTAGTTTGGTTCTAATCTTAATGGCCCAAAGATCATAATTTTCACTAGAAAAAATAGATGTTGGAAGATAATTACTACTATAAAAAAAATCCATGTTGATAATTCTTTTGTTTCTGGAAAAATGGAAACTATATGAATGTGCTACTCTATATCATAATTACTTTCTCTTTGTTGTTTATTTTATTTATTATTATCTAAATCAATCTCTAATATTTTCTTCTTTCTATAACTCATATACAGCTTGAGTGAGCCTAATTGTTAAGAACATGTGTTTCCTCGTGACCAACAATACAAGTTAGTAAATTGTATATTGTTTTTTGTGTTAAACAATTGGAAACTCAAAAGGCATTTACTTAATTAATTCAGTTAAAAGAAAAGAAGAAAATATTATTGTGTCTAGAGGCTCTCAATAACTTAGTATGGGAGGGATGTTGTGAGGTAATTTACATGTGAAAATAATAAAATAATAATTACATTAACAATTAAAATATTTACCAATAAATAAAATATTATTTCCACTTTAATTTTACATCAATTTTATATAAGGAAATAAACTAATTGAAAGTTTAAAAAAAAAAAAAACATTTTAATTCCATATCAATATTAAATAACATAATTGTATATCAACTTTATATAGAGAAAAATAAAGCAATTTGTATTAAAGACTTTTTTATATTTTCATTTTCCATTGCTAGGAAGTTGTGTAATTTATTTCATTCTTAATATATAATTGATATTTAAAATTTAAAAAAATATTAATAACAAAGAAAAAAATTATGTAAAATAAAAATCAAACATTTTAATATGCATGTTGAGTAAGAGATTCTAACATCTTAATATTTAAAAATTTAAAAATTATTAATAACAACTAATTTTTTTTTATGTAAGTTAAAAATCAAACATTTTAATATGCATGTCTAGTAAGATATTCTAACATCAAACCTATAGAGAAAAACAATGAGAGAATTCTTATTCCATTAATATATGTTTTATAATTCAAAGTATAAAAAAGATTCGCAATTCTTTCAATATTTAATATTGAATTGATATACAACATTTTAAAAAATAATATATATATATATATATATATATATATATATATATATATATATATATATATATATATATATAATTTTATTTTGACCTAGTCAAAATGTTAAACATTACAATATCTCTACCAAATTGAACTAGAAATACTCCTGATTAAATAATATTCAAACATTAAACCAGCTAGATATTATTAATTTTTTCCTCACCAAGAATATGGTCATTATAATTATTAGTATTATAACTTACTAAATAAATGTTAACATCTTAATTGTAACACCCACCTAGATCCTATAAATATTTGTCATTTACTTTACCATGCAAAGGCTTGATAAGACTTCCTATAAATATTTGTCGTTTACCTTACGATGCAAATACTTAATTTTAGGATAGGTGAAAGTCAAGAACAAAAGCCCTAGAAGTTAAAGTTTATTGTTTATTTTGTTATGCCAAATCATGGGATTACCGGAGAAGAAGTTAAAATAAAATCTTTAATTTTTCAAGTAGTTGAGACAATTATGCTAAGTCATGGAATTATGGGAGAAGACCTTAAAAGAAAATCTTTAATGTTTTTAATTTTTGAAGTAGTTGAGACAATTGTGCTAAATCATAGAATTATGGGAGAAGACCTTAAAAGAAAATCTTTAATTTTCCAAGTATTTGAGACAATTACCTCAAATATTTGTAATGACTTGTAATTTTAAGATAGGTGAAAGTCAAGAACAAAAGCTTAGTTAAAGTTTTTATCCGGATTTATGCAGGAACGCAACAGAATAAACATATAACCATAAATACAGAGATGCAGTGGAAAAAACACTTCATTTCATTAATATCAAAGAACTGAAATTTGCTTACAAACAGAATGGAAATAAAACTAGCTAGGGCGCTGGTAGCTATCTCTGAGAAGAGATGTGGCGGCTACAGGCCTTTGAATTGAGTTACAATGAGGCTCGAGGGCCTATTTATTATTGAGAAATAATGGAGAACTCTAAACATCCAAAAACCTAACCGTAGGAGATGAAGCGCCAAAAATATGGGCCCCGTTTGGGTAAATTGGTGTTTCAACTTCCCAGGGACGTAACTTTGGCGTACTATCTCCGTTTGACACACATGGTACTTCATTAGAAAGATCCATCCGAGGACTACAACTTTCGCCATGAATATCCATTTCGGAACGGAATGATATTCACTAGAGACGCGATGCCCAAAAAATGTCGTTTAGGGCCTCAAAACGGCTCCGGAAGTTCAGGACTCGAAAAAATGCTAAAAATAGTATGTTGTGCCGAAACTGAAAAACTGAAAGAGGTAATGGTGGGGCCCCAAGTGGAATAGGCGGGTGGCCACCAATATCCACCTGGATCATTCCTCCCCCCTTAAGAAGCAATGGTCCCGATTGCATTGAGTTCTTCCATGAGACGAGGAAACTTCTGCTGAACTTGGTCCCTGGTGAACCACTTGCCTTGGTGCAGGAGTTGGCCAGCTTTGACAACCCAATACAGTTGGATGTTCTGTTGGCGAGTGCTCTTTATTTTAATGTCCCTAATACAATCTGTGGTGGCCTGTTCCATGCAGTATGGGTTTAACTCTGTTGGTGTGAGTTGTTTTGAAATGTCTGAGGTGTCCAGTAGAGGTGGGAAGTAAGGACGAAGGCGATCCACATTGAAGACTGGGTGCAGACCAAGGAATGGTGCAATACTGAGCTCGAACACATTGTTCCCTACAGCCTTGGTGATGGTGTACGGCCCGTATCGGAGTGGGCGAAGCTTGCGGTGGTGTCCAGTGAGGCGCTCCTTCTGCAAATGTAGCCATACTTTGTCACCCACCTGGAAGTTGTGTGGCACCCGGTGTTGATCATGGCGTTGCTTGTACTTGGAATTAGCTCTGTCCAATATATCATGAACCTGTTGGCGGATGTGTTGAATGTGCTCGATGAAGCTACTTGCTTTGTCAACTTCAGACTGGACATGATCTGAATCATCCTGAGCAGCTGCAATTGGTATGACTACGTCAATAGGACATAGTGGCTGGAATCCCAAGCCCACCTGAAAGGGGCTATGGCCGATTGAACTGTGGAGAGCTCGATTATAAATATGTTGTACATATGGGAGGCTCTCGTCCCATGTGCGTGGATGCTTTGAATTGTACATGCGCAGAATGTGTACAAGCATTCTATTGATAACCTCTATCTGGCCATCTATTTGGGGATGGAAAGCTGTGGACTTGGTGAGCTTGGTATCCAACATTGACCAGAGGCTGGACCAAAATGTGCTAAGGAACCTGCTATCCTGATCTGATATGATAGACTGTGGGATCCCAAAGTGCACCCACACTCATTCAAAGAAGAGTTTAGCAGTGGCTTCTGCTGTGATATTCTTCTTGCAGGCCGCCATGATGGAAATCTTCGAGAATCTGTCGACGACCACGAAAACACAGTCATTTCCCTGCTTAGTAGAAGTCAGGCCCAACATGTAATCCATGGATATGGATTCCCAAGGCTGACTAGGGGTAGGTAGCGGAGTATATAGGCCTTGCTTATTGATGGTCGGTTTGGCAATGGCATAAGTAGTGCAGGATCTGATGTGCTTCTCGACATCCTTTCGAAGGTTCAGCCAATAAAAATACTTCTGTAGGATTGCTACTGTTTTTTCGACCCCGAAATGCCTAGCGACTTGACAGTAGTGTGCTTCCCCATATCATCTCGGCACGCTCGCTTGAAGGAACACAAAGGTGTCCCAGGTGACATAAAAGTGCATCTTGGAGGTGAAAATTTGGAACTTGTGTACCCCCCAAGAGTGCCTTGTAAGTGTGGCCGAATTCTGGGTCACTCTCATAGAGAAGCGGCCAATCAGAAGTCTCGTGCCCACAAGAGTTGAGCACGGTGGTGAGTGCCACGATTGGTGGTCGGCTGAGGCAGTCTGCAACATTATTGGTGCTACCCTTCTTGTACTTGATATTCAAATGAAACTGTTGCAGATATGTGGACCACTTCTGATGGCGATCATTCTGCAACTTCCCTTGTGTCTGTATGAACTGCAGGGGCCGGTGGTCTGTGTGGATGATTGTTTCCTTCCCCAAAATGTAATGCTTCCATTGTCGACAGACTTGCACAATGGAATACATTTCTTTGTCATAGGTGGGATACTTGCGAACTGTCTTAGACAATGTCTCACTGTGATATGCCACTGGATGTCCCTGTTGAGTAAGAACTGCCCCAATAGCATAGTCAGAGGCATCTGTCTCGATCTCAAATGGCTGCTGCAAGTTTGGTAAGGTGAGCACTGGGGTAGAACAGAGGCGATTTTTCAATTCTTTGAACACCTTCTGTTGAGGTTCTGACCAAAATAATTTTGCTCTCGCTCCTCCTTTGGTGACTTGACTCAAGGGCCAAGTGATATGAGAGAATCCCAACACGAATCTATGGTAGAAATTAGCAAGACCCGGAAAGCTCCGAAGCTCTGTTATAGTAGTCGGGGCTGGCCAATCCCGAATGACTTGGATCTTGGCTGGATCCACATGCACCCCCCTTTCATCAATAATGTATCCCAGATATTGAACCTGGGTCATGCCAAACGTGCACTTCTCCAAATTGGCACACAACGTGTGTTGCCGCAGTGTTTGGAGGACTTGTCGGATGTGATGAAGGTGCTCTTCCCAAGTCTTGCTGAAGATCAGAATGTCATCCAAGTACACCACTACGAATGAGTTGGTGAATGGCCGCAAGATGTCGTCCATCATCCTCATGAAGGTTGCGGGAGCATTCGTCAGCCCGAAAGGCATGACCAGCCATTCAAAAAGGCCTTCCTTAGCTTTGAAGGCAGTCTTCCACACATCAGAGGGTTCAATTGGTACCTGGTGATACCCAGACTTCAGGTCGATCTTACTGAAATATTTTGCACCTTGGAGTTGGTCCAGAAGGTCATCGATCCGTGGGATTGGGTACCTATTCCGGACAGTGATCTTGTTCAGCGCCCGATAGTCAATACAGAGTCTCCACGTCCCATCCTTCTTCTGTACCAACACGATCGGGCTCCCACAGGGCGATGAACTTGGTTTGATGTGACCTTTCTGCAACAGCTCCTGAATCTGCTTCTTGATTTCATCATTCTCCAGAACAGAGCGCCGATAGATCGGTCCATTAGGTAGCGGCGCACCGGGGGTCAGATCAATCGGGTGCTTGACCTGACAGTGCAGAGGAACCCTTGTGGGTGAGGTGAATATGTCCCCGTACTCCTCCACAACCTTATCCATTTGTTTTTGTTGTGCAGAGGAGCCCTGTCTGGAGGTCGTGGCCACAGTCTTCTTCTTGCCCTGGGGGCGGATCATCAGGAAAACGAATTTTCTGGTTTGGGAAATGAGCTTACTGCATTGTTTTGCAGTAACCAAAGAGATAGCGGCAGGAGGTGGTACCTCTGGTATCCTGTACAACTTATTTCCCAAAGTAACAATAACAACACGAGGTTGAGACTCATACACAGCATGACGCTTCCACAAGTATGGTTGTCCTAATAATACATCAGAAACATCAATAGGAGCAACGTCACATAATACCTCATCCGTGAAGGGCTTGATGCTATAGGGAAGGCGACACTGCCGGCTGACGTGGAGATCTCATCCTTGGTGAAGCCACCCGATGGTGTATGGATGTGGGTGAGCTGTGGTCGCCAAGCCCAACCGCTTCACGGCGTCTGCTGAAATGAGGTTCTTTTGGCTCCCATTGTCGACAATGAACTGTACAGGGGAGCCCTTTACCCACATCTGGGAGTGGAAGAGGCGTTCCTCCTCCTCTGGATCTTCCGGTTCCTCCTTCTGGACCTTTGTAGTGGCAACTGTGGCGTTGGGCTCCGCATCAATAATCTGTTTCCCTTTTTCATTCCCCTTTTCAGGTTCTGATTCGGAGTCGGAGCATGCATCTGACTCAGAAGCCCTCATCTCGGCCACTAGCGACTGCTTGGCCCGACACTCACTTGTGTTGTGAGTAGAGCTCTTATGGAACTCACACCACTTTCCCGTGTCCTTCTTTGGCTTTGCGGTGCTGTTCTTTTCTTGTGGCTTCGATGAGTTGTCTTTAGCCGCCATGCCTTGGCTCGGTCCTTTGTTTTGCGGTTTGGAAGCACCTTTCCCTTGCTTTTGATTCGCAGATCCAAAGTCTCGCTTCTTCTACTTGAATTTCTGCTCAATCTTGGCAGCATACCGGTATGCCGTACCAAGCGAGGAGATGTCAAGGAACTCCATTTCCTCCTGAATGTATCTGTGCAGACAGCTGTGATACTTTAGCACCAGATGTTTCTCTGAATCTTTGATACCCAAATTTGTGCGCAAGGTATGGAACAGATTCGTCAGCTCATGGACATCTTGATCCCTTTGTTGTCGCAGCGTGGTCCATTGTATGTACTTGTCCTCATAGCTCCCCACAGGATAGTAATATTCCTTGACGGCATCTCGGAAAGAATTCCAAGTTGGTACGGCCGAGAATAGAGAGGGTTCTGTCTGGTCCTTGTTCTCATAGTAGGTTTCCCACCAGTCCTTAACATGGGGGGTAACTTTGAGGAGTGCAAAAATAATCTTCTCCCGGTCTGAAAAGTCATGAATAGAGAAATATCCTTCTAATAGATTCAACCATCTATCTACGGCATCTGCGTCTATTTGACCCTCAAATATGGGAATGTCAAAATTTACTTGTACCATAAAAGGAGTCGCGCTTCCAGAGTGGCTGCTGGATGCAGATGCGCCGCCGGTGGGCAGCCATTGAAGGATCTGAGTAAAGTTATCCATCATCGCGTTCCTTTGTTTTTTGAGGGCCTCCTCGAGCAATATTTTGATAGGATCTCCTACTCCCTCATCTTTATTTTCGTCCCCCATGGGCGTCCGTCGAGGTTTGTGACGCTGATCTTGCAAAGGTTCCACTAGATCAAGCCCTAGCTCCTTATACCCCGACCTCGTTGGGGACACGCAAAGAAGGATCGAGAAAAAGCAGACCGCTCTGATACCACTGATCCGGATTTATGCAGGAACGAAACAGAATAAACATATAACCATAAATACATAGATGCAGCGGAAACAACACTCCATTTCATTAATATCAAAGAACTGAAATTTTGTTACAGACAAAATGGAAATAAAACTAGCTAGGGCAGTGGTAGCTATCTCTGAGAAGAGATGTGGCAGCTACAGGCCTCTGAAATGAGTTACAATAAGGCTCGAGGGCCTATTTATTATTGAGAAACAATGGAGAAATCTAAACATCCAAAAACCTAACCCTAGGAGATGAAGCGCCAAAACTATGGGCCCCGTTTAGGTAAATTGGTGTTTCAACTTCCCAGGGACGTAACTTTGGCATACTATCTCTGTTTGACGCACATGGTACATCATTAGAAAGATCCATCCGAGGACTACAGCTTTCGCCACAAATATTCATTTTGGAATGGAATCCATTCCGAAACAGAATGATATTCGTTGGAGACGTGATGCCCAAAAAACGTCGTTTAGGGCCTCAAAACGGCTCCGGAAGTTCAAGACCCGAAAAACTGCTAAAAATAGTAAGTTGTGCCGAAATTGAAAAACTGAAAGAGGCAATGGTGGGGCCCCAAGTGGAATAGGTGGGTGGCCACCAATATCCACCTAGATCAAGTTTATTGTTTATTTTTTATGCCAAATCACGGGATTATGGGAGAAGGCCTTAAAAGAAAATATTTATTTTTTCAAGTAGTTGATACAATTATGCTAAATCATGGAATTAATGCTAAATCATGGAATTATGAGAGGAGACTTTGAAAGAAAATCTTTAATTTAGTTGAGACAATTATAAACATTTCATTTTTTTTTGGGAAAATCCAAGGAGAGTAAGAAGAACTGAAGCAAGAAAAGAGGAGAAAGGGAGCCTTATGTAAGAAGTTGCTTGGTGGTAACCTTGAAGCTTAGAGAGTCCAGAAAGGAGAGTAAGAAGGCCTTAAGCAAGAAAAGAGGAGAAAGGGAACCTTGTGTAGGAAGTTGCTTAGTGGAAACCTTGAAGCTTAGAGAGTTCTTTCGTTGGGGGATCTTGAGTAGGAAGTTTCTTGGTGGAAACCTTGAAGCTTAAAGAGTTCTTGGCTAGACGGGGGATCTTGAGGTCAAAGAACTAGTATTGTCTGCTAAACAACTGGGGATTTGGACCTAATTTCTAATTTCTTTAGTTGAGTGGAAGAGTCTTGTAAATAATGTTTTTTTTTATAAATATATTCCTATTTTTTGTTTATAAATATATTCATGAGAGATTAACATTTATTTTTTTTGGGAAAATCCTGTTGGCGAAAAATGAGGTTTCTGGGTAAGACCCAGTTTTAGGCTTAGATCCAACAAGGTTCCATTGTAGTCTAGGACAACGCTGACATTTTCACCTTGCTCAAGAGAGTAAGGAGTCTCACTCGAGGCATGTGGTGACCTTACTAGGATTAGAAACTAGATCATTAACATCGAAGATAGATTACTCACAGCAAATCATTCCTCATTTCATATAGAACACATTCATCTTATATCAACTTAAGAGACTCGTTATCATTCATCCATACAAATTATGAGCATTGAATTAAAATTTTAAAATAGCCATACATACAATGATTAAAAATGATCACCTAGTCCATAGCACACAACACAACATCAGTTTGATTTCATTAACTTGATTCAAAACAATACAAACATACTCTGCAGAGTTCAATACATTTCAGTCCAGTACATACAACTCCGTAGAGCTCTTCCTAGGCTTTGACCCACTATCAGCCTCTAACTCCTCAGAGTTGTTCCATCTTTTCTTATCTGTTGCTGCCAACTGACATTGTCAGTCTTTGCCCCCTTTTCTGCTCGGTTGTTCCCTTGTATTGCACTACCTTCCGTCTCTTTTTTTTCAATGCCTCTATCTCCGGGATTTCTACTGCCTGTTCGTTGTCTCCCATATCTCCCATTTGTGCTGCCACCTGTTTGTGCTCTGCCACCTGCCTTTAGGTTTTCTGCAACCGCAACGACTCCTTGCCTATCTTAATTCTGCTCCGCCACCTGTCCTTTTCGCTCCTATCCTTTCGCAACTCAAAATTGTCTTGTAAAAAAAAAAAAGGCCCCAACAAGCCCCGACCACATGCTATTGACTCATCCCAAGTCAATCTTTTCCTTCTGTAGCAGTCTCTGGTTGTCTATCGGCTTCTAATGCTGGCATAGTTTCCTCTGATGTTTCCATTTATGTCTTCTCACGTTCTGGTTGAACCTCTTTTAACAAAGGCCCCAACTTAGAAACCTTGCTCATCGCCTCTGTCTTAAGCTATGTGAACTCAGTTATTTCTTGTTGCCATACTTTAATCACGGGTTTTGTCTCGGTGACTACTTTGTCAGCATGAGTTGCGTCCATCACCTGTGGCAAATTGTTGAACATCTCCTGGATTTTGGGTTCGGCTTCGGGCGCCAATCGCTGAATTATTTATGCCTTCTACTCTATGGGTTATTGTAGGTCCCTGAGAAGTTGTTTTGCCGTCACTAAGCTCTCCTTGATAGTCTGAATCCATGTCTCGAGTGCATAAGCTTGGTTATATAGCTGAGTGCGACTGAACGGATCTGTTGTTCTCCTTATCTCGAGAGTGATCTTCTGTAGCTTTTCAGAAGGAGGTTGAGCTTTAGTTTTCAATGAGTTGGAGCACTCATGGAGTTGCTCCAACAAATTGTATGCTTGTCTGACCATTGTTTCCAGCGTCTCCTTCATACTTTGCATCTATTTCTGCCTCTCTGCTCTCTTTTCTGCATACATTGTAGAAGGGTCCATTTGTGATGGTCTTGTTACAAGCACTTCTTTCAGTTCATGATTTGCTCAATCCAGGGTATTACATGCCATTTTTACCTGAATGGATCACTCGACCATCGAGCATGATGAAATATCTACTTGTGTGCTGCTGTCTAGAGTAGTGACTATTGGCCATAGGTATTTTAAGATCTCCATTACCTGGCCTAGCTGCTACTGTAGGCCATATTTATCGTGTTTGAGTTGATTACGCTCATCAGTAAGTGCAATAACTTATTGTTGCTACTCCTCATATTTCTGCAGGAGGTGGTTGTGTAGACTCTCTGCTTGTCGTACTATTGTCTGTATGAAACTGAAGAGTTGCCTAGGTTCCCAATTTTGCATGTCGCCACTACTCATCATCTCTCAGATTGGATTTCGTTCCCTGAGTGGTTTCCCTTTGAAAATCGATCGTTCTGAGTGTCCTTGGGGGCTGTGGGTTGACTTTTCTGCGGTTGTTGGGATTCGGGAATGTGGTGACTAGTGGATGGAAGTTTTGATAGGATCTGTTGTAATAATAATGTGGATCGTTGGAATGGGTTCAGTGAGGTTTCGATGGGTGATGCATCAGAAATGGGCGACCCTGCATGAATTAATAGTTCTAAAAATATTCTTTTCCTTGCTATGGGTGGGTTAACCTTAGTTACTCCAGCTATACCTGAGTAACTTCCACCTCACTGTCAATAGTCATTAGAGTGCCTGGTGGTATTGGGTCAGAGATGGTCGTGGAAGTGGATGGAGTGTGGGTTGAGTGATATTTGGATGTGAATGATGTGTGCGGTGATGAATTCTATGTGTTGGGTGGTGATGAAACTTGTACATTAAGAATTGAAGATGGATTAAATTCTAGTAATACAAAGGCAGTCTGAGTGCCTACCTCTGGCTCCTCTTGAATTAAAATTCTAGTGACCACTGGTTGTGCTTGGTCCTCTCCTCTGAGATCGATCACTTGATCCGATCTCATGGCTTGGGCTCTTTTCCACTTTGGTGTTGGGATTGGAGGTTTTGTTGGCTTGTTCTTACGAAACGAAGTGATGGTTGGCTGCGAGTGAGAGGGGAATGCGGTGGATGCTAATGCGGTAAGGACAAACGTTGTTGTGGATGGAGATGGAAAATTAAACGTCTGAAATTCAGAAAAAGAGGGAAATATAGTAGCTTTGGCACTGAGAGTTCCTATTACCTTGTTGAAAGCTTCCACCCGGGTGTCCAACTGGTCTAGCAACAGATGAAATTGTAATTGTGAGACCCTCTGAGCTATTTCGGTTGGTGTCTCTCCCGGAAGTGGATTGTGAAGCAGAGAATCAAATGAATAAATCGAGTTCCCGCTCCTAAGTTCCATTGCCATTCCTGGACATGAAGAAAATTTTGCATGAAATGCCTCCTTCATTATCTAAAATTTTAGCAACTTTTATGAAATGTATCGCCATCAACACAGTCTAGCCGAATTTAGGTTCAGTTGTGACACACCCCAAACCAAACCTGAGGGACATATCTGTCCAACAGGCTCCTAGGGACCCTTTGCTGACTTTTAACCACGTCTATCATATGTCGATACCAGGCTGTGAAAGCTTCTTTGTTTATATATTTGGTACTCGGGTCACCTGATACTTTCCATGGTGTGTACCTCAGGGCCACGTGTTGGTCTTCGGTAATATCAGCAACCGACCTTCCTCCTACTGGACTCCATTTCCACATCGCCAGAGCCATGATTAGATAATAATATATGAATCCTATGGCCCACTTGAAGTTTTATTCGCAAGCCTCAAAAAGATCATGTAGCAAGAACGCACACTAATTCAATTGCGCCCCTTGTATATAATGTTCCGCAACCGATATTGTATAAAGGGTGCATTCCCCCTTGGTATAGTGCATCATAGTTTTGCCGACAATCAAATAGCAAGAAAATTTCACTGCTGGGGTGTTTATGAGATCAATTTTGTCTCCCTTTCCTCCTCTCCTTGTCTCATACTTCTTGTAGTAGTCACAGCCCCCCACCTTCTTAGCTCTTTCAGATGTGTTTTTGAAGGTTGATGATACATCTCTTCCTGCTGCTGATAGGCCTGTAAGTCTGTGTATATCCTCCACATGAATTGGGATCTCCCTCCCAAGCCACATCAACCCATTTTGGATTCTGCTGATGAGGAATTTGGAACACTGCATTTCCACTCCCATTGTCCCAAACAATGGTAGGCTTCTAAGATGCAAAATTGTCGATCTCTGGATGCCTTTAAAGTCTGGATGCACCCTCACTACTTCGCCTCATCCTTCCTTCATGTGATTTTCAATATAAACTTTCCTCTTCAGTGCTGGGAACTAGAATGAATCTGTGAAGTTGTTATCTATAAGGATGGCATTGTCATGTTTTCCAACCAGTGAGTCTAACCTTTGAATTCTTTTGTCAAGCTCTGGCTCGACCACTGAAGCAGTTACCCTCTTCATTTTCTTTCTTCTGTAGTATATGGAATTTTTGCTGGTCTATTGTATAGAGCTTTTTCTATTGAAATTGTGCTAACTGTAATAAAAATTTCTTTCTTTGATACTTCATAATTCTCCAGCACTTTGTTGTTTCCCTCCTCCATACAGATTAAGTAGGATTACTAGCACGAAGGATGCTGATGTGACACCATAGCTAATTATTTTTTTACTCTCTCTCCTCGCAGCTATAATCATGTGATTAGTTACTTGGGTGAGGTGGACTCTGACAATGCTAACGGTGGCTTTGGAAGTTGGGTAGATGTGATGGCCAATTATTATAGCTTAATCTGGAAACTTTATTACGGTATGTGGGTTACTAATTATGGAAATTATTTCTCAAATTTTGGGTGATCTTCTAGACTAACAATGCTATGATTTCTCATTATGAGTGAATGATGGTTAACACGGCTGGGCTCTGTAATAATGTAGACTCCCCCCTGACCACAATTGGTTGTGATATGGTCTCCATGTCACAACAAGGTGATGGTTGCATTTGCGTGACATGCGGGTTTTCTATCAAGGCTTCCTACTCTAGTGGGTTGAAATGATTATTATAGGAACAAAACAAAAACTATTCTATGACTCATCTCATTTGCGAGAGAGTTATTGACTCTAATATACTGAATTGTCTCGAGTGCGAGAGTTATTATAATTAAAAGGTTTTGCTGCTTACTCATGATAGGGTTTCAGGCATTCGCCATTAACCCATCCTTGAAGTATCTCTCCATCCGGTTGCACTAACTTGACCGTTTGTGTGTCCATGATCTTGATGACATAATACAGCCCCATCTAGACTTGCATCCTAAGCTTTCTTGGGAATTTATGGAATTTTTTATCATAGAGTAGTACATTTTCACCAATCGTAAATGTTTTGTGCTTGATGGGGCAGTCATGCCAGGTCTTCTAACTCTTTTTTTGTACTGATTGATGGAAATATGACAGAAACCTATCTTCTTCGAGTTCCTGCAATTCATGAAGGCGTGCAAATATGAATTCTTCCTCTGTCATGTGCGTTGTGGAAATTAAGAGACTTGGTATGTCAAAATCGATCGATATTACCGCTTCTTTCTCGTACAACAATTGGAATGGAGTTTGATTATGCAATCTCTTTATGGTTGTCTTATAAGCTCACAACTTGGCTGGTATTCTTTCATCCCAATCATCACAGTTAGCATTGCATATCTCTGTTAACCATTTCTCCAAGATTTTGTTGAAAGCCTCGATGGTTCCATTCGCTTGTGGGTGGTATGGGCTTATCTTGTGGTGTTGTATCATGAAATTATCCAGCAGTGATTTGATTGTAGCATTAATGAAATGTGTGCCTTGATCAATCGTTAAGCCCCTTGGACATTCAAACCTATGAATGATGTTCTCAAAGATAAATCTAGCTATTGTATCTGCTGTACAGTCCTTTATGGGTGCTGCCTCTGTCCATCTTGTGAGGTAGTCAGTTGCAGTGATTATATATCTTTCCTGTGAGTGTCACACGATTGGTGCAATCAGTCCTATGAAGTCGACTGTCCATTTTTGAAATGCTTGCATATCCCTTACAGGTTTTAGGTGCAGCTCGTCACGATGTGACGGTCGCCTCGTTCTTTGAAAAACATCACATTTCTTCAGATACTCATTGGTGTCTTTGTGCATGTTTAGAAACTATAATCCCGCTTGTAGTATTTTCTTTACGGTAGGTTTTGCGCCAACATGGCCTCCTGTAACTCCATTGTGACACTCCCACGAGATGTCTTCTCTTTCGTGATCTAATACACATCCTCGTAGGATATGATCTAGGCCCATTTTATACAATTGTCCAGATATGAGTTGGTACTCGGTTGCTTTAACTACTAAGTGTCTCCTTTGAGTTGACATGTATTCCATTGGGCATTGTCTTGTGGCCAAGTATGTTGCTATTTGTTCGAGATAATCTGGGATGGCTTCTACATAGAAAATATCAGCATCTGGTAGCTGATCATCAAGTGGTCCCCCATTTTCTCCGTTTTCAAATCTTGAAAAATGGTTGGGACCAAAATTGAGTCTTCCCAACTTTACTATGACTTCAAAAGTGAACTCTTGGAATAGTAGAAGCCACTTGTGGATTATGCCCTCCAAGACAGGTTTTTTTACTAAGTATTTCAACGTTGAGTGATCTATGAAGAATTTGAATGTCCCTAGCCAATAAATAGTGGCAAAATTTCTGTAAAGAATATTCCATCGCAAGAGCTTCCCTCTCTATTTTTGTGTAGTTCCTTTCTACCATTGATAATTTTCTACTTGCAAAGTACACCGGGTGATCTATGGAGGTTTCTCCTTGTTGTGCTAGCACCACTCCCAAAGCAATAATTGAAGCGTTAATGTGGACATGGAACTGTTTATCCCAATTTGGATGGGCCAAAATGGGGGCACTTTCTAATTTCTCCTTAAACGTGTTCAATGTCTTAGTGCATTCATCATTCCATATAAATTGTTTTGTTTTCTGCAACAGCTTTTCCAGTGATGCTGTGATTTTTGCATAATTGCAGATGAACCTCCTGTAGTATCCTATGTGTCGAAGTAGTGACCTCAACTATTTCACATTCTCCGAGGCATCCATATTTACAATTACTACCACCTTCGATGGTTCCACAAATATGCCTTGCTTACAGACAAAATTTCCCAACAATGTTCCACTGGGGTACTGCAAAGATGCACTTTTTAAGGTTCAGACAATTTGAAGTTGTTCGCACCTGTCAAACATTATCCTTAACAGGCTTGCATGGTTTTTAAGTAAATTATACACTGTCCAATCATCCATGTACACTTCTAGGAACTTATGAATATAATCTCTGAAGACTGCTCTTACTATCTGTGAAAATATAGCTGGTGCATTCTTTATCCCAAAAGGCATGACGTGATAGGCATATGATCCCTATTTTGTTGTGTTTATTTTATCTTCTTCTGCTATCCGTACCCGATGATACCCTGAGAAGCCATCTGTGAATGAGTATGCTTCATTACCCGCCACGTTGTCTTAAACTTCGTCACTAAATGTTGTTGGGAAAGGGTCATGAATTCATGCACTTTTTAGAATTATGTAGTCTACACATACTCTAATTTCTGATTTTTCCTTTTTACTCTGTATGACTATTGGGCTGACCCATTCTACTTCTTCAACTGGAAAGATCAAGCCCGCATTCAAAATTTTGTCTATCTCCGCTTTAACCTTTTGTTTTACCCTTGGGTTCAGGTGTTAAGGTCTATGTTTTACTGGCATGGCATCAAGTTTTAGTACTATGCCCATCTCTCACAGATCTCCTTTAATTCCTTTGAGTTCTGCCACCGAAGATGGGAATAAGTCTTCATATTCTTGTAGCAGGTCAAAAATTTATTTTGTGGTTTCTGTATCCCAATAGTCTTCGATGGATGCAATCTTGGGCTTCTCTTTTCTTCCAATGTTATGCTTTTTTGTCTTCAGGGGTAACAGGTGTAATCCTTCAGTAGTTGGTTCCTCTTGTATTTCTCGTTCTCCTTCCTTTTCTTCAAAGGATAGATGTCGGAGGTTTTCTGAATCATCGTCATCTATCTCCCAATCTATTCTTTTGCATGCTACTGATTCTCTGGCTCTCTGATCTCATATGGACACTTCCTTAGCTTATTCAAGCTCTGGAAAAAATAATATTCTTTTAGTTTCTTGTAAAGTATCTGTAACCTGGTCTATATCTCCCTTGAAAGAAAAACATTGAGTAAATATTTCCATAACTGTTTCCCAGGTGTCCATTTGTCTCTTCTTCTCCTTTGTCAGGTACCAAGCTTGTGGAATGGTGTCCAACGAATGTATCAAGTTGTGTACCCATAATTATTTTGGATATTCCTCTTCTCTCCACTTACATTCTCAAATATTTAGATGTACCAAGGGATCTGAGTTTCCTCGGTACTTTTCCTCTAGTTGCGGTCCTGAAGTCACCTGAAATATTATTCTTAATGATTTGGCAATGTCTTCCCATCGAGAGAGAGAGTTACGATGGGTTTCCCACCATCTTTCTGAAGTGGATTGCAGTGCTACATCCATGAGAGGGACTCTATGTTCTATTGGCACCTTGTCTTCAACTTTGGTAATAAATGTATTCACAACTTGCATATTTGAAAGAGTTGGGTATTCTCTTACCTCTATGCCAATCCAGTTAACTCCCTTAATATTGGCGCATCTTCTGGTGTTGATTTCGTATCCTCCCTTCCAGTCATCCCAGGCCACTTCTGATCCTACGTCAGAACTGTGAACACTCCTCCAACTTATTGTTCCTCCTATTGTAGGGTTAATATAATATTCTATTTTTCTTGTTGTCATTTGGTAGATTTGATCTAGAAGTTCTGCATCTTCTCTATTGTTATTAGTCTCTTTGTATTAGGGTCCTTGATATGGATCCAATGGATGGACCACTCTGACCTCACCATCTTTGAATATCATCAAATCCTTCTTCAAATTGATAATTTTATAATTTTCAAAGGCCCAATCTATTCCCAACAAGGCTGGACAAGGATCCTTGTCACCCATGATATCTATTACTTCAAAGTCTGTACAGGTTTTTACTCTCGCAACATCAACCTCAACTTCTTCTAGCCTCCCTATTGGTACAATGCAGTATTGATTTTCCATTCTTATTTGTATTGGTGAAGATGAGAGCTTCAGTTTTCCTAGTGCTTCCCATGTCTTTCTAGGAATAATGTTGACACTTGATCCGAGATCTAGCATTTTGTCCTGTATTTGGAATCCCGCAACCTGAGCATTTATACATAACTCTTTTCCGATCCTTCTCTTATTTATTTTTACTCTTCTTATATATTTTTCAGCTGTGTTACTTTAGTCCTCATGTCCTGCTCCTCCTTGAACAACCATTTCTAGATTTTTCTTTAACTGTTCCAACATCTGTCCATTGTTCACAATTTTCAGGAACAATTGGGACCATTCTTCTATGGGTGTCCCTGTAGTGAACATATTCTCCTCTTAACTATATGGTTGTAGTAGCTCCATACTCTTATGGCTCCCTAGATTTGAGAATGTCTCTAGTGCTTCTTTAAAGTACTGCTTCTGTCGGTCTGGGCTAAAAATATTCTTTGGGGATGCAGGTTTGACTAAATTTATCAAGTCCATTTCTCGTGCATTCTCCCCTATTTTCTTCCCTCCTCAGGTTATTATAGCTACACTTCGCAGAGGTCGAGGATCTAATATCCTTGGCTCTGCATTAACCAGGTTAGCTCCTTGTTTCCTGGTTCTTTCTTCCCACCTCTTGATCAGCTCCGGGCAGTCTTCACTAGCATGTGCATTTAATCTGCATTAAGAGCACCATGGTCTCCTTGGTAGTGGACATTCTCTTGCTATGTGATCTTCTTGATCACAATTATAACACCTTACATGTCCTCTTGCTCTCGTTCTGCTACCTCTCATTCCTCCCCCTCCTCATCCTCTTGGAGTCTCATTTACTCTATAGGAAAATCTATCCAATCGATATGCCAATGCATCCAGGGCTCTACATTGCTCTGTATGATGACTTGTTAAAGCACATAACTCACAATAAACATTGTTTGGAACATTTGAATATTTTTGCAAAATTGGACACAATTGTGGAGGATGACCAATACCTTTGCATATTTCGCAACACTCTACTGCTATTTGATTCTGCTGATTAGGAAATCCTAGGAAGTGGGGATGCATTTGGTATATCCCTTGAGTGGTTATTTGTGCAACTCAACCTACTGGCAGGGCCCCCTGTGCTCCAGCTACCGAAGCCCCAACATTGGCTCCCCGCAACCTCAGACATTCCGTAACTACATGTCCTTCCACTAAGAAATGTGTACACCATACATTGGGTCTTGTGGGTCGCATTGGCTGAATATATTTTAGTTTCTCTGTCAAACTAGCTATTTCATGTTGCAGTCCCAGAATGGACGGATCTTGCACCGTTGCTCCCCCTTTGAACTCCTGTGGGTATCCAACCATTGCTTCTATTTTCATTGCTTGCTCCAGTGCATCTTGAAGGGTATCAATATTCTGTTGTGTCAAAGGTGTCCTTGTCAATGGTAGGAGTGCTTTAATGAACCAATCCCACTGGTGGTTTGGATCAATTGGGTAACTTAGCTTCCCAATTGCGTCTTTAAATATTCTCATAAAATCCCAGGTTGTTTCTCCTTCCCTTTATTTATTTTCCCATAGCTCGGACAATCCTTGTTGATTTGTCTGAGGCAGCTTGAATTCTTGGAAAAATTCCCTCTTAGCATCATCTATTGTTGGGTTCTCGTGTACCCATGAACATTTGATGAACCAACGTAAAGCTCTTTTTCTTAATGTAGTTTGAAACCTAATTAATTTGATTGCATCTGGTGTCTGTCAAGCTCTCCAAATTGCTTCACACATATACCAATGTTGTTTTACTTCATCATTACCTATTCCATAAAATTATGGGTATCGGGAAAATGATCCTTCCATATTTTCTTGTGTTGGTGGTATTAATATGAAACCTCTGCTTCATGGATGAGAGATTTTGATGCTAGCATTGTTGCTAGTAGTTTTTTGTACTGAGGACTGAATACTACACAAATTGCTAGACTCCCGTAACTTTATCAAGAATTTTTTAGGAGGATAATAGAGTACTAGGGGAAGGTTAGGACTAGTGCTACTTGAAACTTGGGGAATAGGATTACCTTGAGTTATGGTTTCTGACCTCTCTTGGAATAGTTTCTCCATCGCAACATGCAGCTCCACATCAGACTCTTCATCGGGGCACGCATCCTCCTCCTCATCAGAATTCTTTCCCTTCTCTCTCTGGGTTGGGCTCCTATAAAGTTTCCTAACTTCCTTGATAGACCCTTCCATTCCTTTGGGTCCCACCTGACCTTCTCTTTATTCTGTCATCTACAACACCTCTTCCTTTCTTTATCGATTCCTTTCTTTCTTTTCAAACTCTCGCATTGCCCTTTCCTACCACTTTTCAACAATCTACGCCCTCCAATGTGCTCTCCGCTCTCTAAACCTACTGGAGGTTCCAACATCCATATCCATATTCCCCCTTTTCCCTTGTTCGTAGCATCTTTCCCTCCACTCCTTCCCCCAGTACTGGAGGTTTAGTCTCCATCTCATGGCTTTGAAACAACATCAGGCCCTCGTCCACCATTAAAACTTTAATCCAAAATGGGACTTCCTTCAACAACTTTCCACCCATATTTAAATATATCTTCGGATTTTGTAAGAGATTGATAGTACTCGGCTAAAAACTCTACGATGTACCCTTCCAAGGTAGTTTGTACCCAAAAATCTATTGCTTGGGTTATATTTGTATCTAACTGATGTAGCGCTATTAAATTTTTATGCGGCCAAATGCAACGGGCTTGACGCAATCCTCGAAGAAGTGACTTGATCTGGAGTCTTCGCAATTAGTTATGGAGCTATTCCGGAAACCTTCCCCAGAAAATCTCATACAAATCGCTCTTCGAGTCAGAAAACAAAACTTGATCCTTGAAAATCTTTTCCCTCTGATGTCGAAGCTTTGCTTGTTGCGATATGAATTGATCTACATGATTATCCCACCAGCTACACAATTATCTCTCATAGATCCTCAATACCATGATCTAGCTTCGAGATAAATTTTCAGGTCCTGGAAACGGAACCATTTGTTGGCGAAAAATGAGGTCTCTGGGTAAGACCCAGGTTCATGCTTAGAGCCAACAAGGTTCTACTGTAGTCTAGGACAACGCCGACATTTTGACCCTACTCAAGAGAGCAAGGAGTCTCACCTGAGGCGTTTCGTGACCTTACTGGGATTATAAACTAGATCATTAACATCGAAGAGAGATTACTCATAGCAATTCATTCCTCATTTCTTATAGAACACATTCATCGTATATCAACTTAAGGGACCAATTATCATTCATCCATACACGTTCTGAGCATTGAATTAAAATTTTAAAATAGCCATACATACAACGATTAACAAGTATCACCTAGTCCATAGCACACAACACAACATCGGTCTAATTTCATTAAATTGACTCAAAAAATTACAAACATACTCCACAGAGTTCAATACATTTCAATCCAGTACATACAGCTCTGCAGAGCTCCTCCTAGGATCTGACCCACTATCAGCCTCTAACTCCTTGGAGTCATTCCATATTTGCTTATCTATTCCTGCCAACTGACATTGTCAGTCTTTCCCCTTTTTCCACTTGGCTGTTCCGTTGTGATCCATTACCTTCCATGTCTTTTTTTTCAATGCCTATGTCTCTAGGAGTTCTACTGCCTGTTCATTGTCTCTCGTCTCTGCCATTTGTGTCGCCACCTGTCTGTGCTCTGCCACCTACCTTCAGGTTTTCCACAACTGCAACGACTCCTTACCTATCTTGATTGCGCTCTGCCACCTTTCATTTTCGCTCCTATCCTTCTGCAACTCAAAATTGTCTTGTCCAAAACAAAGGCCCCAACAAATCCCAGGAGAGTAGGAAGGCCTGAAGCAATAAAAGAGGAGAAAGGAAACTTGGGGAATTGGGCCTAATTTCCAATCTCCTCTTTAGTTGAGTGGAAGAGTCTTGTAAACATTGTTTTTTTTTTTTTTTAATAAATATATTGCCTGGATGGGGGTTCTTGAGGTCAAAGAACTAGTATTGTCTGCTAAACAACTAGGGGAATTGGACTAGGGGAGTTCTTGGTTGGACGAGGGTTCTTGAGGTCAAAGAACTAGTATTGTCTGCTAAACAACTAGGGGAATTGGACTAATATTGTGTGTGTGGAAACCCTAAAGCTTAGTGATCATAATTTGGATCAGGGCCTAAAATTAGCTAAACTTTCAAAGTGCTCGAAATTGTTTCAAACCTGAATGACTGGATAGAGTTCGTCGCCAATATTTCGGCGCAACTCGTTCATCAAAATCTGAGTTCGTATGACTGAGTTATCACCTACTGTTCGTTTTCCAAAACATGCAAAAAAGGATCAAAACATGTATACTGATGATGTGGTAGGTACAGTCAGCATTGTAGGGAATATTCTCTAGATTGCAGCCAGTGGCACTGTGACAAGTGTCGTCTCCAGATTCGCCAGATGGGTTAAGTGAAGAGAGAAATCATCCAATGACCTCCAATTCTTCCTAAGTTGGAATTTGAAATTTTTTAAGGGTTGGAGTATAACCAAACTAAAGGGCACCACGTGTCCTCTCTAGTGGGCCATCTCTTAACTTATGGGGTCGAATGTCAAATTTTAGGAATGTTGGACATTAGTCTTATGGTGGACTCATTTATCTATATATATATATATATATATATATATATATATATAGCTCCTCAAAAATTGATGATATCTGTCGTGAGTTGGGTTTAGAAATATTAGATATATATATATATATATATATATATATATAATATTTATAAACCCAACTCACGACAGATATCATCAATTTTGGAGGAGCTCTTACTAACATTGGCAGAGGTTTCAAATTGGCTGAATCGACAAGTATGGAAGAAGAGTTCAATATAGTGCCATGTAAAATTTATGAGGCAGAGTGGGGGTCAAACTTTTGACCTAACGCCCGCCAACCAACGCCTCTACCATCTCTTCTCCAGGGTGTTTCTTACCCTATACATTCTTCGCATTTATTTAAAGTTTCACCGCGTGACTGTTGGGGGTTGGAGGGGGCCAACCCCCTCCCCATGTGGCCAGAGCCGATGTTCGAGTGCTAAGACTGATTGAACCAACGACAAGTTAAATGGATTTTAATTAACAGTTAAACATGGTTAACCATGATAAACCGTCATTAATGCTAAAACAAGTGCTTATCACTAAATTGTCTTATCCACCCATAAAACATGCTTAGCGCTAATTAAGCTTGGATTTAAGTTGGCGGCATTTTAGAGGAGTGCACCAGATTTGGTGGAGTTCCACTTTTAGTGGACTTAATTGGCATTCCACCAAATTTAGTGGCTGTTTACTAGGCTTGGAGTAAATGAGGCCTATCTTGGGAAATATTCGACCAAATTGAGCTCAGTAAAATTCATTCTTAGAATTTTGTCATGCTGGGAATCCATTGGAACAGGTTTTAGAGGCAGAGGATGACTTCTTGATGGATTTTTTCCCACTTGATTATTTTTTATGCGTAGGGCCACCAAGAGGGGAGGTCATGTCTAGAGAACCTGAAGTCCAATTGGAGAAGCATAAGAGCCTACTCAAAAGTTTAATGATGTTATGAATCCAATGGTAACTTTTGTTTTCTGATTTGGGCACACATTTAAGGTCATTTTGCAAGTTTGGCAAGAAGGGTGTATGGATCAATCGGCCATTTGAAGTAGTTTTGGTAGTTGTGGATTAAGGAGGAGAACTTGTAGTGGTTGTTCTCATTTACATAACTGTTATTACAATAGCTATGGCCAGCATGGTTCAGCTCTTGTTTTATTTCTTCATACATTGAGTTTATGAAGATATTTTATGTATGCTTCAATGTGGAATTTGGGTGTATTGTGAGGGCTTTCTAGCACTCATTGGTGAGGTATAGATTATATATGTAGGAGATAGTTGTATTGTTGTTATATGTGAGAGTTCTTTGCAGGAGAACATCATATTGAAGGGGTGATAGCCACATAGTAAGGAAGTATACTGATTGTACCTTTGTTCACCAAACTGAAGAGTGGTCTAGTAATGATCACAGGGCAAGGAGATGTAGCCCATGTGGGGTGAAATCCTTCATCAAAATTCTTGTCTTATGGTTTGATGTATATGTGTTTTTCAGCTGTTGATGTTGGAATTTATTTTTAAGACATTTTAATAGTTAAATCCTAGAAGAAACCTGCTCATTACACAATAAACCATGCACATAAGAAACACATTTCTTATACGGATGAGGGAGCTTGCATAACATTAACAAGTTTTCCCTTATTTCAGATCAAGTTGGTATTCAAGCATAAGGTTCATTGTTGCTTTGTGCAAAGAGGGTTGTTTGTTAAGAGGAAAATGCTTACCAGGTTGAATATCCGAAGAGGAGACGGAGAGCTTGTTGGTATGACTTCCCAACTAGGAACAAAGAGAAGGAGGCTAGGGTTGCTACTAGCCCTACCTCAAGTTTCATCTTTGGAAAATGTTGAGACTTCAAAGAGCATACTTCAGTAATCAAGGAGAAAATCCTATCAGTATCTCAAGGGGAGAAGATAAAAATAATGGTGTTTCACCATCATCTTCACCAACAACTTTTTTTTCCACAGATTTGAGGCAATATGCTAATGTAAAAGGTCCTTCCAAGATGGAAGATGAAGACATTTGTGCTTTCTGTCCACATGATGTGGGAGAAGTTAAATCAACATTTTATGTTGAGGAGTGAGAAGAAGAAGACAGAAGAGTTCAAGAGGAAACCTTGAGAATACAAAAGGCGTTTGAAGCCATGTTTGTGTCTCAATCAAAAGATGAGACAATGGTGAGCATGCATATGCTCCTTACTTGTATGCAAATAATGATGCAAATTATTTTGCAACCTTTGAAAGATATAGCAAAGGTATTTTTTCCAAGATCCTGACAAATATGGGATACAAAGAAGGCTTGGGTCTTGGTGCAAATCAACAAGGCATCAAGAACCCAACAGAGGTGAAAGAAAGGCCTAAGCATGAAGGATTGGGTTATGTGGAACTGGAAGAATGGGATTTTGATGACAGTGGTGATTGGGTAGCATGTACCTACTATTGCACAAGAGGACATGAAGAAACAAGGTGTTGGATTTTACATCCAGAGCTCGTAACTGTTTGATTCCCTAGATAGGCACCATTGAAATGATTTGTCTCTTTCCTTGTATGATGCAAGATTGCATGTGAATGTTTTTAATTTGAAGGCATTTATATTTGTCACAAAAAATTTCGCCAAGGTGGTATAAAAGATTGGTATGTTACTCATTTATGTTGTAGCAATTTATCATTCAATTCAATTCTTATGATCACTCATATGTTTTGGTTTATGTACTTATTTGTACTTGAAAGGGAGAGTTGAAAAGTGTACATATGCATGAGATTTTGTATGTGTAGATAGAGAACTTGTGATAAGTTCATTGTAAATAGATACATGCATGAGTATTATCAATATGTATCATATTTTTATTGACTTGTGTTGATTGTGTCACACACATTTCATATCGATTTATGTTGATTTTGTTGCACATTTCATGTCAACTTGTGTTGTTGATGTCACATGCTTTTTTTCGACTATGTTTGTCGATTGTGAGTCAATATTGGATACACCAATGTCCAAGAAGACCGACATGTACTTGATGTTACAGGAGGTGACATTCATTTCTTTGAAGGAGCAAAAACGAGGTGGTCGTCATTTCAATTATTGCATAATGTTTTCTTTTCAAGATTGATTGTGTTCTTGTGACAAGATGTTGCAGGAAGTTTGAGGTCCATTCAGTGAGAAGTGGTAAAGATGCAAAAGTGTTTTGCGGCCATTGTGTTGAGACAAAAAGTTCACTCATATTGCAAACTTAATTTGGATAATAGGATTTCCAAGAAGAAGCTTGAATGCATTTGTTGGAAGAGGGACCTCATTCTCAGTGGGAAGGCTAACAATTTTCAAAGAACATAGGGATCAATTTGGTATAGAAGGTTATGTATCAATCAACAACAGTCAACAATGTTGAAGTGGGTCAGCAACAGCCAGAGAGAAGTGGTTAAGAGACATAGCTAGTTGCGATGCAAGGCATGTCAAGATAATTGTCAAGTAAGACTTGTCAAGTAAAATATGTTGATATAACTTGAAAGCAGAAGAGTGTTGGAGCTCAAGAAGATAATTATCAGCTTTTGTGGGTCCAAAATCCCGTCAGTGGGAAGGTGTGATCAAAATTTGGATCAGGGCCTAAAATTAGCTAAAATTTAAAAGTGCTCTAAATTATTTCAAACCTGAACGAACATATAGAGTTCGTCACCAGGATTCCGGCGCAACTCATTTCATCAAAATCCAAGTTCTTATGACTGAGTTATCGTCTGCTATTCTTTTTCCAAAATAGGTAAAAAAGGAGAAGAATATGTACAATGATGATGTGGCAGGTACAATCAACATTGTAGGGAATATTCTCCAGATTGTAGCCAGTTGCACTGTGACAAGTTTCATCTTCAGATTCGCCATATGGGTTAAGTGAAGAGAGAAATTGTCCAATGACCTCCAATTCTTCCTAAGTTGGAATTTGAATTTTTTTGAAGGGTTGGAGTATAACCCAACTAGAGGGTGCCACATGTCCTCTCTGGTGGGCCATCTCCTAACTTATGGGGTTGAATGTCAAATTTTATGAATTTTGGACATTAGTATTATGGTGGACTCATTTTAATATATATATATATATATATATATATATATATATATATTATAGTTCTAAACCTGCCTCACGACAAATATCACCAATTTTTGAGGAGCTCTTACTAAAAATGGTGGAGGTTTCAGATTGGCCGAATTGACAAGTATGGTGGAAGAGTTCAAATATAGAGTTGTGTAAAATTTATGAGGCGGAGTGGGGGTCGAACTCCTGACCTCACGCCCGCCAACCAATGCCTTTACTATCTCTTCTCTAGGGTGTTTCTTACCCTATACATTCTCTGCATTTCTTTAAAGTTTCACTGCCCGATCATTGGGGGTTGGAGGGGGCCAGCCCCCTCCCCATGTGGCCAGAGCCGAAGTCCGGGTGCTAAGATCGATTGAACCAATGGCAAATTAAATGGAGTTTAATTATCGTTAAACGTGGTTAACCCATGATAAACCGTCATTAATGCTAAAACCAGCGCTTATCACTAAAATGTCTTATCCTCCCATAAAACACGCTTAGCACTATTTAAGCTTGGATTTAAGTTAGTGGAGTATTAGAGGAGTGTGCCATATTTGGTGGAGTTCCACTTTTAGTGGACTTAACTGGAATTCCACCAAATTTAGTGGCTGTTTACTAGGCTTGGAGTAAATGAGGCCTATCTTGGGCAACATTCGACCAAATTGAGCTCAGTAAAAGTCATTCTTAGCATTTTGGTATGTTTGGAATCAATTGGAATAGGATTTAGAGGCGGAGGATGACTTCTTGATGGATTTTTTCCCACTTGAATATTTTTGATGCCTAGGGCCACCAGGAGAGGAGGCCATGTCTAGAGAACTTGAAGTCCAATTGGAGAAGCAGAAGAGGCTACTCAGGGGTTTAATGATGCTATGAATCCAATGGTAACTTCTTTTTTCTAATTTGAACATATCTTTAAGGTCATTTTGCAAGTTTTACAAGAAGGGTGATCAGGAGATCAAGTCTCTTGAAAAAAAATGCTCAAAAATGAAGTTGCTCAGAATTTCTCCGAAATAGATCGATTGGAAAGTGCTCGTCGATACGATCCCAACACCATGAACGGCACTCAAATCCGACGCCGTATGAAGAAGTTGTTGCACTTTAAAAACACCCAATAACTTTCAATTTTGAAAGAAAAGTTTTTTAATTCTATGTGTGGAAATTTTTTTTATTTTAATTAAAATTATATTAATGTTTTTTTATATATATAAATATTTAATATTTTATTTGATTTAAAAAAAATCATATATTATATTAAAGTTATATATATATAAATTAAATATTAAAATTTTTTAATTAAATTAATTAAAATACCATATATTAGTTTTTAAAAGCACACATATTATTATTTCAAATTTGAAAGGTTTATATGAAAACGTATGTTAAAACCCACTAAGTCTAAAGTGGTTTAAAAATCACGTGGGTAAAACATGGTACGTGGCTATGAAACGTGGGCATATTAAAATTTTGTTTGTGACACGGTGGGAATCGAAACCGGATCGAGCAGATTGCAAACAAACGCCTTTACTGTTGGACCACATGGCCCGTTTGTTAAACGTTTGGGCGGAAAGCTTATTTGGCGTGCAGTGGTGTGGGACGTGGTCCCGTGGGGTTAGCACCCATGCGCGTTGGTTATTAATATTCGGTTCAAACTTTAATATATCCGCGTTCCACTCCGACAGGTGCGGTCACATGCGCCCTTATCCAATAGCCCCCACAACTGGCGGCAGTTTCGGCAGTCAGCCCAACTTTAGCGCCAACCACCATATTAGTCGGGTTAACTGGCAGTGTCTCCAGATTTAACTGGAGTTTTTTTTGGCCAACTGGTAGTTGGAGTAAAAGTGCCATAACTTTGGCTAGGAGAGGTCTTTTGAGACGATTTGTTTTTTTATTTTGGGTGTAGAGATCATTCTGGAGCTGTTGGAAGTGTTTTCAGAGTCACCAGGACATTCTTTCTGTGAATTTCACAGCGCTTTTGATCGTGGAGCCATCAGAGCCTAAAGGAAAGAGAGCTGCATTGGACTACCTTCATCAAATGGAGGTGATTTTGTAGTCATTTTAGACTGATTTGGGTCTTCTAAATCTGTTTTAGCAGTCTATTTAGCCATTTGAGGCTTTTATATAGATGTAATCTCATTTTAATCATTTAATCAAAGGAGGACTGAGCCTAATTAGAGGCTTTTGGACCCAGCGGAGGTAGCCCAAGAGAGGGGTGAACCGCTTAAACAATTATCTGCTGTCACTCTGTATATTTTGGCTGTTTATTTTCAGATTCTGATAGTTTAAACAGTAAATTTTCACAAGCATGCTTTTCCCAAACAAGTTTATACAGTAAACAAAACTTGTTATTTTATCATCAAACCTCTACACTTCAATTGCAGAACATATATTCTTGCTTATTCACACATAAAAACAGATCAATGAATACTTTGAACTTAAAAACAAATACTTTCATTGATCTAGATTTTGTTGATTACATATTATTTCTTTAGGCAGAGTCTGTAGAGGGCCAGGTAGCCTCCGGATTCATCCTTTCCTAGAAAGGTGAAACATCCGGTGAATGCCCCTACAGTCCATCTCTGTATGAGAAATAGTTTGTTCTCACGATTTCAGATCAGGTTGGTATCGGAGCTCAAGGTTTTTCTTAAGAGATTGTGAAATTTGTGTAAGTAAATTGTATTAGTCTGCAAAATTTGATGCTTACTAGGCTGAAACTGCAAAGAGGGGAAGGTCAATTGGTTAGAGAACAAGTTAATCCTCAACCAAGGAGGGCTAGAGTGCCATTACATCCACCTTCCATTTCATCCTCAGTAGCCTTTGAATCAGCCACAAGCATGTCATCCTGAGAAGGAGAAGTACATGAGGAAATGGATCCCAAGGAAGAAGAAAGAGTCTTTAGAAAAGCTTTCTTGGATTTGACTGAGATGGTTAGAATCCTATACCAGGAGAGAAATGATAGGATTGCTGGAGAAGGGTCTAGAAACCAAAGAGAAGAAGGAGGTTCTTCAGGAGGGAAGAAAGACAAAGATGAGTTTAAGAAAGGGAATGGAGGAAATGGTGATCCTTCATCTCCATCATCATCCTCTTCCTCCACATCATCCTCTTCTACTTCTGTTAATCAGTCACAAAAAACAAAAAACATCTCTTAAAATTCCTTTGTTAAAGCTTGATGTGAAGTTTGAGTTGCCGATGTTTAATGGTGATGTGAATGCAGAGAAATTGGATAACTGGATTAGACAGCTGGAAGTCTATCTAAGAATTCAGAATTTGCATGATGATGACACTAAAATCCAATTAGCCTCTTTGAGAATGGATGGAGCAGCTTTGGTTTGGTGGGAAGCCAAGACTAGAGAGGAGATTAAAAAATATGGTAAGATAACTCTAACTTGGAATGAGTTTATTACAGCTATTAAGAAACAATTTTATCCTCTTGCTCATATTCAGAAAGCAATCATGAATTGGCAAAATTTTAGGCAACTTAAAGGTCAAAATGTGCAAGATTATACCCAAGAGTTTAGAAGGAGAGCACTTCTACTTGGAGTAGACTTACAAAGTCAAGACACCTTATTGAAATACATAGGAGGTTTGCACAATTATCTGCAACATACTATTCTATTGTTCAATCCTACCAGCTTAGATGAAGTCTATGTGCAGGCTACACATTTAGAAGCTAGAGGAAAGAATATTTTTGATGAGGATAGTAATTTTCAAAACAAAGGAAAGAAGAGAGTTGCTAATTCAAGAAAGGACAAAGGAAAGTTCTTTTGCAAGAACTGTTCGAAGACTAGTCATGATGAAGATCATTGTTGGAAGCTTCATCCTGAACTGAAACCAGAAAAATACAAGAACAAAAGCAAGACCAAAGAAAAGGAGAAAATTGTAGCAACAGTTGAGCAAGACTTAGGGTCAGACTTAGGAGATGAGACAAAAAGCATAGGCATGGTTTTAAAGAACACTAAGGGGAAAGAAGTGGTGCAAGACACAAATCCCAGTTCTAGCTCTTTGAATTGTCACAAAGATACTCATGATGAAAAGAGGAGGATAGAGATTTTCCATGTGAGGGTAATTTCCAAACATACAAAAATTGACACACTGTTTGATAGTGGGTCACAAGCTAATCTTATTTCTGAAGACTTGGTCAAGCAGCTAAAACTTGAGACCATTCCACATCCGAAGCCTTATCCACTTGGATGGATCTGCAAGGATGCCAACTTGCAAGTCTCAAGAAAGTGCATATTGCGCTTTGCAATAACTGCACACTTTATTGACACAGTGGAACTTGATGTGGTGCCGCTTGATATCTCAGGTATTGTTTTGGGAAGTCCTTATTTGTTTGACAGGAAGGCCATCTTTCATCGCCATGAAAACAAGTATCACTTGTTTAAAGATGGTAAAGAGTACATTGTGAGAGCTCATAAGAAGAAGATGGAATCTTCTTTACTACATGCAGGTCAATTGAAAATATTGGTTAATGCGAGTCAAAGTCTAACTTTGTTGATGTTGAAACGACCAGATTTTGAGCATTTGCCTTTTTATGATGTTGCTAATAATATGTCTCAGTTTGATAACAGTTTGTCTTTAAAAAAGATGATGTTATGTTGCACGAATTACCTTTTGGGTCAGCCAATGCAGTGAATGAAGTGTCAAAGCAAAGCAGTGCAAGCAAGGAGGACACAAAATTCAGCCTGGGAAAAATTTGGTTTCAGAATGGTACAATTCGCCATGGGAACAGTTTGCAAGGTGAAAGTCATTTTAAGTCTTTCTGGAAGTTTGATCAATGTAGAGAAAGTTTATTTTCTGCAAAGTACAATTGCTGTTCTGCAAATTTTAATCTTTTGCATCATGACTCCGTCAATCTAAGCAATGGTAGATCAGTTGATTCCAGAGACAGATTGTCATTTTCTCAAAAGCTTCAGTTGATGAAATCAGGTAGATTTCAGCTATTCAAGGGTGGAAGAGTGGAGAATCAGTCTCCACATCATCAGTTTCAGTAATCAGAAAGCTTTTGAGGGTCCAAAAGCTTCCCATTTGGGAGGTGTGATCAGGGGATCAAGTCTCTTGAAAAAAAATGCTCAAAAATTAAGTTGCTCAGAATTGCTCCAAAATAGATCGACTGGAAAGTGCTCGTCGATACGATCCCAACGCCACGAACGGCACTCAAATCCGACGCCGTATGAAGAAGTTGTTGCACTTTAAAAACGCCCAATAACTTTCAATTTTGAAAGAAAAGTTTTTTAATTCTATGTGTGGAAATTTTTTTTATTTTAATTAAAATTATATTAATGTTTTTTTATATATATAAATATTTAATATTTGATTTGATTTTAAAAAAATCATATATTATATTAAAGTTATATATATATAAATTAAATATTAAAATTTTTTAATTAAATTAATTAAAATACCATATATTAGTTTTTAAAAGCACACATATTATTATTTCAAATTTGAAAGGTTTATATGAAAACGTATGTTAAAACCCACTATTCAAATTTGAAAGGTTTATATGAAAACGTATGTTAAAACCCACTAAGTCTAAAGTGGTTTAAAAAGCACGTGGGTAAAACATGGTACGTGGCTATGAAACGTGGGCATATTAAAATTTTGTTTGTGACACGGTGGGAATCGAAACCGGATCAAGCAGATTGCAAACGAACGCCTTTACCGTTGGACCACATGGCCCGTTTGTTAAACGTTTGGGCGGAAAGCTTATTTGCCGCGCAGTGGTGTGGGACGTGGTCCCGTGGGGTTAGCACCCATGCGCGTTGGTTATTAATATTCGGTTCAAACTTTAATATATCCGCGTTCCACTCCGACAGGTGCGGTCACATGCGCCCTTATCCAATAGCCCCCACAAATGGCGGCAGTTTCGGCGGTCAGCCCAACTTTAGCGCCAACCACCATATTAGTTGGGTTAACTGGCAGTGTCTCCAGATTTAACTGGAGTTTTTTTTGGCCAACTGGCAGTTGGAGTAAAAGTGCCATAACTTTGGCTAGGAGAGGTCTTTTGAGACGAATTTTTTTTTGATTTTGGGTGTAGAGATCATTCTGGAGCTGTTGGAAGTGTCTGCAGAGCCACCAGGGCATTCTATCTGCGAATTTTACAGCGCTTTTGATCGTGGAGCCATCAGGGCCTAAGGGAAAGAGAGCTGCATTGGACTACCTTCATCCAATGGAGGTGATTTTGTAGTCATTTTAGACTGATTTAAATCTTCTGAATCTGTTTTAGTAGTCTATTTTTCCATTAGAGGCTTTTATACAGATGTAATCTCATTTTAAGCATTTAATCAAAGGAGGACTGAGCCTAATTAGAGGCTTTTGGACCCAGCGGAGGTAGCCCAAGAGAGGGGTGAACCGCTTAAACAAATATCTGTTGTCACTCTGTATATTTTGGCTGTTTATTTCCAGATTCTGATAGTTTAAACAGTAAATTTTCATAAGCATGCTTTTCTCAAACAAGTTTATACAGTAAACAAAACTTGTTATTTTATCATCAAACCTCTACACTTCAATTGCAGAACATATCATCTTGCTTATTCACACATAAAAACAGATCAATGAATACTTTGAATTTAAAAACAAAATACTTTCATTGATCTAGATATTGGTGATTACATATTATTTCTTTAGGCAGAGTCTGTAGAGGGCCAGGTAGCCTCCGGATTCATCCTTTCCTAGAAAGGTGAAACATCCGGTGAATGCCCCTACAGTCCATCTCTGTATGAGAAATAGTTTGTTCTCACGATTTCAGATCAAAGGGTGTATGGATCAATCAACCATTTGAAACAGTTTTGGTAGCTGTGGATCAAGGAGGAGACCTTGTAGGGGTTTTTATCATTTACATAACTCTTATTGGAGAAAATATGGCCAGCATGGTTCAGTTCTGGTTTTTTTTCTTCATACATTGAGTTTTTGAAGATATTTTATGTATGCTTCAGTGTGGAATTGGGGTGTATTGTGAGGGATTTCTAGCACTCATTTGTGAGGTATAGATCATCTCTGTAGGATATAGTTGTATTGCTATTATATGTGAGAGTTATTTGCAGGAGAACAACATCTTTAAGGGGTTATAGCCACATAGTAAGGTAGTATACTGATTGTACCTTTGTTCACCAAATTGAAGAGTGGTCTAGTCACGCTGACATGCCAAGGAGATGTAGCTCATGCGGGGTGAACTCCTTCATCAAACTTCCTGTATTATGGTTTGATGTATATTTTTTTTTCAGCTGTTGATGTTGGCATATTATTTTTAAGACATTTTAACATTTAAATCCTAGAAGAAACCTGCTCATTACACAATAAACCATGCACATAAGAAACACATTTCTTATACGGATGAGGGAGCTTGCATAACATTAACAAGTTTTCCCTCATTTCGGATCAAGTTAGTATTAGAGCATAAGGTTCATTGTTGCTTTGTGCAAAGAGGGTTGTTTGTTAAGAGGAAAATTCTTACCAGGTTGAATATCCGAAGAGGAGAAGGAGAGCTTGTTGGTATGACTTCCCAACTAGGAAAAAAGAGAAGGAGGCTAGGGGTGCTACTAGCCCCACCTAAAGTTTCATCTTTGGAAAATGTTGAGACTTAAAAGAGCATACTTCAGTCTTCAAGGAGAAAATCCTATAGGTATCTCAAGGGCAGAAGATAAAAATAATCATGTTTCACCATCATCTTCACCAACAACTTTTTTTTCTACAGATTTGAGGCAATATGCTGATGTAGAAAGTCCTTCCAAGATGGAAGATGAAGACATTTGTGATTTCTATCCACATGATGTGGGATAATTTCAATCAGAATTTTATGTTGAGGAGAAAGAAGAAGAAGAAACAAGAGCTCAAGATGACAGCTTGAGAATATGAAAGGAGTTTGAAGCCATCTTTGTGTCTAAATCAAAATATGAGACAAATGGTAAGCATGCATATGCTTCTTACTTTTATGCACATACTGATGCAAATTATTTTGCAGCCTTTGAAAGATATAGAAAAGGTATTGGGTCCAAGATCTTGACAAAGATGGGATACCAAGAAGGCTTGGGCCTTGGTGCAAATCAACAAGGCATTAAGAACCCAATAGACGTGAAAGAAAGGCCTAAGCATGAAGGCTTGGGGTATGTTGCACTGGAAGAATGGTCTTCTGATGATAGTGGTGATTGGGTATCATGTACCTACTGTCACAAAAAAGGACATGAAGCAACAAGGTGTTGGATTTTACATCCAAAGCTCATACCTATTTTATTCTCTAGATAGGCACCATTGAAATGGTTTGTCTCTTTACTTGTATGATGCAAGATTGCATGTGAATGTTTTTCATTTGAAGGCATTTCTATTTATTGCAAATTTTTTTTCCAAGATGGTATAAAAGATGGGTATGTTACTCATTTATGTTGCAACAATTTATCATTCAATTCAGCTCTTATGATCACTCATATGTTTTGGTTTTATCTACTTGTTTGTACTTGAAAGGGAGAGTTGAAATTGTACATATGCATGAGATTTTGTATGTGTAAATAGAGAAATTGTGATAAGTTCATTGTAAATAGATACATGCATGAGTATTGTCAATATGTATCATAAGTTTATCGACTTGTGTCGATTGTGTTTCACACATTTCATATCAATTTATGTCGATTGTGTTGCACATTTCATGTCAACTTGTGTTGTTGATGTCACATGCTTTCTTTCGACTATGTTTGTCGATTATGTTGATCGATTTATGTTTAGTCGACGGTGTTTGTTGATTGTGAGTCGATATTGGATACATCAATGTGCATGAAGATCGCCATGTACTTGATGTTACAGGAGGTGACAATCATTGCTTTGAAGGAGCAAAAATGAGGTGGTCGTCATTTCAATTCTTGCATAATGTTTTCTTTACAAGATTGATTGTTTTCTTGTGACAAGATGTTGCAGGAAGTTTTAGGTCCATTGAGTGAGAAGTGGACAAGATGCAAAAATTTTTTGCGGTCGTTGTGTTGAGACCAAAAGTTCGCTCATATTGCAAGCTTAATTTGGATAAGAGGATTTCCAATAAGAAGCTTGGATGCATTTGTTGCAAGAGGGACTTCATTCTCAATGGGAAGGCTAACAATTTTCCAAGCACATAGAGATTGATTTGGTACAGTAGGGTATGTATCAATCAACAATAGTCAACAATGTTGAAGTGGGTTAGAAACAGCCAGAGAGAAGTGGTTGAGAAACATAGCCAGTTGCGATGCAAGGCATGTCAAGATAATTGTCAAGTAAAATGAGTTGATATAACTTGAAAGCAGAAGAGTGTTGAAGCTCAAGAAGATAATGATCATCTTTTATGGGTCCAAAAGCCCGCTAGTGGGAAGGTTTGATCAAAATTTGGATCAAGGCCTAAAATTAGGTAAAATTTCAAAGTGCTCGAAAATGTTTCAAACCTGAACGAACATATAGAGTTCGTCTTCAGGATTCTGGCGCAACTCGTTTCATCAAAATCCGAGTTCGTATGACTAAGTTATCGTCTGTTGTTCATTTTCCAAAACAGGGAAAAAAAGATTAGAACAAGTACAATGATGATGTGGTAGGTATAGTCAACATTGCAGGGAATATTCTCAAGATTGTAGCCAGTGGAACTGTGACAAGTTTCGTCTTTAGATTTGCTAGATGGGTTAAGTGAAGAGAGAAATTGTCCAATGACCTCTAATTCTTCCTAAGTTGGAATTTGAAATTTTTTGAAGGGTTGGAGTATAACCCAACCAAAGGGTGCCACGTGTCCTCTCTGGTGGGCCATCTCCTAACTTATGGGGTAGAATGTCAAATTTTATGAATTTTGGACATTAGTCTTATGGTGGACTCATTTTAATATATATATATATTATATTTCTAAACCCACCTCACGGCAGATATCACCAATTTTGGAGGAGCTCTTACTAACGTTGGTGGAGGATTCAGATTGGCCGAATCGACAAGTATGTTGGAAGAATTCAAATATATATTTGTGTAAAATTTATAAGGTGGAGTGGGGGTTGAACTCTTGACCTCATACCGCTAACCAACGCCTCTACCATCTCTTCTCCAGGGTGTTTCTTACCCTATACATTCTCCACTTTTATTTAAAGTTTCACCGCTCGACCGTTGGGGGTTTGAGGGGGCTAGCCCCTAGGGCCAACCCCCTCCCCATGTGGCCAAAGCCGATGTCTAGGTGCTAAGGTCGATTGAACCGGCAGAAAATTAAATAGAGTTTAATTAACGGTTAAATGTGGTTAACCCATGATAAATCGTCATTAATGCTAAAACAAGCGCTTATCACTAAACTGTCTTATCCGCCCATAAAACACGCTTAGCGCTAATTCAGATCGAATTTAAGTTGGTGAAGTTTTGGACGAGTGCACCAGATTCAGCGAAGTTCCACTTTTAGTGGACTTAACTGGCATTCCTCCAAATTTAGTGGTTGTTTACTAGGCCTAGAGTAAATGAGGCCTATCTTGGGAAATATTCGACCAAATTGAGCTCAGTAAAAGTCATTCTTAGCATTTTGGCATGCTAGGAATCCATTGGAATAGGTTTCAGAGGTAGAGGAGGACTCGTTGATGGATTTTTTCCCACTTGAATATTATTGATGCCTAGGGCCACCAGGAGAGGAGGCCATGTCTAGAGAGCCTGAAGTCCAATTGGAGAAGTAGAAGAGGCTACCCAAGGGTTTAATGATGTTATGAATCCAATGGTAACTTCTTTTTTATGATTTGAACACATATTTAAGGTAATTTTGCAAGTTTTAAAAGAAGGGTGTATGGATCAATCAGCCATTTGAAGCAGTTTTGGTAGTTGTGGATCAAGGAGGAGACCTTGTAGGGGTTGCTCTCATTTACAGAATTGTTGTTGCAGAAACTATGGCTAGCATGGTTCAGTTATGGTTTCGTTTCTTCATACATTGAATTTATGAAGATATTTTATGTATGCTTTAGTGTGGAATTGGAGTGTATTGTGAGGCCTTTCTAACACTCATTGGTGAGGTATACATCATCTCTATAGGAGATAGTTGTATTATTGTTATATGTGAGATTTCTTTGCAGGAGAGCATCATCTTAAAGGGGCGATAGCCACATAGTAAGGCATTATACTGACTGTACCTTTTTTCACCAAATTGAAGAGTGGTCTAGTCATGTTGACAGACTAAGGAGATGTAGCCTAGGCAGGGTGAAATCCTTCATCAAAATTCTTGTCTTATGGTTTGATGTATATGTGTTTTTCAGCTATTGATGTTGGCATATTATTTTTAAGACATTTTAAAATTTAAATCCTGGAAACAACCTTCTCATTACACAATAAACCATGCAAATAAGAAACACATATTTTTTACGGATGAGGGAGCTTGCATAGAATTAACAAGTTTTCCCTCATTTAAGACCACTTAGATATTTCTTGGTTGGATGGGGATCTTGAGGTCAAAGAACTAGTATTTCCTGCTAAACAACTAGGGAATTGGACTAGTATTGTCTGCTAAACAACTGGGGGTAATTGGACCTAATTTCCAATCTCAATCTCCTTGGTTGAGTGGAAGAGTCTTGTAAACAATGTTTTTTTTATAAATATATTCCTTTTGATATTGAGGAATTGGAATAATTGGTTATAACTTAAATGAAGATTACAATGTTTTTATATATAAATATATTCCTTTTGATATTGAGGAATTGGAATAATTGGTTATAACTTAAATGGAGATTATTCTGCATATTAGGTGTTCGAAGTATCTTTTATTATTATTGCTTTGTGTTAAGAAATGCAATACTAAATTATAGATTCAAGCAAGGTTGTTATGGTGAAACCTCTATGTTTTCTTTAAAAAAGGGAAAGGTATGATGGTGAATCTTTCAATGTTTGAAAACAAAACGACGGAAAGGAACCCTGATTTTGTACCCATGCATAAATGTTTACTCAAACAATTAATTATGCATAGAATTGTAGAAATAAATAGGATTAGATAAATCCTAGGGTACAAAGATGAAAAATGAAACAAAAACAATGGAATTTTGTACATGAACACTAATTTGTATTCTTGATGTGAATGTAGTAGGTTGGAAGCGAGTTAGTTCCCATTATGGAGCCAGAGGTCCATTTAAGGAGAAGTCCTACTTGCTATTTACTTATACCTAAGCAACATAATGGAATAAACAAGGCTTGTTGGGGACAGACTTTAGTCACCTTAGCAGTGTCAGTAATAGTGATTTTGATAGACCTAAAAGACAAAAATCATATGAATATTAATATAATCGACTTATCATAAGTTGACATAACCTAATGACCAAAAATTCACTCATTATGAAATTAAATTACATCAAATGAATTATTTTAAGTACAAGGTTCCAATATAACACAAACATCACAATTAAAGAACATTGGGTAGTAAACCTGAAACCTATACAACATTCTTGAGTTTATCAATTCATCTTATAGGAATTTGACCATATAGAACGCATAACCAAGTCAATACATTGGGACAATAAGGTTTGAGAAATTAGCCATTACAATAACCATTTATAACAGAAAAAATCATAACAAGTATATAAATTTCAAATTAAATAATCGTATCCATAGTTAAGCGTTACACTAGTGAAGCTAAGAGGAAATTTTTCTACGAGTATGGAGTTACGAGAATAACTTAAACACCAATAACATACACTAACAAAGGGATGTGATTTAACCCCCTTTAGGATAGAATATAAGATGTTCTGGCATGAAGTCGAGGTTGGCATGCAGTTGGCCTCCCTGAATATAAACAAAACCCTTAAAGAAAAGGGTAAAAACAAGCTAAGTTCGAGTTTGTGGCTCATGACCTTCAATGAAAAACTGAAACCCTGAACATTGAAGACAAAAGGAGTGAAGAACCGAGCATAAGTAACCTGAAGCCATAACAAGGTTAAGAGCTCGGACCTACTTACCTGCATAAAAATAAAGGAAAAAATATATATAATTAAGCTAACCACTTTTATGTAACTAGAACTAGAGCTTGAGTGACGAGTAATATTATGGGTATAATTTACCTAGATATAAGCATCAAGGACTAGTGTCATAAGGTAGAGTACCTTCTTCATGACAAAGGCAAGTCAAACCCTGGGGATATCTACCATAGGAAGTTGGGAGAAATAAGGAATATAAGGAAAAATAGGTTACCTAGCTACAATCATATTTCGCCTGAGAGGAACAATAACATTGTCTAGTGATGGAACCCTCCATGTGAGTGAGATACCTGAAACATTCAAAATCATACCACGACGAGAAATTGAGACTACTCAAGCTACAAAATATAATAAGAACAACACGACCTGAGCTTACTTATGAATTACTGTGGAACTTCTGAGTCAATTCCTAGTCTTGTTAGGGTTTGTTGCAGATAAGCTAAGACGAATGAGATGACAATGCGGAAAAAGAGGTCGAAGATGGGGTGGTTACACTTAAGCGCCCCTCGTGAAGCTAGATTCATACGATCTTCCCATAGCATGATCAATGATGAATCATGCAGACAAATGTCCCATACAAAAAATGCAAAAATTTAATGTCTAGAGTACTCACAAAACTCATGAAATTTAATGGAGGACTCACGAAACCTCTCAACTTTCCAAACCATATTGATATTTTAAACCAATAACTGATATATATATATATATATATATATATATATATATATATTATCATTGTTATGAAAACAACATAATAAGATTACAATAAAAGTTACATACTGCAAATTTTTTATTTATAGATTGCTATGTACACATTATTATCAAAGTTCAAGATAATATTGTGGGTTATGTGTCTTTGAGTGGCCATCTAATATTACAAAAAAATTATTTCCCTACTCTTAGCAGTAGATTAAGTAGGTGATAAGAGAAAATTACATGACAAGAGAAAAGTAAATGTTAAGGTGCTAGAAGTTGCAATATTGTGGCCTAATTAAGAAATTAAATAACAAGGATGTATTTTTTGTGCTCACAGAGAAAGAATAATAAGGAGAGGAGCTACAATTAACTATGGAGATTGTCCCTATACCAATTTCAGGAGCTAATCTAGAAGTGTGGGTGCAATTAGGGGGAGAACACCAAAATCTCACTGCTATGCTTTTAGAAACAATTCAACAATTGAAGGTAGAGATGGATCATTTAAGGGATGGAAATTAGAGATTGATGCGAGACTAGGAGCGAATTATAAAGAGCCCTTCCGAACAATATAATCATATAAAATCCTTACAATTTTTTTGGAATGAAGACAAAGATGAAGAGCAGAGGAAGAAAAGTGAAAATGTGTTAGTATGGAGCCAGATTCAGAGACTAGAAAGGGATAAAGATGAAATAAAGAAGAATATGATAATGCCTCGGCCTCTAGGAAAAACAAAAATAGAAAGTAGAATTAAAAGGTGGATTTAAGAAGATTAAAACCTAGACCTTTGCTTGGGAAATGGAGGAAGTCGTTGAAGCTTAGTTGATTAATACAAATAAGTATTTCCATATTTATGTGTATGATGATTGTTTGAAGGTGATATTAGCAGTTTACCAACTTCAAGGAAAGCTACGCTATGGTGGGAAAAGGTTAAAGGTTTCCATGCAATTGATGAGCAGAGGATGACTCATAGAGAATTCCAGAAATATTTCAAGGAAAAGTACTTGGCTAAACAATTTTACGATGATAAGGAAAATGAATTTCATGAACTTTGGTTGGGACACCTTTGTATGGATGAATTCGTGACTAAATTTACATCCCTATTGAGATGCGTGCCTTACATATGTGAATATAAGGCCAAGGTATAGTGTTTTATGAGTAGATTACCAACATTTATGAAAGAACACTTGGAATTTGATAATCCTAAAACCATGGATGATGTCATCCTGAATGCACAAATTTTCTATCAATAGATGAAGCATAAATGAGAGGGAAGTAAGAGTTGGTTGAACAAGAAGGGACAAAAAATTCTCTAAACATGAAAAACACAAAAATTGGAAATACTAGAAATTCATTCAGAAATCAGCATAACATGTCTTTTGGGAGAAATCAACAGAAAAATAAGTCACAAAATGAAACCAAACAAGTGGAAGTATCTAGTAAACCAAATGTCATCCAGTTACGGTGATCTCCATTATAGTGATGGGGTTGTGGGGAGCCTCATTATTATAAAAATTTCCCCCATTGCAATAGAATGGAATAGACTACCAACATTCAGGGAGCTTCCACAGTTAGTGAGGTGGCTAGAAGTATACCCAAAATTACTGTTTCCTTGGATGAACATCAAGCATAATATTAACCAATTATGATTGAATTTGAAGGTAAGATGAATAACCATGTTGTGTTGATCTAGAAGCGAGATTAAGTTACATCAGTCCTAAAATTATAGAAGTATGTCATTTATAAATCCTTGGTTGGTGTAATTGGTCACTAGGGAAAAAAGAAGAGTATTAACAAAAATAGAAAATTGTCCCGTTGAGATAGCAGGCCAACAGATTAGTGTAAATCTGAATGTATTACCTTTAGGGAATTATGATATTTTAATTGGTATGGAATGGTTAGAAGGGCATTGGTCCCTAGTAAATTGCAAGGATAAAACTATCAATTATCTTACTGAGGAGGGTGTTAGACAAGAGATCCAAGGGGCAAGGTGACCCATTAATTTACGACCAATTACTACCTCCCATCTAGGAAAATGTATTAGGAAGGGATGTCAAACCTATGTTTTGAATGTAGGATATATTAATTCAAAAGATATGACAATCACCCTAGATAATTTTCCAATTTTTCAAGATTTTGTTGATTTGTTTCTGGAAGAAATTCTAGGACTATCTCCCAAGTGAGACATATAATTAATTATGGGGACTTCACCTGTGTCAAAAACCCCTTATCGAATGAGTGTACCTGAACTAACCAAGTTAAATATGCAACTGCAAGAATTACTCGATAAGGGATATATTCGCCTAAGTGTATCTCCTCGAGGAGCCCTTGTGCTATTTGTGAAGAAAAATGATGGTACTATGAGACTTTCTATTGATTATAGGAAACTCAACAAGCTGACCATTAAGAAAAAATATACATTACAAAGGATTGATGAACTATTCAATCAAGTCAAGGGTGCTATGATATTCTCTAAAATTGAATTGCGATCAACCTATCATCAGATAAGTGTAAAGGAATAATACTTTCATAAAACAACTTTCATAACTCGGTAAGGTCATTATGAGTTTGTGTTTTTTCCCTTTGGGCTTATCAATGCCCCAACAACATTTATGAGCCTTATGAATGATATTTTTCACCCTTATCTCAAGATAAATTTATCCTAATTTTTATTGATGACATTATTGTATATTCCAGAAATTTGGAAGAACATAAGAAACATATGCATATAGTTTTGCGAATGTTGTAGAAGCACCAAATATATTCCAAACACAACACATGTGACTTTTAAAATGATTAGATACAATTCTTAGGACATATAATTTATGCTGAAGGGTCGATAATATTGGACCCTGAGAAAATCAAAACTATCATCGAATGGCTTGTTCCTAGCAACGTTGTAGATATTGGATATTTTATTGGCTTAGCAGGCTATTATTGTCATTTTATTCAAGGGTTATCTAAAATAGTTTATGAAATAACTTATTTGCAGAAGAAAAGAAAATATTTTAAGTGGAATTCAGAGTGTCACTATAGTTTTGAACAATTAATTTTTTTTTGACCTCAGCCCTAGCGTTAAACATTGCAGATCCAGAGAAGGAGTTTATTGTTTGCACTGATTCATGTCAAGAAGGAGTGGGATGAACATTGATGCAAGAAGGAAAAGTAATTTCCTATGAATCTCACAAATTAAAAGAACATGAACATAGATACTCTTCTTATGATTTGGAATTAACCACAGGGATACATGCCTTAAAATTTTGGAGACATTATTTACTAGGTAAAAAGTTTGTGTTAATGACCGACCATAGCAAATTAACTAGTTTCTTTAAGTAACCTAACCTTAATGCACAACAAGCCACATGGAAATAATTTTTAAGTGAATTCAATTTTGATATAAGACATAGAAGGAAAGGAAAACTATGTGGCTGACACATTAAGTAGAAAATTACATTATATATATGAGATATTTTATAGTCAAGTAGAAGTCAATTTTGTAAATCATATTAAAGAGGCCATGATTAAATATCTAGAATATATGTTTTTATGGCAGAAAATTGAAACAAACAAACATCTTTGAAAATCAAATAGAGTTTGGCATAAATATATACAATCTATTAGATTTTAGAGGAATAATATATGTCCCTAATCATATGGATGTTAGGCAGCTCATATTGGATGAATTTCATAGAAGCCCCTATGATTCCCACCTCGAATATTAGAAATTATTTTATCCTATAAAAAGAAATTAATTTTTTTTCTGAAATGAGGAAGGATGTCACTGAATATTTGGATAAATGCCTAGAATGTCAACAAGTTAAGGTTGAACACCAGCATCTAACTAGTTTTCTCCACCCACTACCCATTCCAAAATGGAAATGAGAAGTTATTACATTATATTTTATAGCCAATTTTCTTAAAACTAAAAAAAAAAATGACTTGATTATGGTGGTATTGGATAAACTGAGTAAGGTGGCTCATTTCATCCTTATTCAATCTACATATAAAATTTTATAAATTGTAGATATATTTATGCGATAAATTTTCAGACTACATGGAATGCCAAAGGTAATGATTTTAGATAGAGATGTGAAGTTCACATCAACATTTTGGAAAACTCTTTTTATTAGGCTAGGCACACAGGTTTAGTTCAGTATTGCATACCACCCACAGAAAAATGGTCAAGATGAGCGGGTGGATTAGGTACTAGAGGATATGTTAAGAATGTACAACTGAATAAGTGGGAGGAATACATTCATTTGGTAGAGTTTTCATACAAAAAAAACTACCATGAATCATTGAATAAGGGTCCTTTGGAATTCTTATATGAGAGAAGGTGTAAAACATCAGTTAATTGGAACAACCATGAAGATTGACTAATTTTAGGACCATACATGCTAGCAGAAATCGAACAAACCATAAGAAAATTTCGACAGAACTTGAAAGCCACCCAATATAGATAGAAAACATATGCAAATAGGAAAAGGACTTTGACGTAGAATCGAATGAAAGAATAGGAAGATCAACATCGCAGTGAAAGAAGTTTTAATGTAAGTGACTTTCTATTTTTACAGCTATAACCATACAAAAGAATGTCTCTCAAGCAAGCTAAGAAGGATAATAAAGTATCACCCAAGTACTACAGTCCTTACAAGGTGTTGCAAAAGATTGGTACTATGGCACAAAAATTGGAGCTACCTGCATCTCCCGAGTACACCTAATTTTCCATGTTTCATGCTTAAAGAAGTTTATCGGTGACAAGATTTCAGTTCAAACAATGTTTTGAGACGAAGAAGGAAAAATCATATTTGAGTTTGAAGCAGTCACAGAAACAAGAACCCGCCGACTATGAAATCGATCAATTTCAGAGTATCTCATTAAGTGGAAGAACTTAACTGCTGAATATTCCACATGAGAGGATGATAATTTTATATATAAGCATCCATAAATACTCAATTGTTGAGGACAAAAATTAAATGAAGGAGAGGGGCATGTTAAGTCCCTATATACTAGTGTAGCCCCCTTATTATTATGGTTGTGCCCATATAGCCCCCATATTGTTATTGTTGTGCCCCATAGAAGCCCACTATTTTTAGCCTTACATTATTATTGTTATGTAGGATCTTATTATATTGTGACCTCTTAGACTCCTATATATACAAAGGAGGTATTTTCACTTGTATCATCCAAGACTTGTTCATTTATATAATGTAAAGGAGGTTTCCTCCTAGAAGAGGTTAATTTCTAAGTCTTTGATCTATCTTTTCTTCTATTTTGTGAGTTGGTTGCATAAGGTCCTTTCAGTAAGGTTAGATATAAACTAAGTTATTTTGAAGCTTTCAAAGCAGTCCTTTTTTGCCCCAAAAACCATAGTAGGTTGAATGATGGAGAATAATGAAAATAACAATAATTATAATATCAAATTTTTTGGTATAGAGTGGGCGAGATCGCTGAAAAATATGGTTCCTATGGATTTCAGTAAGAGTTTTGATGAAAAAGAAGAGGAATCTGAGTTCAATGTTATGTGATTACATTACACCCAATTCTAGACGTTACACAAATTGCATTTCACTGTGGCATCTTTATTCATGAAACTGTGGTATCAAGGCTTCCAAATCCACAAATTCAGAGCAACTGTTGGTTACAGTATGCGTTATATGTCAACTTTTTCCATCCAAAACTGTTGGTTACAGTATGCCTTAAAAAGGGAACGCCATACATATAGTTGGTTTATGACAACAACGCATATATATGCCAGACTTGAATACGTTCCAGAAATTTAACTAAAGGGAGGTTATGGTATTAATGATGCTATAGAATTTTCAGAGATAACTTAATTATAATTGCGTTGGAATTCTGAAAAAATTATAGTCTGCCAAACCTATAGAGCGTTACAATAATGCTAGACCTTCGATAAATTTTCAAGTGAACTTGAGTTAATTTTGAGTAATATGAAGTTAATTTGAGTTAAATTTTCAAGTTATTGTCAACGTCTGATATGCAAGGTTGGAGATCTAGGGATTTCAAAAATTAAACACAAAACTTTAGTTTCTGGTGGTGTATGAGGAGCCCTTCCATGGACTTCTCCAGAGTTTCCAAATGGCAACGATAGTGTGGTTTTCAAAAAGGTTGATATTACAGTGGGTGGCATGCAGTGCATATTTACATGGTTATCACAGATTTTGCATGGATTTATAATTCTTTTGGCATATTCCACGATAGTGAGATAATTTTCGAAAGTCAAGATAATTATGGGAATTCATTGGTGCACTATATAATTTGTTGCCCTATCACCGTGCATTGAATATTATATTATATGCATTATATTTTTGCGTGACATTGATATTATATTGCTGGTGTGATATTATATGGGAGTAATGTTATATTATATTATATGCCACCAATCAAAGCGGTCCAATGCATAACATAAATGCTCCTCCTTAATAATGTTGATCAAGAAATCCCTCTCCAGTTTGCTATCGCTCATTGGATCATGGGTAAAGAGCGATCTATTGAGTGCCTAAATGAAAGGAAAACACGTTATATTAATGAGATGTGATAAAGTGATATGCACATGAATGGTGGATTATCGTGTGCATTATGGTGCATTTCGTGCAATGGCTATATTATATGGTATCATGTGCGTTATCATAGAAGACTGTTGGATATTAGGGTGTCATGCCATAATTTCATAGTCATTGGATAGATGTAAATAACACCTTATCCAAACATAGAAGATAATTGGAGCAGATTTTACATGGTAACATTATTATAAATATTGATGGTGTGTTACATTAATATATGTTGTGACATATTGCATTAATTTTAATCTCCTAGACAACAATGTTCAGTTTTGGTATCAAGACATAACAATATTGAGTTTTGATGTTATTATAAACTCGATGATGGATGTATTATATATCACATTGTAATTTTAATCTTGATGATTGATCTAACTTGATCTAATTCTCCACCTTCAAATTTTAGGTAATCATCGTAGAATTGACAACAGAAACACCCACTCATGTTAAGATATATTTGAAACTTGATTATTTCCCACCCGGTCGATGCCAAACCACATGTTTCTATAATGCACATCAATAATATATTTTGGTACTGATATGAAATCAGGGTTGCAATATCATGTCATACCATCGAGAAAAATAATTTATATTGAAGGAAAAATTCTTAGCATGCGGGCATAATTCCCATTTATTGGATGGACTTCCCATTTATTGGAGTATAAGTTGACTCATTGTGCATGGCCAAAACACATGCTAACTGGATAGAAACACATGTTGGAGGCATATATATTATTGTGGAAATATTATGCAGAAAGATAAATAACTGGCAAGTGGGATGGTGTCACAAAGGTGAGAAGAATGATAAACAACAAAGGTTTGAAAAAGAATTCAATTGTTATCAATTCAAATTAATTTTTTTTGAAGAGAAACACAGTGGTTCTATGCAAGGAAGTTTGATCATTTGTTTCCTATAAAAACCCCTTGTCACTGATGTCAAAGGGGGAAGTGTTGGCAGAAGAAATGAAGATGAAAAGAGAAGTAATTATTAGGATAAATAAGAGGGATGAATCTCAGTGGGAGGACCAATGTATTGCCATCAATTCCAAAGGGGAAGATTGTTGGCATTGTTGTAATTGGTGGCAAAGTAACTATAGGAGTAGCAAGGAAGGATTATCTTGGGAAGACGAACAACAAAGGAATGGTAATAGAATCAGCAAAAAATAAGAAAAAGATAAACAAAAGGAATATGATGGCTTGGAAGAAAAAAAGAGTAGCAAATACCATGGCACAATTGGTGTATGCACCATTGTATAAAGATGCATGTGTTGTGCATTGATGCTTGCATGTGTTGTGTGTTGCATTATTTGAAGACTAGTTTGTTGGAGAAAATTGTTGTGATGCAAGGCAAGACTCCATAATAGCAAAGGAAAGACTCCATGATGGCAAATGCATGACTCCATGAGAGACAATGCAAGGGGAAGATGTTGAAAAGATTTTTGTGATGCATTAATATATAAAAAAAATGATTGATCACGAGGAATGAATGCTCAATTATATAATCATATGTTATTCTTATAATTTTACATGATGTTGGCATTATTTTTATGCATTTAATCATTACATATAGCTAAAAATAATATTGGGTGGAGTATGTATTTTTGTGTTCTAATATTCAAAATATGAAGAGTTTGAAAACGATTGAGTGGAAGGAAAAGAGTGAAGCATGCTCACTTCATATTCTAATGTGGGATACAAAAAACCAAAAAACTATCCTTATAAAAGATATGATTTTGTAGGGAAGAAAAAATAAGAGAGTTAGAGAGCATGTCAGGGTTGATTGTTTGTAAGTTACTTGACACACATGAAATTGATGTGACGCAGATTTGAAGGGGAGAAGAGGAAAAAATAAACATGAAGGTATGAAAAACTGATGACCAGGTAGACCAACATATTTTTTTCATTTTATATGAGGAGATTATGGTCTCCTTTAAATTTTTGGCTTGATAAATATAAGGTTGGATCCTGTTGAGGTAGGAGCCTCCTGTGGGTTGTAGCCTGCAGAAAACATATGGGAGTTGGAGCTTCCTTGCTTGTTGTAGATTGCAGAAAAATTGAGGTAGAAACCTCTTTTAGGTTGGAGCATACATAAAATTAGATGTAATAAGGGAGTAGGAGCTTTCCTTTACATCTCAAAAACAAAATACCGTGGGTTTCTCCCTTTATGGGTTTCCACTTATATCTCGTGTCCATATGTGTTTCTTTTATGAGTTGATGTGATTCTTTTTGGTGTACTTATTACATGTTTTTTGAATATTAAATTTGTTGGTTATTATGTGTCAATCATCTCATTTAATGGTTCAGTTAATGAGTTTAAAGAAAATAAAACTATTTTCCATGAATGTACTAAACTAATTCACCCCCACCCTTTCAATTTAGTCAAGTTTTAATCAAAGAAGCCATCAAGGTTTGTTTGATTTTGGTTTTCATCGAAAGAATAAGGTGGCAGGTTGGGTAAATTTAGGTGATATGACACATCTTTCTTCATTTAAGAAATGCCTTCAATGTTTTGTGCAATATTTTCAATTTCTTATCTTCTCTATTGGTTTTAATTTATCTTATATTTGTGACTACAAGTTGGGACCAATTACGATGGATTCATTGGAAATTTCATTAAACTTATCCCTAACCTTCTAGTCAGTTAGATTAGCATTAGGTATAGTTGAATTTATTGTCCCTTGAATTGCATCCACTTTCTTTCCTTCTCTCTATATACTCTTTGCATCTATTTTTGTCTTACATGATGCTTTTGGGTTTAGTATCCATTTGCTTTGTCTTTTTCCTTGCTTCTTTGTTTTGTTTTGTCTTCTCTTTCATGTTTTTTTAACAATTCTTTGCATGAAATAAGTTCTCATTTGGCTCAAAATACAATGTGGAAAAAAATGAAAAGGGAAATTGTCATGATGAAAAATTCTTGGCTAATTCGTTACCTCTTCTCTATCTTGGGTTTACATATATTTAAAGTCAATTATGTCTGAATGGAAAATACGATTCTTTCCAGACAAAAATCCTTTGGTCAAACTACGATGCTCGTATCTTTATTAGAGCCTTCATTCCTAAATCAATGATGTATTGAATGGTGTTTCGACCTATCAACTTGATCCAGTAGAGAAGGGAAAGGAGAAAAAAAATGAAATGAACATGTATCTTTTAAATACCTTAAAACAAGGAACAAACTCTTCTTATCTCAATATGTTGGGATCCCTATTTCACCCTGGTAAGTAAGTAAGTTCCTAAGAACATTTATATTAATAAAATAAATAAAAGGTGAAAGAAGAGAAAGGATTCCTGTGAAGAGAGGTGAAGAAAGCAACTTCATCGAGGTATACTCCATGCTTGCTGGAAGCGAAGCGATGCTTGTTTTCTCTTGATGTGATTGGTTGGGGTACTATTATGAGATCACTAGCAGTGGAGCAACACCAGGTAATATGCTTAAAAGCTCGGTCTACTTACTATCGTTCTCCCCTATCGAAACAATCGAGGCATGACCAAGGAGAGATCATCTTTATAGTGCATGGTACAGTAAAAATGAACAATGGAGCCTTCCTAAGACATTAATGAGTTTAACTATGCCCTCCTAATCAAGCCTCATTATTTTAACCCTCTCACGGGCCTATCATGAGTTATGTTAGCACTCTGTGAATTCTATTAGGTTGGGGATATACTCACAAAGATAACCACAAACTGCTTTGGGTTAGGAAACTAGTCTTCTCTAAATCAGAGGGGGCTCCCTCAATCAAAAAACTGAAAAAACTAAAAGAATTTTAAGCATAAATTTAACAGAGACCAGATCTGCAAAGGATTTTAAGTTTCATTGAAAAATGAATGGTCAGAGTAGAGAAACATTTGTGGTCAAATTGATTTCTGTGCAAAAATACTTATGCATGTAAATTCCTATAAAATCACAAAGGCTTGTTTAGAATGAACTTTGGACAAATAATATGGAATTTGTAGTATAGAAGACAATTAGTAACGTAAATTCATTTGGAGCATAAACATAAAACTTTCTAGGTCCCTATAATACTAGTGCCCACTATTGTTATTTTTGTGCCCTTACTTTGTTATTGTTATGTCAGCTAGGATTATATTGTGACCCATCAGATTCCTGTATATAGAAAGGAGGTTTTTTCATTTGTATCATCTTATAATTGTCCATTTATGTAATGTAAAGGAGATTGCCCCCCTGAAGAGGCTGATTTATAAGGCATTGATCTAACTTTTCTTCTATTTTGTGAGCTGGTTTCATAACAAAACTTCTCTTTTAATAATGTTTCCATTTCAGCTTCCATTTTTTTTATTTGGATATTTGTTCAATTATCATTTTGAACATGGTTTCTTTGTCTACCTCCAATTGTCCAACTTCTTTGGCCTATGGGCGTTCTGTAGTTGGAAGTTTCAGCTGCTTCCTTAGTGCCTGGATAACAACATTATTACTCTTTATCATTTCCTCTATCGTTTTAATATCACCAGGATTATATCCTAACTTTACTACAAGATCCTCCAATGATTTGATCCTAGTATCTTTGGCCAGAGAGGAAATTTTCTCCATCTTTAATTGTAAATGGATGTTGTTCAATGAGGCTTGCACTTTTGATACTGTCATGGTTGAACTTGTTAAGGTATAATAAATGATTTCCCCCGCCTACTTGTGCAAATCAAGTTGGTCAATAGCATGGATCTTTTTAGTGTCAAAGGAAAAGATAGATGTCTTGTAATATTCTGCAGTTTTAGGGACTGGAACTTTGGGTTCCAAGAATGCTAGATAAAATTTTCCCTTCTCTATGTCCAGTGCAGAAAGAAGTCTATGTTGAGTGGAAGAATTTTTTTCTAGAACTTACAGTATGTAGTGGCCTAGAGTTCCTAATTCTTCATTTTGATTTCTTTATATCCAGCAAAAATATTGAGTTGTTCTAGACCCTGTGTTACTGTTGACATGGGAGAATCTGTGGATATCTCCTCCATCCTTGGAAATATTGTTGTGTGCAATCCTCTTAGCACCATTGTTGCCTTCTCCTCTAAAATTTCTGCTTGAAATGGTTCCTCATGAGTGTTAGTTTTTTTTCTCCTCTTGACTATTGTAAAATGTGTTTCTTTAATCTTTGATACTAAAGTGGATAGGGTTTCCCTTGGCCTCTTTGTTTGTTTCTCCTATGGAAATGGAGTTTTTGAAGCCGGTGGAATAACAACTTGATCATCTGCTCCTTATACAGTGTTCTCTTTCCACTCCCTTGATTTCCATATTGTTCTATTTTTGGCCTTGGTGTGTGTGCATAGGGAGTTGTCTTTTGTTCAACTATGAGTTTAGAAATAATCTCCAATGGATCATAACACCAGGTGAAGCTCAATTTGAACTTCATTTTCTTCTATAAAGAATATGCCACCTTTGCTGCTACTCTAGTGTTGACGAGGAATGGTCCTATCTGTGCTTTCAATTTGAATTGAGACTTCTTCTTACTAGAAACAAAGTGTAGATCATCCATATTTATTATTTTTCTTATGTATTATGGTGCCAAAATCCTTATTGGCACTAATTTAAGCAACTTATAAGGAGGTATCTCACATCCATAAATTCTGATCTCTGTGTAGTTTTGGTAAAATAACAATCTCCATTTTTTTTCTGCTCACTGAGATGAATAATTATTTTGATCTTAGGCGAAATCCTAGGAATAAAATCACTACTCAAAAGACATAAGGCCATGTGTAAAAATTGATTTACATAGTCTGAGAATGAGTATTATTTTGTATTCTTTCTTACCAAGGAAGTCCAATGAATTACAGACTGGGGGTTTCCTTGTGCATATAATCTCTGTAATGGAAATTTAAATTTATCTTCCTGGAAAAACATGAGAAAATATACAAGGAATGACTGATGCTTGAAAGCGCTTTTAGTATAAAACTTAAGGAATTAATCATGAATACAGTCTACCAGAAAATCACTATAATTGGAAATATTTGATGGTTTTTCTCCTGCTGAAAATACTAATAGAAAACCTAGAGTTACTTCATTGACCCATTAGTCACTTGGATAACCTAAAAAACATGAAACCATAGAGATAACATGTCTAGAAATCTTTGGAAATATAGAAGAGGAATAGGGTGGATTTTTTCTCTATAATTCAAAGTTTCTAGGCATAAATGTTTCAAAGATTTTACTTCTTTGGGAGAAGTTGAGCTTCTGATAGATTTCTATAAGAGAATCTACAGAAAATGAATGCAAGGGAAATATAGGACTGACCTAAAGGATTTGGAAAATTGACTCAGGGGTGGCAGTAAACAAAAATTAATTATTTTTGGAAATTACAACCCTCTGACTTGGGAGGTATCTGAAATTACACTAGGTGACCAAGTTTGGGAAGAAACGAGCCTAAGGAAAGATGAATTGAGGTAGGAAGGAGTCCCACATATACAATTCATTATTGGTATCAAGAAATTTCTGATTCATCCAATTGTGGAGTTCATAGAGATCAAACTCACACTGGGTTTCATAGATCTTATACTGTTTTCACACCAAAGGAAGATCATCTAAATTTATGACAGGGGGAAATATTGGACTCTCTATTACTAATTTTTTCCCCTTTCCAGAAGACATGTTTAATAGTGCCTTGGGGACATGTGTATTGAATTACTAGGGATTGTTTATGTCTGTTGAGATGGAAACTGATTGGAGCTTGATGGAAGTTGGGTTAGCTGTGCAAGAATATGAGAAGAAAATAATTTGAATGGGAATAAGATAATTTATAACTTATTCGGGTAATATTACCATTTTTGCGCATCTAATTAATGCGTTTAGACGTTGGTAGGATGATGCACAGGTTAATTGGATGTTAGCAAAGGAATAACAGTAAAATAGGTTTGGCGAATGTGTGATGGACATGTGGCGAAGCGTGAGGGAGTGACGACGGTAGCAGAGCAAAGGAAAGGTGGTTTTTTTTGGGGGGGTCTAAAATTCTATGGTGAAGACACGTACCCCGGGTGAAATTTATTTAAACAAATTTTTGAACCCCCCCCAGGTTAAATGTCGAAAGTGCGGGGGGGGCATCTAAAATACACCCATCGTCTTTGATCAGGGAGGGGATAATCTCGACCGCTGAAATGTGCACAAAAGTTACCACAAGTGACAAAGATGTCAAATCAATTATATCAATAAGCTTATTACGATAAACTAAAAGGATTAATATAATTAATCAAACTTATGACAACATTTAAACGATCACACCGATACTTTGGGATTTTGATATTTTTCCAATTTTTTATATATGTATTTTTTTTAAATCCCATTTATTATTATTATTTTTTTTATATTTTCTATTTTTCTATTTTTTCAACATAAAATAAATGGAAAATATGACATGATAAAAATAAGTTACAACATTCGCTCCATTTGGGGACTACTTCCCCTTGCGGGATGTATAGAACTTGCAGATCCAAGTGCCTTCTCCTCGGGCTATGGAGTCTTTGCTATGAAAATCACACTTTGACAGTGAAATATAAGGAAAACTAGAAATTGGCAATGAACCATGCTTGCAATCATATTTAATACTAAATGTAATGTTTGAGGTATTGCCCATTGACTGGAAATGAAGAGTATTGTACTTCCAGGTTCTCCAAAATAAAAGTATTGTTACCTCTTACTTATGCAATGTTGAATGATCCCAACCACAAATTGTCAAATTTACTATGATTTCCTATGTCTTCTCTTATGGTATCCCATCTTAAAACCAAGTCACCTTGTCTGAAATCCCTTTCTCTAGCCTTTCTTTCAAATACAATTTTCATTTTATTTTTTATATTGACGAAGTTTGAATTGAACTTCATCTATCTCTTGGTTTAATTCAATTATCTGATTGATTCTCCTTGTGAAACCATTAGCTTCGTCATATGAGTACTGTAAAAATTTCATAACTTGAAATGTTCGTTGATATGATGATATACAGATGGGTTACCAATCCAATTCTTCTTCTCAAAAATTATTCAAATTGAGAATGAACAAGTACCATTATGAATACCTCCCTAGTTAAGAGGGAGTGTGGAAAAGTAACTAGGTTCAGTCTTCATAATGACATGTGTAATTGTGATTTTATGTAATTGATAAAATAAGAAAAATAAAATTACTATTATGCTTGTCTCATGGGTTTCATGAGCAAGGAATATTATTTTAGTATGACTCCCATTGTGAGTCCTTAGGATTGGTCATAAAATCAATTTGAGTCTATGTCATGTATGTAGTACCCTTCTTGGGCATATTAGACTTGTGCATGAGTCAATAGGATTGTCAAGTAGCCCTCCAAGACAAGTCTTCAAGTCAAACCTCTTCATCAAAGTCTTCAAGTCAGCCTCAAAGGAATTATTATCTAATAAACTCAAGTCACCCTAAATAGAGACATAATAGTTTGTGAAATTCATGTTGGCATATTTCGATGGAAACAACTATATAAAGGTGTATGGCCCTCATTTAAATGAAACATAACAATTTGATAATATCTGTGATATAGATCGTAGAATTTCAGAAGATAAATTTTGTATAAAGTGATAGAAGTTTATATAAGGATTTCAGAATTTCGGTGCTATCTCATAGACATAATTTCAGTGCTATTTCACAATCATAATTTCGGTATCTCACAGATAAAATTTCGGTGCTATTTCACAGTCAGAATTTCAGTGCTATCTGACAGTCTAGATCTCGGTGTTATCTCACAGTTAAGGTATTGGTGATATATCAAGGTCAAGGTCTCGGTGTTGTCTTTGGGAGGAAGTCTCAGTGCTATCTTAGGAGAAATTCTTGATGCTGCCACAATAAGATATTGATCTTTGTTCAAATATTTCACAGTAATAACACATTTCGGTGCTAACACAGTGAAACAAAGTACAAACAAGGATAGATTGAAGCATAAGAGAAATCGAGAAGAGGAAAGGATCAAAAGGTTGATTGTCAATAGAACTTTTTTCTTGGTCTTGGAGTGGAAAATAGGTCAATGGTCGTGGTCTTGGTATTCGTCAATTGGAATCTCTATAAGAAGAATTTGTGTGGGTTTTCCTCTCAAAGAGTGAGAGGTTTTGGCCCTTGATGACAACCTACATTGCATGTCTCTTGTCTTTTTATGTTCATGCATTGTTAGTTGTTTGATGAAGAAGAACACTAATAACCTAAGTAAAATAAGATCCTAATCTAAGGAAGTAAAAAGAACTCACAAGCAGTTACTAATTGAAGAGAAATCACTTAATCTCTCTGCCCTAGGTTTCTCAACATATAAATCTTAGGATATTGGTGTATCCTTTGGGTTTGTGCCTATAAATTAGGGGATCAATGTCTTCTTCAAGTTAGTGCTTGTAAATATCAGGGAATGGGTGTCTCCTTTAGGTTGGTGCCTGTAAATTTTAGGGAATGGTTGCTTCCTTTTGGTTAGTGCCAATACATTAATGTAATAGTGAGTTGGAGCCCACAATAATATTAAGACAGATAAGTTTTTTTTTTTCTTCCTTTAATTATTTCCATGTACATTTGGTGTTCTTATGTGTTTCATATGTGATTTATGTGTTTAATGGTTTGAATTGTCCTATATTGTTAAAATTGTAAAATGTTTATGTTTATTCACTCCCCCTCTTAGTATAATCATAATTCCAACAAATATAAGAGACACCCCCAATACCATGGCCGAAAACCATCCCAAGTAAATAAAATAATATATTATGAAATAACCACCTCAACCAAATCCAACATGTGAGCGGACTAGTCAAAGAGAAGAGATGTGCTCCATAATATGCTCTAACAAGAAACACATGTAGAGTTAAGTGGAATGGCGAGTGTCAATATGTGATGATATTGTTCTCACAAAATTTTAAACTTGTGATCATATTTTCAAGAACAATAGGTAACACCAATAATTTGATAATTTGATTGATGGAAAGGTTTTAGTTTGTTCTTTAAACTAAATCATGGTTAAATTTTAGACTGCATAATTGAACAATTGAAACAAATCATTTAAGGATTTTAAAATCAATATAGTCAGTGAGATGTGTTAGAGCACATATAAAGAAATATGTTGAGGAAAAGTTCCAAGGTGTGTTAAACCATCTATTAAACCCTCAATGTATCAATACCCATCAAATAAACTAAAGCATGAGGTGCTAACCCTAAAAACAAGTCTTTTGAGCAATCATAGGTCTTGGTTTAATCCTTAAAGATGTTAGAACCTAGATCAGGTGAGGAAGTCAATAATAACCATTAACTAGTACATAATCCAATGATTGAAATGCATGACATTATATCTTAATAAAGAGATCGTTGAAAATTTATACCATCAATTCCATGCATAGGATGATCTAGATCAGAAACTAGGTGGAACACTTACAAATTATGAGTATAAAGTATGCCAAACCCTCATCCAAGGAAATTGCAATGAATTTAAATCCTCAAATTGGTAAGCTAATTTACCATTGTTGGAGTAGAGTAAGTGCCATTAAATCTAAATCAAGCAAAAATTTAAGATTCAATGAGTCACAACTCATGATAAATATGATTTCCAACACCTTAAACAATAAATTGTTGGGTTTATTTAGAAATATTTAGTCCATTATTTTATAATTCACATGAATCCATTTTAATGAAAATATTTTAATCATCAGATCAACAAGAAATGCAAAAAAAATGTTTAACAAATTAGGGCAATAAAAGAAAGAATTTACATGAAGTTGATAAAATAAAATAATGTATCATTAAATAGCCACCTTAAATAAATCCAACATGTGAGTGGACTAGTCAAAAAGAAGAGGTGAGTTCCACAAGATACTCTCACAAGCCACATGTGGAGTCAAGTGGAACATCGCGTTGTCATAGTGCAATGATATTCTTTTCATGGTAGACTTAAAATGCCATAAGTTATAACTATGTCAGTTTTCACATGATTTTATGTCATTACCACATTTTAGAAATACTAGCCATTATGGATATAATAGCACTTATCTAGAAGAATTCTTGGAATTTTATCGAAAGACGAGTACCCCTAAAGTTGATTTCCCCCAAAATATGCTTTCTAAACACAACAACATCAAGGAACGGTCCAAATAATAAAATGTGATCTTAAGGAATAGTCCATGTGACATATGATGATGATGTGGAGCCTTTATCATCATCCAAATGCAATTTCATGTATCCTAATGTAGTGACATGCATTTTGATGTAGTGTCACAGATCTCAAGAAAATGACATGGATCGATGAACATATTGCATTAGTCATTGGTTTATTGTCGTGTTAGATTTGAATCCTCAAATTAGATGCATCACTATATGGCATGGATCTCAAAATTAAATGCACTACTTTATACCAATAACTTTGTTAAAGATGTTACCCATAAATGTGACAAATAACTTTTGAACTTATACATAAACATCTTGATCCTCCATATACACGGATGAGAAAACTACGAAAAAAACCTTATCGTTCTTGATTTGGTACCGAGGTATCAAAAATTTTCCTCCCAAAATCATGGATGGTTAGAGAACTCCTGAAACATCAACATCCTTCGATAAAGTTTGGGAGGTCTAGGTCTTCCACAAATGACAACCTTTCCTTCAATAAAGTTTGGGAGGTGTAGGTCTTTTGTAAATAGAAACCTAAAAGGGGCAGTTCTTGTGGTAGGGGTTTTCTATCCAAACTTAAGAGGAAGAGTGAAAAAACACACTGAAACATTGAGTTAACCAAATTGAAAAACCAATGGATCTTGAGAGCTCTTCCTACATTAAGATACCACTTTGTCACAACACACCAAAAACAGGTTACATAGAGAATATATAAAACTACTTGTTTTACTTAATCTAATATCTTGTTTGATATGATTTACCTCATTATTTCAAAGAACTATCTAGGTATTGAATGCACTACACTACCAAAGCTAGCGAGTAAACTAATTAATAGCTAGAAGATATAGTCAACAATTGCATTCAACATTATGAATTCATTTTCTCCTTGATTTTGAAGTTGTGTTTTTCAAAAGAAAATAAAAGCAAAAAGTGAAGTTTATAATTGTCAAAGCTCTCTTTCTTGCAGGAGATGTCAATGTTGATGAGGGAGTAATTCGAGAGAGTGAGGCAGAAGAGAAGTTAGCAACACAGTTTTTACAATGGGTTCAACGTAACTACCCTCAGGTCTTACAATAATCATATACTTTCTATCTGATCTTCAGTTGCATTGCAAAAACTTTTCAAAAATAAAGTTATTCTGTATTAAATTGATTCTTAATTACATGGAAATAGTATTAAATTGATTATATTTTCCGTTGGCTAATTGCAGGTGTTGCTTGAGGTAAGAATAGAGAGTGTGGCATATTCTATTTTATTACGAATCAGTGAGTATGTTCAAAAAGTGGAGAAATATGGCTTATTAGAGGCAAAAGAGATTAATCAACTTCATGAAGCCGTGGAGGTAAATTTTGATCTAAAATCCATTCTACCTCTCACCCATTTTTAATCTTTCAATATAAATTGATGGTATTTCCAAGGTTTATGGAGGAGATTTAATATTAATGAGTATCACTATTTGTTTTTCCATATGTAGGTGGATCTGAAAAATCTTTTAGGAAAAGGAAAGGAAGGTTTTTTGAAGAAATTTCAAGCTTTTTCCCGTCTTAATTATTGCAATGACAATAACACTCAATTTAGGGAATCAGCCTCGCTACCTCTTCTGTAAATTTTAAGGCACTCAACTATTTCAGTTAATTTATTATTTGATCAGTATATTTCTTAACTTAAATATACTTTCAACTTGAGAGATATCAAATATTCAAGATAAATGTAACTCCTCACTCTAAACTCTTTATAAAAAATAATGATATATTTACTTGATGTATGTGTATTTTATTACTTAAATTTATTTTTAACTTGGGAATTTTAAATGAAACACCTATAAATGCAATTTTTATGTAAAATAAAAACTTAAATTTTTGATATCTTTAAGGCCAAAGCTTGAAGTTGATATAAATTTAAATTATTTAGGATCATTATATTAACCATCATATTTATTAATATATAAAATATAAATATATAAGATTTATATATATATATATTTAATTCTTGGATTATATAAAAGTAAATTTTGTATTTTCTTTATTATATTTATTTATATAGATGTACAATTTGTACATGTATATCAGCGGTTGTGATAATTATCAAAGGATATGTAATTCTAGTATTAATATCAATCATTTTTATATTAGTTTTCATATATTCTAGATGGATGGAAAACTAAATTGAGTGTAATTAGAAAAATAATACATAAAAGAGTATTTCTAGTGTTATATATAATAGTAACTCACTCATATAAATTAAATGGCTAATAAGAATCAATTCATAAACTCTAAAAAAAGGTTCCAATGATTTTCTTCCACACTATAAGAAAATAAAACAACTTCTAAAGTGCAAGCCACTCATACAGTAACCACGGGGATTCAAACATTCTCACACAAAAATTAACTTGACAAATGCACAGAAATACTGAAACAAATTCCTCATTTATACAGTGAAATTTCTTACAACTTCTGCTTGGCCAGATTTTCGATCAATTGGCCCTTCTACAACCTATTCTCTGTAGGTCTCTCCTACAGCTCTACGCGGCCCTCAGCAGGTCTGTGCTTCAATTCACTGCTTGTCTGTGCTTCAATTCACTGCTTGTCTTTGCTTCAACTCACTGCTTCCTCTGCTCCTTGACTGATGCTGCTCCTTGCTTCTCTTTTTGTTGCCTTGTTGCTGTTTTAGGTGCTCCTCCTTTGCCATCTCCTTTGCCATCAATGACAATATTTCCAACAAATTTTTATGTCACAGATACACACACCACTCAAGTGTTTCTTTGCGTGACATGCATTTCTTCCTTTGCATCTTTCCATTGAATTTTTTCATATAATTAATCATAGGAATGGGCTTCTAAAGTCTTCACAGATCCACTGTGTACAATTCCATACTAAGCTTTTAATTCACAGTTTTTCTGGACACTCTTCAGGGGCTTCCCATGCCTGTTTATTTCTTATTAGAGCTGTAAAGTATATAGGAATGGAAACTTCACTTCCCCCTTTCATTTGATTCAAATAAGGTGTGAATGAGAGGAGGATCCTGACTGGCTTTGCCCCATTATTTCTATTTTGTGAGTTAATGACATTGGTGCCTTGTTCCAGTGGTTATTCTATAAAAATAACATCTCTGTAGTAATACATTTAAACCTAATCTGTAGACCCACCCACTCTTTTCAGTTCGCTATACTAACTCATCGGAACATGCCATATCGTAAATTTTCAAAGGCAGAACGCTACGATATTGCGCTCCCCGATATTGTTGGATCCCTTTTCCTTCATCTCCTTTGGTTGATGCTTTCTCATAGAACTAGGGTTGTGACTGATGGATTAGTGCTTGGGTTCTAAGACCTTTCATGCTCCTGTATAGGGTCAATCTTCCTTTGTTCACTGCTCATCCCCCTTGGGTCTTTGAACCCTCACGACCATGTTCCAACCCAACATCGGAAGCTCCTTTCATCGTAGCTTTTCAAAAGACATTTGCATAGAAGTTACAATGTCATCATTCTCTCATATACCAAGCTCTGGAATGACATCATCATTCCACGTGGCAACTCCTTAGTGGTGACACATGTTACCCATATGTTTCCCATCATGTCTCCCAATAATGTTGAATCTTCTTTCCATGTGTCTTGTCGTATTGCCACATAATGCTAAAGTTAGTTTCCATTACAACTTCCCATAACCAATCTCATGCCAGCACATTTATTGCCAGAGGAGAGACAAGAGGGCCAGTAATACCTTAGGTTTGCAGCCAGATCCTTTATTAATTTGAACTGGCATTCATCGACAATTTTACCTATATCGAGCTTGTTGGATATCGTAATTTCTTAAACACTTCTGTTAAGATCTTATAATATTATAATGTACCAAACCTCTGATATTCCTATATCTTGATGTCCTGGACCTCTGATATTCCGATATCCTAGACCTCTAATATCCCAGTGAACTTCGATGTTCTGCTTTTCTCAGAGCCCTGAGGTTCTAATGTTCCGATCTACTCTAATATCCTGATATCTGATATGCCTCCTACTCTGATATTTCGATATCTAATATGCATCCTACTCTGATATTTGATATGCCTCCTACTCTAATATTTTGGTATCCAATATGCCTCCTACTCCGATATTTCGATATTCGATATGCCTCCTGATCTGATAACTCATCCTTCTTAAGGATTCAAGTCCTTGGACTTCTGCAGACCATATATTTTTATCCAGGAGCCCATTTTTGGACTTCCACATATCATTGGAAAGATATTCCATAGAACTTTTCAACGCATAGGGTATGATGTAGGCTTGGAGAACATTTGCTTCCTCTGAGGTGACTGAAAAATCTCTTCCATGGTTTGTTTGTTGACTCTTCTTATTATTGGAATGCTGAGCTCGTAACCACGATAGTCGTCATTTTATGTCTTCTCAATAACCCTGCTACTCTAGCAATTCTCTACCAGTAACCTGCAGCTCTCATTGGATCCCTCCTGGACACCTAGAGACATATTTTATGGCTTTTCAATAAGCCTTCTATTATGGTGATTCTCTACCATAAGTCTACAACTATCATATATCACCATTGACTCTTTTTGACATCAATGCCAACACTAACACAACCACCATTGTTAAAAAATTATAAAATAGACTGCATCTATGGACATAATTATATGAAAAAAATGGATCTCTCTCTCTCTCTCTCTCTCTCTCTCTCTCTCTATGTATATATATATATATATATATATATATATATATATATATATACATATACATAGCGAGAGAGAGAGAGAGAGAGAGAGAGAGAGAGAGAGTATCTTTTTATGTGTTTTGAAGTGTGTAAGCTCTAATCTCTTTACACATACTTCAAACTAACTTTGTGACTCATTGGTTGTAACATTTTTAGTGAACTACGCATGATTATTTAGATAAAGGGTCGAATAGATTGAATGTGATATGTAAGTAGGATATTTAATTTGACATAAATTAGTTAAATTAAAATGTGTAAATGTAAATAAAGATGTGTTGATTATGGTAATGATGATTTTTTTTTAAAGATAAAGACTATTTTTACATTATAAGAGACGATTTTCATTTCCAAAACCATTTACAAGCTTTAGTTACTTCAACTACTTCAACATTCCAATATAGCCACAACAAATTGTTTTTCCTCTACAGGCCTTTTTCACTACAATTTTACACTGGAACCTCCCATAAACTTTACAAAATTTACCTAATAAAAGTTCAAATTTACAATACATAAAACATCTTAACTAAGATACCCTAGAGGGGCTAGCTTCAGTATTTTTTCTGAGATTCTTCCTGCTTTTCATGTGACTAACCTTCACCGTGTTATGCTCCCTCAGCATTGAATTTTTTATTTTCAAAAGGTGAATCGTTGAAACCCTGCAAGTCTTCATCCTCAACATTCCTAAAAAAAATCAAAAGGTTGAGTCTTCGACCACAACAACTCCCCGTCTAGACCAATGAAATTTCTATCTACTTGAGCCTACAACCATTAAAATAGTTGTTCCATGAGATTGGGCATTTCCTCCCTTTCCTACTCCACAAACACCAACCTTTTAACAATGATTTCATACATTCCCATCAACATTTTGAATAACCTCTCCACTATTTTTTTCCAGTGATCTAGCTCCCCTTCTCGGCCTTGACCCTTGAATTCATCCATGGCAACTGACCAGATAATAAAACACCAGATTGAGCGCAAAGGGAGAGAATGACTTGGGGTGTTTTCCTGACACAATCACCTAGTTAACATTGTTTGTGCTCTTTCACAATGATGAGCCCTAAGAAAAGTCATCAATTCTAGCCTCAAGCGAGAACAAAAATCATTCTCCACAATCATAAAAAATATCTTCGCACAAAGGAATTTCTCTAGGACATTAATATTCATGGATTCTGAGGAATTCAGACAAATCTTCAACATAAGTTGAAGGGTATGAATCTCATTAATACATGATCTTCCTCCTGGCCAAGTGTGATGAGCACCATAAGTAGGTATCTTTTGAGGGGTTAATTGTCACCTTTTTAGCCTTATTAGTCTCTCTTTCTCGCATTTAATTACATTATGGTCATATGTTGCTTAGTGTAGATGGTGATTAAGGTTTGTCATAATTTGAATGCCTAATATTGTTTAAATGCAGGATAATCACAAAGATATGCCAATTTTGTTGAATATTGTGCAATCAAAGCTTGGAGTAGACAACAAGGAGATATTATAGGGGGGTTGACCACCTCCTTAACTCTTAAAGGAAACCAAAGTATCCTCTATATTCCCTCCAACAACTCGAAATCAAAGGCAACCGAGAAAGTGGAAGGACAAGTGAACCAAAGCTCCACTTCTCTTGCAGTCAAAGGGGAAAAATAACCTAAATTTTAAGGAGTTGTTGGTAGATACACTTTAGGTTAAATAGGGTAGAGAAAGAGCTCATTAGGATTCAAATTTTGGAGATAGCTAGGAGACTCTTAGCTCTTGTAATATACTTTTGTGACTTTCCTGGCTATGTAATGAGATTGTTTCTAAAATAAAAAGAGTATTCAATTTATCCTTCACTGATTTAGTTTCAAAGAGCTAAGCTTGTGGGTTAGGGCCCAATCCATTGGCCTTAGTCTCTCTTGTATATTTATGTTTACTTTCCATGCCATTGACGCTAGTTTAAATAATGTGTTGTATTTGGTTTGCTTAATTTTCATTTTTTTGTGATTAATTTTCTTCCATTTCATGTTTCTATAGTAGGATCTTGTAGATCATGGTACAGTAGCATATAAAACCCCAAATTTGTGTGTCAAAGACTCCCTTTCTCACCTCTTTCATTGGAGCTTGGGGAGGGAAGATCTTCACCACAAACCCAAAATTGCTTTCAGTTTATGATTTATTGGAAAGGATAGGTAGGTTTTTGTATTTATAATGAACATGTTATGAATGTTAAGTTAGGTTTCTGATTCAATTACATAGGTAAGTTTTCTTATTAAATTCAACTCATCTTTTCCACAATTTTCATCATAGATTTGTCAATGTTAATTGCATGAACAGGTAGTTTTCTTGCAGGTTTGAGTAGAGAATCAAAGGAGGACTCCACCAGCATACCTAGCTTTAGTTTCCACCCTCCACCAACCTATTTTCAAGAAAACCGGGTTCAGCCCTGTTTTTTGAGATCTTCACCACAATACCGAGAACTACCCTGGAGGTGCAAAACGAGATTTGAAAGAATTTTTGAGCTTTTCCAAGGGGTTGGCCACCTTCCATCCATCTTAGTACACCATCATTCCACATTTCCTACCCATTTGCTGATCATTTATGGCCTCAAACTACCCTCAGCCTGTTTCCTGTAGCATTTCAAGACATCCTGCAGCAGATCCGGTAGCAGCGCCAGTCAACCACTTCTTCAACCCATAAACCATCTCTCACCCAAGCCTGACACAACCTCCAAGATACCTTCAGTTATGAATCCATGAGTCTAAGACCTTCTTAAGCCACCTCGACACCTCCTTCTTTTGCTGCAAAACATAGTATTTAAAAGCTTAATTAGCTCACGAATAGATGCATTGTTAAAACATAGTAGTCAAGGATGACGTAGTTAGAGGTTAATTAGCCATTTGGCCAAAAAATGTGTGCTTAGATTAGTTTCCCTTTCTGCAAGTTTAATTTAGAAATTTACTTTGTGAATGCCACTTAGTTTAAATCTATTTCGTGCTTTAGCCTAATTGTGGATTTCCTTTCTTGCAAATATCCAGGTGTGTACTTATGCTTTAATCTAGTTTCCTTCTTGTTGATAGAGTAATGGTCTTGAGTCATTTACAACCTTATGTTTCATTCAGAAGTGTGACAGACTTCATCCCCTAGAAGTAGCACCCCTTCGTAGGACTAAGAAGAGGATGGCATGAGTGGAATGCATCTACTGTGTATATAGCACTATCACTTCCAAGTTTGTATGAACCATGGGTTGATAAAGTAAAGCAGAGTAGCCTATGGGAGTTTCAACACTCTTGGTGCAAAACTAGGGCTCAACACTTTTTGGCATCGTTGCTGGGGAGGTTTCTAAGTAGATGCTTTGATTCTATTTTAGCATTATTTTCTGCTCTTCTTTTACATTCAGTTCGAAAATATTGAAAAATACAAAAAAAAAAATGACTTTCATGCCTCGTAGGAGTGGGGATAACCAAGGAAATTTTTTGCCAAAAACCCCCACATCCCCACACAATCACTCTTCACTCTTCTTGAGTGACTGTGAGGTTGAAAACACCATAGGTGTGTCTCTTGAAAACTTTGAAGAAACTATTGGAGAAGAAGAATAAGTTGCTTCACTTGAGCAATCTGCTTCACCAATTCAAGCCATGGCTGAGGCTGGGACCCAAGGAGTCTTTCCCATTAGAGAAATGGATGGGGAAACTAGGATGATGAACATCAGTCCCTCAGCCCTTCCAAATTTCCATGGACTTACCTCCAAGGATTCAGACACCTTCATTTTTGAATTTTCTGTTTTCTGCAGGACCTATGACTATGCCTCAGATGAACAAAAGTTGAAACTGTTCCCATCCACCCTCAAGGATGCAGCCTTGCGCTGGTTCATGGGTTTTCCTAGGAACAACATCACTACCTGGGCATATATGGAAGAGTCATTTAACAAAAAACAGGGACTATTGTAGATCCAAAGAAACTAAGGAGGAAATATTTAGGATGACTATAAGACTTGATGAATCCCTAGAGGATTATGAACAAAGATTCCAACTTAACGACAAAAGAGCCAGCTACACCCTTGATCCCGGATCACTTAAGCTAGTGCTTCTCCGAGGGATTGGGGAGGAGGTGATAGAAACCCTCAATATGCTATTAGGAGGAGATATCTACGAGCTGCCTTATGAGGGCATCAAAATTGTCTTCAGGAATATCTCTAGGGAAGATAGGATGAAAGGGATAGCTAGCCAAAGCATGACCAACACCCATTACTCTTCCACCTCCATAAAGCATGAGTTTGGAAATATGTTGGAGGACTTCAAAACTGAGATGTTGCACACCTTTTCTCTGCAAATCGATACAATGTAGATCAAGAGTAAGCAAGAAGAAGCAGAAGTGGCCTTGGCTATCTTCTTCCCTAGATGTAGTAGAAATCACCCTCGAAACGAATTTCCACTAAATGTCATAAAGTTTTTCTTAGTATGTGAAGAGAATCATGCCATAGATAAGTGTCCCTCCTTACCTGGGCTCAAAGCTGTATATCAAGGTGAGGGCGTAGGACCAGAGAAACTCTGTTTCATAAATCATAGAAGGCCTCAAGGGCCTCTGTCATATCAGTAGGGTATGCAAGGTGCACCTTACTCCTATTATCATGCCAAATAGAATGCACCTATGCAATATTGGTACACTCCCACTCCTCCATCATGGCCTACACATCCTACTTGGCTTTACAACCCTCCATATCACCCACATCTTGTAAACCAACCATTCCAGTAGTATGTTCCTCAACCACCTCAGTGGAGAAAACCATCACAAGGGTGGAGGCCCCAACATAATCAACCACCTGCCTTACTACCTCCACCCCAGCCTCAACCTCATCTCACCCATTCTTCTCCACCCAAGTTTACTTAGATGCCTGCACAACCAAATATGAACCCAAAAACAAGCACGCACATCAGGTGAAGTTTCATACATTCAAAGGAAACTTATGCAACTTATGGAGAGAAATCCCATGCATATTATGTTGTGGAGATACATGAGATCACTCACAGGTCAGGAAGATTAATCCCAAACAATCATACTCCATCTCCACCTACAAAGGTTGAGGAGGAAAAGTAAGAGAGTAACACTCAGATCCAACAACCTCCTTTTCCTGAGTGCTTGATCTACTCTAGTCAACACACCCTAGAGGAGACTGAACTTCTGGGTGAACCAAAAAAATTGTGTGTGAAAATACCCCTTCTCCGGGCCATTAAGGATTTTCCTATTTACAATAGGCTCATCAAGGAAATTTTCTTTAAGAAATCTGGGAGAAAGAAGAAATATACCCCCACCATAAATGTAGTAGGAAAGTTTTCCGACTTAATGTTGGGAAGGGTGATCTTCCCGAAGTACCAAGACCCTGGTAGTCTAGTTGTGGATGTACACATAGATGGTGTCATAGTCCCCAGTACCCCGATTTATCTCGGGGCTGGCATCAATGTAATGGCCAAGGAAACCATGCTTAAACTCAACCTCCAAGGGTCTTTAAGGAAAACCACAATGGTTTTTCAACTTGCAGACCAATCCATAGTAGCTCCAGAAGGAATTGTTGAGGATGTTATGGTTTCAATCGACTCTTGGGAGTACCCTACATATTTCCTGGTGCTCCAGCCAAAAACCAATTTCAATGGATATCCTCTTATTTTAGGAAGATTTTGGTTAGCCACTGTCAATGCTTATATCAACCGTCGGGTTGGAAATATGACTATCAAGAATGGGCCCTTGTCTAAACAACTGATATCATATCCTCCTGCCCAGCCTTCCATTGACCATGACCTACCTTTGTGGTTGGAGGATGAAGAAGAAGAAGATGAAGCATACATGACTACGCCCTACCCCATTTGTACCATATATTTTTTACTTAGAGTGGGGGGAACCTGATGAAGATGAGCTCATCTACCACATCATTCAAAGCCAACACCCTAATGACAGTCCACTCGATGACCTAGTCAAAGAGTCTGAAAGCCACCATTTGATGGAGTTGCACTCAGTTGATTCAACCTCTGAAACCACCAAGCCTGTGGAATTTGGCCCATCAAAATCTCTAAAAATTAACTCATCCCTCTCAGCTAAAGAAGAAGAGAAGCTATGCCAACTCTTGAAAGAAAACCTTGATGCATTTACTTGGGACTACAAAGGCATGAAAGGGGTGCATCCCTCCATGTGCACACATAATATCTACAATAAGAAGGATGCAAGCCTGTGCGCCAACCCCAATGGAGGATGAACCCAACTCCAAATGACATAGTGAAGGAATAACTACAAATATTATTGGATGTAGGTTTCATCTATCCCATATTTGACAGTGAGTGGGTGTCTCCTCTTTTCCTAGTCTCGAAGAGGAATGGAAAATGGTGAATCTGTGTTGACTACCAGGAACTACACAAAGCCACTAAAAAGGGCCATTTACCCTTGCCCTTTATAGATCAAGTCCTAGATGGCCTTGCAGGGAAGAAGTTATCTTCTTTCCTAAATGGGTTTAGTGGGTATAACCAGATCCAAATTAGCCCTGAAGGCGAGGATAAGACTACTTTCACATGTCCCTGGGGAACCTTTGCTTACAGAGTCCTTCCCTTTGGGTTGTGAAATGCCCCATCTACTTTCCAAAGAACAGTCTTGAACATCTTCTCTGAGCTAGTCCATGACTCTGTTGAAATCTACATGGATGATTTCACACTTTATGGGGATGACTTCCAAGAAGCTCTCCCCAATTTTGGAAAAGTGTTGAGAAGGTACAATGAGATGCATCTCTCCCTGAGTCTGGAAAAGTGTGAATTCTTAAAAAGAGTAGGAGTAGGCTTGGGCCACTCAATATCAGAATCAGGAATACAGGTAGACCTGAACAAAATCACTATCATAAAAAGGGTTCATGTTCCCCAAAAGTAGAGAGATGTTAGAAGTTTCCTACGTTTGGATGGCTACTATAGAAGGTTCATTAAATACTTTAGCAAATTCGCATCGCCATTATTTGGGCCAAATATTTTGAGTTTTTCTGGTCCAGTCCCTGTCAAGAAGCTTTTGAGATCATTAAGGAAAAGTTAACTACTGCCCCCATTCTTCGAGGTTCAAATTGGGCTCTGCCTTTCCACATCCACATAGATGCATTAGGAAAATATGTGGGGGAATATTTAGTGCAGTTAGAAGACAAATTAAACTATGCCATCTATTTAATTAGCAAAAAATTTTCCAAAGTTGAACTCAACTATATTGTCACAGAAAAGGAGGTTTTAGCCATTCTACATTCCTTAAACAAATTTAGACATTATATTACTGGTTACTGGACCTTTGTACATACTGACCATGCAACCATCAAGTACTTAATAAGTAAACCTGATGTTAATGCTAGAATAATTAGATGGTTATTGTTATTACAACAGTTTTACCTAACAATTGTTGATAAACCAGGAAAGGAGAATATTGTTGCAAATTTCTTGTCAAGATTAACTCTACCTACAGATGAGGAAGGGATGGTGGATGTTCAGCTTCTAGATGAACTTCTTTATGTTATCTCAGCACTCTCTCTTGGGTTTGTTGACATAGCTAGCTACTTGGTTGCTGAAATTTTCCCTCCAAACCTCTCATCTCGAGAGAAGAGAAAGACTATCAGGAAAATAGCCCCTTTCACTTGGATTGGTGGAAATATCTCCAAGTTGGGCCCTAACCAAATTCTCAGAAGATGTGTGAGGGAAGAAGAGTTTTTTGACATCCTCTTGGCATGTCATGATAGTCCTTGTGAAGGCCACTTTGCTGTAAAAAGGATAGCCTTCCAGGCTTTGTAGGAAGTTACTATTGGCCTACCCTACAACAAGATTTCAGGAGATACACCAGTAGGTGTGACCAGTGCCAAATAATAGGGAGACCTACAACAAAGGATGAAATTCCTTTACACCCTTAGGTGGCTCTAGAGCTATTTGAAAAATGGGGCATGGACTTCATTGGACCTATTAATTCACCATCTAGACAGACGAGGTATATCATAGTTTGCACTGACTACTTGACCAAGTGGGCTAAAACAAGGTTGTAAGGGTAGTAACAGAGGATAAGGTAGTTGAGTTTCTAAGAGAAAATGTGTTCTATAAGTTTGGATACCCTAGAGAGGTAGTCACTAATCAGGGGGGCCAATTTACATCTCATCTCATTAAAAACCTCCTGAGGTGACACAAGATAAAGAAAAAAACTTCCACCGCTTATCATCCTCAAGAAAATTTTTAGGTGGAAGTGACAAATAGATCCTTGGAGAATATCCTCACCAAGGTTGTGAGTAGCAGCCGAAAATATTGGGTAGACAGGTTGGTGGAAGCCACTTGGGCCTACAATACCACTTGGAAGACAATCACAGGGTTTACTCCTTATGATTTAGTCTATGGAAAGAAAGCTATACTTTCCATTGAATTTGAGTACAACACCTTGAGGCCCTCAACCATGCCACTTACCAGACAGAGGGAAGATGGTGGTCTAATTTATCGCAAATACTACTAGTGGATTAGGTTAATGCCACTCTACTAGAAAAATTGAGACATTGTGAGGCTCGTGAAGGCCATCCTGGGCATCTTCGAGGTTCAAGCTTGAAGATCTGCGACGTTCAAGCGTGGAGATCTGTATGACAATTTTTTCAACACATCCCATGGCAACTATGCAGGATGTAGCAACAAGAACAACTTGAAATTGAATTCCAAGCAGCAACAAGAACTTCAAACTGCTTGAAGTTGAATTCCGAGCAGAAGTAGGAACATCAAACATAAATATCATCAAGCAGTAACAACAATAGTTTGGAATTGAATTCAAAGAAGCAACAAGAAGAAGAGCAGAGAACAACAACAATATCTAAGCAAGGAAATTGGTAGCAGTAGTCTGTGGGATAACGATATCAGCAAATGTGAAAGAAGTTTGATTTGTACATCAATTCCAGGAAGCAAAAAGAAAACAATTCATTAAACAAGTTTGATATCTGCAAAAATTCCAGGCAGCAAGGCACCAACAAGGCGGTGGCAGTAATTTCGATATTGTAATGGGAAAGGGAAGAGTATGTAGATGGAGATAGAAATCTTAAATATCTGATATGTCCACCTACTCACAGGAGTAGCCATAAATGACCATTAAATTAGTAGAAATTAGCAGATTACAGAGAGCATAGAACCATTTAATTGCATTTAATTACAAAGAAATGGATTTGACACTCTGAGCTGTAGATGTGATCCATAGCTCATCTAGATCATGATCTGACCATATTTGATCCGGATTAAATGAAAAGCAATGCAGTCATATTTTTTATGGCATCGTATTTATGATCAAATAAAATAATCAGAGAGGAAATAAGCAGGAATCAAAATAAGACAGATGATGTGGAAAATATGTCTGAGGTGGAAAATCTGCAGGGGGACAGTTGTAGGGGGACGACAAATCTTCTACAGCGTTACAAAAAATAACCCCACAATAAAAACGCCTATCGACATAATAAGATATATATCATTATGTAATATATATACAAAATTTTCAACAATTTCTCCAAAATATCCTAATAAGTATTTCTATTTTATTATAATATTTATATGTAAGGGAGAAGGTTGCATCATGCTTGGGTTCTCCCAAATATCCTAACCCATCTGCTCCTGCTAAAGCTTTTGCACTGCCTGCGGACTGCTTATACTTCTCATTAGGATCTATTCTTATATTTGGTGTTCCTACCGAGCCACTTTGGTAACCATAGAGTAGGTGAGGAAAGATGGAAGCATCGTGAGAAAGTTTGAAGATAGTTCATAAGATCAATGATTGATAACAGGTTTGTCACATCAAGGCTCCATGTAGAAGGTATGTCTGGTTCATATCGCAATGGGTTTAGAATAACATAGTTGAAATATCATGCACAATCCAAAATAGGTGTGAAATATTCCCATGGAAAATTTGAAATAGCATGACAGATAGATCTTTAGATAAATGGCGTGAAAGATAGATCTTTAGATATTTCCAAGCCTTAAGATCTGCAATTACAGTGAATTTAGGAAATAAACAACCTAATGCTTTGTCTCACTGCCATTTTTCACCGTACAGTTAGAGTATACCTTCATTTTAACCTAAAATAGAGTGAGCACAGTTCATCTATGATGTCACACCAACGTTGGTGGCCAAACCGATCTCTACAAGTGAAAGGCACAACAAAACATTGGGAAATATCTCCTACTTATCTAGATTAAAAGAGCTGCAAATGTAACGATAGACAAATTTCCTGTAGCTAGCTGCTGAACCCATCAAAATACAAGAGTAAAATTTATCATCATATTATGTTCAAGTAATTTGACTTCCACTCATGATAATTTACATTAAGCCTGTGTTCCTCGCCATGATGTAATGTTTTGGGAATATTGGCGATGCCTTGGCTTTCAATTCTATCAAACGCTCCTCTTGGAATAAAATCAGTTCACATTTCCCATGGAAATGGAGCAGAAGATAAATCTCAGGCACAAAATCAGCTAAGATGACATTGCAAATTCTGCATATAATGATAAGAAAAACAACAAATATGAATAACAAAAAAACAATCTGAGATTGTACTTCCTCCGAGATATCTTCGAACATATGAGTTTCTAGGGGATAAGGAAAGAAGTTAGTTTAAGGAAATGAAGGAAGAAATATTACATATTGATTGAGTCTCGTAGATCTTAAAGATTGGATTCACGGGATTAAGAATTTGGGCATCCATTTGCAGTCTCTTTCAGCTTATTTAGTTGAAATTGTGGATTGCATCATTTTTGGTCTATACGAAAGGAGAGGCAACATGCTTGAGTTGCATATTCCTATGGGTATATGTGGGTTTACTTGCCACAACTTTGGAATTCCTCTGAGAAATCAATATTCACAAATTCTGTTGATTGCATAGATTACACATTCAAATGGAAAAGTGAAACATAAATATGCGATTATCATATGTTAAAACGTGTGTCTCTCTATGTGTCTCTGTAGGAAGTATCAAATGGATTAGGCCCATTGGATCAGTGTATTAGCCTCTTACATTGTGTATTAGCGGAATCGAAACCTGTATCGATTTTGGACCCAGCTCTTGTTATATGAGTAATATGAGCCCTCGCGCTTCACTTTTTTTAAGTTTGTTTCCCTGGGCTGGGGTAGGACCGCATTAGAATAAATGGATGTGCAGTGTATAATGTCGCTTGTGGGGTCTGCACCTATGTGTCTATCTGCAAGCAATCATTATGAAAGAAAGCACTATTAGTTAATGAGTAGGCTCAAAATTTCTCTCGTTCGGCTCCTCTTCTAGTCTCATGCATCATCTCTGACATGTGTACGGGATGGGTTCAAAGTTTTGGAGCCAAGTTTGGAATCCCCACAGTAGTTTTCTACACTATCGGGTCCTTCAACATTTTTTTCATGCTCTCCATATTTAACCACACACCACAGAAAAGTGTGGAGGGAGATGAGTTCTTCTAGGTCTCCAATCTTAGCTTCACCTTCAAGTTGCGCAAATCGGACATGGGTGTGGTGTGACGGTCTAGACTCTCATTCTTTGTGGTGTTTCGTCAGCAACATGCTATGGGATTTCTTCAACAACATGGTGCCTGACAGAAAATAAGTTCGTCCACCCATTAATATGACATTATGCATATACACCTACACTGCAAGCAACAACAGAAGCAGTCAGTCAGCTAAGTAACCTTGACATACATTTGTTCAAGAATAACATAAATTTATTATGAATTATCTAACTACTTGCTTCATTCAACTGGAGGGAAAAGAACAACTATTGGGGGCGCAATGTGAGCTCTCTATCCATCCATTAGAAACAACAATCTAATGAAGGACTACCGAGGTCGGATAACTAATTGAACTCCTTCTCGATGGTTTCTTTCACTCCAGAGTTCTCTTTCTTTCGTGGGTGGATAAGATCAAAAAACCGATGGATATGGGCTAGTGATTTTAGTTATGTTGAAGTCCAACAAGAAATTGCAGCACCTACACAAGTGTGGGACCAGGAGATCCAAGCAGCACCTACACTAGTGTGGAACCAGGAGGTCTTAGCAGCACCTACACTCGTGTGGGCTAAATTTGGTGCAGTGTCTATTTTAATTTTCCCTTAATTAGAATGGACAATAAAATGTAATCTTATCTCATAATCACTTGTAATAGTTAACTAAGTTTGATAAACTCAGTTAGCTCATGAATTTCGAGTTGAGGGTAGTTGGTGAGGCATGCAGAGTAATTCTAGTTGTAACAGAGTTCGAAGTGCAGTGGTGCATTATTTTAATGCATGTTGTAATTAGTTAACTCAGTTAAGTGAGTTAAAGTCAGTTGTGTTAGTTGTAATTGTTTGTTGCACTAGTGAGAGATCGAGTGAATTAAATATTATTTAATTCACAATGAGTGATCTAACATGCAACTGATGATTTACTATTATTAGTTGCATGCATGTTAGTTCTAGTGGAGACCTAGTTGAGATCTAGGTGAAAGGGATGTTAACTATCAGTTGTAGGCTTATTGGGTTGAACCCATGCAACCAAACACCCACTGGCTTGCCCATGATCCTTGTGCAGTCAAGGAAGGCCAAAATTCCTAAAGAATAGGGATTTCATTCCACATGAATTGCGCAAGCAAGGCAAGCTGTTTAGAGGCTGAGAATTGGCTAAGTGTTTCTCATTTTTGTCCAGGACAGTGTGAAACAATTAGCTCAGTATAGGAGGCTCTTGTGAGAAGAGTTGTATTGTAATTGTTTCATGTATCCATGTTGAATATACAATAGAAGATAGTGCGTTTTTTAGTAGCAAGCTTTTCCCGGGAAATTATTTGTGTTGTGGTTTGATTGATTCTTCTTTGCTTCATGTGATTGGCGATTGTGTTTTAATTTACGCAATTGATTTGTAGAAGCGATTTAGTATCGAACTTTAGTGCATTGTTAGATCGAAATGAATCCATGATATACATATTGTTTGTATAATTTCTACATGGTATCAGAGCACAGGAAATCACAGTAGTGGAGGAGGAGCTGAGTTTGCGACTGAATAGAATTCGAATTTTCAGAAGACTTTCTTGGTGCTACAGGTGATTCAGGATTGAAATGGCTTTCAATGGCTTGAGATTGGAGTATGCACTCGAGGGCAACACTAAATATATTTCTCGGAAAGATAGGATGGAGGCAATACTGAAAGAAAATATCTTGAAGGAATTCATTGACAATGATGTTCCCAAACCCATGGTGACAGATGTTGCAAATCTTGATGCATGGCAAAATAAAATGGCAAAGGCAAGGAGGATCTTATTGGAGGGAGTACGAGACCACATTGTCTCAAGTCTCCATGGTAAATCCACACCATATGCAATGTGGAAAGCTTTGATAGATCTATTTTAGAGCAGTTTTGTCCAGGACAGTGTGAGACAATTAGCTTAGTACAGGAGGCACTTGTGAGAAGAGTTGTATTGTAATTGTTTCATGTATCCATGCTGAATATACAATAGAAGATAGTGGGGTTTTGAGCAGCAATCTTTCCCCAGGAAATTATATGTGTTGTGGTTTGATTGATTCTTCTTTGCTTCATGTGATTGGCGATTGTGTTTTAATTTCTGCAATTGATTTGCAGCGATTCAGTATCTAGCTTTAGTACATTCTTAGATCGGATTGAATCCATGATATACATATTGTTTTTATAATTTCTACAAGTTTCGCGTGCAATGACAGAGACACTTTAGCGAGATGGAAGAGACATTAGTAGTGTTTGGTGAGTTAGTTAGGTAGTTTGCATAGTGTAAATGAAGGAGGTAGTGGATCTAATGGTGTAAAATATTTCAATCGTCTAACAATTGATACAATGGTGCAAACAATGACACAATGGCAGTTGGAGGAGTTGTTTTCAAAGAGGAATGCCTTACGACGTAAATATTGTATTTTACCCAATATAACCTAGTAAAAAGTGGATGGAAGTAGGCAAAAATATTAGATAAAATGTAATAATTACATTTTTGCTATTATTTCTCCACCTCTCAACATATCTAGACAAATGCCCAAAGTGAACATATCAATAAATACAACTAATTATGTATCTAAATATAACATCAAACTAAGATGGATCTAATAGGTTATATTGGACATGAATACCATTGGTCAATACCATGGATTCTTAAAACCATGGGTCATTTTTATTTTTATTTTTATTTAATTTTTATAGGTTTATTTTTATTTTAATATTTTATTTTATTTTTATCAAATTAAAATATTTACTATATAGATTAGATCTAGACTCAATGAAGATTTTTTGTTGTTGTTAATTTCAATTACTTTATCTCACTATATAAAGTATGATGTACAATAAAAGTGAATTGAAATATTTTATTTATGGTTGGCATGTTATTATCTTTTTTATTTTTTTTAATATAATATTACATGACAACATTGGTTGTAGAGCAAGGCACAAAATTATTTATTTATTTTTTAATCATTAAAATCATTTTCTTTTATATTTTCTGTTGAAAAAATTACATAATATTCTATAATTATTGCTAAAAGAAAATATCATCAGAAAATGGGATGACTTTATTAAGTAGTTGAGCAACAATGACTTTACTCACCTTCTTGCTTTCTTGGTTTTGTATCTTTTCTCGTCGCGCCTTATTTGTAAGTTTATTAAACTAGAGACTTTCTGTAAAATTAAAAAGAGCATCAAATGTAACGGATGCTTCCCACTGAATATAAACATAATCAAAACAAAGATATTCATATATATAATTAAAATCCAAACCGAGATCGAGTCCAGTCCATAATGTTGTACTGACATCTGAAACCAGAAACCGGGGCAGGCGTGCACAACAAGCATGGATGCATAATCAGTTGGATTTGTTTTAGTATTGGCAAACCAGAGGAGATAAGGCACAAAATAATATAAATAATTTACATAAACTTGATACATAATCATTTTCATAAATGTGATGCTTGATTGATTACAACAATTATGACTTAATTTACTCAACTTGACACTCTAATTTTAAATAAATTTTCATGATTATTTTGACAGGCTCTACCAAAATGTTTTCATTATTTTATATATAGATTATATTATTAAGATATTTAGAAAGATTTCAGTTACAGTTATTATCGGATTTTCTTAAAATCTTACTAGAATTTTCATGAATTTTCGGGCAAAAAAGTAGTTATGGCCAAATTTCAGCATTTTGTGGACCATCCTGATAATATCTTCAATTTTTCCAAGATACACTCTCTTCCTCAGTATCATCCTCACTGCTAATTCTTTGTTCAGCTGCTTCATGTCCTTCAAAAACAGAGTTAGATTTTCAGCTATTAACATGTTTCCTTGTATTGTATTACAAAAAAAGTAATTCTTAAATAAATAAATAAATAACCAATTTTAAAACATACTCTAAATCAATTATTTAACTGGTTAACTTTGTAATATTAAAAAAAAAAATTTAATAAAATTAAATATTAAAATAAAATAGAACAATGTGATTGATTATATTAATAAATGTAGGATATATGTTTTATACTATCAAATATATTTTATTTTTCTAAATTATAAGCAAAGTTTATAAAATTGATTGTTTATTTTCTATTTTCAAACACATTAGATTTAAATAGAAATTTTTGTTTTACACGAGGGAGAAGCACCACAAACCACATCACAAAGGGAACTGAGGCATAAAGGAGAAGCACCACAAACCAACACCAGATGTTAGTAGGAGACCTGGAGCAAACCTCCACCTTGTGACCCCAAGGGCTGCCTCCATTAGCAAATGATTTGGTGAGTGAAGAGCTTAATGAACCACCCAATTCTCAAGACTGCAACAAATATGAGATTATTACTACACACATACAATAGAGAAAAAAATATTAATGTGAAACAAAATTCACACAAATATAAATATGCCACTATATTATTTAGAAAACTTTCTGTAAAATTAAAAAAGCTTCAAATGTAAAGATGCTTCCCACACCAGATATGAATATAAACATACTCAAAACAAAAATATTCATATACATAATTAAAATCCAAACCGAGATCGAGTCCATAATGTTGTACTGACATTGAAACCAGAAAACCCTCGCAAGCGTGCACAACAAGGATACATCACTTGGATCTGTTTCAGTATCAGCATTGGTTGTGTAGGAAATTTTTTATGTTAAAAAGTATAAAATAACATAAATAATTCACATATATAATAGCATAAATATGATGATGATGATGATGATTAATGTTCCGTGAGACTAATCTTTGGTATATCGAACCTAAAAAAAAGAGTTATTTAATTTGATTTAAGATTTTATCTCTATGCTCAAAAAGCTTGGAGAGAAGCCTCCAGAGCTCACTATAATTTTGACATCTTAAAAGGCTAGGAAGGTCAATATTGCAACAAAGATTATAAAATTGAGCTCTAATGTGGTTGTACGCTGGGCACTTTAAGAAGAAGTGATTTTCATTCTCAATGTTCATATTCTCACATAGATATGTAATATCTCCATTATTCTATATAGGCTATAATACTAAGATATTCAAAAAAAATTCCACTAAAATGTCTCCATCATTCTATATAGACTATAATACTAAGATATTCAGAAAGATTTCAGTTACCGCCAATTATTTCAGCAACTGTGGAGCCAACTGTGTACCTTCCTTTTCCGATCCACTGCCACTATTATTGGTGGTGTTCTTTAATTCAGCTGCTGTATTTGCAATATGATCAAAATATGCTGATAAAATATATTTGCTTGGTTTGGCTACTTTTAGGTTAAACCTCCGCTTCTCTATCAGATCGTTCTTGCCAACATATTGAATGTGGTAAGACCACCAAACAGTGGCTCCCTGGAAGGAATCTACCACCGTCTCACCAGAAGCAGGACTGAACTCCGCAGTGCTGGAGTTGTGGGAGCCAAATACAGTCAGTTTTTGAGCGCTGATCTCACTGGCATTCCGCTTAAACAAGTAGAGCTCGAGGTCGATAAACACCTTATTGGAATTGCTTCCACCACTCCCCTTAAACTCTGGAATGTCCAGATAGCAATAGGGGTCGAAACGATTCCCAATGTAGGACCGCAATTGAATATTCAACCACTGATTCAACAATTCTCGGAATTGTGGAGGGAGGATCCAGCTGAGGAGACTGAAGAAGCCTACCAGCGACAATATTTGTCCAATTCCAATCTGCATCATTCTAAACCTTCACAAAGGAACGGAGAAACGCACAAAAAGAAGGATTACTTAAACCTTCACAAAGCAACGGAGAATTGCACAAAAAGAAGGATTAATTAAGGAGTTGTTTTTAGTACCACTTTTTGAAGTTTCAAGTGTAAGAATTCGGTGAAAATTTTTGAGTAAAATCTTGGTTTTTGTTATTCAAACTGGTTTTTTGACTCTCTATATGGATTCAGCACCCTCAAAAACTTTTAGGGCACTTCGATTGTGCAAAGTTAGCAATCAAACTTCTCTTTTCAATAAATTCCTACCAGAATTTAGAGAAATTACACCGTAAAAAGTCATGGTAAAAGCACGGTAAAAGTCTTCAAAAAATCGCACTAAAGACTACTCGATTACTTAAACCTTCACAAAAGAACAGAGAAATGCACAAAAAGAAGGGTTACTTCCTGGAAGAAAAAGAGAAATGCACAGTGAACTTATGAAGGGTTACTTCATGGAAGGGGAAGAGAAATGCAGGGTAAACTTTCTGGACGGTGAAGAGAACTGCAGAAGAAAGGTAGGAAGGATCCCTTTACCACAGCCGCCTTGAAAAAGAGAATGAAGACAAATGTGGTCCTAAAAATGTTTTGTCGGTGTAGGTACATGATAAAATCATTTAAAACTAATTTTCTCGTAGAAATTTGGGCTTTCAAAAGTAGTGTTCACATACTTTTCTAGATATAATAAGTTTACTATTCCGTTATCATTAAAACAGAATTTAATGTAATCCCTTTAAGATACAAGAGTCAAAACATGGAAAAAAACAGTTGACCTACTCCTCTGAAATGCTATCATAATTTTATATAGTAATTTATGTTGTCAATGTGGCATCTACTACTTAAGGTAACTAAATAAAGGAAAAGGTTAGGTGAAATTTTAACCACAAGATTAAAAATACTTTATGGGAAGGTCTATTAAGGAAGCAGTTAGGTGAAATTTTAACGTAGACAAGACTAAAAGTAGTCTATGAGAAAGTCCAATAAAGAAGAGGTTAGGTAAAATTTTAACGTCCACAATACTAAAAATAGTCTATAGGAAAGTTCAATAAAGAAGAAATTAAGTGAAATTTTAACGTCCACAAAACTAAAAATAATTAACATGGAAAATATTTATGCACCCACTCCAATTTTTAACAGGAATAAATTTTTTATCAATTAATCTACAAGATTCACCTACCTCTATGAAATACTATTATACTTATAAGTACATAAATTATCAAAATTCAAATAACATTGTTCTTAATTTTTTAGATTTTAGAATTTAATTATTTTAAATTTTAATACACTTAAATATAATATATTATTTTATTTATTAATTTATATTGTAATTTTATAATTGTATTAGTTAAATATAAAAAAATAAACATAAAATATTTAATATTTAAAATTTCATATATATAAAACAAGCATTTTTCATTTATAATCATAAAATAAAAAATAATTTATCCGTAAAAAGAATAAGAATGTCTATTACCGAGTCTTCCGACAAACATAACAAGTCTATAGCTCCTCTCCTCAAAATTATTATGAACCTTTGAAAATCTTAAAACAAGATGAAATTATATTTTTATGATGCTATGGTACATCAGAAATTTTGTATGTTAATGAATTAACACTTTGTTTTTAAAAATGTAAATTGAAAAATAATTAACATTGTTTTAAAAAATTAAATAATAATAGTAAAAATATTTTATTTTTTAATTTATTTTCAAATTAATTTTATTTAAAAAATATTTAAATAAATTATTTAAATGATAAATATCATTATTTAAATAACAAAAATCATATGTAATAAAGATTTATTTAGAATTCTAAATTTATTTATATATTTAAAAATGTTATTTAAACAAATATTAAATTATAATTTTATAAACAATATTTATTAATTGTAAAAAATTGCCTCAAATTAATTAGTGTGGTTTATTTTCTATTACTTTTAAATAAATTAATAATTTTATTATTGTTATATTAGTAAAGTATATCAAAATTAATATTTATTAAAATTTTAGGTACCTCTAGTTATTTCAGGTGGTTTGGTTTTCCTTGAATAAGGGTGATGAGACTCCAAGTGAATTGGTTTTCCTTGAATAAGGATGATGATTCAGACTTGGTTTTCCTTGAATAAGAGTGATGAGTCACATTCGCTGGAAATGGTTCTCCTCAGTGTTGTTTGACAATTGAATTATGGTGAGAGAGAGATGTTGATTCATTATTATCATGTAAGTTTAATATTGTTAGTGTTCTCTTCGCATGGTTTGTCATTCTTTAGTTCTATTAATAGTATGCCTTGATAAGTCTCTTGGAGCTGTTGTTTGACAACTGAATTATGGTGAGAGAGAGATGTTGATTCATTATTATCATGTAAGTTTAATATTTTTAGTGTTCTCTTCGCATGGTTTGTCATTCTTTAGTTCTATTAATAGTATGCCTTGATAAGTCTCTTGGAGCATTTGTCCAAATTATAATGGAATAGAATAAAAGTTCTTGGTATTTCTCTTCACATGGTTTGTCATTCTTTAGCTCTATTAATAGTATGCCTTGATTAGTTTACAATGTTATATAGTATGTTTCTACCTTGTTCGTGGGAGAATTGAGCTCACTCGAAATAGATCATGGTAGCATTTTATTTCATATGTCTTTATTTGATTTTTTTATGAAAAAGTGTTTCTTTTTATCAAGGCTTGCTAATGACAAGAGCAATGATTCATGGAAATTTTAAGACTATATATCCTTTGTGTGCGGGTGCGTGTGTGCAGGAGATAAAGGGTATAATTATAATAAAATTAGACCACAAGGGGTTCTTGCCTACATAACAATATAACATTAGAAATGTAATCAATCAATATCTAGGGATTAATAAGAGGTTCTGGGGTTAATAACTAACTACTATTGATTCTACAAGAATAATTCATCTAACTACTAGTGATTCTACAAGAATAATTCATCTTCCTTTGTCATCTATTACATTGGTAGGTTCTTCTATTTGATTATTTACTCCACAATTGTTGGGTTACTCAATTTATTAATCCTTTTTTCATTGATTGTTACTACTTCTAATATGATTTCCCTTTTTTCATTTATTTTCTATACACATCCTAAGTACAAATGAATAACATAATCATGATCTCAATTAGGTGGAAGACCCTTAAGCATTAATCCAAATAGCTTAGGATGATTTTTGATAGCTTTATGGAGATTCCTTAAGATATTGATGTTTGAACATTTTGTGAACATAATTGTGCAATTACACCTGGGTGCCCCATTTTGAGTAATTTTATCATTCCATTAGTGTATCACTTTAGATGGTTTCCCTTGGAGGCCTCTAATCTCAATTTCCTTTCCTTATCCGGTAAATATTATCAAGAGATATTAAAAATTAAAGGTCATTGTTCCCAATTATTATAGCCATTGGACCCCTAATACAACATTAGCACCACCCATTTGTCTTGCAATCATGGGAATTTCCACCAAATAATACTATGGCACTTCCTTGAACAATTTATGGTGCCTCCATTTGCAATCATTACTTGAAACTATGGTGTTGGATATATGAAACAATTGAGAAGTTTTTCTAATTTCTAATTGATAAAATCGTGGATACTTCTCGAATCAATCAACATTGTTACCTTTTTATTTTTTATATATCCTTCTATCTTGATGGTTTGTGAAGTATTAATGATAGCTCATGCAATATAGTATATGTTGGAGTAGTCTCTTCTAGCTCTAGATCTTATGACGATCCAATTCTTGTTCTTCTTGCTCTTTATAGTCTGAATAGAATAATATCTTCTCACTATGTTTATGCCACTTACTATACTTGCTATAAAAATTATAACAATCCTACGCTAAGTTTCCATGTAAATAAATGGGCATTATAAAAGAAAAAATAAAACCAAGGCCATGGAAGACATATTCCCAGCTAAATGAGGGGAAAAAATTACATTGGGATCTACTTGTGTTTAATTATTTATTATTGGCTATGGAAATTGGCATTGGCATTGGCAATAGGCAAGAGGCAATCAATGTGAGATTGATTTATTGCATGCTAGCAAGGACATGAGGAAAAATGCAAAAGAAATAAAGGAAAATGAAATAAATTCTACTTCAAAAAGTGAGGAAGAGAAAGAGACAAGAAAAGGAGAGAAATAGTAAAAAAAATATGCATGCAAGGAAAAATGAAGGAAAGGGAAAAGAAAAGAAAACAAATTGGAAAGACAACATTCTAGAATTCTCTTTTAGAAAAGTAAGGAAAAATGAGAGAGAACACTACAACAAGAGAGAGCATTGGACAAGAGCACTTGGGCACAATGAACACAAAGAGACAAGCAAGGAAAACAAGAAGCATAAGAAGAGTTCCTGTGGCAGCCAAGAAGAAGGTGTGAACAACAATTAACAAAGGAATAAAATAATAGAGAAAACAACAGCCAATGTTAACCTCGTACTCACATAAACAATCAAGCAACCAAGAAGAAGGTGTGAACAACAATTAACAAGGGAATAAAATAATAGAGAAAAGAGCACCCAATGTTAACCTCTTACTCACATAAACAATCAATAAGTTCAAGTATTCACAAAATAATGAAAAAATGAAAAAATTAATAATGAAAATAGACTTACTCTAGAAATCTATATATGAACAAAGATGAGGATAATGAGAGAAGTTAGGGATGGAAATCAAACAAAATCAACTAAGATATTTGTGGAGATATTTATGAATATATTGTGGAGAAAATTGTGAAAAAGATTCAACCAATTAGCCAAATTGATAATTTTTTATGTGAATCTCACTTCTATATTATGAGGCCTCATATGTTGTGAGAATGATGTGTCATTATTTTCCATAAATATACAAGCAGGCTTAAAATCCTTTTCTGCCAAAAGTTTCTATCTCTTAAATTATTTTTTTTGTTTTCATTAATAATTTTCATGCATTAGTGGTTCTTAGGGCCTGACAGAATCCATGGTAGGAACTTGTAGCATGAACATATTTTATTTTGACTGGAACATTGAGTTATTAGAGAAGAGGACTCATAAATTCATGCCATTCGACGATGAACATGGAGATCTACTATCTATATTTACCTTTGTTTAGCATGGGAGATTGAACAACGAATGGCATTGGTTTGCAGTTGAATGCTAAGTGCTAAGCTGACCCGGGGACTATGTGAGCCAAGCATGAGTCGTGTTGGTTAAGGGAGCTGTGCAGAGTCAACACTAAAGAAAGGCATTAATGCCTTGTGTGGCATGTGGAATCATGAAGAGAAGTTGTTGGAGCCATGAGGATGCATGCACAAAAAGTGTTTAATTTTAGGAACAAAATGATGTGGAGAGCATATCAAGTCACATAAGTAGCAACATTTGGAATCCATGTTTTTGGTAAAGATAAATCTCGTGCATATTTTATCGTTTCTTGTTACAGTACTAGTTTTAAGATCTATTCCTCCAACATTAGTCTAAGATCATCGATATCCAAATCTTAATTTGTGCGGTCTTCTGCCCATCCCATCCTACACCAAACTATTGAGTGAATTTGCTAGATAAATCAATGCACACAATGGAAAATGCTCAGGCTTGCTACTTGTGCCATCCACAAATTATGTTGTAAAGAATGGCGCAGGAAGGAGATCAAGGAGAAATATTTGCAACGTTGTATGTGCCACCTTGGACGCTGTGTGAAATAATTGTATGAATTAAGCCTGCATTAAGCCTGTAGAACAACAACGTGAATTCCAATAGAAGCTTTTGGAAACAACATATCTGTTTAGACAGATCTGTATAGCATGTGGGAGAGATAACACGGAAAATCATTGGACAACGTGGATATCTATCAACCAACAAATTGCGTGCGTTTTCCATGAGATGAACCCCAAATTGCGTTACTAAGTCTCTTCATAAATTATATGGTGTGTAATTGATTTATCCAACGTAATACTTGCATAAATATATGGGTTTATATTTTTAAATGCACAAAGTTTAAAGTTTGAAACGTCAATTCACATTTAAGTGGCCTCATAAAGTTCACTAAATTATTTTAATGGGATCTATGTGAAAACATTTTAAAATGGGCGTTGAAAATAAAAACAAGAATTTTCTAATTTAATTTTTTCTTTGAATTAAATTAGGAGAAAATTGTAATTTCACATCACAAGATAACAAGAATTTGTTAACTAAGTTAGAAAGTCTTAGTTGGCTCACTTAATTCAAGTTGAGGGCCTAACTTGTCATGTAAAGTGGTTCCTACTTTTTAGGACCCTAGGTTGAGTTTAATTTGAGTTGTAATAATTAATTCAGTTAAATTGAGTTAAAATCCGTTAAACTAGTTCCAACTGTCGGAGGAACTAGTGGGAGATCTAGTAGTTGGGTGTGTTTTTAGTGATCAACGGGTTAATTGAAAAATTCAACCATAATCAACTAATGCATGTGTGATATACGAGTTACCAAGTTGACGTTGAAGTTCAAAGGCATTGTACTATCACCTGTATAATTATCCGAGTTGTATAGGTGGTGCATGCAGTCAGAGAAGGGTCTATAGGGATTGGGCAGTTTTGGATGGGGAATTTCCCTAAATAATAGGGGATAACTACCAAGGAAATAGTGTAAGTAAATAGGGGCTTGGAAGGCAGAAACAATGGTTAATTATTGACCAGAGGTAGCTTGTGAAGTAGGATACAGATTATACTTGTGCAAAGATTGTTCAGGCTTGAACAAGCATTGCATTTATTCTCTATTTTCTGATTAATGTAATACATATAGGAAGGGGTTTTGAGAAATGGATTTCCCCTAGATATTTCAGTGTGTTATGTGTGTTAATTGATTCATGTCACATGTTTTTTATATTGCTTCTCGATCATGATTTTATTTTCCCCTGATGATTAGAGTAGTTTTAAGTCTATTGTTTTAGTAAATTACATTAGCGATTTGAATCTACAAGGAATTTATACAATGTGATTATAAAGTAAAGCTTCTCTAGAGATAAGGTGGATTATAAAAGTATTTTTTTAAAAGATTTGTAATATTTGTAGTGATAAAGTTAATGGAGAGATAAGGTATATTTTAATTTGTAATATTTTGGAGCGATAAGTGATAGGTGATATTTAGAGTGATAAGTGATTTGTAATTTGGAGTGATAAGTGAGTTTCAATTTAAAAGGGAAGGTCATTGTTGCAATCCAAAGGGGATCTTAGGTACATTTGTGTAGTGTGTGATGGTGGTTTTTATGTTGGAGGCTTATGGTACTTTTTGCCTACTTTTGACACTATAGTTGCAATTTTTCCATCATACAACAATACACTTAAAAGGTCAAAGCACAATCAAGAATCATACAACCGCAATATCATCACATCGTCATTTAATCAAGCGTCGAAGTTATCAACCACTTAAGAAAGGGAGAAATCAAAGCTTATAAATTCAATGCACTGAGCAACATTCAACAAGTCAATTGTAATTTTCTTGTAATCAAATTCAATCATAAATTGCAATACTATCTTTCTCGGAATTGTTTTGAGTGAATTGTCGGTTGAACTTGAAACCCAAGCTAGACATTAAATTAAATTTATAGGGGGTTGAGTTATTTCAAGAGAATTGATTTGAACTTGTCATCTACTCATTGTAAAATCATTAACTTGTGTGCATTTTTGGTGGTAGCCAACACCCTAAGCTTGTTAAAACAAAATCAAGTGAACTTGGAGTTGATAGAATCAAAGCACAAATATAGGATCAAGTGAGCGTGAAAGCATGTTTAATAAAACAAGTTCAAGTGAGCGAGTTCAAATGGAGAAAAGTATTCAATTGTTATATTTTATGAACATTCTGATACTATCCACTAATGAAGGCCCTTCTTACTGATATTAAAATACATCTACATTATGCACATGAGACTGTTGAGTTTCTCCAAATTGAGTCATAACTACAATGATATGAGTTGTTGCAGAAGGGTCGTGTTTCCGATCCATTCAAAAATACAACTTCAAATTATGAAGATTATTTCAAGCCACTCAACGATACAACTTCAAGTGTAGAAGTTGTACATGATCAAGTTCAACCTTCTTGTTCCAAGCCAATCATCAAACCATGGGAAGAAATTCAGGGAAACAAAAACTGATATGGTTTAGGATATGAAAAAGATGAAGAAAATTTTCATATTACTCATTATTCAAAACCAATCAATTTCATCAGTGGAGGATTTCTTAATCAAACAACTTCAGAAATCAATGATAAATTTGAAGGAAATTCAAAATGTCAACATTGTCAAATAACTAGTCATATGGATTATCATTGTTTTTATCTCCATCCTTGTCACCATTGTGGCAAGAAGAATCACTCGTCAGAGAGATGTTGCAAATGAAACAAATCATCCAAATTGAAGATTAATTATGCATGGATTGATTCTTGGGAGTGGATGTCAACAACGAAACAATTATAAATGTTTTATCGAAGAAGTCAATATCACATGAAGATAAATATTGCAGTCAACAGTGAAAAGAATATGGTACTCTCATGTGCTTGAAAGAGGGAGTACAATAGTGAAACTCTACTACATCTTAACGAGGAGAGTTCAAAACAAATGCAGATGGTTATGGTCTCTCCTTTTAGCTGAAAAAGGGGGGAATTGATGAAGAAATAGAAATTGAATTGATGGTGATGGTTGTTAGACTGAAAGTTTCAACAACAACACAATTTTTCAGTGGGAATCAAATTTTCCATTGGGTAAGAAATTGGGATGTTGATTGAAAGAAAATGTGGGATTTTTTGTTTACTTTGATGGTCCTTGACATAGAAAAGGATATATAGATCCTTTTGCATTACATATTGGCATTAGATTGAGTCGTCAATAATTTTGAAGGATGTAACAGACTTACAATTGATTCACTTCTCTTGGTTCAATCTCTTCATATTAGAGTTTTTGGCATCCAATTTTGGTGGTTTTTTAGACAGGTCTTCATTGACGCTCGACTCAGGAGTTTCAACATGACGAATTGGAGATGGTACTAGTTTCTTACTCTGGAATGATGATTAAGGGGCGGAATGTTAGCCTCATACTAACACAAACAACAATAAGTCCAAGTATTCACAAAATAATGAAATTATGAAATTATTAATAATGAAAGTAGACTTACTATAGAAGTCTACATATGGCCAAAGATGAGGATAATGAGAGAAATAAAGTATGTATATCACACAAAATCATCTAAGATATTTGTGGATATATTCATGAAGATATTGTGGAAAAAAATGTGGAGGGGGTTCAACCAATTAGCCAAATTGGTGATTTGTTATGGGAACCTCACTTCTATATTACAAGTCCTAATGTATTGTGAGAATGATGTATCATTATTTTCCGTGAGTATACAATCATGATTAAAAGCCTTTTCTTCCAAATTTTTTGTCTCTTGAATGATTTTTTTGTTTTCATTAATTATTTTCAACCAACAGGAGTATTGTTGCATGTAACAATGTGCATGTTTTATTATCTTGTTTGGATTTGAATGCAGGGCTCATCCATTGGTTTTCTGGTCCTTTTTATTTCATTGGAATGATGATTTTCCTAGACTGATAGTCATGTACAACCTTGCCTTATGCCATTTCTTGGATAGCCATGATGTAATGGGTTCCCTATTTGGTTGAGATTTGGATTTTTGTTAGATTTTGGATCTTGGTTGAGGTGGTCTCAAGAAAATCCCAAGGGTCAAGGATTTTCTCTAGGAAGCTCTTGAGAGGTAGGTGGAGATAGGAAAGTTCCTCAGGGTATGGTGAAGAAATTCCAATGCATCCAAGCTTGTATTGGTTTTAGTTATTTTTAGACCCAATATTGGGTGAAATCAAGAACATTGCTTAGAAACAGGATGAGAAGAAAAAAGCTTAGAAACATGATGAAAATAATTAGGAACCTTGTTGACAAATTTTTGGGCAGTTATAGGAAGTTGGCCTATAGGATATTGTTAAAATTATGGGACAAATTCCATGGTTGCACTTTCTTAACTTGGAAAAATCAGTTGTAGCCACAATGCAGATGGGTTGTGCCTGTAGTTGGAGGCATATGGATGCACTGACTGATCTTCATGCATGTAGCTAGGCTGCAATCTACGTCGGAATGTGGTTTAGGCTTAGGGAAAAGGTCACCAATGGAAATTTTTTGATATCTGTTTGATCATGTGTCTTTGAGTGTTACAGTAAGTTGTACAAGTGGAACCCACTTCCGTAACTGGAGCTTATATGTTGGGCATGCATAGTAATGCTCGGGTCATGTTTACCCTGGTAAGTTATGAACTGGGTAAATGTGGGTTGGGGTGTTATAGAGTGGTATCATAACAGGTTCACAACATTGAACTTTTGGGTAAACATTGATTGTTAAGCAAGCATCTCAGTAACTATATGTTTATCATGCATGCACGTCAATGATTTTATTGTTATTTATATTATATCCATGTACCTAATGTTGTTACAATTTTGGTGTCATTAATTTTATTCATGTATAAACTAATATGCTTTGATATTATTAAGTATCATGCTAATCTAGATTGACATGTGCAGATGCAATAACCTCACCAAAAGTAAATTGAGGTAATTCTTTTAATTGTGTCTTTTATTTTATCTAAGAGTGGTATACTGCAAGAAAATAGAAGGCCATATATGAAGAGAAGAATGGTTGAGTATAGTTCATATGACTCCCCGTACAAGCCAGAAGAGAAATCGATGGGATAGGAAAAATTAGTTGAGAAATAGGGGGAGGGAGACTCTCTTGATATACCAGATACGTTAATAAGTTTAAGGGAAGAGATAATAAGTTTTAAAGTAGACAATGAAAGGTTTATTGACGCATGGGAAAGGGTTGCGAAAAATCAAGAAAATCAAGCTGAGGTCAATGCATTTATTATTCAAAGTCTTTCAGATTTACATAAGCATTGAAAACTGGGGACCAATTATGGAGACCAAAAAGAAGAAACAACTAATGGCGTAGATGGAATCCGGTCTCAGAAAAGGTACAAGATGGACATGAATGATACATTAAATAGTGGCAGGCTCTTGGATACACCTAAGAGGAGGGTTAACACACATATATTTTATTCTATCTCTACTTCTTGGATACATCATCGCCATCACTGCTAGCAACATAGGAGGAGTGGGAATGAGTATTTGAAAGAGGAATTCAAGAAATTCAAGCCTCCAACCTTTGACGGTGAGATGACCAAATTAGAAGTTGTAGAAGCATGGCTACTTGGGATGAGAATTTTTTTTAGACTTTATTATTTTCAGAGAATATGAAATCCAAGATAGCTACATTCAGTCTTAAAGGAAAAATAGATATATGATGGAAAGATGTCAAGCATGTCAAGGGAATCAGGGAAGAGAAGCTAACTTGGGAATAATTTGGAAGACTCTTCAGAAAGAAGTACCTATTTGAAAGGTAATATGATGGAAAGGCCAAGGAATTCTATGAGCTCAAGATGGGTTCCATACCAAATGAATAATATACAACCATATTTCTAGAGTTTTTGAGATATTTTCCTTATCTCAAGGATGAGAAAGAAAATATCCAAAGGTTAATTAGTGGATTGCCATTATCATTCAAAGACCAGATGAATTTTGGTGAGCCTTAGTCATTGGAGAATGCTATCAAGAAGTTGAATCATTTCTATGAATAATCAACGCACAATCTTGATTTCAAGCATGACTGGAAGGATAGAAAGAAGACTAAAGGAAAATGGCCCAATAAGCGAGGAATATCTCAGGATGCAGATGAGAGGGAAAATATGGCCCTGCATAAGAATTCCAATGCAACAAATAAATTACATGGGTCTCATCCCATGGAGCAATGTAATAAAGACAATGGCAGAGAACCATTGAAGTGTTGGATTTGTGGTAGAGATCATTGCAAGAAGGATTGTCCATTGTATCAGTGTGGCGAGCCTTATATCTACAGTGCTCAAGAGGCATAGACAGTTTGGGATGTAGGTTAGAGCATTCACTGGATTTATGTAGTAGTTGATAATAGACAGGTAGACCACCAGACATCCATTATCAGGATGGAAGGTAAGCTTTGTGATGGATGTGTTTCTATTTTAATTGATCCATGGTTAAATTATAGCTATATTAGTCCTGATTTGATGGATCAGTGTCATTTGAATAAGGAAGTGCATTTATAATATTGGTTGGTATAGTTGGCTACAAGGACCAAGAGAAGAGTTCACCATTGGGTGAAGTCTTGTGGTTTTTAGCTTAGTGGCATGCCTACATAGAAAAACCTTAATTTACTTCCTTTGGGTGAATATATCATGATTTTGGGCATGGATTGGTTTTTTATTCATAGGACCAATTTAGATTTATATGAGAAGGATATTGAGTGCCTAGATGAGGATGGAGAAAATAGAGTCTCGCAGGGAAAAAAGAAGGCTACATTAGTGAGGATGGTTACAACCATGCAATCTAAGCACATATGAATGAAAGGTTTATTATTTGGAGTTCATGTTTCCAATGAAAAAGGGATGGATGATGAGGATGGTGAAGTACCAAGGAGGTATCCTATATTACATGAGTTTCAGGATGTGTTTCATGAAGATATTTGAGAGATTCCCCCTCATAGGGAGGTGTATTTTTCTATTAAGTTGATGCTAGGAGGAGAACTAGCATCTAAGGAACCTTACAGGATGAGCACTCTCGAGTTTCTGGAATTGAAGTTCAGCTTAAATAAATGTTTGATAAATGATACATAAGGCTAAGTGTATCTCCTTGGTATGCGTTAATGTTGTTTGTAAAGAAGAATGATGGTAATATCAAATTACAGGCAACTGAACAAGGTGACTATCAAGAATAGGTATTTATTGCCTCATATTGGTGATTTTTTTGATCATTTGAATGGATCAAAAATATTTTTGAAGGTTAATTTGAGATCAATATATCATTATGTGTGCATAAAATAAGAAAACATTTCTAAAACTACATTTTTCACAAGGTACGAGAACTATGATTTTGTGGTCATTCCTTTTGGTCTTACTAATGCTCCGACCACCTTGATGTGTATGATGAATAATGTGTTGCGTCCTTACTTGGATAAGTTTTTGATAGTATTTTTTGATGATATTATGGTATATTCAGAGAATTATGAAGAGCATGCAAAACACCTAGAAACAATATTGAGAATGTTGAGAGAGCATAAGTTGTATGCTAAGCTCACAATATTGAGATTGTTGAGAGAGCATAAGTTGTATGCTAAGCTCAACAATTGTAGCTTATTTTATTTTTAGATTCATTACTTGGGATATGTTGTTTCTAAGGAGGGTATAGTAGTGGATCCAAAAAATATTAAGGTTGTCTTGTAGTGGCCAGCTCCGAAGAATGTGAATGAGGTTAGATCATTCATGGGACTAACTGGTTATTATAGGAGGTTTAATAGGAATTTATCTAATATTGGTTATCATATCACATATTTGAGAGGAAAGGAAATAATTTTGAATGGATTTCTGAGTGTGCAACCAAATTTTATCAGTTGAAGCGGTTGCTTACCAATGCTTCATTTTTTAGGATTGTAGATCCTAACAAGGACTTTGTGATTCGTACATATGCCTACAAGGAAGGACTTGGTGGATTCCATATGTAGGAAGGGTAGGCGGTTTTATATTAATCAAATAATTTGAAAGAGAATGAGAAGAATTATGTGACTCATGGTATTGATTTGGAAACTATCATTCATGCATTGAAGATGTGGCGACATTATTTCCTTAGCAGGAAATTAATTTTAATGAGTGATCATAGTGGAATGCGGTACTTGTTTGACCAACCCAATTTGAATGCAAGGCAAGCTATATGCTTGGATACTCTCACTGAGTTTGACTTTAAAATCAGGTATATCAAAGTCAAGGAGACCCGGGTTGTGGATGCTCATAGTAGGAGAGTACATGTGAATCATATTTCAGCTATGATAACTTATGGGACATATTTGAGAGAGATCTTACATACAAGGAAACATGATGAGAGGTACAAACAACTAAAGAAGATATTGCAAAAAAAAGGTGAGGGTGATAAGGATGAGGAGCATCACCTCATAGCAGATGGCTTGGTTAGATTTAGGAGCAGGATCAATGTGTCTGATTGTAGTGAATTGAAGAAGCTTATCTTGATAGAGTTTCATGTTAATATATATTTAGGCCATCTAGGATACCGGAAGACCTTGATAGATATTAATAAGTTCAACTATTTTCCCAAATTGAAGAAAGAGGTGGATGATCTTGTTTCTAAGTGTTTGAATTGTCAACATGTGAAAGTTGATTGTAAGCATCCAACTAGTTTATTGCAGCCTATTATAATTCTGGAATGGAAATTGGAGGTTATTTCCATGGATTTCATTACAAAGTTTTCAAAGGACATCAAGGAAACATGAATTCATCATGGTTATGGTTGAAAGGTTGAGAAAGGTAGCTCACTTCTTTGCAATAAAGTCTTCCAATTCAGCTAGTTAAGTGGCTTATATCTTCATTAACGAGACAATGAGGTTGCATGGAGTGTAGAAATTTAATTTTGTATTCAATCTACTCATGAAATTTGATAAATAAAAAGACAAGAATACACTCTACCAATACATAGAAGTAAATTCATGATCGAGAACAACAATCAATAACATGCATCAAGATTCAACACGCATACACAAAGTTATATCTAGGGGAATGTAACTACTTGAAAGCCCTTACTCTATGTATTACATTAATCAAAGGATGTGGATTAATACAATATGCTTTTCTCAACAGTGATCTCAACCCACACCTATATCTTCTATCCTCTACCTGCTTGAATTAACTCGGCCAATGTAGAAAATCCACGTAGATTCAAACTACTAATTGTAATATGCTAAAACAATAGACTTGAATATACTCTATCAATTGTGGAAAACCAATTACGATTGTGAAATCATGAAGAATACAAGAGAAATAATTTCAATCACACATTACACAATGATTTATTGTGGAAATCCACAACTAAAAACCCCGCTATCTGTATATTTCATTACTCATAGAATATGATAAGATTACATTGCTTTTCTCAAGCCTGAGAAACCTCTACATTATCTCTATATGTCTCACTGCTTCCTAGACAGGAATAGGCCAATACTTAACCAAATTTTTACCTATCATGATCCCTATTTCCTTGCGATGTTTCTGTGGGTAATTAGGCCCTATTAATTAGTGAAATTCCCAATCAATAATATGCAATCCATTAGGGGTCTTCCTCTGACTGCATGCACCACCTGTATAATTTGGATTATTATGCAAATGATAGTACACTGCGCTTGAACTCGAATCTCAACTGGGTCTTTCTCAAAACTGACATGTGTGAGTTATTTATGGTTGAATTGTTAAATATCTGATTGTCACTAGATGTGGTTCAAGTCCAAGTTCCACTCTTTGACCTCTCACTAGTTCCTTCATGAATTGGAGTTAGTTAAACTGAAATTAACTCAAATAAAATGAGTTAATTAATTACAACTCAAAATAAACTCAATTAGGGCTCCTATAATGTAGGAGACACTCTACATGCCTCTAGTTAGATCCTCAACTCGACTCAACTAAACCAACTAAGTCCATTTAACTTAGTTAACTCGTACAAGTTTCCATGAGATGTGGAATTGAATTACAATTTTATTCTAATTTAGTCCAAGGGGAAATTAAATTAGAATATTTTCTTGTTGCCATTTTCAACACTCCCTCTCAATAAGAAAGGGATTATCTGATACCTGATCCTACCTCTATAGAGCTCGAATTTTCCTCTTGACAGTGCCTTCATCAAGATGTTGGCATCTTGTTCCTCTGTAGGAATGTACTCTAACATCATGATCTGCCTCTACACACAATCTTTGAGATGGTGGTACCAAATGTCGATATGCTTGGACCTATCATGAAAAACTGGATTACTCGAGAGTTTGATGCAACTCTAGGTATCACAGTAAATTATTGTAGAATCCTTCTACTAACCAAACAACCCAACAAGGATCTTCCTCATACAGATAGGCACACAAGTTGCTTGACTAGTAGCCATGTACTCTGATTCTACTGCACTTAGTGCAACTTGTTGATTAGTAGTTGTCATTGATGTAAACCCAAGTAGCACCAGGGGCTACCTCGATCTTGCATGGGAATTTTGACTTGAAAAATTACTCTATTATGAGTCAAGTATATTTTGGATAGTTTCTACTTGTCAATATGTTTCCGTTGATATATGGCACACCACGTAATTATTCACGGTTTGAGAGATATTCATGTTTGAAGTTAGTAACCCCAGTTAGTTGAATTACGGGGTATCGCAGGGAAGTCAGGAAAGATAATAAGCTCTAATGTCATGAAAAATCTTATGAAGAAATAACAATGAGGCGTAATTGTAAAATTATGCTCACTAGAAGTTCCAACATCAAAATCATCTATTTCTCCAGATCTCTAAAAAGTCTTGAACAATCATTCCAAGGTGTTTGAAACTCCCAAAGGATTCCCACTTATTCGTGATCATGATCATGCTATTCATTTGATTCTAGGAAGTGTTCCTCTAAACATCGGGCCTTACAGATATCCTTATGTCGAAAAGAGTGAAATTAAACGTATGATTGCAGAAATGTTAGAGGTTGGTATAATTCAACCTAGTCAAAGTTCTTTCTCTGCTCCAGTACTATTGGTGCACAAGAAGGATGGATCATGGTGCATGTGTCTGGATTATAGGGAGCTCAATAATCTCACTATTAAAGATAAATTTCCCATTCATGTGATTGATGAATTATTAGATGAATTACATGGAGAAATTTATTTTACCAAGTTGGATCTTCATTTAGGATATCATCAAATTAGAATGAAGACTGAAGATATTCCAAAAACAACATTTCGAACTCATGAGGGTCATTATGAATTTTTTTTCATGCCTTTTGGCCTTACCAATGCACCTTCTACATTTCAAGGGTTGATGAATTCCATTTTTAAACCTTTCCTTAGAAAATTTGTGTTATTATTTTTCGATGATATACTAATCTACAATAGATCTTGGAAGGATCATGTTCAACATGTTGACAGGGTGCTCAAATTATTGGAGGAGAAACAAATATATGCAAAAAAATCCAAATGTTTATTTTGAGTACAAGAGGTGGAATATCTGGGTCATATTGTATTTCAGGAGGGTTTTAAGGTAGACCCTAACAAAATTAAATCCATTAAGGAATGGAGAGTCCCCACAACCATAAAGCACTTTCGAGGATTTCTCGGGTTAACAGGGTATTATCACAAGTTTGTTAATAATTATGGGAGAATAACATCACCGCTAACAACATTATTGGAGAAATATGCATTTTCATGGACTCCTAAAGCAACTAAGGCCTTTGAACATCTTAAAGAGGAAATGTGCCTAGCACCGGTATTAGCTATGCCAGACTTCAAAAAAACCTTTATTATGGAATGTGATGCCTCAGGAAATGGAATTGGTGTTGTTTTAATGCAAGAAGGAAGACCAATTTATTTTGAATGTCATCCAATCAAATGAAAGTACTTACAGAAAGCTATTTATGAGAAGGAAATGTTGGAATTACTACATGCATTAAAGAAATGGTGACCTTACCTAATGGGAAGATACTTCAAGGTAAAAAAAAATCATGATAGTCTTAAATACTTTTTGGAACAAATACTATCTTCGAAAGAGCAGCAAAAATGGGTCCAAAAAATGTTGGGTTATGACTTTGAAAACATCTACAAAAAAGGGAAGCTAAATGTTGTTGCAGATGCACTCTCAGGAAAGGATGAGGAGGTAGAAGCATTGATTTGTGCCATTTCTATTATCCAACCAGATTAGATAACCGAAGCAAGGGAGGAATGGAAGAATGATGAAAAAGTTTGGACACTCATTCAAAAGTTGCAGCAAGATCCCAGTACATTTGATACATTTAGTTGGAAAATTTATTCCTTATGGTACAAAGATGGCTTATATATTTGTAAGAATTCCCAACTAAAACAAAATATTCTTTTGGAATTGCACACATCTCCCATTGGAGGACACTCATGATTTTTAAAAACTTACCACAATGTGAAGAAAGAAACTTTTTGGGATGGCCTTAAATCTGATATTGAAAATTTTGTGGCAGAATGTTTGGTTTGCTGGTAAAATAAAGTTGAGACAATTAAGACCCTAGGTATGTTACAACCTTTACCCATTCAAAGTTAATGTTGGGAGGAGGTTTCAATGGATTTTATCACAGGTTTACCTAAGTCCGAAGGAAAGAGTGTCATCATGGTGGTAGCTGATAGACTTAACAAGTATGCAAACTTTTGTTCATTATCTCATGCATTTAAACAAAGTATAGTTTCTACTGCATTTATGGAAACAATTCAAAAGCTACATGGAAACCCAAATATTATTGTAAGCGACAGAGATCCCATTTTCACTAGAAATTTTGGAGGAAATTATTTTCTTGTTTGTGTACTCAACTAGCCCATAGCTCATCTTATGATCCTCAATTCGATGGGAAAATTGAGATAGTGAGAAAATGTTTGGAAGGATATCTTCATTGTTTTGTATTTGATAAACAAACACAATGGGTCAAGTGGTTACCTTTGGTTGAATGGTGGTATAACACTTCCTTCCATATTGTCACAAAAATGACCCCATTTATGGCACTTTATGGATATCATCCACCGTCCATCACAACATCTTTAAGAGAAAATTATAAGGTTCAAGCAGTGGAATATCACATCGAGCATCAACAACAAGTTCTCTAACTGTTAAAGGATAACCTAAATTTGGCACAAAATCGTATGAAACAACAGTCATATCAATATCGCAGCGAGAGAAGTTTTGATGTAGGAGATTGGGTATTTTTACGGCTACAACCATACAAACAAATGTCACTCAAGCAAGCTAAGAATGATAATAAATTATTGCCAAAGTAATATGGTCCTTACAAGGTATTGCAAAATATCATTACTATGGCATACAAATTGGGTCTTCCTACTTCTTCTCAAGTGCACCCAATTTTCCATGTTTCATGCTTAAAAAAGGTTATAGGTGACAAAATTCCAGTTCAAACAATATTTCCAAAACTTGATGAGGAAGGAAAAATTATATTGGAACCTGAAGCAGTCACGGAAACAAGAACTCGACAGCTACGAAATTGATCAATTTCAAAGTATCTCATCAAGTGGAAGAACTTACCCACTCAATATTCCACATGGGAGGATGAGAATTTTATACAAAGCATCCGGAGCTACTCAAGCGTTGAGGCAAACACTTTTTTTAAGGAGAGGGGAATTTTAGGTCCCTATATTACTAGTGTAGTCCCTTATTGTTGTAGTGTAGCCCCCTTACTGTTATTTTTGTACCCCTGTAGTCGCCATATTGTTAGTATTGTGCCCCATAAAACCCCACTATTACTATTGTTGGCCCTTAGATTATTATTGTTAGGTCGGCTAGGATTATATTGTGACCCCATGGACTCATATATATAGAAAGGAGGTTTTATCATTTGAATCATCCAAGAATTGTTAATTTATGTAATGTAAAAGAGGTTTCCCCCTCGAAGTGGCTGATTTCTAATCCATTGATCTCTCTTTTCTTCTACTTTTGGAGCTAGTTTCATAACATTTGGTATCAGAGCTTTGGATTCTACGGTTTCGCTGCTTCAAATAGGTCATTGTAGCATTTAAAAAACTAAGATGATAAAACTGAGTTCATTCAATTTAAAAAACTAATCATATATACAGTGTGAGGACTACTTTCAAAAATTTGATGGAACAAAGTTAATGCCATTTAAACAACATCATATATACAGTGTGAGCAACGGCAATGAAAACACCAGTTTGTATCTACGACAATTCCAAGATGGAAATTTTGGGACTGCCAATCCATTTGAAACATTATTACAACATCTCTTTCATGAATATGTGTAAGGAGGTGCAAGAAGGTTTTCGGCCTACCAAGGAGGTTAATCGTTGGTTGTAGACGATGGAGAAGGAAGAACGGGTGTGGAAGGTGCCCGGCCTATATGTTAAGAAGAGGAATTTGATGGGCATATATATATGTACAGTATTCATATAGTAAGGGTAGGTACTTGTTATTCATATTAATAGGCTGATAGTCTGAAAGAGCGAAAGAAAATAATATTTTGTTGAATTAGTTGAATGCCATAAGTGGAAAGCATAATTTTCCTAGTATAAGTAAAGAAAAAGGTGTAAAACATTGATCAAATGTAAAAAATACTACAAGGATAGCAAGTTGTGGAGGAGTAGCATTTTATTTATTTGAAAAAGAATAACATATTGAAATTCAAACGAGATTTGAAACAAATATTTGTAAAACAAAGGAACTACGTTTCCTCACATCAAGATGGAAGTATAGAGGTGATGGCATAGTGTAGATGGTGGATGGACAGAAAAGTGAAAATCGTGCTTAGGACCGTGTGAGATATTTGAGGTGAAAATTAACTTAGTGGAGAAGAATAAAAAGGCATTGGATGCAGCTATGACATTGTAGTTGCTTGTTAAGTCTTTGAAGTTAATATGGGCTCTCCTTGTTGCCTACGTTTGATGTAAGCAATGAATTGCATGTGGGAGTAGCAGCTAAAGGAAAATGTTGGGGAGATGCGAAGGTCCATCAAGGGTCTGACTTTAGAGATTACAGTGAATTCTGAGCCTTGTCGGTCTGTGTTTCCAATGTCCAATGTGGCCTTTGGTAATGCCATTCCTTGCGATTTATGGATTTTCAAGCCCCATGCCATTCGAAGCGAATTTGGTGACGGGAGCCTCATGTTATTGGTGGGAGTGGAACATAACTTAGGTTGAAGGTATTCCATGGTGGGCCTTTGTATTGGAAGAATTCAACAACAATAAATGATGGAAATTCAGGGGGTTTTGATCAAGGTGCATAGAAAATGGATTTTTTTTTTCTAATGGCTCCATTGACAAGACCTAGTTCAACGCACAAGTTGCATGTGAAGAAAGCTTTTTGTTCGGTGGAAATAAGAACTTTTGCATCCAGTTTTTCATCTTCATCTTATGTACCAAGAGGATGGTGGTTCCTTCTCTCTGCGTAGCAACATGAAATTGGCATGTTTATTTTTTTCAATGTCTGTTTGTTATGCAATGCGAAAGCTAAGTTGGTTGGATATTGGTGCATTGCATTATTGAATGCATGTTGTTCATACATTGACATAAAGGAATTTTTCCTTGACACGAGAAGGTTCCAATTATTGATAGTAGGTGTTGAAATTATGAGATTTGCAAGAATTTGACGAAACACAATCTGTTCGGGGTCAATCCCTTGTTGACGGAAGATGGTAGAAAGTGTGATGATTATGCCAAAGCTGTGCCAAAGGGAATTTCCGCATGAATTTATGACATACATGGGGATGTCCTTTAGAAGAGGTAGTTGCCCTAGATCACCAACGAGAATGATAGATCGATTGCTGAAAGGCATATTTGCAATATCAAGGGAATACCTCCCTTAATCGATTGTCTATGTGTGAAATAATTTCAGGCCCAATAAAGCTTATATCATTGATTAAAATGTATTTGAAATGACAGAGTTGTTCCTGGAGATGCAAAAGTGGTTGGCCATCAAGAAGATGCATTGAAACCAAAGGAATGTGGAGGGCAGAATGGATTGTAAGTGCATTTATGTTAAATGCCGCAACAACTGTTGGAGTGAGTAGGAGCAATGGGCTTGCATTGGGAGTGGATTCGGCAAGAAATGTTTATTTTAGGAAATCAATTAAGGAAGACTTCCCCATGCCATTAGTACCTTGGATGGGAATTCTAAGTGGAGGAATGGAAGAAGTGGTCCTGAAGTGGGTGAGGATAATGTCGAGAGCTATTTTTTGGGTGTGTGACAAGGATTCAAGGTAGCGAGGAATTAGAGACGGGGTGGAATTGATTTGGGTGGATGAGCGATTGAATTCTATGAAATATACGGTTGTTTCTTGCAAAGTGGAAGGGATATTAGTATGGGCCCAATTGTCGTTTGATTCAAAGTCGCGATGGCCAAGCATGTCAAGGTCATCAATTTCCATGTTGTTCCCAGGGTGTAGTTGAGAAAGGAATTGCCATTCATCCATGTCTACAGAAGCAGTGGGGGTGGGCATTGTGTTAGTGTATTTGTCATCAGAGCAAGTGGAAAGAGGGTCTTCAGGGGCACAATGAACATGCCATGGAACATATGCATGTTTTTTGTGTTCCCAATGTGAAATTATTTCTTCATCAGTGGAGCCAATGTCCATTGGGAGTGTGCGAAAATGGTGTTGAGCCTCCATTTTTTCTAGATTTTTATAATTTTGTTGAATAACTCTTGTGCCTGCACCAGGTGTTTATAGCCATTATTATCCTTTTTATGCATTATTGGGCTAATATATATAGTCACTTAGAGGTAACAAGTTATGGATCCATGAATTCTTCTTTGTTTAATGATTTGAAGGTATTTGGTGTCAAAACATCGCTAATAGCAAGCTCTCCTTGTGGTAGGTGTATATTTATTGTTCCATCAATCAAATTTGTGTTCCATCTATTCAGTTCTTGTACCGATAGTGAAAATCTCGTTCTCACCTCCACAATTTTCATACTTCCGGATGTCATGATGGAAAACGAGCATATGGGTTTTGAGGGGTAGATGGTTGATGTGCTGATATGTTCCCTTGATCGAACCCAGGTATTCCAAATAATGCGTGGAGTCAAAATCAAAGTACTATGTCAATCTGCCTTTGATAAGTCACAAATGTTGTTAACAATGCTCTGGAAAATACTTCAGGGTTCGATACCAGTGTTTGTATTTATGGGAAACTGCAGATCAATTCAAATCCATCCAGTCATCGTATCTCCTTATTTTGGTTCAGAATGGTTTATAACTCTAAAATTATATGTTGTGTAACGATGGAATCTGAATAGATGGGAGGCAGTGTTGCTATAAGTATGAAAGTTTTATACTGTATGGGAGATTCAAAATTATATTTTGTAAATTTTATATTTGTAGACAGGTCGATTTCACTGTGTAGGAAGGGAGAAGCATGTGTGCCCAGTGGGATGATCCCCAGAAGGGACCACTGGAGCTCAACTCTGCATTGTTCAAAACTTATGTAACAAGACTTCAGTAATAATATGATCTCATATTTGATTTTATGTTTACAATTCTTTTTGAATCTTCTGGTGCTGTGATTTAGCTACTGCAAGGGCAAAGAGATGGGTGGTTCGGGCCCACCATCCAATCTGTTGCCCCAAACCTCTTAGAATTCTAAAATGCATTTTATTTCAGCTGCATGGTGTGAGTTTGACTTAAGATAACTGATCTGAAAGGGCTGTATTAGTTTGTTGTGCTAAGTGTCTTTTTAGTTATAAAACATGTACATATTTGTCTCCATTTGTTTTCTTAAGGATTGAGGAATTTAACCATGAAACATAAATGAAATTGTCAATTTTAAGCATGTAAATAAACCTAAATAACACTGAACAACAATGTGTAATAGAGAAATAAAACCACACATAATATTTACATAGCAAGCATGATGAAGCAGCTCACCCCTCCTGGACTACATCTGTGGGTCCAACTCCCAATGGCATGTCCATCTTTCATTATGGTCAAAATTTTGCAAACACATGTTTTTACTAGCCTCCAATGGTTGTTTCTTCTACACCAATGGCTCCATAATGCTCAAATTACTCTAGTTAGACTCTTGTTTCACCCAAATTGGTAGAATATTGACCCGGATAGGCTTTTTCCCAATGTCCCCTACAAAACCTCCACTAAATTTGGAGGACTGTAGTTAAAATAGCAAAAAAATTCGAAAATGGAGGAGCGTTATACATCCTGCCAAGCATAATTGTCAGAGAGTTAACTGTTATGGTTAGGGGATGGGGTGGCCACATCCTGACCCCCCAAACCTCACGGTTTTTAAACCTCTGCATTAAAATGTTGGCGCGGAACTGGCGGTGTAATAAAAGGTAACTGCACACATGTGATAAGGTGTAAGGGTTATCCGTTAGAGTTAACGGTTCTCAAACCATCGACTTTGTAATAAATGTTGTGGTTATAACATATATCATGTGACCAATCAATGGGGCAATCGGTGGGTTGGGACCACTGGCAGTCCCCAACCCCCACTTGCAACATTAACAAGCCATATATATAACATTTGACCCTTAAGGTTTAAGTCACACACGCAGCGAAGTTGGTGGAGTTCTTTGCTGGCATGTCGGAGGTCGCGGTATTGAACCCCCCGGACCTATACCAAATTTTAAACCACCATACAGGGGACACGTGGCAGCCTCAGGGTTGGCCATGTGTCACCCAACCATTGGAAAAAAAATCCTTCGTACAACCAAATCCAATGATCTAGAATGTGCCACATGTCAAGATCTCATTGGAATAGAGAAAACAAAATATTCTCAGAATATTCTCCTTTTTGCTAACTGTACACCTGCATGCTGACTGGGCATCCCAGTCAAACCTGTCATAATTTTAGTTGTTTGGGAAATCGATCAGAACACGATATCTCCCTCATATGACATCGGTTTTCGAACCATTCACAACGTCGGAATCAAAACGACGAGATCTACCCAGTCATTCAGGTTTAGTATAGTTTTGAGCACTTTCAAATTTGAGAAAAAATCATGAACTCCTGATCACACCTCCCCATTGGGAAGCTCTTGGACCCCAAAAGACTTTGATTACCTATTCAGTAGATGAGGGTACAACTCCCTCACCTCTCTAACTTCCATCCACTTTGCCTTGCTTGGCTTACTGCCTTTGATCCCAACTCGAAGGTAGTCAACACTTCCCCTCTTAGATGCTCTTGTCCTCCTGTCAATAATGGTATCTTCCTTAAGCTCATCCAGAAATTCTGGCAAGAAATCTTCAATAGAAGGTAGTTGAACATCACTTCCTTGATCATCGATCAAAGGTGGCTCATACAAATGTAAGTTTTCAACATTAACAACTAAATACATTTGCATATATGAAGGCAGGTCAAGTTGAAATGCATTGTTACCAACTTGCTTTATGATCTTGAATGGACCATAGCGATTGAGCTTGAGATTTTTACCTTCACCTTGCATCCTTTCTTTGCTTATGTGCAACCATACCTCATGTCCTTCTTGAAACTTGTGATCAACTCTATGTTTGTCATGCCTCTCCTTTTATTTTCTTTGAATCTTCTCAACTTGTTCTTGAACTTGTTGGTGAATAATCTAAATTTTCTCAATGAACTTTCGAGCCTTGTCAATATCACTATGCCCATCAATTGCAACATCCTTCTTGAAGATGAAGTCTAATGGCAATTTCGATAAATACCCAAAGCATGCTTCAAAAGGTGAAGTATTTGTAGAAGAGTGCTTTGCCCGGTTGTAAGCATGTTGAATGTAATGAATTTGTTCATCCCACAACTTGGGATGTTTATTGCAATATCCTCTCAATAGATGCACAACAGTTTTGTTCACCACCTCGGTTTGGTCATTAGTTTGCGGATGAAAAGCAGTACTCTTTTTCAACTTTGTGTCCATCATCTTCCAAATATTGGACCAAAAATTCCCAATGAACCTGGAATCCCTGTCACTAACAATAGAAGTTGGAAATCCATAATGAATCCATACAGGTTGAAAATAAAGTTTAGTAGTTTGTTCAGTATTAATGGTTTTCTTTCATGGCATAAGTATACACATTTTATTGAATCTATCCACAACTACATAAAGATAATCATGTTGTTTTCTTGACATAGGTAGACCCCCAACAAAGTCAATGGAGACACTCTCCCATGGCCTTGATGGTACCAGTAGTGGTGTGTAAAAACCAAGCTTCCTATTGCTAGGCTTGCTTATTGCACACATAGCACAATCTCTTATAAAACATGACACACTGTCTATCATGTGAGGCCAATAGCAATACCTCTGTAAATGCACCACTATTTTTCTTACCCCAAAGTGTCCAGAAATAAGAGACGAATGAGCCTCTCTCATAACACTTAGCCTCTCTCCTTGTGGTATACACAACTTGCCCAAATGAAACAACAATTTTTTATGAATGTGATAATCATTTTCCTCAACTTGATTCCATTCACTCAAACTAGCATACACATCTTGAAAATCAACATCATGTGCATATTGTTCTGTGTAACTCTCATGTACAATAGAATCATTTTTAAGTAAAGTAGAAGCACTTATAATTGGCCTTGAAAGCATATCAACAACTTTATTGAAAATACCTTTCTTGTACCTTATAACCAAGTGAAACTATTAAAGGAAACCCATCCATCTGAAATGTTGTGATTGCTGCAATTTTGTTTGTGACTGCAAGTACTATAATGGTTGGTGATCGGTATGTATAATCGTCTCTTTACCCATCAAGTAGTGTTTCCACTTCTTGATGCTTTGTACAAACACATATAGCTCTTTTTCATATGTAGGATAATTAGTTACAACACCATTGAATGTTTCAGAATGAAAAGCGATAGGCTTACCATGCTGCAAAAGAACTGCACCCATGGCATAATCACTAGCATCAGTTTGCATCTCAAATGGTTGTCTCAAATTTGGTAATGAAAGGATTGGAGTTGAACTGATCTTGTCTTTTAAAGCTTCAAAATCTTGATGCTGTTTGCCTCCCCATTGGAAGCCTTTCTTCACACTTGTCACTGCATGCATAGGAGCTACTATGGCAAAAAATTTAGCAATAAAATTTCTCCAATACTGAGCTGCGCCTAAGAAACTTCTTACCTCGGTTACTATTTTGGGAGTGGGCCAATTCACAATGGCTTCCACTTTAGAAGGATCAATTCTCAACTCTCCTCCTCCTACAATGTGTCCCAAATAAACCAAAGAAGTCTTTCCAAACTCACACTTTGACATTTTAAGAAATAATTTCTCTTTCTTCAAAACATAAAGACATGTTCTTCTCTTGTTTTGCTGAAAATTAGTATATCATCTAAATACACAATCACAAATTCATCAAGAAATGGATGAAAAAAATTATCCATAACACGCATGAAATTTTTTGATGCATTACACAAACCAAATGGCATAACCAACCACTCAAAGAGTCCTTGTTTGGTTTTGAATGCAGTCTTCCATATATCACTTTCTGCAATTATTACTTGATGATATCCACTTCGTAAATCTAACTTAGTGAAAAAAATTTCTTCTTTCAGCTAATCAAGAAAATAATTTATCCTTGGGAGTGGGTATCGATTCTTTACCGTTATCTTGTTCAAAGCTCTGAAGTCTACAGACATGCACCAAGTCCCATATTTCTTTGGAATCAATACTATGGGTGAACCGCATGGCGAAGTTATTGGCCTTATGAGTCCCTTCTCCAACATGTCCTTGATTTTCCTCTTACTTTCACAATTCTCCATTATCGACATGCAATACATGCTAATGTTTGGAGGAGGACAACCTTGCTGCAACTGAATCTCATGTTGAATCTCCCTTTTTGGAGGCAATCCTGTTGGCTCCTGAAACATCTCATGATGTGCATCAACTACATCATATAAATCTGATTTCAACTTAGGATCACAATCCTCAAATGATTCATGATTAGCATCAGCTTTAGGCTTAATCATTAGAAGAACAAAATTCTTACTTGAATTTACCAGCCCCTTTACCTGTCCCACATTTACCATAGAAATATTTGTCTTCTTGCGATGTGCTCTAACAATGTACTCCTTGCCATATTTGAATAAATGGTATTTTTTCTCATGGTGATGGAAGATCACTTTCCTGTCATACAAGTAAGGACTTCCCAACAAAATATCTGTAATATCAAGTGGAACCACATCTAATTCAACTGTGTCAACAAAATGTGCAGTTATTGCAAACTAAAATATGCACTTCTTTGAAACCTGTAAATTTGCATCCTTACAAATCTGCCCAAGTGGATATGGTTTTGGATGTGGAATGGTCTCAAGATTAAGTTTCTTGACCAAGTCTTCAGATATTAAGTTTGCTTGTGACCCACTGTCAAACAATGTGTCAATCTTGGTATATGTTTGGGTATGACCCTCACATGAAACAGTTCAATTCTCTCTTCTTCATTTGGAGCTTGTATGTGACAGTTTGATGTACTAGTACTGGGTTTAGTTTTAATTTCTTTCCTCTTCATGTTCTTCAATCCCATGGCTGTAATTTTAGATTCATCACCTGAATCCTCTCCTAAATCATATTGAGTTGTAGCTGCAATTTTCTGTTTCCCTTTGTTGTTCTGATGTTTGGGCCTCTTTTCAGGATGTAATTTCCAACAATTATTTTCATCATGGCCTTCTCTTGAAAAATGTTTACAGACCACTTTTTCTCCCTCTTTCTTGACAGGTGCATTCTTTTTTCCTTTACCTTTTGAGGTCTTCTCTTTTTTTTCCCCTTAAAAGGTTTGTTTCTACCCTCATCAACAATGTTTTTCCCTCTAGCTTCTAGACGTGTGGCTTGAACACATACCTCATCTAGACTTGTGGGGTTAAACATGAGAATAGTATGTATTAGGTAGCTATGTAAGCCTCCTATGTACTTGAGAAAATTATCTTGGCTCTGCAAGTCTACCCCTAATAAGAGAGCTCTTCTCCTAAATTCTTGGGTGTAAACTTGCACATTCTGTCCTTTCAATTGTCTAAAGTTTTTCTAGTTCATTATGGATTTCTACACATGATCTAATTGATAAAAATGTTGTTTTATTGCATTAATGAAATAAGTGCATGATAGGATAATCTTACCATGCTTCTTGATCTCCTCCTTTGTCTTGGCTTCCCACCAAACAAGTGTTGCACCTTCCATTCTCAATGAAGCTAATTGGATTTTGGTATCATCATCATGAAGGTTCTGAATTCTCAAATATACCTCTAATTGCCTAATCCAATTATCAAGATTTTCTACATTGACTTCACCATTGAACATTGGCAATTCAAACTTAACATCACGTTTTATAAAATGACTTTTAAATGTGTTATTTGACTTGTGTGGCTGATGTACTGAAGATGAAGTAAAAGATGATGATGATGAGGGTGAGGATGGTGAATTTCCACTACCTCCATTTCCTCCATTGCCCTTCTTTGATTTGTCTTCATCATTTTAACCTCCTAATGATCCCTGTCCTTCCTTGTGATCTGGATCCTTCTCCTTCTAGTTTCTCATCCCTTTCTTGATAAAGGATTCTCACCATCTTAGTAATGTCAAGGAATTCTTTCTTGAACACTCTTTCTTCATCTTTGGGATCCACCTCTTCATGGATTTCTTCTTCAACTGGAGGCATGCTTAATGTTGCTTCTGCTTCGTTAGGAGGTGAAATAGGTGGTGGAGAATGTGGCAATATTTCCCTCCTTTGTTGTGGCTTACTTTGAGACCCTCTTTCTTCCACCAATTTTCCTTCTCCTCTCTTTAGCTTGAGCCTAGTAAGCATGTGAAAAATTGCAAACAGTTAAAAAAATATTTGCACACAACAGCACTAGAGAATAAAATTTATCTCTGATACCAACCTGATATGAAAGGACTGTATTAGTTTGATGTGCTAAGTTTCTTTTCAGTTATAAAACATGTACATATTTGTCTCCATTTTATTACTTAAGGATTGAGGAATTTAACCATGAAACATAAATGAAATTGTCAAATTTAAGCTTGTAAATAAGCCTAAATAACATTGAACAATAGTGTATAACAGAGAAATAAAACCACACATAATATTTACACAATAGGCATGATGAAGCAGTTCACCCCTCCTGTGCTACATCTGTTGGTCCAGCTCCCAATGGCATATCCATCTTTCATTATGCTCAAAATTTTGCAAATACATGTGTTTACTAGCCTCCAATGGCTGTTTTCTTTGCACCAATGGCTCCATAATGATCAAATTATTCTAGGTAGACTCTTGTTTCATCCAAATTGGTCGAAAATTGACCTGGCTAGGCTTTTTCCCAATGTCCCCTACAAAACCTCCATTAAATTTGGAGGACTGTAATTAAAATAGCAACAAACTCCGAAAATGGAGGAGCGCTATAAATCCTGCCAAGCGTAACCATCAGAGAGTTAACTGTTATGGTTAGGGGAGGGGGTGGCCACATGCCGACCTCCCAAACCCCGCGGTTTTTAAACCTTCACATTAAGATGTTGGCGCGAAACTGCGGTGTAATAAAAGGTGACTACGTGCATGTGATAAGGTGTAAGGGTTATCCGCCGGACTTAACGGTTCTATAACCATTGGCTTTGTAATAAATGTTGTAGTTATAACATATATCATGTGAAAAATCTACGAGGCAACTGGCCATCCCCAACCGCTGCTTGCAACATTAACAAACCATATATATAACATGTGACCCTTAAGGGTTAAGTCACACACGTAGTGGAGTTGGTGGAGTTCCTTGCGGGCACGCTAGAGGTCACGAGGTTGAACCCCATGGACCTATACCAAAATTTTAAACCACCATACAGGGTACACGTGGCAGCCTCAGGGTTGGCCATGTGTCACCCAACCATTGGACCAAAAATCCTTCGTACAACCAAATCCAATGATCCATAATGTGCCATGTGTCAAGATCTCATTGGCATAGATAAAATGGAATATTCTCATAATATTCTCCTTTTTGCTGACTATACACCTACATGCTGATAGGGCATCCCAATCAAACTTGTAGCAATTTTAGATGTTTAGGAGATTGATCAGAGCGTATATCTCCCTCATATGACATCAATTTTTTGAACCGTTCACGACACCAGAATCAGAACGGTGAGATCTACCCAGTCGCTCAGGTTCGGTACAGTTTTGAGACTTTCATTTTTGAGCAAAATTCATGAACTCATGATCAATAACTCTACAATTTGAATTCACAACTCTTATTTTCGGTCATTTGATTTTCATTTTCATTCCATAATTCCTTTCTTGTTGTTTTGGGTATGATGTCATTATTCTCTTGGAATTTATTTTCATGAAGGTTGAGCTAAGGTAGGCAGAGGATAGATGGTGAATGATTCACTACATCTCTTACTTTCATTATAAATTAAGTGTGATGCTTACCCTGGTTTCATTTGTTCCTTACAAGAATATAATGGCTTATTAAGGATTCTGATTTAACACATACCGTTTGAGCATTCATGACTTCCTTAAAACTATTATTTGAAAGGTGAAATTGATTCCTGTACTTTGAAGAAAAACATTCATTTTTGAAATCTCAATAAACAAATGCCAGGATCAACATAAGGTGAAGTTTTGAATCTTGTTTTATTGTCAAGTAAAGTGTTCACATAATTCTTAAGATGTCTTGAAGTTAACAGCTATGATTTTTATTCCTTTCATCATAATTAAATGTTGCACACATCATATAGAATATTTTTGGGTTGAAGAAAAAGAGCTTAATGATTTTATAAGATCGGGGTGAGCTTGGAAGCAACATATGTATTTATCTTATTTCTATTGCACACTTTGCGTTGAATTATTTCTAGAGAAGCGGTGAATATATAATTTAGATTTCTTCTAAAAGCATTCATTATTTTCCTTAGATTAATTTGAATTAAGTGGATTTATGTTTTAGTCATTCTTTCCTTCTCTGCATCACTTTAAAAGGCTTTTGCATTCTTTATTTACTGAATGGTTTGTCAATTTGAATGGGACCTACTTTCCCTTGTCCCCTTGAATACTGAGGAAAAATTTCTGCAAGAGTCAACTCAACCCAGAAGCGGAGCCAGAAGTAGATTCCTAGTGTGTTCACTTTTCTTTGAAGAGTGTTGTTCCTTTTTTCTAAATGATGCCCTTTTAAATTTCTTGCAAGAGCCTGATTTTTATTTGATAGATCCCTGAGGTCATATTCTGGCATTTACTGTGCTACGCCTCTAAGTTTACTAACTCAAATTGACAATTTAAATTTTGGTGTAAATCTTGCATTTATACTGCCCAAAATTTTGGTGTTGCTTCTGAGGAGGAGTTGTAGGATATGGCCTCACGATTTTTCATGCTTTTCCCTTTCCTTCATAATTGAAATTTTAGATTAACGAGATTCCCTTTCCTTGTTGAAGCATACTGAATGATATTGCTAGAGAACTCACAAGCCAGGTTTTCCTTACTGCAAGTGAGTTTTTCCTTTACTACAAAGTGTGATTTTTTTCCTTTACAACAATTGAGTTTTTCCTTTACTACAAAGTGTGATGCCTGATTTGTTTCATTTACAAAAATTGAGCTTTTTCTGAAAAGTGTGATGCTTGATTTACTGCAATTGAGTTTTCAAGAGTGATTTTATTTACTACAAAGTGTGATACTGGGTTGCTTTCTTTACTGCAATTGAGATTATTTAATTTATTTTTGCAAGTGTGATTTTCTTAGTCTAAAATCTTGGTTTGTTTTTTTAACTACAATTTATATTTTGAGTTAGTATGTTTCTACTTTTTTCCTGGTGCTAAAAGAACCCCCTGTTCTCAATCCAGGTGTTGACAAGACTTTCCAGCTAGCACAAAAATTCCAGGAAGTGTGATGTTGTTCCAAGAATTATCTCAAATCTTAGTGAAAGTTGGGATCTCGACTTCACAGAAAGAACACATTTTGACATCAATCAGAGATAGGTCTACTCCTCTAGAAGAAAATACTCATGAAAGTCCAGAAAAATCGCCTCGGGAAGATGAGAAGCTATGGATAATGCTTGATGAGGAGAATCCATCATAAGAAGAGATTGAAGAACATCCACCTGATTAGGCCTGCACTTTAGAGGATAAAAAAAAAATGTGGAGGATTTGCATGATGCACCAGATGTTTCCTATAAATGAAATGACCAAGAGTATATAGATCCCATAGAATATTAGTTTCAAATGATTGTCAGTATCCACTGCTCCTTTATCATTCGACAATTTGTAGCATCACATTAGTTAATGCAAATCGTTCCTCATGCTTTGGCATTTTATCGAATAATATTTTCAAATTTGAACAATAGTAGGATTATCCTCTTGTTGCGTACATATATGCATTGGAAGTACTCCCATACTTAAAAGGGAGTCTTCCACTTCTTAGGGTATAAATTTGAGAATGGTAGTTGAGTTAGACCTAGATATCACAAAGGCCCAACAAGAAAGGTTGTTGTAGTTAAGTGGTTTGGATGAGTTCAGAATGCAGGCACTCCTTCACATAGGGGAAATTCAGTTGCAAAGGAAGGTTTGGCTTCAAGAAGGAGATTGTGTTTTTGTCTATGACTCAAGGTTCGAGGAATTCAAAGGAAAATTAATGGAAATATGGTTGGGACCTTACCAAGTGGAAAACTTCTATGATAATGGTGATGTTCAGATTAGAATCATAGATAAGGAGGGGATCCCCCTGCTTGTCAATGGTTATAGGTTCAAAGTGTACAAAAGCCCCTGTCTAGGGTTGAGTTTATTAATTCCATAAACATGTAGGTGTATGCCATTAGAAGCTCCATAGTTTCCAGTGCCTCCCCTTCCTAAAAAAAATGAAAAAAAAATAGCGAGGCATGGGTGAAAACCTCTCTGGGGCATCCAAGGTCAACTCCTAGGTTGAAAAACTCTATGAGGCGATCCTGGAGCAAAAAAAAAGATAGAAAAAAAAAGAAATAAAAGATCCTTGGGTGAAAACCTCTTTGAAGCGCCCAAGGCAGGCTTGTGGGTTGAAAATATCTATGGAGGCAACCCACCTGTCTTCAAAAAAAAGAAGAGAAAAAACAAAGAGAAAAAGAGAAAAAGAAAAAATGGAAAAATGAAAACAACACCTATGCACTCACTAATTTCTGTTTTACAGTTTTTTTATCTAGGGAGGTTTACACAAAGAGGAGCAGTTTTCTTCTTCTCTTCTCTCTCTCTCCTCTGCCTACCCACTCCATAAGAAAGCCAAACATGCATCCATCCACACATTTCTCCCTTCAGGTGAGAAAAAATCCCATATTTTTTCTCTTGTCTGTAATTTCTACAAGATGTCCTAGCTGCTACAGGATTTCCTGTACTACTACAAGAAACCCTATACTACTACAGGAAACTCATCTATGAGAAAGGAAGCTCTCTCAAGGGAATTTAATCTTCAAAAAAATCATTAAAACCATTTTTTGCCTATATATACCACTCCTAACCCTCACTCCACTCCATGCATGATTATTCACTCTTTAAACCCTATTTTTTCCACTAGAATCTAGGTCACCTATATCTTAACATGGTACCTTTGCTCTCATCTCACCATCACTCCATTCACTTCATACCTCCATCCCTAACCTCCATACACTATCTCCCCTCATTTCGCAGCAAATTGGAGCTCCAAAGTAGTAGAAAGGAAGCTGCTATAGGAAGTTGATCACTTCTTGTATCAATCCTGTACATGGCACAATAAGCCTAAAAACTGAGAAGAAGTTGATGGATATGGTTCTAATGACCACTAGAAGACTCTAGGAGGATGACCACACCAAAAAAATTAATTGAGGACCTCCATGCAATACCTGCAAGAAGAACAATAAAATAAAAGTGGTAAGAAACTCACTCATAAATAAGTGGTTCACTCAAAAAAATGCATTAAAAAAAACACAGCACAGGGAAAACAAATCATGGATATCACCAAACTCCAGCTCCCTTAGAAATTAACTAATGTCTACAACCCTCAGCAGCAGGTAGGCTCAGGTATGACCCTTCACCCTCTCGCTATGAATCATGTCGATCAAAATGAATTAATGTCAAGAATGAGAGTTTAAAAAGGAAAAAAGGTGGGAGGTTAACTTGGCCACCTTCGTCAAGTCAAAGTGAATGAAAAGTAAAGTGTACATGGCACCTGGGTAGTAAAACCAGTTAAGGGTGAGTTCATGACGAAATTAAGGTGATTTTGAGGAATAAGATAATGATTAAGTGGAGTGGGACCAAAGGTCCAAAAGAGGAAAACTCATGCTGAAGTCCAAGCCACCACTCCGCTCCAAATTCATTCAATTTGCCATAAATGGAAGTTTTTTCTCATTCTCCTCATCCCATTGAGAATTTCAAGAGAAATTAGATAATGAGGGTGATATGAGCCATCAAAGAACTTTGTACCAAGACCGAAGTCTGCATGCAAACCCCATGCTCTAGGAAACTGCTGATGCTGCAGGAAAGTTTACAGAAGGCTTAACAGTGCCCAAAATTGTAGTGAGAGCCACTCACTGGTGGTATTCACACTTAAAACCACCATCTCCCATGCAAGAAACACCAGAGGTGAAAGGTAAGTGGATGTCACCTCACCAAAATTGTGAATTTTTTTCCATGAAAATTTATACACACTCACATCAGTAATTCAAAATTTGAGAGGCTAATTAATGAAATAAGATTGTGTTAGTATGATTTTATTCAAAATTATAACCTTTAAGGCCACAAATCACTAGTATTATCAGACAAAACCATTCAACCACCTTCTTAACACAACCATAAAATGGGGGGAGGTTTTAACAGAAGGGAACTCACAAGTATCAAGAGAAACAGATTGCACCCTCAGGTGGTGGAAATTTCTAGGAATCATCAGTGGCAAGGATTCTTCGAGCTCCTCAAGGTTTTTGATGAGGAGGTGGCTCGAGAATTTTTATTGGCCATCCATGCACAAATATATGATAGGGCCACCACCATGTTCATAGGTCTAGCCATCACCATTACACATGAATTGATTAGAATTGTGACCATTTTTCCTCTGGTAGTCAAGTGAAATAGAGACGATAGGGTTTCCAGCACTGCAGCCAAAAAGAGCTTCTTTCTGCCAGAAGAATTAATTGAGGACAAAATTTGAGTGAGAAGAGAAAGAATTCTATACCCTTGGGATGAAACAACATTTCACATAATGAAATACATTTCTTGTGAGGGAAGACTCGGTGTGGTTTATGGATACCACTTCATACTGTTGAATGAGCTTAGGTTCCAAGGAGATCTCCCTCTAGAAAAAATAGTGAACATCCCCTAATTCCTCCAACATTAAATTAGGGACATTAGCCAAAAGGTGAGGGGGATAAAGTACCAACACTTAGCTCACCATGGCCTCATCAAGATTATAATAGGAGATGCTCTGAATAGATTGGACACCCCTATATCTTGGTCCACTTTCATAGATATGGATAGGGAAGAATTAATAAGTACACAAACTGGACAAACCCCTGCCTCTATTCTTGGAGGGATGGAAATGGAAGAAGAAGGAGTGGAAACCGAAGAGACAGAAGGAGAACATGAAGAAGAGGAAGAGATGGGGATTGAAGAAAAAAACATAAAATCCCTCGAAACAAAGGAAGGGAAAGAAGATAAAAAAGAGGAATATGAAAAAGAAGAGGAAGAAGTAGAAGAGAAGATGGAAGGTGAGACAGGGGAGGAAGAGACATTAGACCCTATGTTGTGCACTAATACCTCTCCCCAACAGACAAGCATTTCACCAATAATATCAGAGAAAGAAGTGCTTGCTACCTTAGCCACTTTAATCACACTAGTGAATGAAAAAATAAAAATACAAACCCCCATGTACTTTAGAACTAGAAAGAGTATCAAGGTAAAGAAAGGGTAGCCACAACCTCCAACTAAAATCCCTATAACAATTGAGGAGTCACCCAAAAAGGAAGAGGAAATAAGCTTAGAAGAAGGGAAAGTTCAAGAGGTCACCTCACCAAAGAGGAAACCTATGACCTATAGAAGGAAACACTCTTCAAGGCTAGCATCCCTTAAACATGTACCAACCCCCACAAACTCTCAAGAGACAGAAAATAAAGAGTAGCAAGAAAAGGACGTTTTTCTACATTCAAATAGATTTTGCTACAGGAAACTCTAGCAGTGCCAAAAACATACTAGAAAACCTTGGGGGAGGGAGATAAGGCATCCTTGGAAGGGCAAGAGGCCCAAGATGTTGTTAAAGAGGCATTTATTGAAGGGCATGATTCCAAAGGGAAGGAAGATAAGGAACAAAAGGAGGAGCCTACCTCCCTAAAATATGTCCCTAAAGACATCTCAGCAATTTCACACCCTAGCCCTCAACAAAATATGAGTTCCTACTATAGATTTATTGGAGGAAGAATAATTCCTCAAAATATTTCAGTCCCATAATTTTATCAGCTAAAGCAAGAAAGAGCATGCACCCATCATTGGATTCAAATTTCAAAAACACAAGGTGTGCATGAAATAGGAATCATGGAAGAGAAGGTTACTGAAATGGGGAGGGATTTACTTGATGTCAGACTCAAAGAAACCATGTTAAAGGAGAAGATCCAAGAAACACAGGTAGAAAATGAAAGGTTACAATTACAACTCCAACAAAAGGACAAATAGGTTGCCACGATGGCATATTTGTGCATGGAGGAAATCCAGCATAGATATCCTTCAAACTCCTATGCCATCTACCTAAAATAACAATGGCTGCAATTCTAGATTAAGACACTAGCATCTCATGGATTATTGCCTTTTCAAAATTGCAGGTAGTTTATTGAATTTTGTAATCATTCAAGCATAGGAGACAACGCCAAGTTGACAGAATTTTATATGCACAATCTAGTTTCAACTGATTTAAATATTTGGGACGCTAACCCTAGGTTGGGAGACATACAGCTGATGGCCTTAGATTCTTGGATGGTCAATGAGGAGGCAAGGGCAGAGGAGGTAAAAAGGGTGATGAGAAGAGAAAATAGATAGCCTATACACATAAGGGAAGATCTATTCAGCCCTAGGGAGGTCATTAACAATCACCTCATCATAGAAAATGATGCCAGACTTGCAAACATGTACCTCAGCACCCAAGCACAACCCATTTCACATTTTTATGAAATTTCTAGATTGTTGGGAGATGAATGTGTAATGGCAAGTAAAAGAAGATGGAATGACCTTCCCCTTAGTATGAGGAACATGGAATATCATACCCTAGAGATATTAAGAAATTCCCTAGAGAGGGAACCATTGTAGAAGAGGGCTATGTAAGAAATGAAGATCCAATAGCTTAGCTTGAAACTTAGTCCACCTTTGTTGTTGGGACATGATGAGAGGAAAGAAAAATCCAAGGAAGAAAAATAATGGGAAGAGGTAGAAAATAATGTTGGATTCTACCCTCCTGAGGGAACTCCTTCACTTTTTCCTTGGGATGCCAGAGGGGCCACTAAGGCACTAAAAGAGATGAATAAGGAAGACTAAAGTTACTTCATGGATGAGCAACCATTTGGTAGGGTGGTGACGATGAGCACCATCATTAGGTATCTTTTGAGGGGTTAATTGTCACTTTTTTAGCCTTATTAGTCTCTCTTTCTCACATTTAATTACATTGTGGTCATATGTTGCTTAGTGTAGATGGTGATTAAGGCTTGTCATACTTCGAATGCCTAATATGGTTTAAATGAAGGATAATCACGAAGATATGCCACTTTTGTTGAAGATTGTGAAATCAAAGCTTAGAGTAGACAACAAGGAGATATTATAGGGGGGTTGACCACCTCCTTAACTCTTAAAGGAAGAAAAAGGATCCTTGAGATTCCCTCCAAGAACTCGAAATCAAAGGCAACCAAGAAAGCAGAAGACCAAGTGAACCAAATCTCCACTTCTCTTGCAGTCAAAGGGGACAAATGACCTACTTTTTAGGGAGATTTTGGTAGCTACCCTTTAGGTTAAATAGGGCAGAGAAAGAGCTCATTAGGATTCAAATTTTAGAGATAACTAGGAGACTCTTAGCTCTTGTAATATATTCAGAGCAAGAGCTCATTAGGATTCAAATTTTGGAGATAACTATGAGACTCTTAGCTCTTGTAATAGACTTTGTGAATTTTATGACTATGTAATGAGATTGTTTCAGCAGTAAAATTAGTATTCAGTTTATCCTTCACTGATTTAGTTTTAGAGATCTGAGCTTGTGGGTTAGGGCCCAATCCATTTGCCTCAGTCTATCTTGTGTATTTATGTTTACTTTCCATGCCATTGCACTTATTTTGTATCATGTGTTGTAGTTAGTTCTTACATTTCATTTTTTTGTGATTATTTTTCTTCCATTTCATGTTGTTGTAGTTAGGCTCTTGTAGATCATGGTACAGTAGCATATAAAACCCAAAATATGTGTGTCAAACCCTCCCTCTCTCACCTCTTTCATTGGAGCTTGAGGAGGGAAAATATTCACCACAAACCGAAAATTGATTTTATTTTATGATTTCTTGGGAAGGATAGATAGGTTATTGTATTTATCATGAACATGTTATGAATGTTGAGTTAGGTTTCTGATTCAACTGCATAGGTAAGTTGGCTTATTAAATTAAACTCATATTTTCCACCATTTTCATCATAGATTTGTCAATGTTAATTTCATGAACATGTAGTTTGCTTGTAGGTTTGAGTAGAGTAGCAGAGGAGGACTCCAGCAGCATCCCTAGCTTCAATTTCCACCCTCCACCAACCTAATTTCAACAAAATCACCTTTAGCCCTATTTTTTGAGATGTTCCCCACAATACCGAGAGCTACCATGGAGGTGAAAGACGAGCTTTGAAATAATTTCTGAGCTTGGCCAAGGAGTTGGCCACCTTCCATCCATATTAGTACACCTTCATCCCACCTTTCCTACCCCTTTCCTCATCATTTCTGGCCTCAAACTACCCTCGGCCCGTCTCCTGTAGCACTACAGGAAACCATTTAGCAGATCCTATAGCAGTGCCATCCAACCACTTCTTCAGCCCAAAAACCATCTCTCACCTCACCCAGACCTAAGAAAACCTCTAGGATACCTTCAATGCTGAATCCATGAGTCCAAGACCTTCTTAAGCCAACTCAATGCCTCCTTCTTTTGTTGCAAAATAGAGTAGTTACAAGCTTAGTTAGCTCATGAATAGATGTCTTGTTGAAACATAGTAGTAAAGCATGAATTACTTAGAGGTTAATTAGCCATTTGGCCCAACAATGTGTGCTTAGATCAGTGTCCCTTTCTACAAGTTTAATTTAGAAATTTAATTTATGAATTCCACTTAGTTTAACTCTTTTTCATGCTCTATCCTAATTGTGGATTTCCTTTCTTGAAAATAGTCAAGTGTGTCCTTATGCTTTAGTCTAGTTTGCTTCTTTCTATTAGAGTAATGGTCTTGAGTCATTTACAGTCTTAGGTTTCATTTAGATGGGTGACAGAATTTATCCCCTAGAAGTAGCTGTAGTAGTAGCACCCCTTCGTAGGACTAAGAAGAGGATGGCATGAGTGGAATGCATCTGTTGTGTATATAGCACTGCCACCTCCAAGTTTGTACGAGCCCCGGGTTGATAAAGTACAGTAGAGTAGCCTCTGGGAGTTGTAGCACTCTTGGTGCAATACCAGGGCTCACCAAGGTGTATCAACTATAATCTCCTATGTGTAGAGAATGTGTCGTGGATTTTTCACCCCAACCATACAGAAGACCATTCGAGAGGAAAGAGTTAGGGAAGTGGAAATCCACCTGGAATTTCTCATTTAATTCCTTTATTTTTATTTCATCGGGCTTCATTTGACGTGACCTCCAGAATTGATGCATTAAATACATTTTTATTTCATGGAATTAGGAACATAACTATTTCTCCATCCTATGTCTCAATGATTCCTTGATCAAGCTGTGAGCCTAGCTTAGCAAGTTTATCCTGCTCACCATTAAGTGTCTCAAAATATATTGGTTGGAAATTTCTTCAAATTTTAATCATTGCAGGTAGATCCTATGGATAAATGAGGGAGGACAAAGTTGTTACCTGATATGGATTTGATGATCTGTCTAATGATGACCATTAAGTCTCCCAAAACTATTATTTTCTTTATCCCCTTGCTTATTGTGATTTCCAATCTTTTCCATAGTGCCCAAAATTCAATTCAATTGTTTGTTTTTATTATTAGACCCCAAGTGAATCTACACACTAATTTTTCTTCGGGGTTTTATATTACCCCTCCCACTCTAGTCACCCCTAGGTTTCCTCTCTAGGATCCGTCAAAGTAGATGATGGTTGAATATTAACTATTTTTTCAAACTTGAAAGTCCTCATCCCCTATTCTAGGATGAGAGGAGTAGGGTTCTCTAGGCCGAGTGATAAATTTGATATAATAATATGAAATGACCGATATTTCACTCCAACTCTTCTCTTCTTCAAATATTTCTTCTTTAATTGAATCATTGTTTCTGCAACCAAAGATATATTCATACAAAAGGAACTAAGCCTTGATAACCACTCTATGGGAAGAAGGAGTTATTTCTTTAAAGATGGCTCGATTTCTTTCAAGAAAAATGGACCAACAAATAAATTTTGGCAATGACACCCATACCCTCCAAGCCATTATTGAGTTAATTTTTTTTGGTATATTACATTTCCATGTTTCAAAAATTTATGACTAGGTTCCTGGAATAGAATTAACATAGTATACCTTCTCAAAAAGAAATTATTATGTGACAGGAGAAAATGGACAAGATTGAAATAAGTGAGGAATCAGTTCTTCTTCATTTTTACAAAGAGTGCACTGGGAAGGGCCCTGAATATTCCTCCTTCTAAGATTTTCATCAGTTAAAATATTACCATGGATCAAAAATCAGCATAAGGAGTTGATCTTTGGCAAGGAATCCACATGCCAAAACCTTTTCCAAATTTTCAATGGGGTTGGGTGTGGAAGTTTCATCATCAACAATTGATATCCTTCTTTGACTGTGTATTAGAGTGATCAAATTGGCTTCAAAAAGCATGAATATGAAGTATCCCTAGCTATAGGGTCTAATCATTTTATTAATTATACCAGAGTATCCAAATTCAAGTTTAGATGAGCTAGAAGGACTGGGCATACCCAACCAGTCCATGCGCATGAAACATCCCAAGATGAAATATCTTTCATCCTTTCAATGTCCTTGCTTCTCATCTAATCCACCAAGATGTTAATTTCATTTTTATCTAAGATTAAATCAATTGTAGGAATCTTATCCTTCCAAAGGTTAATTCTATCCCCATTTCCTGCATGCCAACCCAAATTTCTTAGTATAATAGGAGTTTCATCCCTGCATAGTTTCCAAATTTTTGATCCCCTTCCTATCCACTATACATTTTCAGCTCTAAGAAAACTAGTTTTGTGAATATATTTCTTTAGGAAGGCTAATTTCCACCATGCTTTGGAGTTTGATATCAGCTTCTAGACAATTTTTGTGCCCAAATCTAGATTCATATACATTGGATCTTTTATACCCAAACCTACATATTCTTTTATGAGGAAAAGAAAATTCAAATTTAACAAATGAAAATTATGATCATTTCTTTTAGCCCCCTTCCAAAGAATTTTTTTGAGGATTTCCCCAATTTTAGAAAGGATGGTTTTTGGAGAAAGAAGGCCTAAACAGAGATATATTGGAAGAGTTGATAATCCATATTTAATTAAATTGGATTTTTGTAGGTTTTAACCCTGTACAGAAATTATCTGCAAATAAATTCTTCAAAAATAGAAAATAAACAATAGCAAGAGCATAAAACATAAAACAGATATACACACAGAGATTTTTCCCCTGGATCCCAAATCGAGACTACCAACTTAATTTTTCATTATTATTCCTTTTAGTGTTATAACACATATTTATACATGCCGAAGCATTCATAAACCCCAATCCATTAACCCTGGATTATAACACAATCGTAGTTCCCTTCACTAGATCTACAAAACACCAAGGGTTGAAAACCATCATGCCCCAAAACCATGTGAAAAACCATGCACAAAACCATAAGCGGGTCCGCCCACCTAAAATAGGGTCCAATTTTTTCTTTTCCCAGGGCGCTGCCCCAGACCCCATGCTGGGGGCTACCTGCCCCCTACAAACCCCTGGATAGGGGGGACTGTCGCCCCCCTTGTGACCCCCCCCCCACTACACCTGGCGCAAAAAACATGGCGACTATTCTTGGAAAGAATATAACACATACCCAACACTTTTCCAACTATATTTAACCACATTTCTCCCTAGCCTTGTATCTTCTTTTTAAGTTATTGAATGATTTCCTTGCAATCCCCCCTAAAGGATGACCCTAGAGAAATAGAGATTCCCAAATATTTAAAAAAATTCCAGTCTATTTGAACTGAGAAATAAATGGTAGAACCAATCTCTTGTAGTGTTGAGTCTAGGAAATTCTACCCATATACCTGGCTTTTATTTTTATTCACCAAACCTCCTGAGAGATTGATATAAGAATCTGAGATTACTTTGAACCTGGAAGCAATGATCTTGGAATCCTGTCCGAGGATAATTATTTCACATACAAAATGAGAGTGGTTTATTTCCTTGACATTTATAGAAATACTAATTCCCAATAGAGAGCCAATCACTCTCGATTTCTCAATATTCATCCTAAAAATTTCTGAAATAATAATGTACAACAGAGGGGAGAGAGGGAAACCCTATAAAAGAACTCTATATGCTACAAAGAATGGAGTATTCCTGCCATATATTAAAGGGGAAATCCAAGGGGATCACTGCATGCTTTGATCCAGGAAATAAATTGACCACAAAACCCAAGTTTTTCCAAAATAAGAAAGAGAAAGGAGTGACACACTTGGTCAAAAGCATTTTCCATGTCCAATTTTATGAAAAAAATAGGTTCACCCCTTTCCTTCTTGAATTAATGGCCTCTTGAGTGAGAATGATATTTTCCATCATATGCCTTTGCTGCTGAAGAAATCCTCCTTGGTTCTCTGAGATGGATGACCCATGGAAAATTTTAGGGGCTAATATTCGCAAGTGGGCTAATTTTCCATGTTTTTTCCAAAAAAAGGATTCGCCAATTTCCATTTTTTATAAAAAATATTCGCCTAAATTTTACAATATAAAATTATTTTAACTTAAAAATCGAAAACATTATATAGAGAGTATATAGAAAATCATTATAAATTCGAATAATTTTACAAATATATCAATAAAATTTTTATAGTTTGCATATTAGGGACTAGTGAGATTCACCAATGTTTTAAACTTCAAAATAGTTTCCCATCCTTAAAATTTTCCCTAGATGAATCTATGCAAGAATTTATTTAACTTGCTAGCAATGATCTTTGTTAAAATTTTATAGAAGCATTACATAAAGATATGAGCCAAAAGTGGGAAAAAAATCAGTAGGTTAGATTATTTGGAATAAGTTCAAGAAAGGATGAGTTTGTGCATCCTACAACCTTACATTTTCTTTCATACCAGTTTAAAATTTTGATAAAATCATTTTTTATCTCAAGCCAAAAGATTTATAAAATCTTACTGGTAATCTATTCGGTCTAGGTGCCTTATCCAGATCCATTTCCCATATTTTCTCCACTACTTATTTTTCTTCAATCTCCTTTATTAGCTATTGATTTTCAAGCTTTGAGATCTCGAGGAGAAAGGAGATAGGAAATTTTGAGCATTTAAATAATGCAAATGGCTTGAATAATCATAGTGAGATTGAAATTGGGAACAATATTCTTGTTTAATTTCTACAAAGGAGGTGATTTTTCCTTTACCTTTTGGAGTGATTTCTCTTATTTTGTTTCTTATCTTCCTAGCCTTTTATTCCTTAATAAAGAAATTTTTGTTCTTTTCTTATTCCCTTAGCCAAATACTCCTCAATTTATGTCTTTAAAACTCCTCTTCCTTTCTACTTTTCTTCAATTATTTTTCTTTATTCACATGCCAATCCTCTATTTCATTATTTTCCATTGTTTCCATATGTTTCTCCATCTCTTTTACTAGGTCCTCTTTCTCTTTTCCAGGCGGGACATAGGGTTTCATGCCCACATGAAGTATATGGAGCCCTGTATTTAAGTGTGTGAAACTTTCTTTATCATATTAGATACCCATTCCTATTTTATCCATCATGGGTTGAATCTAAAAGGAATGGGACCCATGTTCTCCTTTTATCCAATCTCTAACAAAATGGGTTGATTATTAGACTCACCAAGTCCAAAAATGGAGGAGGATACATCCATCCTCTTGAGAAGCCAAGAGATATGGATGAAAAAATGGTCAAGTTGAGATGCATTATGCAAAATCCGACATCTTCTATTTGACCAAGTGAACTTACCTTTGGAGGGTTTTATTTCAATCAGATCCCATGTTGTAATCAAGTCTTCCATTCTTTCTCTAAATGGGTACCTCGCTATAGTGCCTCCCCATTTTTCACTTGCAAAAAGAGTTGTATTAAATTTTCATCTTACAATATAGTCCCGATTCTAGAGAAGTTATTTTAGTGAGAGAAGATTATCCCAAAATTTTGACTTCTGTTGTATCTAATAGGGGCATATACATTCAACAACTTGAACCTCTTCTTTATGACATTGTTCTCCAAAAAAACTTCAATCTAATGAGAGTATGTTTGGTATTCAACAATTGAAAATGCTAATATGTTCCAAAAATACCTAAACCTCTAGAATCTCCCTTAGAACTCCACACTATACCGCTATTATATTTCCAAAAAACCTTGGTAGAAATCGTGAGCTTGGATTCCTCAAATTTTGTTTCATGCATAAACAAGATTGACAGATTTTTTTATTTTACAAAATATTTGGTAGATAAGGATTTTTTAGGGCCACCCATACCCCTTTTATTCCAAGATAGTAATTTCATCATTTCTTTGGAGGACATTGAGATTTATGGCCTCTATTCACTTGTCTTTATGACCCTTTAATTCTTGTTTCTTTTAGAATATCATAGATTTGGGGGTGGCTACCCAATTTCTTATTCAACTCCACCTCATTTTATCTTAGATCCTTTTTGGAGTCTCTAACCCTCTTATTGGATATGCTTTCAGTCACATGGATACTTACTTCATCTTTCCCACTGGGGATCTGATACTTGTTTCTAGTTATTATCTTCCCTGGGTTGTCGAGAGGCTAAGATGGACCAATTGGATCCGAGTCCATCAGGTGTATATAGCATAAAAAAATACCATCATCGACCAAATTGGACATTGGTGGACACTGCATCTTGGGATTAAGGTATTCAGAGTTACCTTCCTCCACATGAACAATTTTATTCTCTACACCTGCTATAGTTAATTCCAAAATATCTCATTCCTGAACTTCATCTTCATTTTTCTCTTCATTATCCAAAGTATGGGGATCCTATGAATCATCCAATTGATTTTCCTTTGGGGGTTGCAAATCCACAAAAGGGTTAGAAGAGGAGGTGGGAGAATTTATTTGTGGGACATTTGATTTATTTTTTGCCTAATTTCATTTGTTTACTCCTTTCCTCTGAGTTTTGGATTATTATTTTTGAGTGGCCAAACTTGTTTCCCATTTATTTGATTGAGCTTTCTTGCAATCCTTTGCAAAGTTCTCATATTCATGACAAATGCGGCACCTAAAGGGAAGTTTCTCATAATCTAGGAAGTGTCAATGCTTCCATTCTCCCATTGTGAAAGAAAATTCTACAAGGAGCCATTTCTCCAAATCGACATCCACACACATATTGCTGTATGCAAAATTTCCTAATTTGGGTTGTATTCTACCTATGTATCTTCCCAAACCAATTGAGTTTCCCTATGACATTACTACATCAATACAAAGGAAGTTGAGGCATCTTCACCGAGACCGAGAAAACATATGGAACATCTTCCATAGGGTCAAAATATAAATGGCATCCCTTCAAGTACATCCCTTTGGCCCCAAAGAAGTAAGGATCATTTCTGAATATGAACTTCTTATCCTCCTTTGATTTGAGAAAGAAATAAAAATATTCATTTCCACAAGCTCAAATGCACAAACCTCCTCTAATTTTGGCTTTCCATTTTTTCTTGACCCATTTTTCCATATATTTTGGGGACAACCACATTTCGTTGAATTCTTCAATCAAAGTTTAGTCTAAAATTGCAATGTTAGAGTGACAGAAGGTGGTGGGAAGTGAAATGGACAAGATAGTTCCATTTTTTTTGACAAATTTAGAGGATGAATCCCTAGTATTTTGCTTCTTTTGGAGTGATGCAATCAACACCTGAAAGGCCGCTGCAACATCCAATGAAGGGGGAGGATACCCCTTTGGGTAGGACATGGGAGCACACGGGGAGCGTGAAGTGGGAATCTAAGGTTAAAAGAGAGCTATGGATTTTTTGGTTCTTTCTTTAATTTCCCACAATTAATTTTTGTGTGGGATGTCAGTGTCTAGGTGAGCCGATTATCTTTCATGTATAAATTAATCCCAATGAGCAGGCATGTCAATATCGGGGGGATTGGAACCTAGGTTAGGAGGATAATAGGTCCTCCTCCCTACCACCTAAGCTACACCCACTTGACTAGTAATGATGATCTAAGGCTCAAGTTTTAGCTAAAAATTGAAAGTGCTCAAAATTGATTCATACCTGAACGACCGAAGAGAGTTCGTTGCCAGGAGTCCGGGGCAACTCGTTTCATAAAAATTTGAGTTCGTATTACTGAGTTATTGTCTATTTTTCATTTTCCAAAACAGGAAAAAAATGTGCAAAACATGTACACTGCTGATGTGGCAAGTACAGTTAGCATTGTAGAAATATTCTCTATATTGCAGCTAGTAAGACTGTGACAAGTGTTGTCTTCATATTCGCCAGATGGGTTAAGTGAAGAAAAAAATTTCCCAATGACCTTTAGTTTTTCCTAAGTTGGAATTTTAATTTTTTTAAGGGTAGGAGTGAAACCCAACCAGAGGGCGCCACATGTCCTCTCTGGTGGGCCACCTCCTAACCCTAAGGTTGAATTATATGGACTGGATGTTGGTCTAATGGTCGAATTATTTTACATTATTGTTGGACATGAGTGTGGTGAAAACATTACAAATACATATATATATATATATATATATATATATATATATATATATATATATTACATAGTTTTCAAACCCGGCGGCCTTGACTAAATCTGGAGGAAACCATAATCTAAATTGGAAAGGTTTTAAAATTGGTAGTGTTGAAAACTTGGTAGAGGAGTCCAATATATACATCTGTGAAAAATTTTATGGTGGGGTCGGGGCTCGAACGCCTGAACTCCCGTTGGTAAACTGCACGCTTAACCATCTCTGTTGTTGGGTGTTCTTACACCTATAGTTCTCCACGTACATTTAAACGTTAATTGCTGACACATTGCAGGTTGGAGGGGGCCAGCCCCCTCCCCATGTTGCCACAACTCTGAAGACCGAGTGCTAAACATTGGAATCGATGGAAAATATTAATCATGTTTTATTATGTTAAGATGTGGGTTAGTGATAGTTAAACATCATTAACACTTAAAACCACGCTTAGAATTAAACCAAGTTTATTCGCCCGCTAATCCTGCGTTAGCATTAATTAAACCCAACAATTAAAATGGCGAAGAATTTAGAGGTGCACGAATTTTGGCGGTATTTCAAATTTTAGACTATTAACTGGCAGTCTCTCCAGTTTTGGACGAGAAATTGGGGCAAATTTAGTTTTGGTCATAACTCACTCAATTTTCGACCAAACTGAGCTCAGTAAAAGTTATTCTTGGCTAATTTTCATGCTGGGAATTCAATGGAGCAGGTTGCAGAGGCAGAAAAGGTGATCTACAGATTTTTTTAGTACATTTGAATATTTTTGAAGGCTATGGCCAATAGGTGTTGGGGTCATTGCTAGAGCATCCAGAGTCCAAATACAACAAATAAATAGCCATTTTTTGGAGATTATGATGTTATGAACTCATTGGAACAGGTTCCAAGAGGTTCTGAAGCTTGTAACAACAATTTGAGCACACTTGAAGCTAATACAAAAGTCACACTATGAAGCTGGACCAAGGAGATGTAGTGCAGGAGGGGTGAACTACTTTATCAAAATTCTTTGTGTTAAGCTCTATCATATGTACTTGTTGTGTTTTCTATTGCTTCTATTCTATCATTTAAAATTATGCTGTTTAAGCTTATGAAAATCTCATAATTTCACTAAGTACATTGTTTACCAATCACATGCTCTTTAAAAATCTCATGAAGGATAATTTAAACAATGCAAAGAAAAGTTTATCTCTGAAATAAAACTAGCACATCATTAACTAACAAGTAATTTCAGATCAAGTTGGTATCGGAGCACAAGGTTGCTTGCTTGTTTTACTTGAAGATTTTTTAATAGTGCAAATTTACTGATGCTTACAAGATTGAGATTGCAGAGAGGAGAATGGAAGCTATTGATAGCTAGTCCATAAGTTAGGACAAGAAGGAAGAAATGATGCAAAGATTCTGCTAGAAAGTAGAACCTAGCATATAAAAACCTCCTACTTCACTCCATTAGAAAATGCTCAAATTTTCTTCTCATATAACCATAAAAATATTCAGCTTAAAAAATTACATGAAGGTGAAAGAGCCATTCAAATCAACTACAGATATAAAATATAAAAATTCTCTGGCCAAATATTACATTGGGCAGCCTCTTGGCTCTTGGCCCTTCAAACCATCTCTCACACTTATTGTAATCCTCACAACACTCAGTTTTTTTTCTTCCTCACAAAAACACTCCTATTTATACATAAATAATGTATTTATTTCACCCCACAAATTTCTCCACCCAATCCTCAACTAAATCTAATTTAGATTCATTTTAGGTGTGGACTCAACAAAGTCTCGTACATAGAATTCCTACTCCCTAAATTAGCTACCTAACCCATATCCTTTTAATTATTAAAAGAATATATACATTGATCCTCACCTTTACATTTTCCTCTCTTAAATCATGAAAATGAATAAAATAATTAATAAAATAATTAAGAAGTCTCACCCCCTATTTCACACAATTAATTAATAAAAATTGAGCTTGATGCTCTTGCATCAAACTCCTAAGGTTGAAATTAATCATGATCACCTGATCATCTGTTTGGATCTTTGTCTGCTCGGATCCCATATCTTGTGCTGCAACTTTCCATTTGTCGCTGCTTCTGTCTGTTTTTCTTCTCTAGGTCTCCACACTTTATGTTGCATCGCCCCACTGGCTATGCTTTCACAATATTCTGTTGTCTTCCTCTTACTGCTTCTTCTTTGTTTTACTGCTGCTAGCTTCTTCCGGAATACTTTCATCATTATCCGCCTTATCAATTAAATTTCTATGTTCAATAGATTTCCTCTAGAATATGCAATAAAACCTGTACTCACAAAACAATTGTTAAAATAAAAAAACATAAGGCCTCAATGCCTCTTTCTCTTCTAGCATTATTTCAGTATGCTGCTCTGATATTTCCTCGTCCATCAGCACATCAATATGCTGATTTAAATTCTCTATGAGACTATTAGTTAGTCCCTAATCCACATCATATGTTTCAATAATGTCTCCCTATTCTGGTTCATAATAATGAACTTCTTCGAATTGCTGAATCATTCCTACCTCCTTACTCCCTGTTTCCTGATTATTATTCAGAACAATTTCTTTGTCTTTCTCTTTCAGCAACTCACCCTGAGTATAGATCCTCTACTTTTCCAACTCTCTTCTCTGAAGATCTAACTTTCTATATAACTTACAATCTCAATTTGAGTAGAACTTGGAAATTTTACACAACTTTCCATACCTTCATTTTCTTTTGACCAATCATTAGATGGTCCTTCTTCCTCTACTTCAATATTTTGCTGAATATTTCCATGAGACCCCTCTGTCTTCATTTATTTCTGAGATCTTGCTATCTCAGCATCATTCTGAACAGATTTTAGATTCAACTCTTCTTCTTTAACAAACTTCAAATTTTGTTCAACACCCTGTGATGTACCTGTAATCACACACGAATCATTAGTCTTAAACACATAATTCCTTGTGGTCCCACTAGATGTTTCAGTCAACATATCTCTTTGCTGCTCTGAATCCTTCATTTGATTCAGTTCCTCTGTAGATTTCTCTTCTGTCTCATCACTACTTCCACTCTTCCTTGGGAAATATTCCTGAATTGTCCTGGTTACAGCGTCATTACATTGTAAACTTTTGTCAGTAATTTCATTAACGAAATGCATTTGTTTACCTCCTTGGAATTTTTCTTCGGCATTTCCACTTTTTTCCTGTTATAACAGCTTCGACTTGTTGTCTTACCCCAAATAAGAATTGATTTATTGTTTCTTCCTGTTGTAACCAATCAACACTTTCCTTCTCTGAAAGGAATTCTCTACCAAACTTTATCTCAAGAGTTTCATTCTCCTTTGTTATAGTTCCATCAAACTGCTCACCGTCTTCCACACATCCTGCAAACATACATAAACTGTGAGAAAAATGTAAGGCTCCATGGCATGATCTATTTCTCTTGCCAACACATCTTCAGATGCTTCTAAAATATCCCAATAGTTCATGAGATCTTCCTCACTGATCTCTTCACCCAGAATTGCACCATGTTCCGGGCCACAAATGGAAACATCCATGTTTAACTCAGCCTCTTTGAGTTCTTCACAACTCAACATCTGCTCGAGCTTCCTCAGCTCTTCCATCAACTGTATGTTTACATTATTTTCCCTCTTTGCGTGTAGCTTCTGCCACTTCACCTTCTTTCTCATGGTCCACCCATGTGTCTGGTTTTTCACATTTTCCTGCAAAAACTCCATTAAAAATTCAAGGTGAATTTTTATCTTAGCCTTCTCTCGCTCGTACCCTTCATCTGTCAACTGTTCACATATGCCACTTACCTTGGAATTTTCCTTCTTCTCTCCTCTGCTTTGGTCTTCATCAGATCTTCGGAAATGAATATCAACAGTCATATTACCTTTCTTTGTGAACTATATCTGTTCAGGTGTGGACTTCATTTAATCCACTTCTTAGCAATCCTTCACACTTGCCATTTATCAAAATGCAACTTCTCCTTCTGCTCTTGGCTTCTCTTGGTTCTCTATCTTGGAACCAATCTCTGGCAACTCTCTTGCTGCAAACAATACTTTAGTAATTCATGTGTTACAATAACTAATTCTTTGGGTGTCGGGCTCCGCCAATCATACACCCAATTAAATTCAGACTTTGGACCTATCTTACAACTCTTTGACTTCAGACTTACACCAATTTTTCATTTTGGATGAAAATACTCAATCTCAATTCAAACAATCCAAACTCTCATTTAACTCTAACATCTGTTTTCACTTCAAGCTTTGTCCCAATAACAATGATAGTGGATATTTTGACTTAATTGAAGTTATACAATTCTTCAATAAACATACACCCCTAATACATTTAGGATGTAAATATTCACCCTCTTTCATACTTCCTTCTTATGAAAAATCATCAATTTTCCTTATCATTTCACATGATACTGAAGTCTTTAGTCAAATTGCAATTCAGGTTTTCCAATATTTATTTTAAGGTGAAACTAAATAAACCATTCAATCTTCAAACAAATATCTTCTTAAATTATCATACCTCATGCCATGTTAAGGTTATTAATAAACCTTTCTCTCTGCAAACTCAACCCTATGGTTTCCATTCCTCTGTGCCATCTTTGTCACCGTCAATACTTGCATGCTCACAAGTCCATCATCTTAATGCAAAAATTTCCCTGCACTTATATACACCATGCAACATCAATTCACATATCTTTACCTATGTACAGAAAACAAGCAACCTCTTTGATGAATGATGTACAACTTGTACATTGTGCTCATCCTGAATATCTCCTCCTTAAATGCTGTCACATGATGGTAAAAACAAAGGTTTACAACATCAAGCAATTATATTTCCAATCACCAATCAAAAGAATTCTTCTTTTCCCACTACAGGCTTTGTCCAAAATAACTTAACCAAACTGTGAAGAATCCACATTATGCATAATAAATCATCACACTATGCATAAAACCTCCTCAAATAAACATGCATATTTTTCTTTGTGTCATCTAGGATTAGCACATTGTCATTCATTTTCCATTCAATTTTACCTCAGAATCTGCAACAGTAGTCTTCCCTGCTACCACTCACCCAACTTCACGTAAATGTCATTCACCCAAATGTCAAAACCCACATATTATGCATATAAAAATGTGTTTTCAATTAAAAACCCCAAACTAAAGTTATCTTTCTATTTTCCCCAATTTGATGTTAGCTTCCATGACCTGCTCGTTCTCCCATGGAGTGGTTCCTCTCGTTTGAAAGTATAGATAGACCTTTCTTTCTCAAAGGATTAAGACAGAAAAATAATTCTGAAATTACCCACACAAAACAAGCATAGGAAATTAGCATTCCTCGTCACGGTTGTTGTTGTTGGTACGAATTATATTTCTGACTGAAGCCACATGTTCAAAGACGACTCTTTTGACTCAGTCACAACGATATTTTCCTCACCTACCTCTGATTTTTCATTTCCTTGGCTTGCTTATATCACACTTCAGCTAGACATTGTATCAAAATATCCATGATACAAGATGACCATCACCATATAACACGAAGGTGCTTTAAATTATAGTTATGTTGGGGTCACATTGGCTACATCATAAGGATGAGAGCCGTGGAGATACCACTGCGGTCCCAAAATCAATTCCAAGTGTATCATACATCCATGTTGCAGCTCTATGGAAAGTCTTGAGTTCGAATTTCATCTATGATCGACACACAACTTCCTTCAAATCACTATCATGGTCATATGCTCCACAAAGTCTCCTTCTTAAATCTGGTGTGATCCCTTGCAATCACTGCAATGGGATTCAACACTGTTATATTTAAAACGGGTATGATACAACGCAACCTGAAATGGCTTCAATGATGTTACGGCTAGCACGGTGCGATACAACACGTAGGCACTGATATAATACAACACAAGCAATGTAATTACTTCCATGCTGTGACTTGACCACATCTGAACGCAGACCTTTGCTAACACATCAAAACAACACTATTGTAGTTCAACCCATGCAAACATAACATCTTGACACAAACATATCCCGAGCCGCGCCTCTACTATCCTAGGCTATGACAACAACGAAAATTAAAAAGAAAAAAAAAAACATGTACAAATCGCAGAAATTCACTCCCAGATGACATGATTTTTCCATTTAAGATGAAACGCTTCTCCATTTAAGGTATGTCCATGCATCCATATCTGAGAATATATATGGTGTATGATATGGAGGTTGTTTTCGTTCCGGGAAGGCCTTCTACTAATATCCAGCCTAAATCCTTTTAGGATGAAGAATGCCAACTTAATGAGATTTGAAACCATGTCGTGCTCCAATCAAGTGAAACAGAAGAAGCCCAAGGTAATTGTAATATCAGGTCACATGGGCGTCTATAAAAGCAGACTCGCATTGTAATTGGCCAAGAGATTAGGCGGTGAAATCATCAGTGCCGATTCCGTGCAGGTTTACAAGGGTTTAGATGTTAGATCAACAAAAAATATTATTAGAGATCGTCGGGATATACTGCACTATTTACTCCATCGAAAACTTCTGAAGCTATTCTACTACCTTGGGGTGCTCCATCCGCTTGTCTCCCAGCTCCCTTGATTGTCCACGAATGCGTTGAGCCACTGGTTGGTGAACTTCTTGCTGCGAAGTTTGGTCATGGTACTCCAACCACCATTAGCATCCTCACAAATATCCACTAGCTATCTTACATAGAAAACCTTCTCATGCAACCCATTTTCTACTTTCTAAACAACCTTCAGACTTGTACATCTTCAATCCGTGCAGGATCAGAAAATAAGTTGACTAATGTTGCATCAGTTTCTACATAAGAAGCTTTGCATGGAATGTAGCCACCGTTTGCAGGGATCTCTCCTTTGAAAATTTGTTGACTTTACTTGTTGGGACCTTGCTAAAGACAAAAAAAAACATGTCCTTTCAATCTATATCTAAAATAGAAGCATGTGGCATATGCACACCAAAGGCAAAAACGCTTCCTTATCTTTTGATCATCACACTCCAAACGTAGTAATCCATGTTCTCTACAGTGACATTGTCAAGCAACTGTAACGTCCTCGACTATCCACAAATGTGTCGAGTCAATTGTTGGTAGCCTCCTTGCTGTGTTGCTTGGTCACAGTACTTTGGACTACCGTTAACAATATAAACTTAATCACGGTGCTTAAAGTTTTCTCATAGTGCATGCATCAATACATAAATCTCTAGCTTTGATACCAAATGATATAGAGATTCTGCTAGAAAGCATAACCTAGCATATAAAAACCTCTTACTTCACTCCATTATAAAATGCTCAAATTTTCTTCTCATATAACCATAAAAATATTCAGCTTAAAAATTTACATGAAGGTGAAAGAGCCATTCAAATCAACTACAGATATAAAATATAAAAATTCTCTGGCAAAATATTACATTGGGAGGCCTCTTGGCTCTTGGCCCTTCAAACCATCTCTCACGCTTATTGTACTCCTCACAACACTCAGTTGTTTTACTTCCTCACAAAAACACTCCTATTTATACATAAATAATGTATTTATTTCACCCCACAAATTTCTCCACCCAATCCTCAACTAAATCTAATTTAGATTCATTTTAGGTGTGGACTCAAAAAAGTCCAGTACATAGAATTCCTACTCCCTAAATTAGCTACCTAACCCATATCCTTTTAATTATTAAAATAATATATACATTAATCCTCACCTTTACATTTTCCTCTCTTAAATTATGAAAATGAATAAAATAATTAAAAAGTCTCATCCCCTATTTCACACAAATAATTAATAAAAATTGAGCTTGATGCTCCTGCATCAAGAAGGATGAGAAATCATCCTCCTTACCCAAAGGACGACTCAAGGCAACACTTTAAGCACAGGAGGAATTAATTGCACAAGAGGCCGAAGTGGTTGAAGAGATACAAGTTTCAGAGATAGAGCTTGAATCTACAACCAAAATTTCAGTCCATGAAGGAGCTCATGAACTTTCTGAAGAAGAGGATGTCAAGAAGGATTTCAAAGAAATGAAAAGGATGGTGAAACTTATGTATGAAGCTTTTATGGCAAATGAAATTGGAGAAGGTTCAAAACACCCTCATAGAGAAGAACCTTCCAACAGTAAAAAGGAGGAAGAGAGGAGCTCAAAAGCTAGTGGTGGAAAACCACCTCCTTCTCCACCACCACCACCATCATCATCATCATCCTCAACAACATCTTCATCTTCCAAATCCACTACAAAAACTCATACCCATACTCATTCCAAGATCCCAAAAGTTAAGACTCTGTTACTCAAGTTGGACATCAAATTTGAATTTCCTACATATAGTGGAAAAGTTAATGCTGAAAGACTAAATAATTGGATTTTTCAATTAGAATTTTATTGTAGAATTCAAAATATGCAAGAGGAAGATATTAAAATCCAATTGGCTTCATTAATTCTAGAAGGAGAATCATTAGTTTGGTGGGAGGCAAAGACACAAGAGGAAATGCGCATCCATGGTAATATTTCCATTTCTTGGGTTGAATTCATTTCTTCCATTAAAAGGCAATTCAATCCATTAGCCTATATGTAGAAAGAAATAATGAGTTGGCAAAACTTTAGACAGCTTAAAGGTCAAAGTGTCCAAGAGTATACACAAGAGTTTAGGAAAAGGGATTTATTACTTGGAGTAGACTTAAACTCACAAGATACACTCTTGAAGTATATAGGAGGTCTACATTCCTACTTAAGACACACTATTCTCATGTTTAACCCAAATAACTTAGATGAAGTATGTGTGCAAACCACGCATGTTGAAGCAAGGGGTAAAATAATTTCTGAAGAGGGTAGTAAGAACAATCCATTCAAGGGTAAGGGAAAAGATAAAGGAGGAAAATGGAAGGGAAAGAAGAATGAAAGTGTGAAGTAAGGGGAGGAAATAACATGCAAACATTGTTCCAAAGAGGGGCATGATGAAGCTCACTGTTGGAAACTACATCCCAAACTAAGACAAAAGAAACCAAATAACAAAGGGAAACAAAAGACAACTGCCACTACACAAAAAGATCTTAGATCTAATTCAGGAGATGAAACCAAGATAGTTTCCATGGCTAACAAAGGAAAGGAAGCAATTGCAAGTTCTAGTACCTCAAATAGTCACAATAACACTTCAATAAAGAAACAAGGATAGAATTATTCCATGTTAGAGTAATTTATAATTATACAAAGATTTATGCCTTATTTGATACAGGGTCACAAGCAAACTTGATTTCAAAAGACTTAGTTAAAAAACTGAACCTTGAAACTATACCTCATCATAAACCACATACCCTTTGGGTTGGATAGTTAACAATGAAAATTTACAGGTGACAAGGAAATGTATTTTCAGATTTGCTATTACTGGAAACTTTGTTGATGAAGTTGAGTTATATGTTGTACCACTTGCTATTTCAGAGATTATCTTGGGTAGTCCATATTTTTATGATAGGAAAGTGGTCTTCTACCATCATGAGAAAAAATATCATTTGATCAAATATGGGGTGGATTATATTGTGAGAGCTCATCGCAAGAAACTGAATATCTCTTTAGTAAATGCAAGTAAAAATTTTGTGCTTCTTATGATCAAGAAAAAGGAAGATGTTGACTATGAATCTTTTGAAGGATGTGATGACAAATTGAAATCTGATTTGTTTGATGTGGTAAGTCAACATGGCGAGATGTTTCAAGAACCAAAGGGGTTGCCACCCAAGAAGGGTATTCAACATGAGATTTAGTTGCAGCAGGATGTTCCACTTTCGAATATTGGTATGTATTGCATGTCAATCATGGAAAGTTTGGAAATCAAGAAGAAATTCCAAGAGTTGCTGAATAAAGTTATCGTACTCCCATCTACTTCTCCATGTGGTTCTCCAATAGTTTTGGTTCCAAATAAGGATGAGACTTGGCACATGTGTATCGATTTTCGTGCACTGAACATAATCATGGTAAAGAATTGCTACCCACTTCCACACATTGATGATTTGATTGATAATTTAAAGCATGAAAATTATTTCACTAAGTTAGATTTGAGAAGTGGTTATCATTAAGTTAGGATAGCTGAAGAAGACATTTGGAAAATTGCTTTCAAGACTAGACAAGGATTGTATGAGTGGTTAGTTATGCCTTTTGGCTTAACAAATGCACCAGCTACTTTCATGAGAGTAATGAATGATGTACTTAGACCATTTATAGATGAATTTTTAATTGTTTACTTAGATGTCATACTCATATTCAACAAATCAAGATAATAACATGTCATGCATGTGAACACGGTACTTGATGTTTTGAGAAAAGAGCAATTGTTTCTTAAGATGTCAAAGTGTGAATTTGGTAAGACTTCATTGGTATATTTGGGACACATAGTTGGAGGAGGTGAATTGAATATTGATCCCTCCAAAGTTGAGGTCAATTTGAATTGGCCCTAGCCCAATACAGTTACTCAGGTAAGAAGCTTTTTAGGGGCAGCATAGTATTGGAGGAAATTTATTGCTTATTTTTATTCCATTGCAGCACCATTACATACATTGACAAGCATAAATAAAGTCTTCAATTGGGGAGATTTGTAGCAGAAATCATTTGATTCTTTAAAACAAAACATAAGTTCGGCACTGGTACTAGAAATTCCAGATCTAAGACAGCCATTTGAGATCCAAACGGTTGTAAGTGATTATTCTATGGGAGAAGTGCTCATGCAAAATGGTAAGCCTATCTCATTTCATTCTAAAACTTTTAATGGAGTTGTGAGTAAATATAATACATATGATAAAGAGTTATATGCATTGGTACAAAGTGTAAATAAATGGAAGCATTACTTGATGGGAAAAGAGACCATTATCCATACCGACCATCAGCCATTGCAGTAATTACAATCACAGTCCAAATTGCAGCAATCAATACATTTCAGGTGGATGGGTTTTCTATAACAATTTCACTTGGTTATCAGGTACAAGAAAGGAATCTACAATAAGGTAGTTGATATGCTCTCTAGGCCTATTATAAATTCAACTATTATTCTCAAACACAATTCTATTATTCATGAAAGTTACATTGAAAAATATGTGAATGATAGTGATTTTCAAGATGTGTATGAGAACTTGAGTAAGGGAAACTAAAGTGAAGAGTTTAATTATCAGGTTCATAACAGTTTGTTGTATCACTTGGGAAAGTTATGTATACCATAGGGAGAAAGAAATAATATCATAAGGGAGGTGCACACATCATTGATTTCAGGGAATTTCGGTGTAGGCAAGATAGTAGCTCATCTGCAAAGGTATTGTTATTGGCCACACGTGAATGAAAGGGTTTCTAGTTTTATTAAAGGATGCTATTTATGTGCAACAAGTAAGTCTAGCAATAGTAATCTTGGTTTGTACACACCACTTCCAGTTCCTTCTTATCCTTCGGAGAGAATCTCAATGGATTTTGTAGGAGGCCTTCCTATGTCAAGGAAAGGTCATGATTATTTGTATGTTGTGGTAGATAGGTTCAGAAAAATGTGTATTTTGATGGCATGTAAGAACAATATTATAGCTGAAAAAACCGCTAATATTTTCTTTCAAAATGTATGGATACATTTTGGTCTTCCTACTTCTATTGTAAGTGATTGAGATTCTCGATTTGTTGGGAATTTTTGGTCAAAATTATGGGACATGATGGATACAAAGTTGAAGAAGAGTACACAATTTCATCCACAAAAATATGGTCAAACAGAGGTGGTAAATATAATTTTTATTCATCTTCTAAGAGGCTATTGCAGCAAGCATCCCAAGTTGTGGGATGAACAATTACACTACATACATCATGCATACAACCGGGCAAAAAATTCTTCCACAAATACATCGCCATTTGAGGCATGTTTTGGCTACTTGCAAAGATCACCGTTGGAATTTATCTTTGAGAAATATGTTGCTATAGATGGACATAGTGACATAGATAAAGCAAGAAAGTCCATTGAGAAAATTCAGTTGGTACATCACACAATACAAGAGCAACTTGAGAAGAGTCAAAGCAGCTACAAGGCAAGGCATGACAAACATCGACTTGATCACAATTCCAAGTTGGAGATGAAGTTTGGTTGTAAATAAGCAAATAAAGATTGCAAGGGGAAGGTAAAAAGATCAAACCAATCTGTTATGGTCCATTTAAAATTCTGGAAAAGATTGGTACAAATGCATTCAAGCTAGATTTTCCGCCTCATATGCAAATTTATTCTGTCGTTAATGTTGAGAATTTGAGATTGTTTGAGCCTCCTTTGATTCATGATCAAGGAGAGCATGTTCAGCTACCATTAATAGATGATTTCTCACCATAATATCTTGATGAACTTCAGCAAGATCTCACACTTGACAGAAGAATCAGAACTTCAAGACGAGGGAATGTTGAATACCTTAGAGTTGGACTTAAAACCGCGCTTAGCATTAAACCAAGTTTATCCTCCAGCTAATCTAGCGTTATTGTTAATTAAACCCAACAACTAAAATGGCGTAGAATTTGGAGGCGTGCCAATTTTGGCAGTATTTCCAATTTTAGAATATTAACTGGCAGTCTCTCCAATTTTGGAGGAGAAATTGGGGCAAAGTTAGTTTTGGTCATAACTCACTCAATTTTCGACCAAAATGAGCTCAGTAAAAGTCATTCCTGGCTAATTTTCAAGTTGGAAACTCAATGGAGTAGGTTGCAGAGGTAGAAAAGGTGTTCTGCAAGTGTTTTAGTACATTTGAATATTTTTGAAGGCTAGGGCCAACAAGTGTTGGGGTCATTGGCAGAGCATCCAGAGTCCAAATACAACAAACAAGTAGTCATTTTTGGGATATTATGATGTTATAAACTCATTGGAACAAGTTAAAAGAGGTTTTGAAGCTTGTAACAAAAATTTTAGCACACTTGAAGCTAATAAAAAGGTCACACTATGAAGCTGGAACAAGGAGATGTAGCCTAGGAGGGGTGAACTCTTTTATCAAAATTATCTGTGTTAAGCTCTATTATATGTGCTTGTTGTGTTTACTATTGCTTCTATTCTGTCATTTAAAATTATGCTTTTTAAGCTTATGAAAAACTCATAATTTCATTAAGTACATTGTTTGCCAACACATGCTCTTAAATAAACTCATGAAGGATAAGTAAAACAATGCAAATAAAAGTTTATATCTGAAATGAAAATAGCACAACATTAACTAGCAAGTAATTTCAGATCAAATGAATATCACCACATGGCTAAATCTTAATTTAAGAAACAAAATAACAAGGATTGGAAATGTTACCAATAACAATAGGAATAATTTATCACTAATATTAGATATGAAATTGAATCAAAAGCTATCAAATCCCTTGTGAAGTGACTATACATATAATAAAATGAGAGAATAATCCACCAACTGAATTGCATGCATAATTAGAGTCCTTGAGTAGCCAAGAATAGTCTAAAAGATACCAAGAAGTTCCCTAACACAAAAAAACAAATAATTGAAATAAAACAAGATTTTTCATATCAAGAAAGAGAGCATAATTCTTTCTAAATATATTACTTATCAAAGTTGTTGAATATTAGATAATATAACATGCCACCAAGAGACTCCATATTATAGATGTAAGGTAAGAAAACACCAAGGTAAGTAAAAATCAACATGATAATTAAAAAAATTCCAACAGTGTAACATAGCCCTACTATGCCTAACTCCAAACTAAGGGTAGCAGGAGGCAGTTACTAAACTGAATTGACCTCTAACTCCGAGTTATGGAAATGGGGTCTAAATTTTCCACTTTCTTTTTCAACTTCATAAAAACCCAAAATAGATGACTTCGTTGTGATGGTATTTTTTATTCCTTTACAACAATATAAATTTTGTTTTAATCTGAATCTTGGATTAAAATATATGGCCACCCAAATATTAACCATTTATTTAGTGCCACATCACCAACCTTTCACGTAGCACCATGTGCTCCCCACATGTAAATTATAGTCAGTCTCTCTACCACATGGTTGTATTATTATAGCTTCTGACCTGATCATACTCCTTAAGCCTCTTTATAAATCCCTATTACATAACACACATATATTATGGGCATATCCCACGGTGTGGGCCCCTCTCCTTGCCACCTCACCCGAGAGATCTAAATCTCTAGAATTAATTGGGTATCCTCTTAGTATTTCTTCCAAGTTATAAATTTTTGGGATTTCATGGGGCCCTGTAGACCCCACCACTAATGTAGCCTGATACCTATGTATTTTTGACGTTCTCAACTCCACCTCACCTTTGCTAACTCTCTCTAATGCATGAAATGGCACTAGGATGACCTGGCCTCCATTCAACCTCCAAGGTGGCATGGAAATATGGCACGACACCTTCCCCTTTCTCTAACATGACATAAGTGATAGCGCACTACACCACATCCATCTAGAAACAAAATCCTAGGAAATTGGTACCCATATTTGTGGAATACCCCTGGGGAAATAATATTGGGGTGATTTGTACTTCCCCAGTCCCCACTTGGTCATCTAATGCATGGTGTAGCCACATATCCACATTAAAATAGTTTTGGGTTTTCAACCATGATGATGGGATGACACATGACCATTGACCCTACCACCACGCCATCCCAAGTACTCTATCCAGGTTAGATTTTCCCCGTCTCCCTTTGAAATCTCCACACATGAGGTTCTAGGGAACGTGGATGGTGCCTATGTTTACTCTTCTCTACAACTGGGATCTCTATGCCTTCGCGCATGGACATGGGGCTTATCCATATGACGCTTATGATGGGTTTATCTTCGCACTTATCCAACTCCTAACTTCCTTCCCCCATGAAATTAATTCCAGTGAATATAGTGTGGCTTTTCTTCCCTTAACGCTTAATTGTGAATGTGCATATAGAGTTCCTTTTCCATACCTTCGTCACACATCCTATAAAGATGTATAAGATCATTTGAAATAATCTTTGGATTGTCCCTCCTGATATTTCCATTACTTGTGCGCTTATTGGGCTTTATTTCCATCTATCCTAAGCTTTATATAGGGCTCAACCCAACCCATTTGATATATATATATATATATATATATATAGACATGTAATAGGATATCCCTCCTAAGATTTATGAGTAATTATCATTTTGATAGCCAAGATATTTTCTACATGCACTAATTTAGTTAACATATATTTTTCAACCTCTTCTAGACACAACCAATTTGACTAAATTAAAGACTCGAAAAGAATACAAGAGTAACCCAATCCTACGTATTAAATCAAGAAATTATTGACCTAGTGGCTAGTTGATATAAATAATACATAGGACATGAACAAGTGTTAATACATCAGTCTCCAAGGATCAACCATCCCTCGTCATCTACACATAAATTAGCATTATTTAATCAGTTAGGAATTTAACATCCCTTATTAGTGACATGAGTATTTAATCGACACCTTTTTAACTCAGTGTGAAACCTATGACCTCCCTAGGCTTGTAGGATAGAAGCTAAACCCACTAACCATTATATTAACAAAGTATTATCATTGTAGAGAGTCACCCATCTATTTAATAGTCAGGAACTTACAAGGTTCACATGTTCAATACAAACAAGTCATTTAGACTAGTATTATACCCAAACCATACTGATCCAAGTGGATATTGGTGGTTAGCCGCCTATTCCACTTGGGGCCCCACCACTGTCTCTTTCAATTTTTTAGTTTTGGCACAACTTACTATTTTTAGCAGTTCTTCGAGTCCTGAACTTTCGGAGCCATTTTGAGGCCATAAATTATGTTTTTTGGGAAAACCGAGAGCAACATTGGTCCATGTTATTCCTCTGATAGATATTTCTAATGAGGTATGGTTCACATTAAATGGAGATCGTATGCCAAAGTTACGTCCCCGGGAAGTTGAAACACCAATTTACCCAAACGGGGCCCATAGTTTTAGCGCTTCATCTCCTAGGGTTAGGGTTTTGGATGTTTAGGGTTTTCCATTGTTTCTAAATAATAAATAGGCCCTCGAGCCTCATTGTAACTTAGTTCAGAGGCCTGTAGCCACCATCTCTCTTCTCAAAGATAGCTACCAGTGCCCTAGCTAGTTTATTTCCATTCTGTCTGTAAGCAAATTTCAATTCTTTGTTATTAATGAAATGAAGTGTTATTTCCGCTGCATCTTTATATTTATGGTTGTATGTGTATCCTGTTGCGTTCCTGCATAAATCCAGATCAGTGGTATGAGAGTGGTCTACTTTTTCTTGATCCTTCTTTGCATGTCCCCAACGCGGTTGGGGTATAAGGAGTTAGGGCTCGATCTGGTGGAACCTTTGCAAGATCAGCCTCATAAACCTCGACGGATGCCCATGGGGGATGAAAAGAAAGATGAGGGAGCAAGAGATCCTATAAAAATATTTCTTGAGGAGGCCCTCGAAAAAAAAAGGAACACGATGATGGATAACTTTGCCCAGATCCTTCAATGGCTGCCCACTGACGGCGCATCTGCATCCAGCAGCCACTCTGGAGGTGCGAGTCCTTTTAAGGTACAAGTAAATTTTGACATTCCCATATTTGAGGGTCAAATAGAAGCAGATATCATAGATAAATGGTTGAATCTATTAGAAGGATATTTCTTGTTCATGACTTTTCCGACCGGGAGAAGATTATTTTTGCACTTCTCAAAGCTACCCCCCATGTCAAGGATTGGTGGGAAACCTACAGTGAAAAAAAGGATGAGACAGAACCCTCTTTGTTCTCGGCCGTACCCATTTGGAATTATTTCCTAGACGCCATCAAGGAACAATATTATCTCGTGGGGAGCTATGAGGACAAGTACATACAATGGACCATGCTGCGACAACAAAGGGATCAAGATGTGCATGAGCTGACGAATCTGTTCCATACCCTGCGCACAAAGTTGGGTATCAAAGATTTAGAGAAACATCTGGTGCTAAAGTATCAAATTTGTCTTTATAGATACATTCGGGAGGAAATGGAGTTACTCAACATCTCCTCGCTTGGTACGACATACCAGTATGCTGCCAAGATTGAGTAGAAATTCAAATCGAAGAAGCGAGACTTTGGATCTATGAATCAAAAGCAAGGGAAAGGTGCTCCCAAACTGCAAAACAAAGGACAAAGCCAAGGCATGGAAGCTCAAGACAACTTGTCAAAGACACAAGCAAAGAACAACACCGCAAAGCCAAAGAAGGACACGAGAAAGAGGTGTGAGTTCCATAAGAGCTCCACTCACAACACAAGTGAGTGTCGGGCCAAGCAGTCGCTGGTGGCCGAGATGAGGGCTTTTGAGTCAGATGCATGCTCCGACTCTGAATCAGAACCTGATAATTGGAATGACAAAGGGAGACAGATTATTGATGCGGAGCCCAATGCCACTGTTGCCACTACGAAGATCAAGAAGGAGGAACCAGAAGATCCATAGGAGGTGGAACGTCTCTTCCACTCCTAGATGTGGGTAAAGGGCTCCCCGGTACAGTTCATTGTCGACAATGGGAGCCAAAATAACCTCATTTCAGAAGACATCGTGAAGCGGTTGGGCTCGATGACCACATCTCACCCACATCCATACGCCATCGGGTGGCTTCACCAAGGACGAGATCTCCGCATCAGCCAGCAGTGCCGCCTTCCCTATAGCATCAAGACCTTCCCGGATGAGGTATTATGTGAGGTTGATCCTATTGATGTTTCTGATGTATTATTAGGGCAACCATACTTGTGGAAGCAGCATGCAGTGTATGAGTCTCAGCCTCGCGTTGTTATTATTACTTTGGGAAATAAGTTGTACAGGATACCAGAGGTACCACCTCCTGCCGCTATCTCTTTGGTTACTGCAAAACAATGCAGTAAGCTCATTTCCCAAACTAGGAAATTTGTTTTCCTGATGATCTACCCCCAGGGAAAGAAGAAGACTGTGGCCACGACCTCCAGATAGGGCTCCTCTGCACGACAACAACAAATGGACAAGGTTGTGGAGGAGTATGGGGACATCTTCACCTCACCCACAGGGGTTCCTCTGCATTGTCAGGTCAAGCACCTGATTGATCAGACCCCAGGTGCGCTGCTACCCAATGGACCGATCTATCGGTGCTCTATTCTGGAGAACGATGAAATCAAGAGGCAGATTCAGGAGCTATTGCAGAAAGGTCACATCTGACCAAGTTCATCGCCCTGTGGGAGCCCGATCGTGTTGGTACAGAAGAAGGATGGGACGTGGAGACTCTGTATTCACTATCGGGCGCTGAACAAGATCACTGTCCGGAATAGGTACCCGATCCCACGGATTGATGACCTTCTGGACCAGCTCAAAGGGGTGAAATATTTCAGCAAGATCGACTTGAAGTCTAGGTATCACCAGGTACCAATCAAACCCTCCGATGTGTGGAATATTGCCTTCAAAAGTAAGGAAGGCCTTTTCGAATGGCTGGTCATGCCTTTCGGGTTGACGAATGCTCCCGCAACCTTCATGAGGTTGATGGATGACATCTTGCGGCCATTCAACAACTCATTTGTAGTGGTGTACTTGGATGACATTCTGATCTTCAGCCAGACTTGGGAAGAGCACCTCCACCACATCCGGCAAGTCCTCCAAACACTGCGGCAACACAAGTCAGGAAAGTGCAAATTTAAAGAAGTACCTCTTTGGGATGGAATGTGTTCAATATCTGGGATACATTATTCATGAAAGGGGGGTGCATGTGGATCCAAACAAGATCCAAGTCATTCGGGATTGGCCAGCCCCAACCACTATAATAGAGCTTCACAGCTTTCTGGGTCTTGCTAATTTCTACCATAGGTTTGTGTTGGGATTCTCTCATATCACTTGGCCCTTGAGTCAAGTCACCAAGGGAGGAGCAAGAGAAAAATTCTTTTGGTCAGAATCTCAACAAAAGGCGTTCACAGAATTGAAAAATCACCTCTGTTCTGCCCCAGTGCTCACATTACCAAACTTGCAACAACCATTTGAGATCGAGACAGATGCCTCTGACTATGCTATTGGGGTAGTTCTTACTCAACAGGGACATCCAACGGCATATCACAGTGAGACATTGTCTGACACAATTCACAAGTATTCCACTTATGAAAAAGAAATGTATTCCATTGTGCAAGCTTGTCAACAATGAAAGCATTACATTTTGGGGAAGGAAACAATCATCCACACAGACCACCAGCCCCTGCAGTTCATACAAACACAAGGGAAGTTGCAAAATGATCGCCATCAGAAGTTGTCCATAGATCTGCAACAGTTTCATTTGAACATCAAGTACGAGAAGGGTAGCACCAATAATGTTGCAGACTGCCTCAGTAGACCACTGATCGTGGCGCTCACCACCGTTCTCAACTCTTGTGGGCATGAGACTTCTCATTGGCCGCTTCTCTACAAGAGAAACCCAGAATTCGGCCATACATACAAGGCACTCTTGGGGGGTACACAAGTTCCAAAATTTCACCTCCAAGATGCACTTTTATGTCACCTGGGACACCTTTGTTTTCCTTCAAGTGAGCGTGCCAAGATGATACGGGAAGCACACTACAGTCGATTCCCTGGGCATTTCAGGGTCGAGAAAATAGTAGCAGTACTGCATAAGTATTTCTATTGACCTAACCTTCCAAACGATGTTGGGAAGCACATCAGATCCTGCACTGCTTGTGCCATTGCCAAATAGACCATCAAGAAGAAAGGCCTATATATTCCGCTACCTACCCCTAGTCGACCTTGGGAATCCATCTCCATGGATTACATGTTGGGCCTAACTTCTACTAATCATGGAAATGACTGTGTTTTCATGGTCTTCGATAGATTCTCGAAGATGGCCATTATGGCAGCCTGCAAGAAGAATATCACAGTGGAAGCCACTGCTAAACTCTTCTTTGAACAAGTGTGGGTGCACTTTGGGATCCCACAGTCTATCATATAAGATGGGGATAGCAGGGTCCTTAGCACATTCTGGTCCAGCCTCTGGTCAATGCTGGACACCAAGCTCACCAAGTCCACAGCTTTCCATCCCCAAACAGATGGCCAGACAGAGGTCGTCAACAAAATTATTGTACACATTCTGCGCATGTACAATTCAAAGCATCCACGCACATGGAATGAGAGCCTCCCCTATGTACAACATAGTTATAACCGGACTCTCCATAGCTCAATCAGCCGCAGCCCCTTTCAGGTGGGCTTGGGATTCTAGCCACTATGTCCCATTGACGTACCCATGCCATTTGCGGCTACTCAGGCTGATTCGGCTCATGTCCAGTCTGAAGTTGAAAAAGAAAATAGCTTCATCGAGCGCATTCAACACATCCTCCAACAAGCTCATGACATATTAGACAGAGCCAATGCTAAGTACAAGAAATGCCATGATCAGCATCGGGTGCCACACAACTTCCAGGTGAGCGACAAAGTGTGGCTACATTTGTAGAAGAAGCACCTCACTAGTCCCCATCGTAAGCTTTGCCTGCTCCGATACGAGCCGTACACCATCGCCAAGGCTGTAGGGAACAATGCCTTTGAGCTCAGTATTCCACCATTCCTTGGTATGCACCCAGCATTCAATGTGGACTGCCTTCGTCCTTACTTCCCACCTATACTGGACACCTCTGACATTGCAAAACAATTCACACCAACAGAGTTAAACCTAGAATGCATGGAACAGGCCACCACAGATTGTATCATGGAAATACAAATCAAGAGCACTCGCCAACAGAAGATCCAACTGTATCAGGTTTTCAAAGCTGGCCAACTCCTGCACCAAGGAAAGTGGTTCACCAGGGACCAAGTTCAGTAGAAGTTTCCTCATCTCATGGAGGAACTTAAAGCAATGGGGACCATTGCTTCCTAAGGGGGGAGGAATGATCTAGGTGGATATTGGTGGTCACCCACCTATTCCACTTGGGGCCCCGCCATTGTCTCTTTCATTTTTTCAGTTTTGGCACAACTTACTATTTTTAGCAGTTTTTCGAGTCCTGAACTTCAGGAGAAATTTTGAGGCCCTAAACGATGTTTTTTGGGAAAATCAGGAGCAACATGGGTTCATAGACCAATTTTTCTCACTCAAAATTTGTATTCCTCGGACAGATATTTCTAACGAGGTATGGTTCACGTCAAACAGAGATCGTATGCCAAAGTTACGTCCCCGGGAAGTTGAAACACCAATTTATCCAAACAGGGCCCATAGTTTTGGCGCTTCATCTCCTAGGGTTAGGGTTTTGGATTTTTATGGTTTTCCATTGTTTCTAAATAATAAATAGGTCCTTGAGCCTCATTTTAACTCAGTTCAGAGGCCTGTAGCCACCACATCTCTTCTCATAGATAGCTACCAGCGCCCTAGCTAGTTTATTTCCATTCCGTCTATAAGCAAATTTTAGTTCTTTGTTATTAATGAAATGAAGAGTTATTTCCACTGCATATTTTTATTTATGGTTGTATTTGTATTTTGTTGCATTCTTCCATAAATCCGGATTAGTGGTATCAGATTGGTCTGCTTTTTCTCGATCCTTCTTTTCATGTCCCCAATGCGGTCGGGGTATAAGGAGTTAAGGCTCGATCTAGTGGAACCTTTGCAAGATCAGCCTCGTAAACCCCGACGGACGCCCATGGGGGAGGAAAATAAAGATGAGGGAACAAGAGATCCTATCAAAATATTGCTTGAGGATGCCCTCAAAAAACAAAGGAATGCGATGATGGATAACTTTGCCCAGTCGATCCTTCAACGGCTGCCCACCGCCGGCGCATCTACATCCAGCAACCACTTTGGAGGTGCGACTCCTTTTAAGGTACAAGTAAATTTTGACATTCCTATATTTGAGGGTCAAATGGATGCAGATGTCATAGGTAGATGGTTGAATCTATTAGAAGGATATTTCTCGGTTCACGACTTTTCCGACCAGGAGAATATTATTTTTGCACTACTCAAAGCTAACCCCCATGTCAAGGACTGGTGGGAAACCTACAGTGAAAAAAAGGACGAGACAGAACCCTCTCTATTCTCGGTTTTACCCACATGGAATTATTTTCGAGACGCCATAAAGGAACAATATTATCCCATGGGGAGCTATGAGGGAAAGTACATACAATGGACCACACTGCGACAACAAAGGGATCAAGATGTGCATGAGCTGACGAATCTGTTCCATACCCTGCGCACAAAGTTGGGTATAAAAGATTTAGAGAAACATCTAGTGCTAAAGTATCACAGTTGTCTTCACAGATACATTCAGGAGGAAATGGAGTTCCTCGACATCTCCTCGCTTGGTACGGCATACCGGTATGCTACCAAGATTGAGCAGAAATTCAAACAGAATAAGCGAGACTTTGGATCTGCGAATAAAAAGCAAGGGAAAGGTGCTCCCAAACCACAGAACAAAGGACAGAGCCAAGGCATGGCAGCTCAAGACAACCTGTCAAATCCATAAGCAAAGAACAACACCGCAAAGTCAAAGAAGGACACGGGAAAGTGGTGTGAGTTCCATAAGAGCTCCACTCAAAACACAAGTGAGTGTTAGGCCAAGCAGTCGCTGGTGGCCGAGATGAGGGCTTATAAGTTATATGCATGCTCCAACTCTGAATCATAACCTGACAAGGGGAATGACAAAGGGAAACAGATTATTGATACGGAGCCCAACGCCACTGTTGCCACTACGAAGATCCAGAAGGAGGAATCGGAAGATCCAGAGGAGGAGGAATGTCTCTTCCACTCCCATATGTGGGTAAAGGGCTCCCCGGTACAGTTCATTGTCGACAATGGGAGCCAAAAGAACCTCATTTCAGCAAATTATGTGAAGCGGTTGTGCTTTTCGACCACATCTCACCCACATCCATACACCATCGGGTGGCTTCACCAAGGATGAGATCTCCGCGTCAGCCAGTAGTGTTGCCTTCCCTATAGCATCAAGCCCTTCACAGATGAGGTATTATGTGACATTGCTCCTATTGATGTTTCTGATGTATTATTAGGACAACCATACTTGTGGAAGCGTCATGTTGTGTATGAGTCTCGGCCTCGCATTGTTATTGTTACTTTGGGAAATAAGTTGTATAGGATACCAGAGGTACCACCTCCTGCTGCTATCTCTTTGGTTACTGCAAAACAATGCAGTAAGCTCATTTCCAAAACCAAGAAATTCATTTTCTTGATGATCCGCCCCCAGGGCAAGAAGAAGACTATGGCCACGACCTCTAGACAGGGCTCCTTTTCACGACAACAACAAATGGACAAGGTTGTGGAGGAGTACCAGGACATCTTCACCTCACCCACAGGGGTTCCTCTGCATTGTCAGGTCAAGCAACCGATTGATCTGACCCCAGGTGCACTGCTACCCAATGCATTGATCTATTGGCGCTCTATTCTGGAGAACGATGAAATCAAGAGGCAGATTCAGGAGCTGCTACAAAATGGTCACATCCGACCAAGTTCATCGCCCTGTGGGAGCCCAATTGTGTTAGTACAGAAGAAAGATGGGACGCGGAGACTCTGTATTGAATATCGGGCACTGAACAAGATCACTGTCCAGAATAGGTACTCGATCCCACGGATTGATGACCTTCTGGACCAACTCAAAGGGGTGAAATATTTCAGCAGGATCGACTTGAAGTCTGGGTATCACCAGGTACCAATCGAACCCTTCTATGTGTGGAAGACTACCTTCAAAGCCAAGGATGGCCTTTTCGAATGGCTGGTCATGCCTTTTGGGTTGACGAATGCTCCCTCAACCTTCATAAGGTTGATGGATGACATCTTGCGGCCTTTCACCAACTCATTTGTAGTGTTGTACTTGGATGACATTATGATCTTCAGCCAGACTTGGGAAGAGCACCTCCACCACGTCCGACAAGTTCTCCAAACACTGCGGCAACACAAGTTGTGTGCCAATTTGGAGAAGTGCACTTTTGGCATGACCCAGGTTCAATATCCAGGATATATTATTGATGAAAGGGGGGTTCATGTGGATCCAACCAAGATCCAATTCATTCGGGATTGGCCAGCCCCAACCACTATAACAGAGCTTTGCTGCTTTCTGGGTCTTGCTAATTTCTACCGTAGGTTCTTGTTGGGATTCTCTCATATCACTTGGCCCTTGAGTCAAGTCACTAAGGGTGGAGCGAGAGCAAAATTCTTTTGGTTGGAATCTCAAGAGAAGGCATTCACAGAATTGAAAAATCGGCTCTGTTCTGCCCCAGTGCTCACATTACCAAACTTGTAATAACCATTTGAGATCGAGACAGATGCCTCACTATGCTATTGGGGTAGTTCTTACTCAACAGGGACATCCAGTGGCATATCACAGTGAGACATTGTCTGACACAGTTCACAAGTATCCCACTTATGACAAAGAAATTTATTCCATTGTGCAAGCTTGTCGTCAATGGAAGCATTACATTTTGGGGAAGGAAACAACCATCCACACAGAACACTGGCCCCTATAGTTCATACAGACATAAGGGAAGTTGCAGAATGATCACCATCAGAAGTGGTCCACATATCTGCAACAGTTTCATTTGAACATCAAGTACAAGAAGGGTAGCACCAATAATGTTGTAGACTGCCTCAGCCGACCACCGATCGTGGCGCTCACCACCGTTCTCAACTCTTGTGGGCATGAGACTTCTCATTGGCCACTTCTCTATGAGAGTGACCCAGAATTCGGCCATACATACAAGGCACTCTTGGGGGGTCTGCAAGTTCCAAATTTTCACCTCCAAGATGCACTTTTATGTCACCTGGGACACCTTTGTGTTCCTTCAAGCGAGTGTGCTAAGATGATATGGGAAGCACACTAGAGTCAATTCGTTGGGCATTTCGGGGTTGAGAAAATAGTAGCATTAATGCAGAAGTATTTCTATTGGCCAAACCTTCGAAAGGATGTCGGGAAGCACATCAGATCCTACACTGCTTGTGCCATTTTCAAACAGACCATCAAGAAGCAAGGCCTATATACTCCACTACCTACCCCTAGTCAACCTTGGGAATCCATATCCATGGATTACATGTCGGGCTTGCCTTCTACTAAGCATGGAAATGACTGTGTTTTCAAGGTCGTCGACAAATTCTCGAAGATGACCATTATGGCGGCCTATAAGAAGAATATCACAGCAGAAGCCACTGCTAAACTCTTCTTTGAATGAGTGTGGGTGCACTTTGGGATCCCAAAGTCTATCATATTAGATCGGGATAGCAGGTTCCTCAACACATTTTGGTCTAGCCTCTGGTCAATGCTGGACACCAAGCTCACCAATTCCACAGCTTTCCATCGCTAAACAGATACACAGACAGAGGTCGTCAACATAATTATTATACACATTCTGCGCATGTAAAATTCAAAGCATCCATGCACATGGGACGAGAGCCTCCCATATGTACAACATAGTTATAACCGGGCTCTCCATAGCTCAATCGGCCACAACCCCTTTCAGGTGGGCTTGGGATTCCAGCCATTATGTCCCATTGCGTAGCCATGCCATTTGTGGCTACTCAAGCCGATTCGAATCATGTCCAGTATAAAGTTGACAAATCAAATATCTTCATCGAGCACATTCAACACATCTGCCAATAGGTTCATGACATATTGGATAGAGCCAATGCTAAGTACAAGCAACGCTAAGATCAACATCGGGTGCCACACAACTTCCAGGTGGGCGACAAAGTGTGGCCACATTTGCAGAAGGAGTGTGTCACTGGACGCCACCACAGGCTTTGCCCGCTCCAATATGGGCCATACACCATCACCAAGGCTGTAGGGAATAATTCCTTTGAGCTCTGTATTCCACCATTCCTTGGTATGCACCCAGTATTCAATGTGGACCGCCTTCGTCCTTACTTCCCACCTCTACTAGACACCTCTGACATTGCAGAACAACTCACACCAACAGAGTTAAACCCAAAATGCATGGAACAAGCCACCACAGATTGTATCATGGACATACAAATCAAGAACACTCGCCAATAGAAGATCCAACTGTATTGGGTTGTCAAAGCTGGCCAACTCTTGCACCAAGGAAAGTGGTTCACCAGGGACCAAGTTTAGCAGAAGTTTCCTCATCTCATGAAGGAACTTAAAGAAATGGGGACCATTGCTTCCTAAGGGGGGAGGAATGATCCAGGTGGATATTGGTGGTCACCCACCTATTCCATTTGGTGCCCCACCATTGTCTCTTTTAGTTTTTTAGTTTCGACACAACTTACTATTTTTAGCAGTTTTTTGGGTCCTGAACTTTCGGAGCCGTTTTGAGGCCCTAAACGACGTTTTTTGGGAAAACCAGGAGCAACATGGGTCCATGGATTGATGTTTCTCACTCAAAATTTGTATTCCTCAGATAGATATTTCTAACAAGGTATGTTTCGCGTCAAACGAAGATCGTATGCCAAAGTTACGTTCCCGGGAAGTTGAAACACCAATTTACCCAAACAGGGCCCATAGTTTTGGCGCTTCATCTCCTAGGGTTAGGGTTTTGCATGTTCAGGGTTTTCCATTGTTTCTAAATAATAAATATGCCCTCGAGCCTCATTATAACTCAGTTCAAACGCCTGTAGCCGCCACATCTCTTCTCAAAGATAGCTACCAGCGCCCTAGCTAGTTTATTTCCATTTTGTCTGTAAGCAAATTTCAGTTCTTTGTTATTAATGAAATGAAGTGTTATTTCCATTGCATATTTTTATTTATGTTTGTATGTGTATTCTATTGCATTCCTGCATAAATCTGGATCACATACAGAATTTGATACTAGTCCACATTCATGCCTCTGAATAACTATGTTCATTTAAACAATAATGCTTCATTCCTCAACATTACAATCCATGAAAAATAAATAAATTAAAAAATCATAAAGTATTCATAACATGAGAGTCATACATAGACACTTATCTTCGATAAATTTAGCTAGAAAACTAAGGTTGTGACTTCAAATATCCACCCAAACTTAGACACACTATAACCAAGTATTTCTTGTAGTAGTCACCCCTAAGTTGGATTCCAAAGCTTAAGGATGAGTTCTTTAGGGATTAACCCATCTCTCCTAGTTGAGATAGGGACTCCAAAGGACCATCCACCTCCACCAACCAGCTACTTGATGCAATTCATATATCACCGGGAATCCATAGTTCCACCACCTCCACCCAACAGCTACTCCAATAAGAACTGTCGCTCTACCAATATAGGTTGGAACAGGAAATCTAGAGGCTCGCCACCTCCACCCCCATTGAATGAGGGAATCCAAAGACTTAACACCTACACCCTCAATAATTCCTTCTCACAATGGTTCCACCCAATAATGGGAATCCACAATCCACTGTAAAATCCAAAATAAAGCAAAGGACAGATAAATAACTCTCCTTACTAGAATACAAGGAACAAGCCTCCGCAAAATTTGTTAATGGAATCTAGAGAAAACCCTTTCTATCCTCCAGTATTACTGGGAATATAAAGAATAATTTCCTCACCTATGAGATATTCATCCACCTCCAACTGATCAACCTAATATTTTATTTGTTCCTTACCTTCCGATAGTGACACTGAGATATGTGTTATTTTCCTCCTATGTTTGTGCTTTCTCGATGCAACAATACTTCTATGAACCTCTCCCTCAATATTCCTTTCCTTTATCTTATTTATTGAGCTCTTTTCTCTACTTTCTCTTGTGTTCTCTCTTGTTCCCTATTAGAGATCACCCCATCAGTGCATGATAAATTTCTCTTCCTGAATGCCTCACTTAACTGCAGTGCCCGGGGTTTCATTCTACAAGAATTCTTGTCTCCCCTTGTGTGGAGTGTGATAATCATACCCATTATGCAGTTGCAACCATTTTTTGTTGTTTGGGCATTCATTATCTATCACCCCTAACTTCCTTCTCAGCTACGATGGTTCTATATTATATGAGTAGTTGTAGGGATGTTGTTGTGTCAATTCCCTGCCTCACTCTCTTGTTGGTTGACTTCAACTGTAGCACTTGAAAATTAAACCCATCACTCTTGAATTTTTTTCCTCTCTATCTTGTGGAATTATCCAAGGCGGGCATGGCATCTTCTTTCCTTCTTTCCTACTTAATTAATTTGTAACACAAGTCCATTTAAGGCACACCTTCGATCCCTTTAATGGATGTCATGAAAAAAATAAATGCTCCTTCCTCAAACTTTGTAATATGTGTCCCAATTGTCAATCATTTTATTTTATAATAAAAATACATGAAATATTTACACTTGTTTGTAAGAGGATAAATTTCCCAAAGGGGTTGTCACAAAGGGATAGTGTATCAACATCTATAAGCACCAAGATAACCATGCAAAAATAGAATAGTCCACATGCGAACACAAACTCCAAGAGAATGAAGTAGCATGCTAATATTTGTATCTTTATTAACATATATGAATATAATTTACAATGCCAAAAAATAGATCCCTTTTCTTGAAGGTAGTGGCTCTATAAAAGAGGTTATGGATTTTCGCCTTCTAGATTTTTTAAATTTTCAATGACCGTAGGTGAATTTTGAGTTTCTATAGTTCTAGTGTGCTAAAAATTGAATCCAAATGTCATTTTCACTAGTTGAACCACCAGTGAGAATAATTAATTCATAAGAATAAGAAATTACAATATTTCTTACAAAAGTGATGCATGGTCGATAAAACCTTGAATGAAAACATTGTCACTATTACCAATTCACGCTTAAATAAATACTTCAAATTTTTATGCATTGGAATGCATACCCATGATGCTTTCTTTTCCTTTCACAATATTCAATGCCTTGATCTTTGAGAAATGGCCACAATTGTAATTGAATAATTTTTTTATGAAGGTTGCAATAGTTGTTAATTTTCTTGAATGTAGGTAATATTTAATGTCCAATAAAATAACACCCAGAACAAAAATAAAAATTAATATTTTCATATTTGAATTTTATGAAATAAATATAATGGGTTCCTAATTTAGTATGCACAATATAAATAAATAAATAGAAAAACCAAGGATCTAAAAATTGCTTAACATAATTTTACCCTAGAAAAATTGAATGTGGGGAAACCAACAAAGTTGGGCTTCTTATTCATCTTTAGAAAATTGAATACAATAAATACCCTACAAGATTTTACAATAGAAAATTTACTTTAGGAATTTCCTTGTATGGCCCATCTTAGTGCAACCTCTTCAACCCAACTAAGTCATTGTACAGTCCTAGCGTAATTCGGTCTATACAACCCAACAAAATTGGCATGTATGACCAACCAAGTAGAGCCAAAAAATTTTCCTAATACTTCCCAATCAATTATCCCCAACTTAGCCCAGTCAAATAAACCCAAATTTTCCTTGACGAATTGGCCCAATTCTACCTTGCATAACCGACTGGCATGATATGGGTAATTTGGTAGTATCAAATTGGCTCAGTTCTACCCTACAAATTTGACCCATACAACCAAGGTAATTTGGCCTCTTTCTTTCCTAATCGTTACTCCTAAAATTATCCTATTCATTTTTCCTCACTTTGCTATCAGTTTGACCCTCTGCGCTAGTTAAATTCCTAGTTCTTGTGTCAATCAATCTACCTCTCCAACAAGGTATTTCCTCTTTTATGAATTTCTGACATAACCTCTAAAGTGATGGAGGGATAAGATTTCATCTCCATACTTGAGATATACGGTCAAGATGTAGTCTCAAGTTGACCCCTTTAATTTTATAAAAATTGGCCATTAAAGTCATAAAATAAAATTAATGACTTTATGCCTAAGGTCCAAAATTAGGAAATAATTAAACAATTATTGTGAGAAATTTTTTGGTTATTTTCCGCTTGTCATGGAACTTGACCAATGTTTAATTTGTAAATGTGGTCAATATTTATAATTTGCATTTGGTCACTTGACGTAATTGTATTAATCATTGTAAAGCATATCTATAAATGCATGAGTCAAAGGAAAACTTATTTTGAGTCAAAGTCCCATTGCGACTTTTTAAAGATGAAAATTTGAATTTTTGAAATGTAAATTTTGGCTTCAAAAGTGACAAGTCGGCTTCCCTCCAATTCAATTCATCCCTGGCCAAGAGACATATCCATTCACCCATGAAAAAATATGATATAAAGGCAACTCGATATCCTCCATTTGGAATTCACGTTCTCTCACGTAAGATAGTTTTTGGGCAAGAAAGTGAAGGACAAGAAGGAAAAAATAGGACGAATGAGGAGGAAAAATAATCTATTTTCTCTCTTTATTGCAACTCTCACATGTGTATTAGTCTCTATCTCTATCTATGGTTCACATTTTCTTGGGGAAACTATTATAGGGGCCAAAATTTCTAGGTTACCGAGACAACTGTTGCAGAGCCAAAATTTATGGGGAAACTTGCTATTGCAGGAGTTATAGAATTATAGATCTGATAGATAGAGTTAAGTGTAGGATCAAGATTGGGTGACTTTACTTGGAGGAGAAGACTAGGTTTGACCATAGTCTAGTTGTGTCTCTCATTGAACAAGAAGAATTTCTCTATTGAAAAAGGGTTCTTGGTTTTTCCCCTTGGTGCGTTTTCCTAGGGTAAAACTTCTCTTGTTCTGTGTATTGTGATCTTTACTACTCCATTTTTCTTTATGGATGAAATTTTTAAGTATAATTGTTAAATGATATATTGGAATAAGTAAAAATAATATCTACGTGAAAAATAATTATCAGAATTTTATAAATATTATGCTAACACTAATTTCACTAATAAAATAAACATTGTATTATAGATTTTTAAAGGAATAAAGGAACATTGAGATCACCTTGAAAAAACCCTAGAGATCATTTGATTCAAGCCTTCATTGTAAATTTATTTCAATTCCTTATTCTATGAAATTTGAAAGCAAGCTAGAGGGAGAATATAATTTCAAAGCTTGGAAGGTTAGAATAGATATTCTTATTTCCAAGAACAAATTTTTTGACATTGTGAAAGGAAAGGTTGTTGAACTAGAAGATGATACAAGAAAAAAAGAAGTTCAAGGATGATGATATCAATATTATGAGAATTATAGTGGACTCAATTAGGGATCATTTGGTTCCCTACATTGAAAAACTTGATACTTCAAATATATGATGCCCTAATGAATCTCTACACTATGAAGAACATTGGCCAATAAATGAGCTTGAAGAACGAACTCCAAAATACAAGGATGAATAATGACGATACCATGGCTTCTTACTTTAAAAATATTTCTAAAATAAGAGATTGAATCCAAGAAATTGGAAAATCCATTCCTGATTAAGAACTTGTGATTACACACTCAAATGTCTTCCTAGATCATGGGATTCTTTTGAAACATGTATAAGCAGTTAGAATGAAGCTCCTACATTTGAAAAACTATGGACATCATCTGCTCTATAAGAAGCAAGATTTATGACTTGGGATTGGCAAGATGAGGAAGTTCAAGCCCTTGCAACTCATTTAAAAAAAAAGGGGAAAGAAGAATTTTGGGCCTCAACACAAGAAGTTAGGAAAGGGATCATATTCCTCTAAGAAGAAGAAAGACTTATCGAAGATCCAATTCCATGGTTTTCAAGGATATGGAAATTTCAATAGATATTGTCCTAACATTGATAATAACAAGAAGAGAAAATGGAAACAACATGTAGCCACAGTAGATGTTGAAGATGAAAAACAAAAGAAGGTCAAAGGTGAAAATGATTTCTTTTACAATTCTTCCTTGATAGGCTCCCTTGCAGATGTTGATGACATGTGGCTTGCATATGGTGGAGCTTCAAGCCACATGATCGGAGAATGTGAGAATATTTCAAGCATGAAACAAAATAAGTAGTCTCAAAGGGTTGAACTAGGATACAATAACAACTATGAAGTTAAAGGTGTTGGAAATGCATCCATAAAGCTAGAATTTGGTAACAATGTGCATCTCAGCTTCAAGGTCCCACCTTACTAAGAAGTAGAGGTCACATTGAACACTAATACTCAATTTTATTTTATATTTTCCTACTATTACTAACTTAGTTATCATGTAATCATGTTCCTTCATCTATTTAAATATAAGAATATAACATAAGAATTCATGGAAAACTTTCCCTTAAAACCAATTCCAAAACACATTTCCTCTTAATTTTAAAAGAAGATAGCAAGTGGTCTTTTCATATTTATACATGAGCAATAAGTAAGAATGAAAATAAATTCAAACATAATGCCTTGTGAAAACATTAAACTATATTTACCTATTTGATCTCCTAGGTTATGCTAAATAAGTTCCACTTATTGAATCTTGAAATCATAACCACAAAATTATGCCACAAGAGACTAAAATATTATGCTTCTATTGCATAATCACATATAAGGGTATGAGTATTAACCTACATGTAACAAAGTAAGTGAAGGAGGAATATGTCTCATCAGAAAATCTAATAAATATGATATGTTTATGAAATGGAAAATGGAATCACAAAACAAATTAACACAACAACATTTCCCAATTCATTAATAAAAAACTTCCAATCCCAATTATTAAGGCATAACAATTATTTGCAAAATGGAATTGCTTCCATCATGAGACTCATATAATGAATGTTGCAGCAAGAGAAACCACTGTTACAAATTCAGAAGCGTATTATTCTTCAAAAAGTTCCAATTAAAACAATGAACCTGGAAAAATTGGGCACAAATAGTTGTTTTCTACATTCACTAAAGCATAAGGTTGCACCCCTGAATACATGCAACTCAGATGAAACTTATTATTCTCATTTGCACAAGTAATTAAATCCTACAGAATTTACCACTACAAAATTGTTTCCAACAATAACCCCCATTTTTTTTATGATAGATTTACATGATAAAAGTAACATTTTCCTATTGATCCATTCACACTTCAACAACTTTATTAAATTCATTTTCACATTTATACAAAAACTTGCACACATAGGAAACTACATCCATTGAATAATATATTCATAAATTTTTGGTACATAAAATTTATAGTCAATGAGACATTTAATCTAACAATTTATGTGCATAAAAAATACAACCATTGAGACCTTTTGACAAACAGTTTGCAAGCATACAATCTACAACAATTGAGGTATTTTGTCAAACACTTGGAAACCATCATCTCTTAAGACAATTTTGACAGCCATTAGAAAAATGAATCTAATATTTTTACTCAACCTATTTACCTCATAAAATTTATAAATTAAGACATTAAAGGTTTGAATATTAAAACAATGACTAAATCATGGTAATATTTCACCAAAAACTCGACAATATGCACACCACACAGTTGGCATCAACTATTTGCAAAATTACATAGATTTATGATCTAGGTTCTAAAAAGTGGGTTTTTTGTAATCAAATTAGGGGTGACTGTTCTAATGGCATGGATGCCCCCTGATGTTGGGCGGAATCACATTTAAAACCCCCATGAATGCAATTATTTAAAACAAAAAAAATTTGGATCCCTAATGTCTCATTTACCACTTTTTGCAAACACGTGGAATGCAAACTTTCATCTATAACTCTACATGAGGGAAGACAACCTAGAATTATGCTACTAAGAGTTTTCATTGAATTAACACATTTATAAATCCAAAATATGGGTTCTTGAAACATCTTTCAACTTTCAAGCTACTTCCTTTGACATAATTTGGAAAGCTTATTGCAACCAGTGCTACATTTTGACAAACACATGGCAACCTTGAATGCTGCAACCATTAGGGCTTTCTTCCAAAATGCTAACATTACTATACCAAAAAATTGAATCACAAAACATTTAATTATTAATAATAATATGAAACATATGACATAACTTAAAATTACCTTAAACTTGCCTTAAGCCTTTGATCTTCCAAACCATATTTTAGTTGCCATTATTTTTTCATTTTCTTTTATGAGTTGATCCTGTAATTCCTCCAGGTGTATTTTGGGTACATGTCCATTTTCTTAATTCTCTTGCAAGTTTTGTACCAATTCTTCATTGTAATTATTGTTAGAAATATTGAGCTTTTCTTCCTCATTTCTCTGATGTGATATTCAATTCCAACTATTGAAATCATGCTACATCTCTAATTATTTAACCAACTTATTTGAACTGCTGAGTTTTCCTCCCAAGGATATCCATGAAAAAATTCACCCCCTAGAACACCTTAGTTGTATAAGCTCACAAGTAGTACCAAAATATAGCAGTAGAGGGATATAAAAGGCAAGTTGAGGAAGATACGTTTCACTTCCTCTCAATACCACTCATGTTCAACTCCATTGGGTAGAGACACCTAGTGGTTTAGATTAGAATTTGGCTACTCTCTAGATCTCTCCCTCTCACAATAATCTTCAAATATATCCAACTCTTGGTATCACAATGCACCTCTCCCTCACTCTGTGTGAGAATACATGAGACAAATATATAGGAGGAGCAACAAATTATTGTCATAAAGGAGGAGTGATATGCATGCCTTGAGGAAGAGTAACATATTATATTTAGAGGAGTGTAAATCATGCCATTAAGGAGAGGTATGTATGCATTATAAAAGAGAGTGTAATATATGCATTAAAGAGATCATAAGAGAAATATTTTATGACATGCCTTTAATCAGTGTAAGAGGAATATGCCATGTCTTTGATGAGTGCGTCAGAGAGAGTGTAATGTATCATTAAGAGAGATACATAGAGTTATGTAGAGTCATGGGAGTCATAAAGGAGAGAGGTGTGAAGTGATTGATGTGATGAAGGTGACTTGTAATTATTTTTAACAATAATATCATAGTCTCATAAAGGATAATAATAATAATATTAATAATATTGATGAAAAATTTGAGATTGAACTATTAGGAATGATCAATGATAATGTAAGCTATTTTCCTTTAACTATACTTGATTACCAATTTATGCAAGGTGATTTATTATTTTTAGAAAGTCATACTTGAGATGCTAGACATGACTTTCTATTTTTAGAAAGTCACTCCAAGACTGTGAGAAATGAGATTTTTACGAAGGAAATTCATCCTTGACTTGCACATGAGTGGTATTTTTTCTTCTGGAGAATAGGAATTCCGCATCCATGTTGCATGCATCTTTGTGCCTTAGTAGATTGAGGACTCCACGCCTTAATATACTCCAAGGGTAGAAGATTCCACATATTGATATTTTAAATATTTAGGACTTCATACCTTAATTTCTATGGCTTCTCATCTACTTTGGTTTGAAACTCCACACTTCACCTTAAGGTATCGATTGTAATATCATACCCATTTGATGGTTTGTTGGTAAGGTCTTGTTCAAATACTAAGATTTATGCATGACTTCCACTATCATTTTGGTTTTGAAGAAACGACTTCCATAGAAATTTCTAATTTGAGCATCCTTGTTGGAAAACAACCAGGTCCCTACCAAATCTTGCTCAGTTAAATATTAAGCATTTATAATCATACAAATAATGAATCATCCATAAATCATAATTAAGAATATGTTCAACATAACCATGATCAACAATGGATCTATGTGTCTCAATCCTATATCACCATCCACGCCATACACCTATGTCCAAACTAGAATACCACAAGAGAAAACATCGATAATATGCACTTAACCAAAATCAGTCTTACCAAAACTAGTCTTATACACAAAACCATAGATATTATCATAAACACACAACAACCATGTGACTTATTGCTGGTGCTTGAAATTCGTCAACCAAGGGGTCTCCCCAATGAAAACTCCCAATTAGACTTCACATCGTTTGGGGTGGGAGAACTTCCAAAAATGAGGCATGACTACCATATGTCTATTTTCCTTGGATACAATGGTCAACACAAGAGATTAATGTACATGTACTTTTGGATGAACACGTGAGTATGCCTTATGGAATGTTCAGGTGAATAATGTATCAAGGTTCTTCTACTGGAAGGGAAATAAGAGTAGCATTTAAAAGACGAGTAATAATACTAATCTAGTAAAGGCAGACGAGCATATACATATGAATGAACTGTTTACCAACTAGCAAAGTAGTTCACATAGAAGTAATGATTATTAAAATATATACAACACACCTTCAACAAGATAAGTAACAAAGCCACCAAAATAGTTCAATTTCCTTAATACATATGAAAACAACATGAATCACAAACATTCAAAGAGTATTATTAAAATATTTATGACATATGAATGAAACTGTGTTGGCTTAGTGAGCTTCAATTATTAAGCAAAAGTTCCAAGATACATCAGTACAATGAACACCACTAACTCCTATCGTGGAGCGTTAGAGCAACCACTTGCTCCTCCAAAAGAACTATCTTCCTCTCTAATTCCTAGTAGGAGAATCCATGTTGAAAATTCCTTTGCATGAGCTATGAGGGTGTATATATAACAAATGGGGTGACCATTCACATCTCTTGTGACTCTTGGACTAACCTCATAACTTTTTGACTTATCTGTGACCTTTTGACTCCATGAATTTTCACATTCTATATATGACTCTTGGACTTTCACTTTACATTACATTTATCACATATTAAAATTACATAATCCACAAATGATGTGGAAAATGATGACTCATATACATCTTGACAAGACATGACATGAAATTGATGACATGGACTGCATGATGATATGGAAATTTCAAGCCATTCTTGTTGCTACTATATTTTTCTTATTGAGATATGGTACATGTTCTTCCTCCTCCTCCTCCATTTGGCTTGAAGGTAGGGAGTCTTCAATATAATCTTGATTTCCAACCATTGTCGCAATCTGTTGTCCCTTTGTATTTTCTTGATTGATCAACTTGCCTTTGAAGAAACAAAGGTGTCTTATAGTAGGGTCTCCTTATTCATCTCCTTCATTATCATCATCTCATAACATGATATAATACTTGCAATTGATATCCACTCATGATATGACGACATTAGTCTGATAAAAACCTAGTATAACATGCTTCATGACAACCAATTCCTGAGTTGGAAATAGGTGTTGGGAAGAGAGACTGACTCAAGGAGTGTGCAGTTTTGCAGCTTAGGAGGTCAAGGGCCAGGACTGAACCTTGAGACTACGCAGTTCAGGTATGCCAAGGAAAAACAACTGTGCAGTTGAGGGGCTCAAGGAGGCAGGCTTAAGGATTGAGGCTTGAGGTTTACCACTACATAGTTTGGAGGTACATAGGCCTAGGGTTTGTGTATTTGAATATTTCAAGGAGTCGGGTTGGAGGCTTGATGCTTGAGACCACATAGTGCACATAAGAAGGTGACTAGAAAGTAGGGTTGCATAGTTATGGAGCTCAAGGGTTGGGGTTGAGCACTAAGACTATGTAGTGTGTAGTTCTAGGAGGCAGGTTTTGCGCATTACTAAATTCCAAGAGGCAAGTTATAATCTTGAGGGTTGAGACTACAAATTATGTAGTTTAGGAAGGTTGCACAAGGGAAAGTTGCTCAGGAAGGCACCTTTCCATATTTGGCTAAGCGTGGGATCAATAAGACCAAAGTGAATAATGACAAAAATTGAGCATCAACACACACTTAGAATATTTTATAACACAAAATTGTTCACTCAGAACACATGAAAAAAATAATCCCCTCTATGCGACGACAACGCGACAAATTTCCCGAAGTGCGACACTAAAGGTACACTTTACGATGAGAGTGACAACACTTGTGAAACAGTGCATAGAAACGTTTGGAATGAGACTAATACATGTATATATGATAAATATGACTCATTAACACCAAATTTACCCCTTGAAACAAACCATAACTCTAATTATTTGATGTGTGACACTTTCCATGCCCAAAAATGACACTTACAACAATAAGACGAAAGTGAAAATGACACTAGAAAAATGCAAACGACATTGGAAGCGACACATGCCATAATGAAGATGGCATGAAAAAAACACTTATTAAAGTAAAAATAAGCAAAATTAAATTTTTTAAACATGAAAGAAACACTTGTGAAAGCGAATGTGCACAAAAGCCATAGTTGGAGAAACTCACCGAAATAGAAGAACAATAAAAACCAAAAGTGAGAGACTGTCGATGAGAGTGTGCATTGACTGTTGAAATAGGTTGAAAATTTCACATGCACTATCTTTTTGGACTTATGTTTGCCTTGTCAATATTGCATAAAAGAGTGTGCTCATGAACCTGATGTGGATCGAGCATGTGTGAGAAGGTGCCTTTGACACTTACAAACTGAGAAGAAGGCTACAATACTTAACAAAGCATCGATCTACCATAAAGTGACTATGGAAAAAATGATCATAAAATCCATAACAAGCTCCAAAATTCAAGTGTAGACTAAATTTTGGTGGGTGTTTGTCGCAGCAACAACACTTGGAAACACACTGGTAGAACTCCAGCTTCTCTGCCTTGGTGTAATCTTTTATGCAAGGCCTAGTTTTTCATGAAGTATTGATTCATCGTATATATTAATCTAGCTTCCCTGCTTAAATTGGTTATAGATATAGTCCCATCCATATATTTCTTGGTTGAACACAATCATAAGGTTAGCCATATCACATTGTTTCTATTTAGGAGAAGGGTAATGTAATTCGCGAACTTAAGATATTAAGAGCATGAGTTTTCATCTCTGGTGTTGCTCCAATGCTAACAGGACTGGACAATACCTTAGCAGAGTCACTGGAGGAATACAAGAATTTTTTCATTTCCATTGAGCCTCGACAATACCCCGATGAAGTTAGTTTTTGCATCTCCCTACGTAGAGAACCTTTCTCTTCTTTAACACTTTATTTATTTATGTTTATAGGAATGTGTTTTGACACTTATTTGTTTCATGGGGTGGATGAGGGATCCCAAATTATTGACAGAAGAATAGGTTGTTCCTTTAGAGAAGCATATATAAAACCTTTGATATGAGTTTTCTCGTTTATATTTTCCCCTTATCCTTCTCTACTTGATAGGATCAATGTGGAAAACACAAAAACATAAAGAAATGAGCATAGAAATAAGGCTTCTAAAATAGATACTAGTGTCATGGATTCACACAAATCTCTCCTTACACAAGGATCATATTTTCCATCAAAACATCATTGACCAAAAGGTATGAACCAAGGTGAAGAAGGACTAAATATTAGTCAAGTGTTGCAGTGTCACAAGGCCCTTTTCTATTTTTCCACATTGTCTTTCAAGACGAAGGAGCATCCTTCATGAAAAGCATTATTAAAAAAAACACAAAATAATAGATAGGACACAACATGGAAAAAAATCAAAAGAAAAAGAAAATGGAGGCTAAATCGATATTAGGATGCGAGACAAAAGTAATAAAACACAAGAAAAACTACAATGAGCGAGTGCAATACGAGTGTGCAAGGGGACACTAGCATTTAGTTAGACTTACACCTAACCTAACCAATTATTAGGTCATGATCAAGTATAATGAAATTTCCAATGTATCCATCGTAGTTTCTCCTGGCCTGCATACACAAAGATACGAGAAATTAAAATATACATAAAAAAATGTGCAACAGAAAAGACAAGAGCTTGAATAACTTGCACAAAAAATTGAAGGTCTTCCCTGTTAGTAGAAATATATGTCATAGCCACTACTTTTGACCAACCGGTGATCTTACCTTTTTGATGAAAACCACAGTCAAACAAACCTTGAAAGCTTCTTATGAATGCATCCTCATATGTACCGCTCCCATTAGCAAGCATGAGAAGAGATCGAAGCTTTTTATTAGCAAAAGGGCCTGCCAAGTGCGATGCTTCCAATTGATCATAGATCGGATCATGAAATTCAAAGAAATCCTCTTGAGAACCCTGAAATCTTTGAAAATATGAATTTTCAATTTAAAAAATGGGATCTATATGAGAATCTTGTAAGGAAAAATGAATTTGATCATATTCAGAAGGCTTGTCAAAATAGTGAGGGTCTAACATAACCATTAGTGAAGGTTGAAGTGCCTCAACTTCTTGCCAAGTATCTAAATAGTGAGATGATAAACCATAAAGACCAAAGGATGTAGAACAAATGTGATCATATATGTTGGTGAGAAAATGATAAGTTGAATGACAATTAATAAATAAAGCATGATGATTAGATGGACCAATTATGGCATGAGATTCTCAATGAGTATAAAACAAAGAAATATCAATTTGAACACATTTGTAAATGATTTGAATGATAAAATCATCTTTATCACATGATAAATATGGCAAACCATTTCGTTGTACCTGGTTACATATTGCACTAGAATTGTAATCATCAAAAGAAGTCAAAAGGAATGCCAGTATAGAAAACAAATGAAACCAGTTAAGATACAATGAGTCAAGAAAAATTTTGATTCACCAAATAACACATGAATTCATTAGCACTCAAGAGGATTTCAGGTGCGATGAAGAAAAATATTAACAATATAACATTCACAAGAAAAAATAGGAGCTAACTATTTTGAAATGCATATGATAGACATGGTTCTTTCAGCCAAAGAAAGTCTTTGAAATGATATACTTCATAGCTCCATAATTTTATCACAGATTAATACTTCAATCTTGAGTAAAGTACAATATCCTTGCATGGATATGAGTCAACTAAAATAGAATATTGAATCCAATTAGAAATGGAATATTGAAAGTTTGAAAGACTATATCCGAAATACCAAACATATTTCAAGAATGAATATACATCCAGTGAAACCATGCAAAGAAAAAAAAGTTGTGAGAAAAACCAGATCTAACTTAGTTCGGAGACCTTACTAGAGTCGTAATATCCTAACATAACCATCAATAAAATTTGAATTCCCTCAACTTTCCGAAAATTCCTGAAACTTTCAAGGATTGTAAAAACACATTTTGAAGATTGAACCAAATCGTGCATGGTGTAAGGATAGTTACTTCCACTGATTTCAATAATACGACTACTAACCAGATGGAAGTTGTCTCTGTCACTGATTTGATCATATTTTTCAACTTCAATGACCAAATTACTCAAGTTAAAATATTATCCTAATCGCAAATCTAGATATGTATGAATCGAAGAAATTTGATGAGAAAACTGATTTGAAGAGATGTCCTCTTTCAAAATAGGAGATGATAAGGGGTGGAAAGGATACTCAATGATTTGATTGTTTCCTTTTTCATCATGAATAACCTCACTACCTTGTGTCAATTGAGAATTAAACTCATTAAATGAAGAACTTGAAGAGCATGGAATATCTTCATTGCAGGTTGATGCATTACAAACGATAGAACCCAAGGGATAATGAGATGAAGAGGAAGTTTCCATAAGAAAATATCCTTTGACTGAATCATATTCTAGAACTAAATATTTCAAATCAAAATCTTCTCAAGAAACCAAAATATTAGTTGGTGCACTTGAAAATTCATCATCATAGTTATTTTTTTGCAAGACTATAGATTAATTAGACAAATTAAATTCATTCGATTAACTACCAAGATTAGTAGATTAAAAATCATCCAATAATGAAGGAACAACATCTTGACACAAAGGGTTTTGAAAGAGGGAAGAGAGATCAAGAGTCTCTTCACTTTCCTGCTCCTCTACCTATGTGATCAGGAGCTCAGGACCAAGTGTCGTAAAATGGTCAAAAATGAAGGTGCTCAGAACTGGTTTGAACCTGAACGACCGGATAGATCTCGTCTTCCTGATTCTGGTGCCGCGAACGGTTCGAAAAACGGTCTCCGTATGCAGAAGTTATTCAAGTTTGAAGATTTCTCAATTTCCATAAAAAAATGCCAAATTTGACTTGTGGAAAATTTTATTAAAAAAAGAATATTCCACAGAATATTCTGGGAATATTCCGTGGAATATTCCGCAGAATATTCTGGGGAATATTCCTTGGCAGCCAATCAGGAGGCGCCACGTGGCTAGCCCGGAGGCCGCCACGTGGGCCCCAAAGGTGGAATGAAAATGCGTGTTAAAAAATTTGTTATGGGTCGGCCGGTTTTGAACTCCCGACCGCATGCATATAAATCAACAGACTTAACCAATAGACCACACGGCAGTTCTTGTTTTGCGTTGGCGACGGGGTTTTATTTAAGATTTGAACGTGTTTGGGCGGGGCCCGAAAGGGGGCCAGCCCCTAAGGGCCAGCCCCCTTCCCATAGAACCCACGCGGCGGAACCACACCTCAACAAACTCGGCGCGCATAACCGGCGGATAAACATTGGTTAACATGTTATGTGATGTGTTTTAATATAAACCGTGTTTATTTAATAACAACCGTTGGTTTTTATTTATTGTAAACAGTGTCAAACTCCGCCCATATGAACGCGGGTAACATCACATTTATTGCCAACAGTTAACCGTTTGGATAAGATTGGCGGTTCCGCCTATTTTGGCGCCTTCCCCTCATTTAGCGCCCTTATCTGCAGTCTCTCCACATTTAGTGGAGGTTGTTTAGGTGAAACTGGCAGTTTACTAAATGTGCCATAACTTCTGCTAGGAGAGGCCTTTGAGGACGAATTTTTTTTTGATTTTGGGTGTAGAGAGCATTCTGGAGCTGTTGGAGGTGTCTGCAGAGCCATCAGGGCATTCTATTTGCGAATTTTACAGCGTTTTTGACAGTGACTCCATCAGAGCTAAGGGGAAAGATTGCTGCATTGGGCTACCTTCCTCCAATGGAGGTGAATTTGTAGTCTATTTATACTGATTTGGATCTTCTGAGTCTGTTTTAGCAGTCTATTTTCCCATTAGAGGAGTTTATACAGATGTAATCTCATTTGAAGCCTTTAATCAAAAGAGGACTGAGCCTAATTAGAGGCTTTTGGACCAGCGGAGGTAGCCCAAGAGAGGGGTGAACCGCTTAAACAAATATCTGCTGTTCATGTGTGTATTATGGCTGTTTATTTCCAGATTTTGATAGTTTAAACAGTAAAATTTCATGAGCATGATTTTCCAAAACAAGTTTATACGGGAAGCAAAACTTGTTATTTTAACATCAAACCTCTACACACCAATTGCAGAACATATGATTTTGCTTATTCACATTTAAAACAGATCAATGAACACTTTGAATTCAAAAACAAAAGACTTTCATTGTTCTTGTTATTTGTGCTTATATTTTATTTCCTTAGACAGAGTCTGTAGAGGGCCAGGTAGCCTCTGGAACTCATCCTCTCTTTAGAGGTGACATGTCCAGTGAATGCCCCTACAGTCCATCTCTGTATGGGAAATAGTTTATTCTCACAATTTCAGATCATTTGAAAATAATTGGGAAATGGTTACCTTGCACCCTTAAACAAGTACATTCCATTTTCAGATCAGATGGTATCGGAGCCAGGTTGCAAAGTTGGTTTGCTTGACTGACATCACTAGCTTGATTGTGTAGCTTGAAAGGTGTCTTAAGCAGTGTTGAAGATTGACTGCTTTATTATTCTGCAAACTACTTGTTGTTTGAGTTTGCTAAAGCTCTTTTGTTCATTTTTATAATGACAACTTTCATAAGTGAGTTCTCAAAATCGTCCTCCTTCACAAGATTTTTTGATGAAGGCTTGAAGCAAGAATTTTTCATCATGATGAATATGGTGAGAGAAATGTATGAGGATGAAAGAAAGAGCTCTAGACTTCAAGAGCAGTTGAATTCCATGAGGGAAGAGAAGCAGCTGCTTTCTGACCAATTGCATGAAATGGAAGGCCAACTTCGTATTGCAAACATGAAGCTGGAAAAGATGTATGAGTTGGAGACAAAACTCCTTGTTTCCAAAGAAGCCTTAGCCAAGTATCAGCTTGAAGAAGAGGTAAACAATTCTAGTTTGTCTTCAAATTCTTATAAGAATGTTTATGAACTTGGTTCTTTTGAGAAACATACCAAAGGCATAGGGTCCAAGTTGATGTCCAAAATGGGATATGAAGGAAAAGGACTGGGAAAACATGCACAGGGTATAGTTGAGCCAATTATGGTTGAGGTAAGGCCTAAGAATTTGGGTCTTGGTTATGGACAATCTTATGGAGAAAGTTCCAAAGCAGCCATGAAGGAAGAAGGTGTGCATCAGCATGCACTTGAACAAGGGAGTGGTGAAAGCTCTAAAACCATTGATGGGATTGATAGTGTTCCAAAGGGAGCTTCTTCTTCTTTTGATTCACCTCCTCATGAAGGTAACAAAGGTGAAAGAGAAAGGTATAAATCTGATTTCAAACATATTTCCTTTGATCATGTAAAGCATGGAAAATTTCCACACAAGCATGGGAAAAGAATTGCATGTTCTTTTTGTGGTTTGTTTAATCATAGTGTTTCTAGATGTTGGAAAAGAATGGCAACATACAAGAAACTTTTGAAGGAAAGGAGGCAAGAAGCCAAAGTTCCAATGAACAATGAAAATCATGCGGTCAAGAAGATGAACATGTGTTGCACTTATTGCCATAAGCAAGGACATACTGTTGAAAGGTGTTGGACTCTGAATCCAGCAATGCTTCCACAAAAGTTGAAGAAGTGGGAGAAAGAGTATGGCAAGAATGGGAAAGAAGTTTCCATCATTGATATGTGTCAGGATGATACACATGCTGATATCAATGTGCAGTTAAAGGAATCACCTTTGAAATGGATTGGTAAGAAATGGTTAGAATTCTTATCCAATTAAAGTTGCATGTCTTTTGATTGAATGTATTTTCTTTGTTAAGGGAATGCAAGTTGCAGGATGGAAAAGCTGAGTATGAGACTCACTCTATCGTAGCAAAAGTTATATTCATTTCAGCTTTGAAAGTACATGTACATGTGATTGAGGATCTTGTACTTATGATTGTACTTAAGAGAAAGTTGAAGGATAAACTGTATGCATGAGAATGAGATGCATGAGCACAGGGATCATGATGATTTCCTTGTATTTTTAAACATGTATGTGTGATTAACTTGAAGGGTTGATTACTTTGTTTTTAACCGTGCATGTAATGTAATATTGACTTGGAAAAAGTTAATTTGATCTCCAAGATTGTAAGGAGGAGAAATGATGAAGTGTTTCATCTTTGTAAAAGCTTTCTCATTTGGGAGGCAGTTCTTCTTCTGGAATGGAGGTGCCTTGGATGGGCATCGTGACAGTTGGCAAGCCCACATATTCAGGGGAATATTTCAGCTCATATATCAGCAAGTTTCATTGCTGGTTCCTGCAATTTCAGATTTGTCTGGCGAAAGAACTTGGTCGGGATTCGACAAGTATTTGGCGTATGCAGCAAAAAGTCGCCATGATGACAGTTAGCAAGGCAGGACATTTTTGGGCATTAGTATGCTCTTTTGGCTGACTGGAAGAGGATATTTCTGTTCCTCAATTGATGTACAGTTCAGATCAGAGATTCAGTAAGCTTTTGGGGACCAAAAGCCTCTCATTTGGGAGGTGTGATTAGGAGCTCAGGACCAAGTGTCATAAAATGGTCAAAAATGAAGGTGCTTAGAACTAGTTTGAACCTGAACGACCGGATAGAGCTCGGATTCCTAATTCCGGCGCCGCGAACGGTTCGAAAAATGGTCTCCGTATGAAGAAGTTATTCAAGTTTGAAGATTTCTCCATTTCCATTAAAAAAATGCCAAATTTGCCTTTGTGGAAAAATTTTATTAAAAAAAGAATATTCCACAGAATATTCTGGGAATATTCTGTGGAATATTCCGCAAAATATTCTGGGGAATATTCCCTTGGCGACCAATCAAAAGGCGCCACGTGGCTAGCCCGGAGGCCGCCACGTGGGCCCCGACATGGAGTTGGAATGGCGCATTTCAAAATTTTATATCGGGTCGGCCGGATTCGAACTCGCGACCACAAGATTATCAACCCAACGTCTTACCGCTAGGTCAAAGGAGGGACTTGTTTACGTTGGCGGCAAAGATTTTTTTAAACCGTGTGGAAGGTTTGGGTGGGGCCCGTAAGGGGGCCAGCCCCGAAGGGCCAGCCCCCTTCCCATATAACCACCCGCACGGAACCGTAACCCCAAAGCTCGGCGCGCAGTTCGGCAGATCAAACTTTGGTTTTAACGTATATGGTGGGTTTTTTTAATAAAACGGTTTGTATTTATTTCAAACGGTTAACACCGCCGTGATATGTGAACGCATTTTGTTATACAAACACAACACTTATTGCTAACCATAACCGCCGGACAAATTTGGTAACTCCGACCTTCTATTTTGGCGGCCTCCGCCTATTTTGGCACCTTCCCCTCATTTAGCGCCCTTATCTGCAGTCTCTCCACATTTAGTGGAGGTTGTTTAGGTGAAACTGGCAGTTTACTAAATGTGCCATAACTTCTGCTAGGAGAGGCCTTTGAGGACGAATTTTTTTTTGATTTTGGGTGTAGAGAGCATTCTGGAGCTGTTGGAGGTGTCTGCAGAGCCATCAGGGCATTCTATTTGCGAATTTTACAGCGTTTTTGACAGTGACTCCATCAGAGCTAAGGGGAAAGATTGCTGCATTGGGCTACCTTCCTCCAATGGAGGTGAATTTGTAGTCTATTTATACTGATTTGGATATTCTGAGTCTGTTTTAGCAGTCTATTTTCTCATTAGAGGATTTTATACAGATGTAATCTCATTTGCACCATTTAATCAAAAGAGGACTGAGCCTAATTAGAGGCTTTTGGACCAGCGGAGGTAGCCCAAGAGAGGGGTGAACCGCTTAAACAAATATCTGTTGTTCATGTGTGTATTATGGCTGTTTATTTCCAGATTCTGATAGTTTAAACAGTAAAATTTCACAAGCATGCTTTTCCAAAACAAGTTTATACAGGAAGCAAAACTTGTTATTTTCTCATCAAACCTCTACACATGAGTTGCAGAATATATACTCTTGCTTATTCACATTTAAAACAGATCAATGAACACTATGAATTCAAAAACAAAAGAATTTCATTGATCTTGTTATTTGTGCTTATATATTATTTCCTTAGATAGAGTCTGTAGAGGGCCAGGTAGCCTCTGGAACTCATCCTCTCTTTAGAGGTGACATGTCCAGTGAATGCCCCTACAGTCCATCTCTGTATGGGAAATAGTTTATTCTCACATTATCAAGAGGTCACTTGGAGTTAAAGCTCAATTTAAAATTATGAGTATTTGCACTCATTTTCTTAAATGAAAATGGATACCTTGCACCCTTAAACAAGTACATTCCATTTTCAGATCACTATGTAATGTGACTTCCTTGTACCTGATTGCAATTTGAACCAGTAACCTAAAAATCAAGAGAGTGTGAAGAACTAGTAGGTGGAGCAGATTGATCAAGCAGATCATGATACAAAGAGTCATGGAATATAGATGTTAGAGGATGACATATTTCCCTTAAAGTAGTAATACTTTCAGTATAACAATATCATCATCCCATAGTCCATGAAATCAATGGACTACATGATGATACGACAATGTCAAGCCATTATTTTTGTTGTTATCTTTGTGTCTTCTTGAGAGATGGTACACGTTCTTCTTCTTGCTCCTCCATAAGACTCTAAGGTAGGGAGTCTTCAATATAATATTGATATCTACTTGTTGTCACAATCTAGTGTCCCTTTGTATTTTCTTCATTGATCAACTTGTATTTGCAGATACAAAGGTGTCTTCTAGCAAGGTCTCGTTCTTCATTTCCTTCATCATCATCATGTCATAACATGATATAATACTTGCAACTGATATCCACTAATGAAAATATGACATCAATATGATAAAACCCTAGTCTAACATGCTTCATGAAAATCACTTAATGAGTTGGAATTGGGTGTTGGGATGTGATACTGACTCAAGGATTGCATAGTTGCACAGTGTAGGAGGTCAAGGGCAGGGACAAAGCCTTCAAACTACGCAGTTCATAGTTTAGCTAGGCCAAGGAAAGAAAATTGTGCATTTGAGGGGCTCAAGGAGGTAGACTTGAGGCTTCAGGCTTGAGGTTTCCCACTATGTAGTTATAGAGGAACAAAGGCCTAGGGCTTGCACAATTTTCCAGTTCAAGGAGTCACGATGGAGGCTTGATTCTTGAGATTGCATCGTGCATAGAATAAGGTGACTAGAAAGTAGGATTGTGCAGTTCTGGAGCTCAAGGGTCGAGGTTGAGGGCTGAGATTGTGTTGTGTGAAATTCTGGGAGACCAGATATGTGCATTGTGAAATTACAAGAGGCAAGCCCTGAGCTTGAGGGCTAATACTACGTAGTGCACAGTTCAGGAAGGCTAAGTGAGGTCAAACTGCTCAGGAAGAAATATTTCTGGATTTGGCTATGTGGGATCAATAAGGCCAAAGTGAATAATGACAAAACTTGAGCATGATCACACAATTATAATAGTTTATGACATAACGTTTATCACTCGTAACACATGGACAGCATAATCCCCTCAATGCGATGACAATGTAACAACTTCCCCCCACTGTGATTGTAAAGATACACTTTGTGACGAAAATGACAACACTTGTGTGAGAGCGCATAAAAACTTTGGAAATGAGTTTAATACATGTATATATGGAAAATAAGACTCATTAGCACCAAATTTACCCCTTGAAACAAACCATAACTCTGCTTATGTGGTGCACAACACTTTCCATGCCCAAAAGACGACACTTGTGATAGTAACAGGAAAGTGAAAATGACACTTGCAAAATGGGAACAATGTTGGAAGAAACACATGAAAAACGAAGATAGCATGAAAAAGACACTTATTAAAGTGAAAACAAGCAAAAGCAACCATCGTAAGCATGATAGTGACACTTTTGAATGAGAATTTGTGCAAAAGAGATAGTTGGAAAAACTCACCGAAATAGAAGAACAATCGCAACTAAAAGTGAGAGATTGTTGATCAGAGTGTGCACTAATTATCGACATAGGTTGAACAGTGCCCAAGCATTGTCTTGATGGACTTATGTTATGCCTATTCAAGCTTTCATAAAAGAGTGCGCTCATGAACTTGTTGTGGATTGAGCATGTGTATGCCTTTTACACTTACAAAATGAGAAGAAGGATAGAATACTTAAAAACTCACCGATCAACCATAAAGTGACTATGGAACAAATGATCGCAAAATCTGATCCAAAGATCAAAATTATACTAAAAAATGAAAGTGATTGGAATCTCCTGAAACTGGAGTCAAGTTGTAGTGTTAATATTCATGATTCCAAAAATTCTTGAATCGCCTCAATCCAACATCATATGAATAATTTATGATGTTATGAAGATTTTGACCAATAGTAAAAAAATTGCATATGGGTTGACTATGTTTTTGACTGGGCAATCTATACTATTGATCTTAGGATGATGTCAGCATGTAAATTGGGCATAGAGAGGTCCAATCAGAGCTTTCCATGTGTTTCTCCATACATGGATGAGTTGGAATTTTTTTATTGGGTAGTGCAAATTTGGTGGCCCAATAGGATGCCACCACGTGGCCCAACTAGAGGCCTCCACGTGGAACCTCATCATTGGTCAATTTTTTTTATGTTTGGGGCTAAATACCTCATTGGAGTTTGACCTTAGGACTTGCAGCACACAAGCTGTGGCCTCCATCATTGTCCACAAGTTGGTTCTTAATCTATCATTTGTCGGTTTATATTTAAATTGATATGGTTTTCGTATTGGGGAGAGGGGTCGTGCGTCCCCAGTAATGCCACCACTCACTGGACCACAATGGAAGAGAGAAGTCAGAGGAAAGAGGACCAAAACCAACCCCTAGTCATGAAACTTGTCACATGACTTCACACGAGTAGTGGAAGGTGCTACTAGAGTGGGGTGGGGATTCATTCCTAGCCACGAGTGTTATGGGCACCTGTGACTTGGGGTGGAGTCGAGTCTGACGGGGGCAGTAGTTAAGGTCAGTCCCCAGTCATGCGGACCTCCATGTAACCGAAGGCAAAAATGATGGGATCTATCCTGGAGCGCGTGGATAGTTGACCTCTTCCACGTGAAAACAACCCAACGAGGAAGGACCTAGCGCTAGTGGGGGAGGACTATTAGCCCCAGCCCTCTCCATCATGGGCGCCATGTGGCCCTGTTTTTGTGCAAAGGCATTATTTTGAATTTTAATGAGGTGATAAATTGCACCTTTTTCAGGTGAAATTGTTGCTTCCCAAACTGTCTAAAGGGCGTAATTTCCGCACATATGCCAAATTGTAGGACATATAGTAGAGCTTGTCTTGGAGAAGCATAACTTGCTCTATTTTGAAACTTTTTGAGATCAAGAAGAGCCTATATGGGGGTTTTCGAGCGTCGTGGATTAAATTTTAGCCACAGTTTTCTAATTTGAGAACTTTATGATAGACATTTTGCATGATTGAGTCTTTTACTGCTAGAGACAATCAGAGTTCTAGAAGCATTTTGAAGGAATTTTAAGCATGGAGAGAACCTTGTAGGCCCTTTTCCAACCTTCTATTTGCATTTGCAATAGATGTTACTTTGGTAGTGCAACTCATTTTAGTCTTTTCTCATTATGTTTTCATGAGATAAGCTCTTTTCAGTACTTCAATGTGGAATTTTTGTACATTTATATGTTTGTTTTTAAGGTGGAGTAAAAGGACTTGATGTGTGAATCCTTTTATGTTGAACTTTTCAAGACTTGTTGTAGGGAGTCATATTTTTCGAGTGAGAATTATTTTTAGGATAATTTTTCCTTGTAGGGGAAACAAGCCACTCAACTGTAAAAATTTTGTTTGTACTCATTTGCCACTAAAATCAATAGAACAGTATAGTTTTTGGAGCAGGCCTAGAGAGGTAGCCTAGGAGGGGTGAAATCCACCATGAAATGTTGGTTTCTTCTCTTCATGTTTTTTTATTTGAGTTGCATGTAATTTTGTTTCTTGTTAAAGTTCATGTGAAAACTAACTCACCACCTTGAAGATTTATTAAATTTCTTTACCTTTGAAGACCCATTTTGTTTACTTGCAAAGTGTCAGAGGACAGTCAGTTTTTGAGCGGAGAAGTTCTCCTCCTACTCCAAGTTTTCAGATCGGGTGGAATCAAAGCTAGTTTTGACCAAGTTGCAAGTATGGGAAATAATTTGAAGCGTGAAATACTCAAAGAGTTAGAGGAGATAATTTGTATCTTCGAATGGAGAATGTTGAGCTGAGTAGATTGCTTGAATTTTCCAAGAAGGAGAAGAAGAAACTGTGCCTTCAGTTGCAACATGTACTGGAGGAGAATATTGGTGAGATTTCCATTCTAGAAGCAAAAAATAATTCCTCCAAGGTGAATCCACTTTGTGAACATGGTCTACCAAACACGGGATACTATGTGGATAATAATGCTTGTGAGTTTTGTCAGCATCAAAAATATTCTCCTTATGTGCCTCTTGATAAAAGTGGGTGGCTTGATTCATCATATACTTCGTTATCAACGTCTAAAACAAAAAATATAAGTGAAAAATCAAAGGAGGTAATTATCATCTCTAGTTATAGCCCTTCAGTTTATGTTGATAACACATCTTTTGCAGCCTTTGAAAAGCATACTAAAGGCCTTGGTATGAAGTTGTTAAATCAGATGGGTTATGAAAGAAGAGGCCTCAGAATCAATGGCCAAGGTATCACTAATCCTATCGAGGTGAAGGAGTGACCATGATATTAATGATTAGTTTATGGTCATGGAAAGTTTAGAGAGTTCTCTAAACTTTTTGAGGAAAATGAATCATCAACTGATGACATGTCACACCGTGATGGTAGTGATAATGGAAATTTGTCTCCCAAGAGAGATGAATATTTCAAAGGACATGCAAAGTCCATTCCTCATTGTCAAAGTCACAACCCAAAGGACGAGTATAAGTGTCATGGGAATTTTAAAAATGTTGGTGATTTTGATTATTTATGGGATATGTTTCCTTCCACACTGTGTGATGCAGAAGACCATTTTGTGGCTAGTTGTGAGAAATGAAAAGTGATGATCAAAAGAATGGACCAAATCCTTGGAAAAATGCATGAAGAACCTCTCTCAAGTTTGAAAACTTCCTTGTCGATGGGCAAGAAAAATAATTTTTGTACCCATTGTAACATGAATGGGAATAAGATTAAAAGGTGTTGGAAAATTCATCCAAAAATTTGTCCCAAGAAGGAAAAATAGGTCATGTCATACATTTCAAGGAAAGAGAAAAGTGGCAAAGAGGAAACTGGTGTATTTCCTGAAGTAGCCTTGAAAGCAGAGTGGATGGAGAAAGAGAAACCATAGGCCCGGGATAGGAAAAGAATGGGTAGACTATTTTGTATAGTTTGCTTGCTTTGTAAATTTTCAAATACTTTTTGTATACTCCCATTTGAGTACCTTGTAAAGTGAAATCATGTACAATCACTTATTTGAAACAAGTGTTTTTTCTTTGACATGTCATGTTGTCTTAGCTTGATGATGAGCTCAATTGTTTGGGGACCTTTTCAGATGAGAATTTGTATGTCATCAAGTATGTCTATAGTTGTGTCATGCACTCACTTATACAAGTGTTTTGAGATGAAGCTTGTTTGTGAATGTAATATTTGGTAAATATTGTGTAAGATGACCATGATTATGTGGACAAAGCCAAGTATGTCATTCAATAAGTGCAGTCAGTTTACCTAAGTGCGCAAGTGCAGTTTGAGGACAATAAAACAAAGTATCAACCAATGCATGGAAAAAATTGAGTTCCTTCTAATTTAAAAGATGGAAGATCAAGTTTTTCCTTAGCAAAGAAGGGCTTCAAGATGAAGTTTGTTTGAGCCACAGAAAGATTGTTTTGGAGAGAATGTTCATATTCCATCCATCAAAGTTTTTGTTCCTGCATGTTTAGAAGAATTATGGCTTAATTATTGACATGAAGATAAGGACTTCACTCAATGGCCAAGTGGAGTACCTTGATTGGAGCTTGAAGGAACCATGTCAAACATAACAAGAAGTATTAATATCGAGAAATGTTATGAGCATTTTCCTCATTTATTTTGTAGGAGAAGATAAAATTTGGGTGTCCAAAATTTCTTAGTGGGGAGGTGTGATCCAAAGATCAAAATTAGGCTAAACAATTAAATTTATTAGAATCTCCCGAAACTGACGTCAAGTTGTAGTGTTCATCATATTGATTCCAATGACACTTGAATAATCTCAATCTGACATCGTATGAGGAAGTTACAACGTTGTGATTTTTTTGACCAACAGTAAAACAATATTGCAGATGGGTTGACTGGGTTGCTGACTTGAAAATCCATACTGTTGATGTCATGATGATATTAGCAAGACAACTAGGCATATGGAGGTCCAATTAGAGCCTTGCTACATAAAGGGATGAGTTAGCACTATTTTATTGAGACGTGCATATTTGGTGCCCCAATAGGAGGTCACCACGTGGCCCAACCAGAGGTCTCCATGTGGCGCCTCATCATTGGTCAAAATTTTCATGTTAGGGCCTAAAGGCCTCGACAGGGTTGGACCCTAGGACTTGTTGCGCACAAGCTTCGACCTCCACCATCACACCACAAGTTGGTTCTTAACCTATCAGTCATCAGTTTATATTTAAACTGATATGGTTTTCGCATTGGGAAGACGGGTCGGGCATTAGCCCTGGCCCATGATCATGCCACCACTCACCCGACCTCAACGAAATAGAAAAGTTGGAGGGGCGAGGACCGGCCTTATCCCTTGGTGACGGCACTTGTCACATGACTACGCACCAGCCTAGATCCATCTTACTCTGAATCTATCATGCGCCGAGAGGGATCAAATCTCTCGAGGTGCAAACCTATTTTTTGAGTGTAAAACTTGAGGAAAGGTTTGCACCTCGAGAGATTTGATCCCTCTCGGCACATGATAGATCCAGAGTAAGATGGATCTAGGCTGGTTCTAGTTGGAGGCATCAACGTCACATTTTTCAGATTATTAAATTTTTTGTATATTTTTGAGATGTACATCATACTTCGAAATTTTGAAGATTAGAAATACAACTTCTAACAAATGTTATTAATATAAATATGTTTGGTGATCATAAAAATGAAATAATTAATATATTAAATAACAAATACAGCTATCATATCATTCAAATGTGATATGAATGCAAAGTGACAATGTAATATTGTTGAATGATAGAAAATGTGAATAATAAGAATGCACTCAATTACAAATAGTCTTCATTGTAATCAATCTCAAATTATTTTCTTCTACTATTCTTATTGTCACCTTTGTTAGTTTTGTCATCTTTTCATATCGATTATATGAAAGGCACAATTGAAATCGTAAATCATTTAAATATTTTTCTAGAACTATTGTATTAAAAATCATACATTTTCTCTCTTGCTCTTCGATATTAATAGGTTGAATTACTAAAACATAAAAATAAATGTACATTGTCAATAATTTTTCCTGCTTACAGCGAAATTAATGCACAATGTTAATCCAATCACTTTAAAATTAATGTACCATCAATGTACATTCAAATGGATGCATCTAATGCAGGTAATCAAATAGGAACAGAAATCAACATCTACACTGAAATTAATGTATCTACTGCAAGTAAGCAAATAATATTAGAAACCAACATCACTGAAACCAATGCATATAGTGCAAGTAATCAAATAGGATTAGAAATCACCATCTATACTGAAATCGATGCATTTAGTGCAAGCAATCAAATACGATTAGAAATCATGTACACTGAAATCAATGCATCTAGTGGAAGTAGTCAAATATAATTAGAAATCAACATCTACGCTGAAATTAATGCATCTAGTGAAAGGAATCAAATAGGATAAAAAATCGTTGTCTACACTGAAATCAATGCATTTATTGCGAGAAAACATATAGGATTAGCAATCATCTACATTGAAATCAATGCATATAGTGCAAGAAATTAAATTTAATTATAAATAAACATATACACTAAAATCGATGCATCTAGTGCAAGCAATCAAAATGGATTAGAAATCTCCATCTACACTGAAATCAATTCATCTAGTGCATGAAATCTTCTTCCCTCTCTCCCCCCTCGAAGTACATCTTTGTTTCCTTCCCTCTATCCACTCTCTCACATCCTCCCTTTCCTTTCTATCTCTCCATTTCTCTCCTACATCTCTATCGCTCTCTCTCTTCACCCTCCAACTCTGTTACCATATCCCTACCTCTCTCCTTCTCTCATCCCTTCTCTTCATATCTCATTCTTTGTCTCTTTATCTCATCCGAAAACATACACACTCTCTCTCCATCTCTCCCTTGTCACTTAATCTCTCTCTCCACTTATCAATCTCTCTGTATTTCTTCTTCTTCTCTCTCTCTCTCTCTCTCTCTCTCTCTATATATATATATATATATATATATATATATATATATATATATCATCTTCCCTCTCTCCCCCCTCCAACTCCATCTCTCTCTCCGTATTTCTTCTTCCCTCCCTCTCTCTCTCTCTCTCTCTCTTTATATATATATATATATCAGCTTCCCTCTCTCCCCCCTCCAACTCCATCTCTCTTTCCCTCCCTCTCTCCACTCTCTGACATCCTCTCTCTCTTCCTTCCCCTTTCTCCCTTTCTCTCCCATGTCTATATCTCTCTCTTTCCCTCTCTCTCCCTCTCTTCACCCTCCAACTCTGTCAATATATCCCTCCCTCTCTCCTTCTCCCCCCATTCCCTCCATCTCTCCTTTTTCTCTTTATCTCACCCCAAAACATACACACGCTCTCTCTATTTCTCCCTTTTCACTCCCTCTCTCTCTCTCCACTTCTCGCTCTCTATGTATTTATTCTTCCCTCCAACTCCATCTCTCTATCCCTCCCTCTCTCCTCCTATCTCCCTCCCTCTCTTCTCCTCTCTCTCTTCCTTCCTCTCTCTTCCTTCCTCTCCTACCTCCCTCTCTCTTCCCCCATCTCTCTCTTTTCCCTCTAATCCTCTCTCTTCCCCCATAACTCTCTCTCTCTGCCCTCCAATCCTCTCACTATCTCCATCCCTCTCTCTCTCTCTCTACCCTCCAATCCTCTCACTATCTCCATCCCTCTCTCCTCCTCTCTCACCCCCTCCATATTTATGTCTCCCTCTTCCTCGCGTACCCTTTTCTACCTCTCTCACTCCTCTCCCTCTCTCTCTTCATTCCTCCTCTCCCCTCTCCTTGATTTTATCCCCATCTCTCCCTTCTCACTTCTTCTATCTCTCCACCTCTATCACTCTATGTGTTTGTTCTTCCCTTCCATATATATCTAGAGTTAATATATATCATGATACATTAATGTATATAATAATATAGAAAATTTAATATTGTATTAATCCAAATTTATTAAATATAATAATATTAATATGAATATTAGATTTAATAATAATGATATTATTATTAATATTTTGATAATAATATTAGGGATAATAATGGTTTTTTTGGCATGATATCAATAATAATTTGGCCAATAGTATTTGACCTATAGGATTCACCTAAATAAAACCTATTTTTTGAGTGTTGGTAAATATAAACAGATTTATAGAGTAAATATAAAAAATTAGGCTTTATTTATTTACCATACCTCTTTTATTTACAATGGTATTTGGCCCATAGACTTGGTATATAATTATATGTTGATTTATGATGATATTTGATATGTTTTTATATATTTATCATGCCTCTTTATACCTTTTTTATATTGATTTATTTATTTAACATAGATTTTTTATAAATATGGTATTTAGCCCATGGTATTTGGCATATAGGCTTCACCTAAATAAAACTTCTTTTTTGACTTATTTTAAATATAAAGAGGTTTATGGAGTAAATATAAAAAGAGGCTTTATTTATTTAGTGGAAGTAGTCAAATATAATTAGAAATCAACAACTACACTGAAATTAATCTTGAACAGCTATTTACTATTTCAAGATAACAAAAAGCAAAATGAGTAGTTGGCAGTTTGATACATTCAAGAAAACAAAAACAAAAAAAGCAAAAGACTAGTGGGCAGCTTATACATTAGAAAAAAAAAAATGTTAACATAAGTGAGTGGTGAAAAAACAAAATCTAGCATTAACCGTTCGATGTAGGCATTCCACTAGTATAATATCATATCATCTGGATCTATTAACATCTTTATGTCAGCAGAGGTGCTGCAATGGTATATATATTTCTTCACGCACACTGTAGTCTCTACTTCTGCTGCCCTAATAATTGGATTTTCTAGAAGGAGAGCACTGAAATTGTATGTAAAATTTAAATCTATGCTTATACGGTATGTACTCTGCTACCATAAAATTTCAATAATCTCAGAGATTGCAAACAACATATCAGATATTCTTCTCTCTTACTTCAATGCATATTCCTTATTTTTTCCTTGAGTTACAATTTTTTTTGTATTTTATGTATTAACACTTAATCTATGTATTTTAAGTTTTCCCTTAATGTGAGTTTACACATTTTATGGTTATGCTACCATCTGTGAAATGCTCAGAACGTTGATTTTTTTTGGGGTGGTTGTGTTGGAAAATAATGAGGTACGAATAGTTCCGTCCCATTTGGTTGAATTATTATTTTTTTTTCCATTTGGTTGAATTATTATTTTTTTTCCTGATTTTAACTGTAGGTTGATCTGTATGTCACAAAAAAATCGATTCAAAGAGAATGTCATTAATTTTTCGGTACTATTTATTTGTAATATTGGCATTTCACTTGTTTGACTCTAAATAGACATAGACATCAGAATTTATATATGTAAATTTTACAAACACTGCGGAACTCTGTATACACTATCACATGAGAGAGAGAGGGCTGTACAGAAATCAAATTTTGGCCGAAAATATTCGACTTTATACTGTGTGTAGAATAGATAAAATACACTCGTAAAACCCTAATCCGGTTTACACAACTCCGCCTTCAAGCCGGTCGCTGGGTAGCTTTAGTAGATTGCCTGCCGGTTAGCGTTCGGTCAGCGCTAATGTTTAGGATTGCGTTTTAACGTTTGAAGAAAAAAAAAAATTTCCGAATTGCAATAGTTATTTATATAATTGTAATTTCAATTATTTCGTAGACCGACATGCAAATTAAGCCGACCCAATTGTATTTTTTATTTATTTTTATTTTAATTTGAAATTTAAGCCGACAATAAGGTAAGCCGACATTAAGGACGTGACATACCCGACATCGGGGTCATATGGGGCTGTAGATGCGCCTCTCGGCGCAATCATTTGTGGAAGACACTATCGGAGTGGGGCATGGATTCAGCCCCAACCCCCGGTGCTATGGTCACCATGTGACTTGGTGTGGATCCGAGTCTGACAGGGGAGGTAGTTAAGTCTGACCCCTAGTCATGTGGACCTCTGTGTAATCAAACGCAAAAAGGAAGGGAGTTAGCCAAGAGGGCACGAGAATTTTTCCCTGACCTTTAGCCACATTTCTTCCAAGTGACCACAGCCCAACGAGGAAGGATCCAGCACTTGCGGGGACAAACCGTTGGTCCTAGCCCCCGACCTCATGGGTGCTGTGTGGCCCTATTTTTTCGCACAAACATTATTTGGAATTTTATTGTGGCGACAAATTGCACCTTTTGTAGGCGACATAGTCGCTTCTCGAACTGTTTAAAGGGAAAAAGTGTCGCACAGTTTACAGGTTTTGCCAAATTGCAAGACAAATAATAGAGCTTGGCTGAAGAAGCATAAATTTCTAAATTTTGAACATTTTTTAGCTCAAGAAGATCCTAGATGGTTGTTTTTTAGCATCCTAGATTAAATAACAACTTCATTTTTCTTATTTGAACACTTTATGATAGAATTTTTGCAGGATTGAGTATTTTAGTGCTAGAGACAATTAGCGTTTTGGAAGAATTTTGAAGGAATTTTGAGCATGGAGAGAACCTTGTAGGGGTTTTATGATCTCAAAATGGGTTGGATAACTTGTTATGCTTTTCAAGAACCTCCCACTTAGTCAAAAAAAATTAAGATCTAACTTATTCTTGACTTGTGCGAAAATGAATACTTGAAACAGGTGTATGTTTTTTAACTATCTAAGTGATTTAAGGACATTTGTTTTTTCTAATATTAAGCATATGCAGCAACCATATAATGCAGCAAATAAACATCAACACATAATAGCAAATTTAATATAGGATTTCACCCGAATATCATGGGCTACGTCTCCTTGAGATCTTGTCAACTTGACTTGGCTCTTTGGGATTATGATGTGAAATTTATTTTACAAGTTAAAAACTCAACTCCAATGGTTATTTGGGTTGTACCGTTAGGTTTAGAACATCATCATAACCTTGTCATGGCTGTCGTCATTCTAAAAATAGAACTAGGCTTCCTTAGACTTGATCTATGTTGTCGGTGCCTTAAGCTTTCCTGAGCTTCTCTGTGGCACTAACCCTTTAAGAAATCCTTTTCTGTACCTAGAACCTCACCTGTTGTCTCCAACACACATTAGACATCCAAAATAGGCTGTTCATTTTCTCAAAATGAGCACTGGCTTCCCACTCTAGGCCTCCATCCACTTATGGTCTTGAGATGCCTGAAACTTTCATGTGGCTTATAGAGCTCTATAAGTCTCCAAATGACTCTAAAAATCCATTCAATGGATTCCAAATTTCAAAAATAGTTAGAATAGACTATTCATTTGCATAAATTGGCCTCCGCCTACTTCGGTTTCGCCACCAACACCTGAAAACTAGCTCTAGGTTCACTGAAAACTTCCCTGAAGCATATTGACTTTCAGAAGTCCTAAAAAGCTTCTTCAAAATCCATCAATGGATTCATAAGTATCATTACAATCAGAAATGACTATTGGTTTTGTGAGAATGGATACTAGTTTCTCTGGATAAGCCTCATTCTCCTGTTGGCACTGGATGGACCTAGTAGCCCCTGGAACTTCTATGAAGCAAATCATCTTTCAAAATTCCACTATAGGCTAGAAAATTCACACCATTAGTTCCATAATGTTTGAAACATCCAAAATTGACTATTGGATTCCTGAATAAGCCCTCTAGCTGCCCTGGCTAGGCCTTAAACTGCTGCTGGCCCCTAGAACTTGTCTGAAGAAAATATTTGCTCAAAAGTCCTCTGATGGCTCTATAAACCTCACCATTGAGTTTGGAATGTCTGAGATAGTGAAAATTGACTATTTTAACTCTCATAATGGTCGAATCTAGCTCAATATAGAGCATAAACCAAATTTGTCCAATGACCCCTAAAAACCCTCCACTAAAAATGTAGGACTGCACTTATCTGCAGTTAAAAGTGGTCAAACTCCAAAATTTAGTGGGCGCGCTAACCTATCTACCAATCCCCAAACTTTAACATTAATTTTAAGGTTAAGGGGGAGCGGGTGGCCACATGCGAACCCCCAAAAACTCCGCGGTCACAATAATTTGGAGTAGAACTAACACCGCAAAACCGTGGTTGAGTGGAGTTAGAATCGGAGTTTACATCGGGGTAACAGTAGTCAGCGTAATCATAGCCGACATCCCTGCATGTGATAAGGTTTGTTTTTGAATTTTGATGGTTAGGGGCGTTAAGCCTTGGCCCGGGGTCACGGCTGAAGGTCATGTGGCGAGGGGTTGGCCCCTCCAAACCCCCATATGCAATTTCAATAAACAATATATTTAACTTGAGCCACCATAGTGTTAAGAACTACATGCAGCTGAGATAGTTAATACGCGAGATTGCTACATGGGAGGTCATGCGATCGATCCTCCAGAGTCCCAACCAAATTTTTCAATGCCATCCTCGACCACGCAGCAGCCTTCGAGCCTGCCACGTGGTGGCATGTGATTGGTCCAAACCTCAACATGCAATCCATTGACTAATACGGTCCTGACACTTGTCAGCATACAATTGGTCCAGAAGGAATGTTTTGGGGATTATTCTGAGGAATATTCTAGGAATATTCCCTAGAATATTCTTTTTTTGAATTTTGAAAACCCAGTCAAACTTGGTCAAAAGACAAAAATTGTAGTTTACTGGACTTTTCAAATCACGATAACTTCTTCATACGGTGTCGGTTTTTCGAACCGTTCACGGTGCCAGAATAAAGAAGACAAGATCTATCCATTCACTTAGGTTCGGAAAAATTCCAAACATTTTGAAATTTAAGCTATCACTTAGGTCCTTGATCCAAATCTGATCACACCTACGCATTTGGAATCTTTTGGAACCCAAAAGACTGATTACCTATTCTATTCAGTAGATGAGAGTACAACACCCTCACTTTTCAGCCTCCATACACTTTTCCTTGCATGGCTTAGTGCCTTTGAACCACAACTCAAAGGTAGTAAACACTTTCCTTCAATGATGCTCTTGTCCTCCTCTCAAGAATTGTCTTCCTTGAACTCACTCAGAAATTTTTGGCAAGAAATTTAAAGAAGGTGGCTGAACATCATGTCCTTGATCATCAATCCAAGGTGGTCTAACAAAAGTAATTTTCCAACAAAATTACATGCATACACAACTGAAATTATCATATGTACAAATGAATGTATGTCTTACTGAATTAAGAAGTCAAACCACTTCTTACCAAGCCACTTCCATGGCAACTTTTGCTACTGAAAATATTCTTCATGTGAAACATATGTTCTCACATCAATGATGGAATCTTTGGTTCCAATTTCACCAGTCTTTCTGTCCTCTTGCCTCATGTGCTTGGGATGATTAGTTGGATGAAATGTCCAAATTGGGAAACAAAATGTCCCTTTCTCTGGCAAGGTGTGCAAGTATTTTGTACCTTCTGAGAAAGTTACCTTCGCTTCAACTATTTCCTGCATGCCTTCATCCTCTTCTAGAATTTTGAAACATCATGGTTACATAGACCACAATAGGAACACCAACTCTTTCTTCCATTCAAAAATGTAGATTTTTCATGCTTATCAGAAACATAATTGATCCAGGTGGATATTGGTGGTCACCCGCCTATTCCACTTGGGGCTCCACCATTGCCTCTTTCAATTTTTCAGTTTCGGCACAACTTACTATTTTTAGCATTTTTTCGGGTCCTGAACTTCCGGAGCTTTTTTGAGGCCCTAAACGACGTTTTTTGGGATAGATCTTTCTAACGAGGTATGGTACGCATCAAATAGAGATTCTATGCCAAAGTTATGTCCCCGGGAAGTTGAAACACCAATTTACCCAAACGGGGCCCATAGTTTTGGCGCTTCGTCTCCTAGGGTTAGGGTTTTGGCTGTTTAGGGATTCCCATTGTTTTTAAATAATAAATAGGCCCTCGAGCCTCATTATAACTCAGTTCAAAGGCCTGTAGCCGCCACATCTCTTCTCAGAGATAGCTACCAACGCCCTAGCTATTTTATTTCCATTTTGTCTGTAAGCAAATTTAAGTTCTTTGATATTAATGAAATGAAGTGTTATTTCTGCTGCATCTTTTTATTTATGGTTATATGTTTATTCTTTTCTGTTCTTGCATAAATCCATATCAGTGGTATCAGAGCGGTCTGCTTTTTCTCGATCCTTCTTTGCATGTCCCCAACGAGGTCGGGGTATAAGGAGTTAGGGCTCGATCTGGTGGAACCTTTGTAAGATCAACCTCGCAAAACCCGACGGACTCCCATGGGGGATGAAACGAAAGATAAGGGAGCAAGATATCCTATCAAAATATTTCTCGAAGAGGCCCTCAAAAAAGAAAGGAACGCGATGATGGATAACTTTTCCCAGATCCTTCAACGGCTGCCCACCGGTGGCGCATCTACATCCAACAGCCACTCTGGAGGTGTGACTCCTTTTAAGGTACAAGTAAATTTTGACATTCCCATATTTGAGGGTCAAATAGATGTAGATGCCGTAGATAGATGGTTGAATCTATTAGAAGGATATTTCTTGGTTCATGACTTTTCCGATAGGGAGAAGATTATTTTTGCACTCCTCAAAGCTGCCCCCCATGTCAAGGACTGGTGGGAAACCCACTGTGAGAAAAAGGACGAGATAGAACCCTCTCTGTTCTCGGCCGTACCCACTTGGAATTCTTTCCGAGACGCCATCAAGGAACAATACTATCCCGTGGGGAGCTATGAGGAAAAGTACATACAATGGACCACACTGTGACAACAAAGGGATCAAGATGTGCATGAGCTGACGAATCTGTTCCATACCCTGTGCACCAAGTTGGGTATCAAAGATTCAGAGAAACATCTGGTGCTAAAGTATCGTAGTTGTCTGCACAGATACATTCAGGAGGTAATGGAGTTCCTCGACATCTCCTCGCTTGGTACGACATACCGGTATGCTGCCAAGATTGAGCATAAATTCAAACAGAAGAAGCGAGACTTTGGATCTGCGAATCAAAAGCAAGGGAAAGGTGCTCCCAAACCATAGAACAAAGGACAGAGCCAAGGCATGGCGACTCAAGACAACCTGTCGAAGCCACAAGCAAAGAAAAACACCGCAAAGCCAAAGAAGGACACGGGAAAGTGGTGTGAGTTCCATAAGAGCTCCACTCACAACACAAGTGAGTGTCGGGCCAAGCAGTCGCTAGTGGCCGAGATGAGGGCGTCTGAGTCAGATGCATGCTCTGACTCCGAATCGGAACCTGAAAAGGGGAATGAAAAAGGGAAACAGATTATTGATGCGGAGCCCAACGCCACTATTGCCACTACAAAGATCCAGAAGGAGGAACCGGAAGATCCAGAGGAGGAGGAACGTCTCTTCCACTCCCAGATGTGGGTAAAGGGCTCCCCTGTACAGTTCATTGTCGACAATGGGAGCCAAAAGAACCTCATTTCAGAAGACGCCGTGAAGCGGTTGGGCTTGCCGACCACAGCTCACCCACATCCATACACCATCGGGTAGCTTCACCAAGGACGAGATCTCCGCGTCAGCCAGCAGTGCCGCCTTCCCTATAGCATCAAGCCCTTCACGGATGAGGTATTATGTGACGTTGCTCCTATTGATGTTTCTGATGTATTATTAGGACAAACATACTTGTGGAAGCATCATGCTGTGTATGAGTCTCGACCTCGTGCTGTTATTGTTACTTTGGGAAATAAGTTGTACAGGATACCAGAGGTACCACCTCCTGCTGCTATCTCTTTGGTTACTGCAAAAAAATGTAGTAAGCTCATTTCCCAAACCAGGAAATTCGTTTTCCTGATGATCCGCCCCCAGGGCAAGAAGAAGACTGTGGCCACGACCTCCAGACAAGGCTCCTCTACACGACAACAACAAATGGATAAGGTTGTGGAGGAGTACGGGGACATCTTCACCTCACCCACAAGGGTTCCTCTGCACTGTCAGGTCAAGCACCCGATTGATCTGACCCCAGGTGCGTCGCTACCCAATGGACCGATCTATCGGCGCTCTGTTCTAGAGAACGATGAAATCAAGAGGCAGATTTAGGAGCTGCTACAGAAAGGTCACATCCGACCAAGTTCATCGCCCTGTGGGAGCCCAATCGTGTTGGTACAGAAGAAGGATGGGACGTGGAGACTCTGTATTGACTATCGGGCACTAAACAAGATCATTGTCCGGAATAGGTACCTGATCCCATGGATTGATGACCTTCTAGACCAACTCAAGGGTGCAAAATATTTCAGCAAGATCGACTTGAAGTTTGGATATCACCAGGTACCAATTGAACCCTCCGATGTGTGGAAGACTTCCTTCAAAGCCAAGGAAGGCCTTTTCGAATGGCTGGTCATGCCTTTCGGGTTGATGAATGCTTCCATAACCTTCATGAGGATGATGGACGACATCTTGTGGCCATTCACCAACTCATTTGTAGTGGTGTACTTGGATGAAATTCTGATCTTTAGTCAGACTTGGGAAGAGCACCTTCACCACATCCGACAAGTCCTCCAAACACTGCGACACCACAAGTTGTGCCAATTTGGAGAAGTGCACTTTTGGCATGACCCAGGTTCAATATCTAGGATAAATTATTGATGAAAGGAGGGTGCATGTGAATCCAACCAAGATCCAAGTCATTCGGGATTGGCCAGCCCCAACCACTATAACAGAGCTTCGCAGCTTTCTGGGTCTTGCTAATTTCTACCATAGGTTCATGTTGGGATTCTCTCATATCACTTGGCCCTTGAGTCAAGTCATCAAGAGAGGAGCGAAAGAAAAATTCTTTTCGTTGGAACCTCAACAAAAGGAGTTCATAGAATTGAAAAATCGCCTCTGTTCTGCCCCAGTGCTCACATTACCAGACTTGCAACAACCATTTGAGATCGAAACAGATGCCTCTGACTATGCTATTGGGGCAGTTCTTACTCAACAGGGACATCGAGTGGCATATCACAGTGAGACATTGTCTGACACAGTTCGCAAGTATCCCACTCATGAAAAAGAAATGTATTCCATTGTGCAAGATTGTTGACAATGGAAGCATTACATTTTGGGGAAGGAAACAATCATCCACCCAGGCCACCGGTCCCTACAGTTCATACAGACACAAGGTAAGTTGCAGAATGATCGCCATAAGAAGTGGTCCACATATCTGCAATAGTTTCATTTGAAAATCAAGTACAAGAAGGGTAGCACCAATAATGTTGCAGACTGCCTCAGCCGAACACCGATCGTGGCGCCCACCACCGTTCTCAACTCTTGTGGGCACAAGACTTGTGATTGGTCGTTTCTCTACAAGAGTGACCCAGAATTTGGCCACACTTACAAGGCACTCTTGGGGGGTATGCAAGTTCCAAATTCTCACCTCGAAGATGCACTTTTATGTCACCTGGGACACCTTTGTGTTCCTTCAAGCGAGTGTGCCAAGATGATATGGGAAGCACACTATAGTCAAGTCGCTGGGAATTTTAGGGTCGAGAAAATAGTAGCAGTATTGCAGAAGTATTTCTATTGGCCGAACCTTCGAAAGGATTTTGGGAAGCACATTAGATCCTGCACTACCTGTGCCGTTTCCAAACCGACCATCAAGAAGCAAGGCCTATATACTCCGCTACCTACCCCTAGTCAACCTTGGGAATCCATCTCCATGGATTCCATGTCGGGCCTGCCTTCTACTAAGCATGGAAATGACTGTGTTTTCATGGTCATCGACAGATTCTCAAAGATGGCCATTATGGAGGCCTACAAGAATAATATCACAGCAGAAGCCACTGCTAAACTCTTCTTTGAACGAGTGTGGGTGAAATTTGGGATCCCATAGTCTATCATATTAGATCGGGATAGAAGGTTCCTCAGCACATTTTGGTCTAGCCTCTGTTCAATGCTGGACACCAAGCTCACCAAGTCCACAGCTTTCCATCCCAAACAGATGGCCAGACAGAGGTCGTCAACAAAATGATTGTACACATTCTACGCATGTACAATTCAAAGAATCCACGCACATGGGACGAGATCCTCCCTTATGTACAACATAGTTATAACCATGCTCTCCACAGTTTAATCGGCCATAGCCCCTTTTAGGTGGGCTTGGGATTGCAGCCACTATGTCCCATTGACATAGCCATGTCATTTGTGGCTACTCAGGCCGATTCAGCTCATGTCCAGTCTGAATTTGACAAAGAAAATAGCTTCATCAAGCACATTCAACACATTCGCCAACAGGTTCATGACATATTGGACAGAGCCAATGCTAAGTACAAGCAATTCCATGATCAACATCGAGTGCCACACAATTTCCAGGTGGGCGACAAAGTATGGCTACATTTGCAGAATGAGCGCCTCACTGGACCCCACCACAATCTTCGTCTGCTCCGATATGGGCCGTACACCATCACCAATGCTGTAGGGAACAATCCCTTCAAGCTCAGTATTCCACCATTCCTTGGTCTACACCCAGTATTCAATGTGGACCGCCTTCGTCCTTACTTCCCACCTCTACTGGACACCTCATACATTGCAGAACAACTCACACCAACAGAGTTAAACCCAGACTGCATGGAACAGGCCACCACAGATTGTATCATGGACATGCAAATCAAGAACACTCACCAACAGAAGATCCAACTGTATCGGGTTGTCAAAGCTGGCCAACTCCTGCACCAAGGAAAGTGGTTCACCAGGGACCAAGTTCAACAGAAATTTCCTCATCTCATGGAGGAACTAAATGCAATGGGGACCATTGCTTCCTAAGGGGGGAGAAATGATCCAGGTGGATATTGGTGGTCACCCACCTATTCCACTTGGGGCCCCACCATTGCCTCTTTCATTTTTTCAGTTTCAACACAACTTACTATTTTTAGCAGTTTTACGGGTCCTGAACTTCCGGAGTCGTTTTGAGGCCCTAAACGACGTTTTTTGGGAAAACGGGGAACAACATTGGTCCATGGCCTGATGCTTCTCACTCAAAATTTGTATTCCTCAGATATATCTTTTTAATGAGGTATGTTACACATCAAATGGAGATCGTATGCCAAAGTTACGTCCCCGAGAAGTTGAAACACCAATTTACCCAAACAGGGCCCATAGTTTTGGTGCTTCATCTCCTAGGGTTAGGGTTTTGGCTATTTAGGACTTCCCATTGTTTCTAAATAATAAATAGGCCCTTGAGCCTCATTTTAACTCAATTCAGAGGCTTGTAGCCACCACATCTCTTCTCAGAGATAGCTACCAGCGCCCTAGCTAGTTTATTTCCATTCCGCTTGTAAGAAAATTTCAGTTCTTTGATATTAATGAAATGAAGTGTTATTTCCGTTGCATATTTTTATTTATGGTTATATGTTTATTCTTTTGCGTTCCTGCATAAATCTAGATCAATAATGAACTTGACTATGGGAAGAATTATACCTCAAATTTTGCTTTGCATGTCCATCTTTTTTACCTTCTTGAGGAGATGAACTTGTAGAAGTTCCATCTTTCTTTTGAAGACCAATATCAGTGTTCATGTCTTGATAGCTATTTAAACTCTCATTCTCACCATAAGTTGCATGTCTACACAAATATTACTGCAACATACACTTCAAACAATTGCAATCAACTTGAAAACAAACTTGACATGTTTGTGGTTCAAAACTTGGAAACAAAGTTCCTTTTGAAGTTGTCTCAATTGCCTTCATGGATTTGGAGTTTTCGCCATTAGATTGAACATAACCAAAACCAAAATTCTTAGGTATTACCTCAGCCAAAATAGGATCAATCATACCTTGTGCATGTTTGCCTAAACCCTTGCCTTCATATCCCATTTTTAACATCAACTTGGACCCTATACCTCTAGTGTTATTTTCAAATGAACATACACATCTTTCTGAAGAGGAATTTAAACACAAATTTGAGTGAATTACCTCTGATTCATTAATGTTCTTGGTTAAGGCCTCTTGGGCTTGATGGAGTTGCATCTCCATCTCATGAAATCTTTGAAGAATTCCTTATTTCTCTTCCTTTATAGCAACCAATTTCTCATGAAGTCTAGTGCTTTCTCTTCTATCTTCAAACATAATTTGCACCATATCCTTCATGATGTAGAAGTCTTGCTTCATGTCTTCATCGAATAATATTGTGAAGGAGGAGAATTTTGAAACCTCACTTGAAGAAGTTTTCATCATTATGTCAATGAACTAAATAACTTCAACAAAAATTCACAAATATTTAAAAAAAAATTGACAAAGCTTATAAAAAAAATGGCTGTAGATTCAAGCTCTTCTTCAAGCAGCCTATTGCAAACAAACTTCAAGAGCTTCTTAACAAACAATCGTCAAGAGGGTTTGTGCTTCAAGGGTTTGTTGGAAATATTGTAATTGATGGCAAAGGAGCACAAAGGAGCAACACCAAGACAAGGGAGCATATCAGATTCAGATGGAATTATTTCAAAGAAAGAAAGTAAAGTGGCAGAGACTACAAGAGGAGGGTTTAGACAGGAAGAATTTTTTTTTAACAGTTAGGGTTGTTATTACAGAGAAAATCGGGGTTTGGCACAATATATATGTAAGCAGATGAATCGGGAAAATTCAAAGGGAAGGTATGATACTGTGTGTTTAAGAAGTGTAAAATTCAATGAATAGAGGCAGAAGCAGAAATATTTGGTTATCGGCATAACTTAGGGAAAAGTGGAGCGGAATGAAATGAAAGCGCAGTGATAATCAGTCTTTGTTTATTGAGTTATGCAATGAAAAGGAGGTTTCATGAGAAATTGAAGTTAAACGAAGAAATGGTGAAAATTTGCGTTTGAACGTGATTTAAAACAAAGTTTGAAGGACAAGCGGTTTTAGAGAAACCATACACTGTTGTCGCATTCTTTTGGCATATAAGTGGTTTTATTCATTTCGAACGCGATCAAGTCATATTGTGACACGTCATGAGCACAATACCACACATTTCGTGTCTCTTTTGGTTGATAAACTACAGAGGTGGAATGAATGCGATTGCCGTCCGATTAGATCTGTGGGAGATCCGATGGTGTTTGTGTCGGTAATTGCAGGGGGTTTAAAACAAGGTATGTTAAAATTCATGCATCTTAGTTGTGCAATAACCGTTGGATTGTTGAGTTGGAGCATGATGAGCCGTCAGCCGTCGGATGTATGAACATATGTTCTTTTGGTAAATTGTGGGCCATATATGATTTAACGTGCAAGCATGCCTCGACATATGTGCAGCTTGTTGGTAGGCGGAAAGGGTAAGTTATAAAGTATTATGTTAACTTTATAACATAAAGTGTAAGCTTTGGAAATATTATGGAGAGGCATAGTGAAACAAAGTTGTGGGACCATAAGTAATTATATGGTTTATTTAGAGTTTTAAACCTTAAAGTTGAAATCATAAGCGGATAGATCACGGGCAAAGATGCATTGACAATTGTTGTGCGACCCGAGTGTATTTATATTATTGGCTTCTTTGGTATTTTAACCAAAGTCTATATATTGGTTTGAATTTAATGAGATGGGTTTATCATGGTTTATAACCATTTTTATTTGAAAAGTAAGATTGACCGTTAGGAATTCTATGGGCCCGGATATATATATTATAATTATTGATATCTTGTGTTTGAACCAAAGTATATAAAAGGGCGGAATGATCAAAGGAGTGGGACCTATCGCATATTGCATATCGAAATCGGCGATGCTCATATGATAAGAATTTATAAGTCATAGAATTGGTGAGGCTACGCGATGTGAGGAATGTGATGCGAAAGATATAAGTGATGCAATGTGCCGATGCGAAGAGACATGTGGCGGCACAATGCTACATCGCGCATCGACGATGCAAAGTCCACCGCATACCGCGAAGTGGCGAGGTGATGCAATGCGAGGAATGTGATGCGATGTGTCGATGCGAAGAGACACGTGGCGGCACAATGCTACATCGCACATTGGCGATGCAAAGTCCATCGCATACCGCGAAGTGGCTATTTCGAGGAAAAACACCCTAGAGGTTTGTTGGGTCAAAACCTCCACAGATCAGGGCATGCTATTCAGAAGGACTCACACACAACCACACTTAAATGCTAAAAAATATATAACAATGATAGTAGAACTCACCCGTATTCCTACGTTTGATGTAGATTCCGCGGGGTCCAAACCCCTAGCAACCCTTCTTCCTCTTCAACCTGGAAAACAAGAAAGAACATGCACAGAAACCTAGTTGTACAGCATATATTTCTCCTAAATGTTAATGTAACCCATGTGAAACATTATATAAACAATAATAAATTCTTAAATGATAATCTTTTCACATATACAAGTAGATGTTAACACGTGAATTCAGGAACAAAATGGTTCTTCTTTATTATGAACAGCATGTACAGTAGTAAAAAGTGGAGAGATCACTTGAATCCTTCCACGATCTTCGAACAGACCGTCATCCAGATCCGTCCCGCCCTTGCCTCGCTAAGATACTTTCAAGACTTGTGCACTCGAGATGGCATATAAACTGATGAACATCTCCAGGAAACAAGGGTTTCCTGTAAAAATCTGGGAAAGTGCAGGAGGCACGGGAATTCAGACTTGAATTGGGGTTCCAACAAAGTATAATATCTATAAAATTCCTCTCTCCCTTAGGCCATACACATGAGGGGCTTTTATACTCCCTCAAAGTAGTTTCAATCAGTTGGAAACAGTTGGCCATGTGTTGGGGTGGTTGAACTACTGGAGTAACCATCAACCCAGCCCGAAAATAGGGAATTTTTATATATTTTTTAATTATTTTAATGGCATACGTGGAAAAGTACATGTGGACTCGCGTATACACGCACAAAAGTATGGGCATACCCGCGTATGGGATTTTTAACACTGTTTTTTATGAATTTTATTCAAGTCTGTGGGAATGGGTGCCCAAGGCCATAGAGACAATCATGAATCACATGAGGGTGAAAAATGATGCTATAACAGATGCCCCCTAATATATGAGGTTAGAAGGGGTAGATGATGGCTGAAATGTATTATGCACATAGAAAGAACTTCGCAAGGACAAGAGAGGACTTCACCAGATTTCAGCCTGCCAAAAACCAATGAAAGAAAACAGAGAGTCAACTCATGCTGAGGTGGGCATACCCATGCTCAGTAAAATATACATCATATCGAAAGTACAAAATAGATCCAAAATGTATACAAGTATAGCTGAACTGAAAGTACACAATGAATCATCTGAGCATGGCCCGAAAGTACAAGTCATAATCAATGTCTAAGTATCACATATAGAAAGCTGATCAATGATGCTGAAACTAGATGTCTGATCATATAAGTAACTGAATCTCCAACTACCAAATCATCAAAGGTGGAATAAATGGTACAATCACGCAACTCGGGAGCCAACATATAGGATGCTGCTGTACTGACATTGTGTTGTGACCAACAACAACCCCCCTTTTATTTAATATTAGTAATAATACTAAATAAATGGGGACCCTTAGTTAAAAAATCCAAAAAATCAATTAGGATTTGTTTTCCTTTTCAAATAAAACTTTCTATCATAAACTTATAGAAATCCCTCAGAAAGAACATTAAGAAACACTTAAGTTTATAATAAATTACAATAAAATTTCTCTTTAAACAAAATAGCGCATCCATAGAAAAATGATATATATCTTTTATAAAACTGAAAATGCGATTTTGCGCTTTTGCGATAATGCGACCCCAAAAGCCTATACAATAAACGTATTGGTCGCAGATCGCATAGCGCAGAAAACAGAAGTGATTAATGAATACCTTTTGCGCTATTTTCAATTTTGCGCTTTTGCGAGATTTGCGATGTGCGCTTTTGCGCTATTGCGCAATTTTCACTTTTGCGCAATTTTACATAACTGTGATGGCTTCATTTTGCGATATTTCGATATTGCGACATTGCGATATTGTGATATTGCGCAACAAATAGCAGATCGCAATGTCGCAGATTCATGTAGGCACGTTGTCCAAAGGCAATCTTCCCATATATCAAATCTGTTATGTGCTTTAATGATTAAATTAAATGATTGGATTGACAATTAATGGTAAATGAGATTGTGTTTGGATTGAAAGTCGTTTCATGATTAAAATATTATATTTCATCCGCTTTCACATTTAAAACAGTCTCATCACCTTTCTTATGCCATTACTCTCATTTACTCGTAAAACGCAGGCACGAAGGAGCAAATGTCTATACAAAGCTTTCACTAAACACTATGGGTAAGAAGGAGAAGAGCTCGAGTTCTGAAAACAAAGAAATGGCTGCGCTATATGCAGACATCGCTTGTAATAAGGATGTCGGTATATCCACTTGGGAAGGAATGTATAATCTGTTAGAGGATGAAAATCCTGTGGTGATGAAAGTTGTGGCTACAGCAGGTTCTAGTAATACATCTGAAGTAACCCTCAAGGAACTGGCTTGTTCATTTCTGCATAGGATAGTGGCAAGACCAAGGATTCTTCCATATACAGACATGGTGAAGTGGGTGCTGGACAACACTGATATTTTAGACAGGCAATTTAAAACTCCATCTGAAGAGCTAATCGGGTCATTCTAAACGGAAGACGTGAGGTTGATGTATAAGTTGCCGGAACCTCATGCGCCTTATAATAAGCAATTTATGAAAGAATTTGCCAGAGAACATGAAAATTTGTCAGAATGCACACAAGAATGGACCAAAAGAGATGAGCCATTGAAGAAAAATAAACAAGGGTGGACAGTACCAAAAAAGGATGTTTTAGACGTTGTTCACAAGTTCAAATATCCAAGTGGGCAAATTGACATAGTTTCTACCACAAGATAAGGTATGTAAGTTTGCCGAAATTTATCCTCTATAGAGCTTTTAGAAGTTACTGAAGAAGCTGTTGGAGGTCAAAAGTTCTCAGAGAAACATAAAGCTCTTCTTGAAAAAAGTCGGGAGTTGAAGAAGACTTGAAATAACTGTAAGACAAAATGAGGAAACATTGACCAAATTCGAGGCACTTCATGCTGAGTAAGGAAAAAGATGTGGAGCGTGTTCGACACAGAAAAAAATTACTGCGAAAGGTCAAATCGATAAAAAAGAAACTACTTTGGCTAAAGTATGATATCAAAAACTGGGATGCACAAATCAGAAGGGCAGAAAAGGCAGCAGAGGAGGCAGCTACAGCGGCAAACATTCTTACTGATTGTGTAAATGATAATTTACACAAAGCTAACTTGATTCTAGAAACTGTTCCAGGATATCTCCCACAGGCACATCAATTGCAAACAGAATGGAGGCAAAAGGCAGAAGAAAGAGCAAAATCAATTCAAGGGATGACAAGATTAAATTGGGACTCATACTGGGCGTACTTAGTGAAGCCACACAGTCAGCACAGCGCACTTAATTGTATCATCAATGCTACAGAGAAGATTGCGCCTATGCTTGCCAACTCTGTCTTTTCAGGGCAGTTGAATTCTGAAGTCGGCCAACCGCATCCTCTCAAAACTATGCTAGATGCCTGCAAGTTTAAAGATCAAGTTCATAGATAGTTAGATTTAGTTTTAATTTTACTGTATTTTAGCCTAGGAAAAGGATGGTCATTGAACCGAATCCTTAATTTTTGTAATAAGACTATTTTTAGATTTAGATAAGTAGTATTTAAACCCTTCTCATGCATTTAGAGAAGGGTCCTGGATCTTAATATTTTTGGACTTGGAGATTGCATTTCTGTACTCCATTGTCTTATATATTTTAAAAAAGGATCACATCTGGTGATTTTCATGCGGAATTATCTTTGAAGTGTTGCATTTCTGTACCTTGGAATTTGATTTTGCATCAGAGTTACTGGATTAGAATATCACATTGCATTTGAAAGTCTTCGAGATGAATGAGGTATTTCTATCCTTTCACTGTTGATTTCTTTTGTCTTATGATATTCTCTTTAAAATTGCTATCATTTATATATATTTGTTTTCACAATGCTTCCTTTTATATATCATTTCTGAGTATAATTGAAACGTTATCTTTCATAAGTATATATAGATGGTATACAAATGATGAATGCAATATGCTAATACAACTTTGTTTAATTTCTTAAACAGAGTTATCTTTATTTGTTCCTACATATTTCAATTTAAATAATAATACATTTTCATGGTTATTGTTAAATTGGAACAATCTTAAGTTGTATTCACATATAATTACCCGGGTTAGTGTTAGAATTTCTTTATCAGTATTTAGTTTAAATTAGATAGTTTTATTTCAGTTAATTTAGTCCCATTTCCACCCATCCAAACCAATCCATTTAGTTATAAGGAAACTGGTCCTTTAAATCCAGTCGAAGCCACCATACCAAACGAAAAAGGAGTTGTCTTAAGGTCCCAACCGGATGGTTTTCCCCGATGTTTGAAGCAGAGATTTTCTAGGCTTCAACATTTTTGGTGCTAGAAGGAGGGCATGAGCTATGAATGGCAAGTAAATCTTTATCCACAAGCTATTCTGAGAGCAGAACACCCTCATTAACCTCTTCAATTTCTTCTGAAATTCAAAATCCTAGAGAAGAAATTGCAGAAAATATTCAGACACCCACTACCAAAATCTCAAAACATTCAGACAATCAACATCCTGAGTCTCCTGAAGTTCAAGATTTAATTCATAAATTGAAGGGATTCTCATTATCTCTAGAAGAGTCTGAAATATCTGAAGGTAGTGTAACTTCAAAATTTGTTTCTTCGAAACCTCTTACTAGGCTTCAAAGTGAAAAACTTGGTATTTCTCCGAAAGAATTCCCTTTACCTAGTAGAGTCAAGACAAGAAAAACTCAATCGGAATCAGCAAGTGATATAAGTTCAACATCTAATATTCAAATACCTGTTTCCGAAATCCCTTCTCAACAAAGTATAGTTGTTTCCACATCATCTCCTCAATCATCATCTCCACAAACACCATCCACTCAATCATCATCAATCTCAACATCATCTATTCCAACAACTTCTATTCAAACACCACCAGTTTCTACTATCCCTCCAATAGTTGTTCCAATAATGGCTAGACCATGGGCTACTCCAGGGGCAGTCAACATGGCTGCACCTTTACATGATTTACCAGACAATCCTAGAAAATGGCTTCCAAAGTTTAGCCCAGATCTTAACATTCAAGCTGAAGAACATATCAATAACTTTATGTTGGCTATTAATTTGAATGGAGTCACACATGAAGATGTTGTAGTTAGACTATTCCCTTATACTCTTCAGGGAGTAGCAGGATCATGGTACTTTTCATTACCATCAGGATCCATAACAAGTTGGGACATTTTTGCAGATCATCTTTTAACCAAATTTGGAGATGACCGATCAATAGCAACTTTACTCAATGACCTCTCAAATTTGAAGATAGAACCCAAGGAACCCATTAAAGAATTCAATGCTAGATTCAACAAACTCTTGAACAAAATTCACACAGATTCACAGCCCAGTGAACAAGTCAGAATTGAATGGTACATAATTGCCTTACCCTCAAACATAGCAATTTTCGTGGACAGAGCTGCAAAGCCTACATTAGCTGAGAATATGAAAGAAGCTATTGCAGTGGAAAAACGAATTACTTCTCTGGAAAAGAAAAATGCTATCGAGGAAAGGAAATCAAATAAAGTCAGCTTCAAAGATGATTCAAAGAAAAAGGCCAAAGATCCATACGACATGGAAGGTTTACAAAAAGTTCTTAAAACCATGTCAAATGAAATGGTTGAAATTAAAAAACAAGTGGCTGAAACTTCTACCAAGAAACCATTCCGAAATTTAAGAAGAAACCAAGTTGAATCTAAACCTCCTAATGCAATCTCTAATGCAGAATCAGAGGAAGAGGAAGAAGAAGAAGATACATCTCTAGTATCAGATGAAGAAAATGAAAATGAAGAAATAGCTGAATTGAATGGAATGTGGGATTTTATTCTCCCTAATTCTGATAGTGAAGAAGCTATGCCTGTAAGTACTAGGAGTAAATCTATATCGGAACCAGTGCAAACAGTTCCTAAAAATAAAATTACAACTCCAAGTACCAGAGACAAATCCCCTGTAAAGAAAACTTCTCCATTACCTACTCAAAATCAGCCATCCTCTTCTAATCCTCCTACATCAACGGCGAAAACTTTAGTAGTGTCAGATCCTATGGAATACAACATTGTAGAGGACATGAAAAAGATCAAAGCTAACATTTCCTTACATGAACTCAGCAAACTAAAACACCAGCAAAAGTTGTTATTGAAAGAATTAAATGCTACACCAATTGCTCCTTTACCAAGCGGTGTAGTTGCAAAAGTAGCGAGAGGAACTGGTAAGCCACCAGATAAGGTAGATGCTACTGATACTGTGCTCATTGGGGAAAAGTCAAATTCTCAAACTCCTCCTTTTCTTTTGACTTATGAGATGTACAATAAAAATCTGCACAATTGTTAGATTGATTCTGGAGCTTCCTCCAATATAATGCCTACTTCTGTCTGTGCTAAATTGAATATCAAACCACAGAAATCAACATTTCATATTGTCCAATTGGATCGCTCTAAAGTTCAAGTTGTAGGAGAAATCAATTCAGTTACTATCAGATTAGCCTCTGATCCTAGGATTGTCCAAATAATTGATATTTTGATTGCTGATATTCCTGAGTTCTATGGATTAATCTTGAGTAGGGACTGGTCTGCAAAACTTAATGGTTATATCTCAACTGATTATTCGCATATGTGGCTTCCCTACAAAGGGAAACCAAATCAAATTAAAATTGAACGAGAAAAACATATGACGCACACTGTCACTGAATTCGAACAACCTAATGAGCCTGTGGCATTCAATAACAATATTCTTGGAGGTTATTCTGCTGAATCATTTCTTGGAAACTTCGAAGCTCCTCAATCACCTTTTTTTGTAAATACTTTTGTTTCTCAGATAGAAAATTTTTCACAATCTGATTCTTCCAGAATTGTAAATATTTCTGATGTAATTGTAGATAAGCCAATAGACAAATCTTTATTTTGGTCGTTATATTTTGATGGATCAAAGTCTAGTGATGGAGCTGGAGCTGGATGCATCTTAATTGATCCAGATGGTGAGAAAACTATGCTGTCATGTAGGTTAGAATTTGAGTGTACTAACAATACCGCAGAATATGAAGCCTTGGTTCAAGGGCTTTATAAAGCTATAGGGTTAGATGTTAAATACTTGAAAGTCTTTAGTGATTCCGAAATTGTCATAAAACAAGTTAGGAATACTATTCATTGCCTTTCAGGACATCTTAAACACTATCAAACCCTATTACAATATCTTACCACTCATTTTTTAGCATTCAGTATTTCTCCTATTCCTAGGAATCAAAATACATCAGCTGACTTGTTAGCTAATGTTGCATCTAAACTCCTTCCCACTGAAGATTGCAGTTCGGATTTTTTCTGTAGAATTGATTTTTCATCCATCTGTCCCAAATAATGTTACAAATTGGAGAGTATTCTATCATGATAAAGATATTTTAAATTTCATGACTTCAGAGAAATCATATGATGAGAAAATTATTGATGAGAATGATCATGATTTACAAATTGCCTCAAAAGGTAATGAAAATCCCATTCCGAAATCTGTTGTTAAATTAGAGGATTTATATGACATTAAAGACAGATTCAAGAAAGTCACTAATGCTAAACTTCAAAGTTCTACTTTGAAGTTTGAATTAGTAAATCTTGGTTCTGATTCTAAACCTCAAAACGTTAACTTAGGACTCAATTTAACACCAGAGGAAAGGAATGCGTTCATTAAACTTTTGAACAAGTATAAAAACGTTTTTGCTTGGAATTATGATGATTTAAAAATGTATGATACTTCGATTATTCAACATACAATTCCAATGCTTCCTGATATTAAACCTGTTCAACAGAAGTTGAGAAATATCCATCCAAATCTCGAAAGTCAAATCAAATCAGAACTTAATAAACTTTTAAAAGCCAAAATCATTTTTCCAGTCAGGCACTCCAATTGGGTTTCCAATATGGTACCTGTAAGGAAGAAGAATGGTGATATAAGAATCTGTATTGATTTCAGAAATTTAAATAAGGCATGTTTAAAAGATAATTTCCCATTGCCAACCATGGAACAGATACTTCAAAAGGTAGCTGGTTCTGAACTTATGTCTTTTCTCGATGGATTTTCGGGCTATAATCAAGTTTTAGTTCATCCGGATGACAGATTGAAAACAACTTTCAGAACAAAATGGGGAACTTATGCTTATCAGAAAATGCCTTTTGGTCTAATAAATGCAGGAGCAACTTTTCAAAGAGCCATGGACATAGCATTTAAAGGTCTGATCAATAAATCAGTTGTTGTTTATCTTGATGACATAACAATATTTTCAAAAAAAAGAGCCAATCATCTACATGATTTAAAACAAATATTTGAAAGATGTAGAAGGTTTGGTATTTCCTTAAATCCGAAGAAATCTTTCTTTGCTTTAGATGAAGGAAAACTCTTAGGATTTGCTGTGTCAAAAGATGGTATATATATTGATCCAGATAGAGTGAAAGAAATTTATGATATTTCTTTACCTCATAAAAAAAAATCCATGCAATCATTTCTTGGACATATCAATTTTGTTAAAAGATTTATTCCTGATTTTTCTTTTATTGTTTTACCTATGCAAAATATGATCAAGAAGAATTCAATATTCAAATGGACGCATAAAGAAAAAGAAGCTTTTGAGGCAATCAAACAAGAGATCATTAATGCACCAGCATTTAATACCCCGAATTTTTCTAAAGATTTTACTTTGTATAGTCTGGCCACTGAAACATCCTATGCAGCCGTTTTAACACAACTCAATGATCAAGAAATCGAAGCACCAATTTCTTTCTTTAGTTAAAATCTGCAAGGAGCTGAGCTTAATTATTCCGATGTTGAAAAAAAAGCCTTTGCTGTGTTTAAATCAATCAAACATTTTAGACCTTTTCTCTTGAAAACACATACAAAAATCATTGTCCCATTCTCTGCAGTGAGGCAATTATTAATTCAAAAAGAAGTAGGAGAAAAGAGAGCTAATTGGGTAATATCCTTGCAAGAATATGATATTGATATTAAACCAGCTAAGATTGTTAGAGGACAAGGTTTTTGCAGAGTATTGGCAGGAGCTCATAATATACCAGAAAATCAAGATTCAAATCAAGATATTCAAGTAAGTCAAATAAGTATCACAGATTCTGAATCTCAGTATGCTGATCTTATCTATTACTTGAAAAATGGGTATGCTCCTTCTAATCTCAGCTATAAGAGTAAACGCTCTTTAAGGTTAAAGGCTATTAAATATGAGATCATTGATAATGTGTTATTTAGGAAAAATTATGATTCAATTTTATTAAGATGTCTTGAAAAGACTGAAGCTGAAAAGGTTTTGCAGGAGTTGCATGATGGACCAGCAGGAGGTCATTTTGGAGGTGATACCACAACTCACAAAATAATTCATGCTGGTTATTACTGGCCTACCCTTTTTAAAGATACGCATGATTACGTAAGGAAGTGCCAAATTTGTCAAACTGCAAGTGGAAGACAAAGGAAACCAGCTTTTCCTTTACAACCAGTAACTATTGAGCAACCATTTGAACAATGGGGGCTTGACATTATTGGTGAAATAGTACCTCATTCTTCCAAGCAGCACAAGTACATCCTTACTGCAACTGATTACTTTACGAAATGGGTAGAGGCAATCCCGTTGAAGGTAGCCAATTCTGATGCAATTATTGATTTCATAGATCAATTCATCATAACCAGGTTTGGTGTACCTAACGCTCTAGTCTTTGATAATGCATCTTACTTCTCTGGAAATAGTTTAATAGAATTTGCAGTCAAAAGAGGTTTTAAATTAAAATATTCATCAAATTATTATCCACAAGGTAATGGTTTGGCTGAATCCACTAACAAAAACCTTATCAAAATCATTAAAAGGACCGTTGATCAAAATCAAAAGAATTGGCACAAATATTTAATCTTTGCATTATGGGCTGATCGTATCACTGAAAAAGCTTCAATAGGGACTTCACCTTTCAATCTGGTTTATGGAAAAGAAGCTGTGATACCATCAAATTTAACTCTTCCATCGTTAGCCCTAGTGCAATTTATTGAAGAAAATCCTTCTTCATCCATTCAACTGAGATATGATCAAATCCTTAAACTAGAAGAAGATAGGGACAAAGCAAAAATTACTCATCAAAAACATCAACAGCTTGTAAAATCTTCTTTTGATGCAAGTTCTACCGGCTCAAAAATTTTGTTAATTGGTGATCTTGTTCTGAAATGGGATAAAGCACACGAAGAAAAATGTAAACATACCAAATTTTAGAAAATGTGGCTTGGACCATTTCAGATCGTTGAGAAGATAAGCTCAAATACATTCATACTCCAAGATATAGCAGGTAAGAGAGAATCTCTTCCTGTAAATGGGCTTATCTTGAAGAAATTCTTTTCATAAGGAGGTAACCCCTTCTTAACTGTACATATTCCTTTCTGCAGAATTTTGATTGTTTTTGTTTTTGAAAATAAAGGTTGTTAATGAGTCTCTGATTGACTGTTTACTATTTAAAAAAATTTCTTCGAAAGAATATTATAAATATTTATTTTGTGTAAATAAGAATTTTTAAAGTAATAATCACAATTTTTGAATAGTTTAAAATAAGATGTCAAACTTTGAAAGATTATTTCAATCATTTGCATGATCTTTTAAAAACTTGAGGAAAATGTAAATCATCATAATTTTATTAAGTAGAGAAAGGTTATCTATCAAAGTAAAGTTTTTTTCAAAGTTTTGGAACTCAAAAAACTCTGAAAATTGTCATCCATTGATTCTTAAGGATAAGACTATTTCACCCCATCCATTTAAGTTGTGATTTTTTAGAATGTAATTCTAAGAAATTTGAAAATTTAAAGAGATAAGAGGTCTCATTATGAGCCGACTTACCATGTTCATAAGGAGTAATAAAACTGACATTACCAATACTGCATACCAAAACAGGGTAATGGCTTATAAATATAAGACAAGGGGTCTCATTACGAGCCAGCTTGTTCAGTTTAATTATAACTAGTGAATGGCATTGTTATTAACTGGCTGCCAAACCAGAACAATGGCTCTTAAAATAAAAATAAATAAAAGACAAAAACATGAGATAATAGGTCTTATGAATTTATCTTTAAAAAGTCATAATTTTAGTTGGATGGGACAATGAATGGTTAATGGTTTAAAGGTAACCCTGTCGAGACTATGAACGTTTGCTGGCAGCAGAGGCAATACCTATGGCAATAGAGTATATTATAAAACCAAAACTTGGAGAGAACCACTTACTTCATTATTAACACCAATCAAAGCTTGAAATAACCCAAAAAAATTTTATTCTTAAGGAATTAGAAAGAAATTATGAAATGATTTTTATCTTTTTCATAGTTACATTTTATTTGAATTATCCTAAGATAGTTTTCATTATCTTTAAAAATCTTTACTTACTAAAGATATAGTGTTCATTTTATTTTTCAGAGATAACTATTTCTTTCAGTGAATCGCCAATTGTTGTGACCAGCAACAACCCCCCTTTTTATTTAATATTAGTAATAATACTAAATAAATGGGGACCCTTAGTTAAAAAAATCCAAAAAATCAATTAGGATTTGTTTTCCTTTTCAAATAAAACTTTCTATCATAAACTTATAGAAATCCCTTAGAAAGAACATTAAGAAACACTTAAGTTTATGATAAATTACAATAAAATTGCTCTTTAAACAAAATAGCGCATCCATAGCAAAATGATATATATCTTTTATAAAACTGAAAATGCGATTTTGCGCTTTTGCGATAATGCGATCCCAAAAGCCTATACAATAAACGTATTGGTCGCAGATCGCATAGCGCAGAAAACAGAAGTGATTAATGAATACCTTTTGCGCTATTTTCAATTTTGCGCTTTTGCGAGATTTGCGATGTGCGCTTTTGCGCTATTGCACAATTTTCACTTTTGCGCTATTTTACATAACTGCGATGGCTTCATTTTGCGATATTGCGCAGCAAATCACAGATCGCAATGTCGCAGATTCATGTAGGCGCGTTTTCCAAAGGCAATCTTCCCATATATCAAATCTGTTATGCGCTTTAATGATTAAATTAAATGATTGGATTGAAAATTAATGGTAAATGAGATTGTGTTTGGATTGAAAGTCGTTTCATGATTAAAATATTATATTTCATCCGATTTCACATTTAAAACAGTCTCATCACCTTTCTTATGCCATTACTCTCATTTACTCGTAAAACGCAGGCACGAAGGAGCAAACGTCTATACAAAGCTTTCACTAAACACTATGGGTAAGAAGGAGAAGAGCTCGAGTTCTGAAAAAAAAGAAATGGATGCGCTGTATGCAGACACCACTTGTAATAAGGATGCCGGTATATCCACTTGGGAAGGAATGTATAATCTGTTAGAGGATGAAAATCCTGTGGTGATAAAAGTTGTGGCTACAGCAGGTTCTAGTAATACGTCTGAAGCAACCCTCAAAGAACTGGCTTGTTCATTTCTGCATAGGATAGCGACAAGACCAAGGATTCTCCCATATACGGACATGGTGAAGTGGGTGCTGGACAGCACTGATATTTCAGACAGGCAATTTAAAACTCCATCTAAAGAGCTAATCGGGTCATTCTCAACGGAAGACGTGACGCTGATGTATAAGTTGCCGGAACCTCATGCGCCTTATAATAAGCAATTTATGAAAGAATTTTCCAGAGAACATGCGAATTTGTCAGAATGCACACAAGAATGGACCAAAAGAGATGAGCCATTGAAGAAAAATAAACACGGGTGGACAGTACCAAAAAAGGATGTTTTAGATGCTGTTCACAAGTTCAAATATCCAAGTGGGAAAATTGACACAGTTTCTACCACAAGATAAGGTATGTAAGTTTGCTGAAATTTATCCTCTATAGAGCTTTTAGAAGTTACTGAAGAAGCTGTTGGAGGTCAAAAGTTCTCAGAGAAACATAAAGCTCTTCTTGAAAAAAGTCGGGAGTTGAAGAAGACTTGAAATAACTGTAAGACAAAATGAGGAAACATTGACCAAATTCGAGGCACTTCATGCTGAGTAAGGAAAAAGATGTGGAGCGTGTTCGACACAGAAAAAAATTACTGCGAAAGGTCAAATCGATAAAAAAGAAACTACTTTGGCTAAAGTATGATATCAAAAACTGGGATGCACAAATCAGAAGGGCAGAAAAGGAAACAGAGGAGGCAGCTACATTGGCAAACATTCTTACTGATTGTGTAAATGATAATTTACACAAAGCTAACTTGATTCCAGAAATTGTTCCAGGATATCTCCCACAGGCACATCAATTGCAAACAGAATGGAGGCAAAAGGCAGAAGAAAGAGAAAAATCAATTCAAGGGATGACAAGATTAAATTGGGACTCATACTGGGCGTACTTAGTGAAGCCACACAGTCAGTACAGCGCACTTAATTGTATCATCAATGCTACAGAGAAGATTGCGCCTATGATTGCCGACTCTGTCTTTTCAGGACAGTTGAATTCTGAAGTCGGCCAACCGCATCCTCTCAAAACTATGCTAGATGCCTGCAAGTTTAAAGATCAAGTTCATAGATAGTTAGATTTAGTTTTAATTTTACTGTATTTTAGCCTAGGAAAAGGATGGTCATTGAACCGAATCCTTAATTTTTGTAATAAGACTATTTTTAGATTTAGATAAGTAGTATTTAAACCCTTCTCATGCATTTAGAGAGGGGTCTTGGATCTTAATATTTTTTGACTTGGAGATTTCATTTCTGTACTCCATTGTCTTATATATTTTTAAAAGGGATCACATCTGGTGATTTTCATGCGGAATTATCTTTGAAGTGTTGCATTTCTGTACCTTGGAATTTGATTTTGCATCAGAGTTACTGGATTAGAATATCACATTGCATTTGAAAGTCTTCGAGATGAATGAGGTATTTCTATCCTTTCACTGTTGATTTCTTTTGTCTTATGATATTCGCTTTAAAATTGCTATCATTTATATATATTTGTTTTCACAACAATTCCTTTTATATATCATTTCTGAGTATAATTGAAACGTTATCTTTCATAAGTATATATAGATGGTATACAAATGATGAATGCAATATGCTAATACAACTTTGTTTAATTTCTTAAACAGAGTTATCTTTATTTGTTCCTGCATATTTCAATTTAAATAATAATACATTTTCATGGTTATTGTTAAATTGGAACAATCTTAAGTTGTATTCACATATAATTACTCGGGTTAGTGTTAGAATTTCTTTATCAGTATTTAGTTTAAATTAGATAGTTTTATTTCAGTTAATTTAGTCCCATTTCCACCCATCCAAACCAATCCATTTAGTTATAAGGAAACTTGTCCTTTAAATCCAGTCGGAGCCACCATACCAAACGGAAAAGGAGTTGTCTTAAGGTCCCGACCGGGTGGTTTTCCCCGATGTTCGAAGCAGAGATTTTCTAGGCTTCAACACACTGCAACATATAAGGGTGAATGGCATCACTGGAAGAAACTGAATGGACTGTCAGAAGTGAACCGAGAAATGCTGATGCAAGCCGAGGTCTTCATCGATCACTATGGCACAATTCTACACAATGGGAATAAATGAGCTGAAGTCGACCATGTGAGAAATCGTTGGATTACCGGTCAATAATGTATACCGTTAACCAATGCGAGAGAACCCACCAATAATGAAAATGAGTGTCAAGGTGCCCCAGTACAATCTAACAAGTTCGAATAAATGAGTTGAAGTCGAACACTTGAAATAATCTACCAATCAGGAGGCAATGATGAATCCCCACTGTCGATAGCGAAGAGTCTGCCACTGATGACTGCAAACCCTAAGGTACTGACAAAAAGACTCCAGACCTTATTCCTAGAGCAATGAGTCGGAGTTGATGGGAAAAGATCTACTGGAAGGAAGGCATTAAGGCATCCCACATCAGTCCAGCACGAGTGTAACCCGCAGGCCAATATTTGGAAGGAATCAGATGAAGTAGAGTGACGGAACCAAACCAAAGTATGTTTCTGACATGCACAAGATGAAGCTAGCGCACAGAAGAAACCCTCTGAACCAACCAATAATGAAAGCTGACACAGAGGCGCGATATCCACCAATAGGGTCAAATGGAAATCAAGGTACTGCACGAATCCCAAGTGTGATAATGTATGCTAACGTCGAACACAGGGGAAACCACTCAGTCAAAGAACCATAATGATGATCAAATGCTGAGCACAAGGTCACCTATCAATGATGGAAATAGGGCCAGGGTGCGGCTCTAGGTTTGCTCTCAGAGCAATGTGTCGTAGTCGATAAGAGACAAACCCGCCAGCAAGAAGTAAATGGAGACCTTCTTAAACCAGCACGAGTAGAAGACCAAAACATCTGATGTGATAGAACAAGATACTAACAAAACCGGGAAGGCCGACTGAATAATGAGTCAAGAGACACCGTAGAATGGCCGACTCTAGTTAGACTTCCCTTGAACAAAATCATGACTCGTGATGACCATGGCAGTAAAAATTGACACTGTATAAGCCTGTTATGCAGGAGGCAAAACAAACTCTTCATATGATTGGAAGAGATAACCAACCGAGGGAGGACTGACTAGTGAAACAAGGCAAAGGCTAAACCTAGGTCAAAACTAAAACCATCCCAAATGAAGGAAAAATATAAGTGTATATGCTTTGTTCAAGGGCGAAAAACTGACACTGTACTGCCATCAAATTACGAAGTTACATCCCGTTCCCGCTCTTTTTGTTATATTTGATTTTTTTTTGTCTTTTTCATATAATAAGCTTGAAAAAGAATAAAAGAATGCTATGGTACAATGGATAGAACGAGTATCAAGAAACAGATGCACTAGTTCCTGGGATTGGAACGATCCTATGCTCAATGCAAGGTGGCAAAAACTGGTAAGCGATACTCAGAAGAATGTTCCATCCATGGGTAAAAGGGTGTCAATTCGCGATAGCAAAGTGCATGCAATGGTTAACTTGTACAAATGGGCAAGGTCAAAATTTGGCTTAAACATTGAGTCCAAATGAAGCCGGCTAAAGGCTAGGATAAACAAGTAGCCAATATGAAATGCAGTAATACAACTCAACAACACCAGGGAGCCTCTAGGGTAATAGCCAGAAAAATGATAGTGGAGAAGAAGAAGAATGAAGCTTCAACACATAAGTCATGGCCGGACTAAAGAGGACTCCCGAGCCTACATAAAACGCAGCATGGGCAACAAGTGATAGCGAGGAAGTAACTAGGAAGCCCATGTAAAGGAAGGCTCTACCACCAAGTCATGATTAAATAATCAGCAAGTGAAATGGATGTAATACACATGACCTGATGGGATCGGCCCTATGGCAAGTGATCAAAATGGAGGCTAGTATGCAAAATGCAACGGAAAGTGGATTCCCTAACCTATATGCCAGTGAAGATCATATACCTTCCATGAGGGGTTAGCAGTCATGGATCAAAAACCAGAAAAAAAAACTCGAGTTCATCAAAATGTACCTGAAAATATACCAATCTGGGCACTTCCAAGCATCCGAGTTATACAGCTTAAGATAGATTGAAAAAATAAGCATAACAATTTTTTGCAAAACATTTTCAATTTTAGGCATAAATACACAAGTTACCTCATATTTGGTTCATTGTTACATTGCTGATTTGGGAAAAAGTGCTCTGGAGAAAAATCCTCTTTCGTCAAAATAGGAGCAATCGACCATCAAATTTCACAAAATTTGTTAGGTAAGTTCTTAATTCATCCTTGTTATTAATTTTGTCCGTTCATAAGTTAAAAATTAGGAATTTTCACCATAGAATCATTTTTTTAAAATCACGGGTTTGCGCATACGCGGGTTTATAATGACCAAGTCACGTATATACGCGACTGTGCACAAAGAAAGTCGCGTATGCGCAACCCAAAATGAAAAAACGCGTAGCTAATGAACGAATTATTGAATTTTTTCAGGATGACTATATCTTGGAGAGAGCATGAACATAGTGCCATTGATAATGAATTCATGCAGGACCAAGTATCACTAAATATTCTCCGAAATTGTGGATTGCTCAAGTTTTTCAAAATGCCAAATACGAAGAGTAATGTCCAGTTGCTCGAAATGCTTGTGAATTATTGGGAACTGGAAGAAGACTACTTCATAATAGATCAAATGCCCATACGCATCGAGGTGGAAGATATCTATTTTATTACTAGACTCTCCAGGAGGGGGAGCTAGTAGATCTACATGGCAAGCCTTTGGGAGGGCTTACCGTGGAAGATTATGTCCACGTCTACTGCGTAAAGGGTTCCAAGAAAGTTGGAACTCAAATTGCTATTAAAGATTTAAGAGACTTGCACATAAAAATCCTCCTTTTTACCATTAGCAGGGTGGTAGGACCTGCTTCCCTACATCAGGCATCCAGGACTCAAATGAGTATAGCAGTGGAATGCTTAACTCATTTATATGATTGGTGCATAACTCTACTGATGAACATGAAGCAACAATTGACTTCTATCTGAAAAGTAAAGACAAAACATTTTGGATATGGTACAATCTTGATGACATTCTTCTTCAAGAAGATTCCTGGGCTGAGACCCAAAGTGATCTCTTCTATCAGCAGCCCGAGAGACCCAAGAATTGCCCGATGGGCTGACTTGATGAAGAGATTGGGGGGAAGTGAAGTTCCCCGAACCACCTGGGATGATGAGTTCTTCCTTTGGTGGGGAGAAAAAATCATCGTTGTGGAAGACTATCCCTATGTCGGGATGGATTTCCGAGGCGATCCAGACCTTGTCCTTCCACCAAGCGTGGCATGGGGCACAGTCGGTAAGTTTTCAATTTTTGACTTATATAATTTTTTTGAATTTTTTCAATATGTATGAAAAAATGTGGAAAACAAACATGTTTTTGATTGGATTCAAGATGACTTACATGATCGCGGTGGCAACATGATCGGGCATAAGCCCAATTTTTTGTATGACTTATGGATCCAAATTTTGTATAGTTTTTTGAACATTCTGATGATATATATACAATGATGTTTGATGTGATGTGACAAATGTATAAAATTGTATGATGTTTTTGATGATTAAAATTTATTGTATGGAATGATTAATATGCCAATCAATTGCTTGATTAGCTAACGAGTCTGCCATCCAATTGTCAGCTCGAGGAATATGAATGAAAGTTAAAAATTGAAATGATCTTTGTAACAAACGTACCCTCAAGAACAACCGGAGTAAAAAAGGATCTCGAACCCGATAAGTATTTTTCAACTGCGACACCACCAGCTGAGAGTCCAAGAAAACTACAAACGAATCAACACCCAAAGATATTGCACCCGAGAGTAGATAAATAACTGCAGTGTATTCTGCTATATTATTGGAAGCAGGACCAATGCAGACCCCTCTTGATACTAACAGCTGACCGGATGGATAATGAAGCACCCAAGCCGCGGAAGCCAAGTTCTGGGTGTGTCTACTAGCACCATCGGCGAAACCAAAATGACTCATGACATCCGACACAACCTGTCAAAGCAGATCAAAAACATCACCATCCCATCAAAGATCGAAAAACAACCAGATATGTACAAAGTAAAACTACTATATACAAAAGCAAAATGTCAGGCCGAAGCCTAGGCATAATACTTTTTCAAATAGAGCCCATTTCTGGGCTCCGGCAACTCGTTTCCTTCAAAATCAACCAAGGTATATGCTCCTTTTTTAAGGACTTTTTTAACGATGAAGGGGCCATACCACATAGACTTAAAATTTCCCACCCCCAGGGCATATTTTTCTTGGGCATAGACCAAAACAAGGTCACCTTCCGAAAAAACCCTAGGTTTGACCGCTTTATCGTACTGAACTTTGACTCGGTTTTTATGCGCTTCATTCATCGTCGCAGCATCCTGACGCTGCTCATCGAGATGTTCCAGATGAAGGAGACGTTCTTCAAGACTAGAAGTGTCAGGAAGAAGTTCAACAGCTAACTTAAGAGAAGGAATCTCACATTTAATGGGAAATACGGATTCCAACCCGTGAACTAGTTGAAACGGAGTAAAGCCAGTTGCAGTTTTTACTAATGTCCTGTATGCCCAAAGTGCAGGATATAGCATAATATGCCAGTTGGATCGAGCTTTATCGATTTTCCTTTGAAGAATTTTCTTCAAGGATTTATTCACGGCTTCCACTTGCCCATTGGCTTGAGGATAATACGGAAATGAATGCTCTTGTCGGAAACCTAATTTTAGAGCCAACTCAGCCATCATGTTGTTCTGAAAATGACTGCCATGATTAGTGACAATCTCTCTAGGAATACCAAAATGAGCAATAACCTGGTTGAAAAGAAAAAGAGCTGCAGTCTCACCATCATTCCCAAAAGTAGGCATAGCCTCGACCCACTTCGTAAAGTAGTCTACTACTATAATAATGTACTTGTGACCTTTAGCTGAAGGCAGGTTACAAGTAGTATAATCAATACCCCACTTTGTAAAGGGACCGACAGTAATGACTGGAAAAAGCGGAGCTGGATGAGTGCGTATTTTTCGAGTATAAACTTGACACGGATGACACTTTTTGACCGACTCCATACAATCTTTGAAAATCGAAGGCCAAAAGTACCCAGCACGCAAGATCTTTTGGGCTGTAGCAAGCCCAGATAAATGACCACCACAAGCTCCACTGTGGCAATCATTCAGCACAACCTCAACTTCTTCGAGAGTTAAGCAACGTCTCAGGATTGAATCAACCCCTTGACGGTATAAAGAATCACCAATGATCAAGTAATTCTTAGCCAAGTGACGCAACTTACGACGCTCATCTTTCGAAAAAGTAGAGGGAAACTTCACAGTCTGAAGATACACAATTATATCTCCATACCAAGGATCCTGTGGAGAGATAAGAAACAAATGTTCATTCGGGAAGGATTCATCATAGACTATCTCTTCCCCACAGGGCAACTCGGAGATCAATTCCGCGAAAACCAATGATTTCTTGGACTTGGCAGACATAAACTCAAGATCAAATTCCTGCAAAATCACAATCCATCTATTGTATTTTCCCCCAATCACTTGCCTACTGAGGACAAACTGAAATGGATTGGCTGCTGCTAAAACATAAGTTTTTCGTAGAAGAATATAATGCCGGAGTCGCTGCACAGCATGAACAGCTGCTAAAGCTAACTTTTCTATCAGAGTATAGTGGAGCTCAGGACCTACCAATCCTCGACTAAGATAATATATAACATGCTCTACAAGAGCATCATCTTCCTGAACCAGAATCATACCAATAGTAGATTCTGCTGCTGCAAGATACAAAAGGAAATCCCTGCTATAATCAGGTGGAATCAATAAAGGAGCAGAGGTCAATGATTTTTTCAAAGCATCGAATGAGCGTTGAGCGAAGTCATCCCAAAGAAATGGAACTCCCTTCTTCAACAATCTCATAAATCCCTTGGTAACTTCAGCATAATTTACGATAAATCTCCGAAGAAAATTAGCCTTTCCTTGTAGACTTTGAAGTTGACGAATAGAGGACGGGGGAGGCAACCGAAGTATTTCCTCAACCTTGAAGGGATCTACCCTAATCCCTTCCCTAGACACAATGAATCCTAACAACCAACCGGATGTAACCGTGAAAACGCACTTGTTCGGATTCAACCTTATCTTGTAGAAACGACATCGTTCAAATATTTGATGGAGGTGAGCAGGATGATCCATTCTCTTTCGAGAATGAGCAGCTAAATCATCCAAATATGCCTCAATAATCTATTTGATGTCATGGACAGCGTATGACATGGCCCGGTGAAACGTAGCCCCAACATTTTTAAGACCAAAAGGCATATTCTTGTAAGAAAAAGTACCCCAGGGAAAAATAAAGGTAGTCTTATGCTGATCTTCAGGACGGATAGTAATCTGATTATATCCGGAGAAACCGTCCATGAAGGAGAAAATTTCGTTACCCACACACTCATCGATGATCTGATCTATAAATGGTGTGGGGTAATTATCTTTAGGACATGATTTATTAAGGTCTCTGAAATCAATTCAAACTCGAATTGTTCCTTGTTTTTTTTATCTATGGGAACAAGATTTGAAACCCATTCAGTCAAAGGAACAGGGAAAATGAATCCTGCCTTGAGCAGCTTCTCCACCTTGGCTTTGATAACTGTTGCCTTCCTAGGATTGACCAGACGAAGTTTTCCTCACAGGCTTAGCGTTTTCGTAAGTCTTGATCTCATGCTGGACAATAGATGGATCTATACCAGGCATTTCTTCATAAGACCAAGTGAATACATCCCTATACTCTTTAAAGAGATCGGTGTAAATCTGAATCTCTTCAGGGGAACATTCAGCTCCGATGAAGACATTCTCAATAACATTGGGATACCTAGAAATGTTCACCGGGATAGTTGGAGAAATCATAGCCATGTTCCCTTTAGCATATACCTGTGTTGGTGCTAAAGGGTTCAGGACTGGGCGAACAGGACTAGGAGACGGAGGACTTGGAAAACTCGTTTCAAATTCGCTCAAATCAGGTAAAAAGTAAGACCGATGATGAAAATCATCCCATGGTCTATCTATACCAGTCATAGCTTCTAGGATGGCCTCTTCAGATGGAAGAGTGGTATCAAGGCAATCCTGGGCAGAAGAAGAATTAAGTGTCCAAGTCGGAGCCACATCTCCATCCAACTCTTCTGGTGAAAGAGGAGCTGGGATGGACTCTGCAGAGTCAACAATAGACTGATAAGCAATCTCAGCTGCAGACATTGGAAATGCCATTCCACCCACTTGACCTTCCGCTAATGTGGTGGTAGGGGAAGGTAAGGTCCAAGGGTCCAAAAAATAATGAGTTCTGAAGAACTCTCTTCGAAGAGGAGCCCTGGAGGATGAAATTGCATTTATATGAACCGTAGGAGGTGGAATATCAAAAGTACCCATCAAGGAAGAATACATTCCAACTCCTAAATTCTCAGTAGGCGACTTGGTATTATCCAACTTTGGAATAGTTGAGTCAGTAGATGCATTCGGGTCTACAGGAGGACAGTCCAGTTGGTCCACTGTAACAATCCTCCCTTCGTGAGGGAAAAAAATAATCCAAAACAATGAAGATGCAATGGCATCCATCTCATAAATCCAGTTTCTCCCCAACAGAAGGTTGTAGTCCAAGCTTGCATCAACTATCTCAACCTCTATATTTACAGTTTTGCCCCCAACACAGATGGGCAAAGCTGGGACAATACCATGCGATCTATGATAATGACCATCAAACGCAGTCAGAAGAGTCACAGATGGAACAGCTGCGGGAGATCCAATTCCCTTCCAGCATGTGAGGGACATCACACATGTGGAAGCACCCTCATCAACGACCGTGCGAAAAATATTGCATTTCCGGTATGATGATTTAATATGAAAAGCCATATGATGGGGGAGTCTCTTTTTAAAATTATTCATATTGAAAGTAATCATAAGAGAGTTCTTTGGATTGACAGCCCCAAGAGCAATGAGCAGAGCACTGCGCTGAGCCAGACAAGACTGGAGCACCTCAAGAGCCGACATGGCACAAGGACTTTGCGCCAGATCTTCCACAATAGAGTAGTTCTGGGCAGCCATAGCATTTGGATTAATCGTCGTACGCTTAGTAGATGCTTTTGGCATCCGAGGTATAGGCTCAACAGTAGGCCTCGTAATATGAAGCGGCTCAGTAGCATCAGGAGCACCCTTAGCTTTCGAAGACTCTTCTTCGCCATAATCACGGGATCTCGTAGCGACATCCACGTGAGCACTCATCATGTATATGTTTGATGGAATTTCTCCTTCCTGGGTGCCCCCAGAGGAAGCCCCAGTATTTTGATTCGCGCCAACAACTAGTTGTTGCCCTTGGGGAAAAGGGTTTTTCAACACAGCCTGGGAACTGGAAGAACCTTGCTGAGCTAACAAGCGCTGCGCATCCTGAATTTTAGGGCAAAGGTGTGTAAGATGGTCTCCAGCACACAACTTGCATGGAAACTTCACCTTATTTTTATCCTTTGGACCCTCACCAACATGCTTGTTGGTTTTATTCGTATTACCCTTCCCATTCTTGCCCTTTTTCTTATTATTCCATCCCTTCTTCTTCCCTTCGGATTGTTGATTTCCTTTGGGATCGGAAGTTTGGACGGCATTTACCGACAAATATTGGGAAGGCGATGACTCAGCGGGCACAGCCTGACCAGAAGGAGCATATTGTATAGACAACTGCTGCAATTGAGTAAGCAGGTTAGCTGCACCACTATTGATCGACCCAATAAGTCCATCACCATGAGGACCAGGCTTAGTCTTGGATAAATCTAATTTGGAGTGAGGAGCATTGGGCAAATATTTATGAAGGACTCCAGACTGAGAATATATCAGTTCCAGCTGTTGGGCTCTAAAAATAGCTTGTTCCTCAGAAAATACCCCAGACAGGGATACATATTTAGAAATATCTGACTGCAGAGATTTCAAAAACCATTCCAAAAGGAATTCTCCCGGAATATGAGCTTTAATAAGCCTCTTCCTTCTCCACCATTCCTGAATATGGTCAGAAATGTGGGTTGCGTCATCCTGCTTAAAATTAGCTAGGAGTTCAGTCCCGACGTCATAACGGATGGGAAACTGGAAATGATTTAGAAATGTAACAGCCAGCTCTCCAAATGTAGCAAAATTGCCCCCAGTTAACTCAATATACCACTTGGCAGTGTTTCCAGTTAAGGTGCGTTGAAACAATCTCAACCTAATCGAATCATCGATCAGGGAGTTAGAAGAGCACCATAAATGGAAGGTGGTGATATGGTCAGCCGGATCTTCTCCATTCTTGCCTTCAAACTTTGGAATGTCTGAAGGAATTTTGGTGGGAACCGAAGGCCACCCCGGACTGTACCGGATCGGATCATTCGTCAATTTCGACAGATCTGGCAAGTTTAACGTTACCATAAAAGGTAAATGAGGCGGAGCCTGAGGATTCCATCCTTGATGGGATGAATTCCCTACATTCTGAAAAGAATACCCTGGATTTGATAAGGCACCAGGTTTCCAGAAAGAACTCATAGAAAAAGGAGAAGAACCTCCCCCCAACGCAGAGTTACCAAAGACCGGACCAGTTCCCCCTCCTGAAGTATTGAATGAAGAGGAAAGCCCCTGATAGGGGTTCTAGGCATTAGAAAGAGGGGAAAAAGTCTGATAAGCACTCGACGAAGGGAAAGAATCATTCCCTTGGTGACCAGCGTAAAACTGATTCCCTGCCCCCGCTGTAGTGAATACAGGGTTCCAACCTGTAAAAGTAGTCAAATTCTGACCTCCAGACCAAGGGTTGAAACTCTGAGTCTGAGAAGTAAACGGAAAGGACCCTAAAGAAGGATTGGAACTAGGAATGTGCCCAGTTCCGAAGGGGAACCCTTGAAAAGAAGCTGATCCACTAGCCATGGAAGACATGGGTGTATATCTAGCTGCAGCAGCGGAAAAGGAAAATGAAGGAATCCCACTAGTGGGCATTCCAAAACGAAAGGGACCAGATTGAGAAGCATGTGCTTGGGTGAAACCAGAGCCAAACATAGCAGTACTAGAAGCAATCGAAGATATAGCAATAGTGCCTCCTCCTTCTACAGAAGCAGGAGTCTGAATGCCTGCAGCACTCATAGCAGAAGCCGCGTTCCTAGTCGTGGCCATTGAAAGGTATGAATAATATGGAGGATCTTCTGGTCTTGCAGACTCAGGTCTGATGTATTGAAAAATGAACAGATAATCAGGAGGAAGAGGAGATGGAAGTGACTCAAAGGGTTGAGGTACTTCCTCTACTTGTACTTCTTCTTCCTGCGGAAATAAGACTCTCGAGGTGAGCGGAACGCTCCTCTCGGAACCAACACCGGAGAAAATTACAAAACCTTCAATCCCTTTTGGAGGATCTCTCTCCACTACGTCAGATGCCACAGGGTGATATTCACCTGCTAAATTACTCCTACGCCTTCTTGAAGAAGGCTCTGGACTCTCGGGAGATAACCCCCGAATTCTCCTCGATCGACGAGGCGCTTGATCAGCCACTTTAAAAAAATTTAATTAGACTCAAAAAAGTATAAATCTAGGCAAGCTAGGAGCAAAGAGCACTCACTACAAAAAATCCCTGAGATACAATCAAGCAAACAACCTTCAGGTATTTCCGCTCCGGGTGATTAGGACCGGACACCAAAATACAAGAAAGCGAAGTAAAGGACCTCCCGAAAGTAGTCTGGGATAATTATGACCCAAGCCTACTAGTGAAGGTAACAGAAATAGTTACGTCGACCTCCTAACAACAGCCTTTGCCGGCACAAGTACCCAAGCTTTGCAAGGGCACCCCCCGGAAGTACTGCTGGAAGTGATACGACGTCTGCCTTAGTTACCATGGGTATTCCCCCCCGCAGTCACCTATGTGGAACCTAGGAATGGCAACTATGGGCACCAATCCATGTCAGAATCCGGGCAGAACGGTCTTGAGGTCAGATCTAGCAAATCAGAGAGGGGGTATCTCTCTTCTCAGCCTTCACTTCCCCTCGCGCTTGACTCTCTGGAGGAGAGCTTTCCCGGTCCACCTAACGGAGTTGGATTTCGCTCAATTAATAAACTTCTATGTTTTTGTTTGAGTGGCCTTGGAGAGTTAACTCTCCACTCACCTAATCCAAGGCCCTACAACCTAGCTAGTTGGTGTATGACACTTAATAAAAAACTTGCTAGTTGCTTTTAAATTATAGCGCTTATTTTAATCGGCTGTTATATTAAGTCAAAGGGATACGGAAATGAAACTCGTGGTGTTTTGTGACGCAGAAAAGAAATTAATAAAAACCAAACTACATGCAAATGTAGTAATTGCCTTTTGATGAAAAGAAATTTCTACAGAGGTTCTACGAGACTAATTTTTTTTTTCTTTTTCTTTTCAAATAACAAACTTCACTCTCACAAAAACTATGAAAAATACTATAAATGCTTAAGTGCACCTGATGCAAATAACTAAGAGCATGCAAATTCTAAGATGCAAAATCTACTAAAGCAGAGAGAAATTTCCCAAAGATCCTTCAGTTTTATCACTTTTTTATTGTCCACAAAACTAGTTCCCAAAAGTAGAAACTCTCAATATGAAGACATCAAAATATGCTTGAAAACAAGAGGAAGAAACCAATGACAATTCCTTTCCAAAATCAAGTCAAAAACCAAAGGCAAGAAATCTCAACAAAGCTTCAAAAGATGTAACAAAACGAAAACAAAAATGCAAAACAAAAGCAAATGACAAAACAAAATGTTTTTTGAGCTTTTGAATTTTATAAAAAGAAGAGCTCGAAGAGACCAAGAAAACTATCCAATTACCAAGCCAAACAACTCTGAATTTCAAGCAAAACTTCAAAAACGCTCCAAATATTATAGTGCCACTTAGTAGCAAGATTTATATGAGCAAAAGAAGACAAGAAACTCAGTAACTCAGCCTAGAAGAATAGTACAACCTTGCAGCAAACAAAAACTTCAAAGAACCAAGAAAGACTCTTCAAAAATTGCAACAATACCTAGTCAACTGAACTCAAGAAAACCAACCAAAAAATGGGCAAAAATCGAAGTGCAAAGCAAGACACAAGGCTAGGAAAGAGTATATGAGCAAAAGCTCTCTGTCCTGATGAAACATAATAGCCAAGAATCCCCAGGAAGAGATCTTGGTACTCGAACCAGAAATGCAAGCACTAAAAACAAGATTTGCCAGATAAGCTAGTCTTCAACCAAACAAGAGAGAAAAAAGACCAATAACCACTTTCAACACAATCCAGAGGATATAAAGACATTGCAGGAATAGGTCTCCACAAGCAGACAAGACTAAAAAGTCAAGAAATCAAAAATTTCAAAATTTACCCAGGCATACGCTACTTGACAGTTTTGAAAAAGCGTGCATACGCGACTGTGTCAAAGGAAACCCACGTATATGCGACTTCCTTTGAAGAAAAATGCATTTATATGTGTATGTGTATAGAAAAGCTCGTGTATGAAAAGGTAAATAATGAAAAATAAAAAAGATCAAGCCTGGATAAAGAACCAGGTCTTCAATCTGACTGAGAAAAAGTTAACTAGACTGGTAATAATGATTCAAACTGTTAGAAACCTTTAAAACAGCTGAAACCACCCAACAGGGGAATCACAAAAATGCGATCCCCAGCGAAGTCGCCAGTTCTGTTTCGGGAAAAAACACCCTAGAGGTTTGTTGGGTCAAAACCTCCACAGATCAGGGCATGCTATTCAGAAGGACTCACACACAACCACACTTAAATGCTAAAAACTAGATAAGAACGATAGTAGAACTCACCCATAGTCGTACGTTCGATGTAGATCCCGTGGGGTCCAAACCCCCAGCAACCCTTCTTCCTCTTCAACCTGGAAAACAAGAAAGAACATGCACGGAAACCTAGTTGTACAGCATATATTTCTCCTAAATGTTAGTGTAATCCATGTGAAACATTATATAAACAATAATAAATGCTTAAATGATAATCTTTTCACATATACAAGTAGATGTTAACACGTGACTTCAGGAACAAGATGGTTCTTCTTTATTATGAACAGTATGTAGAGTAGTAAAAAATGGAGAGATCACCTGAATCCTTCCATGATCTTCGAACAGACCATCATCCATATATGTCCCGCCCTTGCCTTGCTAAGATACTTTCAAGACTTGTGCACTCGAGATGGCATATAAACTGATGAACATCTCCAGGAAAGAAGGGTTTCCTGTAAAAATCTGGGAAAGTGCAGGAGGCATGGGAGTTCAGACTTGAATTGGGATTCCAACAGAGTATAATATCTATAAAATTTCTCTCTCCCTTAGGCCATACACATGAGGGGCTTTTATACTCCCTCAAAGTAGTTTCAATCAGTTGGAAACAGTTGGCCACGTGCTAGGGTGGTTGAACTACTGGAGTAACCATCAACCCAGCCCGAAAATAGGGAATTTTTATATATATTTTTAATGATTTTCATGGCATACGCGGAAAAGTACATGTGGACTCGCGTATACACGCGGAAAAGTCTGGGCATACCCGCGTATGGGATTTTTAACACTGTTTTTTATGAATTTTATTCAAGTCTATGGGAATGGGTGCCCAAGGCCATAGAGACAATCATGAATCACATGAGGGTGAAAAATGATGCTATAACAGTGGCGAGGCGATGCGATGCGAAGGATAGAAGCGATGCGATGTGCCGATGTAAAGGGACACGTGGCGACATAGCGCTACATCGCGCATCGGTGATGAAAAGTCCATCGCATACCGCGAAGATTAAATGAGTCGGATGCGATGTAGCTCAAAACCGTAAGTTAAAGAGATTTCAAGTCCGGGTGTAAGTGATTTTCTTTTATAAATTGTTTCGAAGAGAAAGAGGAGGATTATAAAGAAAAACAAAAAGAAAGTATGAACGTGGGTGGAAAGGCTCGGGTAAGAACCCAACACAAAGAAAAAGGTAGAACCGAGTGTTTAGAAGAGCGATGAAGGCTGAACGCTGTGGGCACGAGAAAAAGAGGTAGAGTCGATAAAAGAAGAAAATAGTGGCATTGTTGAAAACAAACAGCTGGGTCAAGTTAGGCCAAAATGATAGTTATGTAGAACTGTGTTGTCTATAACAGCAGAAACTGAAAAGACAGTGACAGCAGCAGAAAAGACAAACGTATAGGGAACCAAGAGCTAAAAGGGCTGATTGAAATGTTTGATTGTAACTGTAATTGTATTATTGAATTTATATTGTTTGTGATGTAAAGGCAAGACTCCATAGGCAAAGAAAAACTCCACTGTAATACACAAATATATATACATTCTAAATGTGCTGGACAAGAAAATGAGAAGGGGGAAGGAAAAGAGTCATACCTGTTCATTTCGAATTCCCTGTGGAATGCAAACATTTATGAGGAGATCCTTATAAATAATGTTACCAGCATATGCATAATCACGTGGAGAGAATGAAGAAATGAGTGAGATAGTGTAAGAAGAAGAAGGAGCAGAAAGAGGAGTTGTGAAGATCCAGAGATGATATAAAGAAAATTTGAAGGCTAGAAGGACATCAGTAAAGAAGGATAAAAACAGAGTTGATATCCAGGTAAATCAGCATATGATTTTATTGTACAGTGAGGAATTTGGTGCTTCCATGTCAAGTTGTAGCTTGATAGAAGTCCAGTTGTATCTGGCTGAGGTAGGAGCCTCCTATAGGTTGTAGCCTGCAGAAAATAGATGGGAGTTGGAGCTTCCTTTCAAGTTGTAGCTTGCAGAATTGAGGTAGTAGCCTCTTGTAGGTTAGAGCCTATAGAAAATCAGTGGTGAGAGGGAGTTGGAGCTTGCCTTTGCATCACAACAATAATAAGTTGTGGTTTTCTCCCTTATGGGTTTCCACTTATATCTGTTGTCTATGTGCATGATGTTTATGTGTTGACATGGTGTATCTAATCTTCTTAATACCTGCTGCTCATTAAAATTGTTGTTCCATTGAATACTAAGTTGATCACAAAATGAAGATGTAAATAAGTGTAAGAGAAAGTTTTACAAGACCATGACTGCATTAAACTGATTCACCCCCCCTCTCAGTTTAACCAAGAGTTCAACAATTGGTATCAAAGCAGGTTCTTTCTGCATCAGTTTAACAACTAGAAAGAGATCCTAGGTCCCCAAGATGGCTAGTCTGGAAGGATGCTCAACAAATAAAGCCCCTTTTTTCACTGGTACAAATTATGCCTTTCGGAAAATAAGGATGAGGACATACATAATGTCTCTAGGAATAGAATTTTGGGCTGCTGTGGAATTTGGATATGCCCCAAAGGAGTCTGACTCCGAGAAAGATGCCAAACTAGATTTTGTAGCTAATGCAAAAGCTATGAATGCCCTCTTAAGTGGTTTGTGTGAGGAATAATTTATCAAAGTAATGCACAACAAGACTGCCAAAGAAATATGGGATACATTAGAAAGTATCCATGAGGGAGATAAAAAGGTGAAGGCTGCCAAGCTGCAAGTCTATAGAGCCCAATTTGAAAATATAAAAATGAATGAATAAGAAGATGTTGCCAGCTTATTCTTAAGGGTTGCACAAATTGTGAATAACATGAAAGCTCTAGGAGAAACCATTAGAGAATGTGTAATTGCTCAAAAGATATTGAGATCTTTACCACCCAAGTTTAACCCCAAGGTATCTGCCATAGAAGAAGCAACTGATTGGGAAACATTGACCATGAACCAATTACTTGGAAACTTAACAGCCTATGAGATGAGACTTCCACAGAGGACGTCAAATGTGAGGGAGGCAGCCTTTAAGACAAAGAAGAGAAAAGAAGAAAAAGAAGATACATGCTCCTGCTCTGATGAAGAAGAGGCCAAATTTGTCAGAAGATTGGATAGAGGCTCAGGAAAGTATAAAGGTAAACTTCAATTTAAATGCTTTAACTGTGGAAGAGTTGGGCACTATGCATCTAAGTGTCCTCTTAAGAAAACAAAGAATCAGACTCAAGAGACAGAGAAAATCAAAACAAATAACTAGCAGAAATGGAAGAGATTCAATAGAAGATCATTTTATGCTCAGCAAGATAGTAGTGCATCTGAAAACTCAGATGAAACATCAAATGAAGAAGGAACCTCTAAATTTGTGTTGATGGCCAAGGAAGACTCTGAAGGATTCCTTTTAGAAGATGAGGAAGAAGGTGAGGTAGATCTTGAGGGGGAGCTAAGAAGTGCCCTGGAGGAAATAGACAGACTTAAACTCAAGTGCAGAAAATAGAAAGACATTCTCCTCAAATATGTAAAAGAAGTAAAAAATTTAGAATACCTCATTCAATTGAAGGTAGAACTTGAAGAAGCTAAGAAGGTCGAAGACATTCTGCTAAAACAAATTAAAGATAAACATCAGGAGCAAGAGAAATTGGAAGAAGAAGTGGTATGGCTGAGAAAGAAACTAGAAAACACCCAAAGGGAATTGTCAATGAACACTCCTCGAATGACAAGCATTGAATAGTTGCACATGATTCTAAATGCTCAAAGGTCTTGTATCATAAAGGCTAGGATAGGATATGAAGGAGAAACCAGTAAGACCAAGGTAGAAGATAACAAGAATATCATTTTTGTAAAAGCTGTAAAGGATAATGAAACAACTCAAAAAGGAACCACGGAAGTAGAATCCAGCAAGAACTTGATGTGTGATGAAACAAATAGAAACAAGCAGCAACATCAAAAGACAAAGAAAGAAATGAAGAAATAATCAGCTAAAAAATGCTCTTACAATCCTGAATATGAATTGAATAAATTCGGAAGTTGTCAAAAGAGATTCTTTACTCCTATAAGAAATATCACTTGTTTTGTCTGCCACAAGTTAGGACATATTGTTGCATACTGTCAGACAAAGATGACCGATTTCAACCAGCAAAAGATGCAGAAATTGAAAATACTACCTCAAGCAAACAAATGGAGAGGACAACCCTTCACCAGGTACACTAATCGTTTCCATGGGTATTGTTTTTGTTGTAAGGGGTTCGGCCATTAAGCCATGGAGTGCAGAACATATGGAAAAATACTGAGGTTCAAAACCCCAAGAAGATTTATGAACAATGGAGAGTTCACTCGTACACATAATCCATTTAAAAATATAATCAAATGCTTTGTATGCCATAAAATCAGACACATGTCTTCCAAATGTCCTCTCAAATAATGTGGTCCATCTTATTAGAAATGGTGCCAAACCAATAGCTTCCTGCAGTGGAAAAAGAAGTCAAATAAGTGTGACCTGGATCTAATAGCTCAAGATCAAAAAATCCAATGGTATTTGGATAGTGGATGCTCAAAGCATATGACTGGCGATAGTAGCAAGTTTGTAACCTTTGATGAAAATAAATTTGGAAATGTAACATTCAGCAATGATAAAGTAGGGAAAATCAAAGGAAAAGGCTCAGTCAGTCTGAATAATGGAAGAGGAAAGGCTCAAGATGTAATATTTGTGGATGGGCTGAAAGCCAATCTGCTAAGTGTTAGTCAAATGTGTGATAAAGGCTATGAGGTCCTTTTCAAAGCCCAAGATTGTGATGTAAGATCAAGCACCATAGGAAATACCTTGATTAAAGGTGTTAGAACAGAAATTAATGTTTATATAGTGGAAGAAGAGAATGAAGCATGCCACATAAGCAAACTTGATGAATCATGGTTATGGCATAGAAGACTTGGACACCTAAACTTTGACCACATCATCAATCTGAGCAAGAAGAATGCAGTCAAAGATATGCCAGCAACAAAGAAGCCTTCAAATACCATATGTTAATCTTGCCAATTTGGCAAATAGACCCACACATCTTTCAAGAACAAAGATGAACTATCAATAAGTAGGCCACTTCAGCTTGTACACATGGACCTGTGTGGACCTTCAAGAACTAAAGCACCAAGCGGAGAATATTATTTCATGCTGATAATAGATGATTTTTCTAGAATGATGTGGGTAGCATTTCTCAAATATAAATCTGAATTACCTGAGAAATTCAAGATATTCAAGGCTTTGGCAGAAAATCAAACGGGATGAAAGCTAAAGTGCATCAGATCAGACATAGGAGGTGAATTCACAGACTATGATTTTGTAGACCTATGCAATGAGCATGGGATAAAACAATAGTTTACAATTGCACGTACACCTCAACAGAATGGAGTGGCAGAGAGGAAAAACAGGTCAGTACAACAGAGTGCCAGAGCTATGATGCAAGAAAGTAACATTCCCCAAACCTACTGGGCAGAAGCAGTACACACAGTTGTTCACATTCTCAACAAAGCTCATCTAAGACCAAATTGTGATAAGACTCCTTACGAATTATGGCATGGTAGACCAGCATCAATCAGGCACTTTAGAGTCTTCGGAAGCAAGTGTTTCATAAAAAATAATGATGAAAAACTAGGGAATTTTGATGAAAGAGCTGATGAAGGAATATTTTTAGGATATGCATCCAAGAGTAAGGGTTACATATGCTACAACAAAATACTGCACAAAATTGTGGAAAGCATTGATGTAAGATTTGATGAAGCTCTACCAAATAGGACAAGAAAAAAAAGATGCAATAATCCTCTAGATGATCATGAAGATGAGAACCAAGATAATGATGAACTGAGAAAAACAACAGAAGATACTAAATTAAACTCAAAAGGTCCCTCAAGACACACTCAAAAGAACCATCCAGAAGATCAAATCATTGGGGAAAAGAGTGTGGGAGTCCAGACAAGAAGACAACTTGTTGAACAGATAGAAGAAACATATCTAGCCATGCTATCTCAAATAGAGCCAAAGAAGTTTGAAGAAGCCAGCAAAGACAAAAACTGGGTAAATTCTATGAATGAAGAACTGGACCAAATTGAGAAGAAAAATACCTGGGAATTAATTCCAAGACCCACTGGGAAAAATTTCATTGGCACAAAATGGATATTCAAGAATAAGATGAGTGAACAAGGGCAGGTAATCAAAAATAAAGCCAGACTTGTATGCAAAAGATATTCACAAATTGAAGGTCTTGATTATGATGAAACCTTTGCCCCTATAGCCAGAATGGAAGCAATCATAATGTTTTTGGCCTTTGCATGCTATCATGATTTCAAGGTATATCAAATGGATGTGAAGTCTGCCTTCCTGAATGGAGATCTAGAGGAAGAAGTCTACGTGGAACAACCTGAAGGATTCTCATTAACAGATAAACATGACTATGTGTGTAGATTAAAGAAAGCCTTATATGGTCTGAAACAAGCTCCTCGTGCATGGTATTCAAGGCTGGACAAAAATTTACAAAAACAAGGATTCAATAAAGGAGGAGTAGACAACAATTTGTACATAAAGGCTAATGAAAATGAACTCTTAATTGTAGTAGTGTATGTATATGACATCATGTTTGGAAGCAAAAAAGATGAGTTAGAAAAAGGATTTGCTAAAGAAATGAAATCAAAATTTGAGATTTCTATGATTGGAGAGCTCACCTTCTATTTAGGACTTCAAATTCAACAAAAGAACACAGGAATATTCATTTCGCAAGAAAAATACTTAAGAGAAATGTTGAAAAGGTTTCAAATGGAAGACTACAAATCTCTGTCAACTCCCATGATCACTGGATGCAAACTATGCGCTAATGATGGATCAACAGATGTAGATCAAAAACTTTACAGATCCATGATAGGAAGTATACTATACATAACAGCTTCTAGACCAGACATTATGTTGGAAGTAGGACTTGTCGCAAGATATCAAGCAACACCAAAACAAAATCATTTACTTGCAATCAAGATAATATTTAGATATCTACAAGGTACTTCACATTATGGCCTATGGTATCCAAAAGGAAAAAACTTCACATTGACAACATACACAGATGCAGATTGGGCCAGCTATGTGGATGACAGAAAAAGCACAAGTGAAGGTGCATTTTATTTGGGAAAAATTCTAGTGGCATGGCTAAGCAAGAAGCAAACTTTTATCTCTGTATCTACAGCAGAAGCAGAATACATAGCAGCAGCAGCATGTTGCACACAAGTAATGTGGATGAAACAAAATCTCCAAGACATGAAGGTAAGCATTGATGAACCTATTTCTATCAAATGTGACAATAAAAGTGTAATAAGTATATCAAAAAATCTTGTACTTCATTCAAAAAAAAAGCACATCCCAATAAAGTACCACTTCCTCAGAGAACAAGTAGCGCAGAAATTAGTGAAGTTGGAATATGTACCAACTAAGGAACAAACAGTAGACATATTCACAAAACCTCTTGCTAAAGAACCATTCAAATATCTGAGAGACAAACTAGGGGTAGTGTCTGCAGATGTTACTCTCTAACATGATCAGAAATAAAAAATCAAAAAAAGGGGGTTGCATACAAGAAACAGAATCAGTGCAGAAGAAAAGAGATAGTCAATATCAGATAAGAAAGCATCATTCTAGGGGGAGAGTAGTCAATAAATTGTAATAAAAAAGCTAGAACAATGAATCAGTGCATGGAACAGGTCCTCAAGATCACAGGAAATGAAAAGATCGAAACTACATTGAGAAAATTTCGACCCTTTGCCATTGATGTGAAAGGGGGAGGAAAAGCAAGCAAAAGAAGAAAGGGTCTTCTAAAAAGCAAGCAGAGGAAGTCTTGGAGGAAGCATTGGAATATTTCCATCAATGCCAAAGGGGGAGACTGTTGGAAATATTGTTATAAATGGAAAAGGAGCACAAAGGAGAAGATCAGATTCAGATGGAATTCTTTTAGAGAAAGAAAGTAAGTGGCAGAGGCTACAAGAGGAGGGTTTAGATAGGAAGAAGTTTTTTTTAACAGTTAGGGTTGTTATTACAAAGAAAATCGGGGTTTGGCACAATATATATGTAAGCAGATGAATCGGGCAAATTCAAAGGGAAGGTATGAGACTGTGTGTTTAAGAAGTGTAAAATTCAATGAATAGAGGCAGAAGCAGAAATCTCTAGTTATTGGCATAACTTAGGGAATAGTGGAGTGGAATGAAATGAGAGAACAACGATAATCGGTATTTGTTTATTGAGTTATGCAATGAAAAGGAGGTTTCATGAGAAATTGAAGTTAAATGAAGAAATGGTGAAAATTCGCGTTTGAACGCGACTTAAAACAAAGTTTGAAGGACAAGCGGTTTTAGAGAAACCATACACTGTTGTCGCGCCGTTTTGGCATATGAGCGATTTTATTCATTTCGAACGCAATCAAGTCATATTGCAACACGTCATGAGTGCAATACCACCCATTTCGCATCGCTGTTGGTTGATAAACTATGGAGGTGGAATGAACGCGATTACCTTCCGATTAGATCTGTGGGAGATCCAACAGTGTTCACGTCAGTAATTGCACGGGGTTTAAAACAAGGTATGTTAAAGTTCATGCATCTTAGTTATGCGATAATCATTGGATTGTTGAGTTGGAGCACGATGAGGCATCAACTGTCGAATGTATGAGCACGTGTTCTTTTGGTAAATTGTGGGCCATATATGATTTAACGTGCAAGCATGCCTCGACATATGTGCGGCCTATTGATAGGCAAAAAGGGTAAGTTATAAAGTATTTTGTTAACTTTATAACATAAAGTGTAAGCTTTGGAAATATTATGGAAAGGCATGGTGAAACAAATTTGTGGGACCATAAGTAATTATATGGTTTATTTAGAGTTTTAAACCTTAAAGTTGAAATAATAAGTGGATATATCATGGGCAAAGATGCTTTGACAATTGTTGTGGGACCCGAGTGTATTTATATTATTGGCTTCTTTGGTATTTTAACCAAAGTCGATATATTGGTTTGAATTTCATGAGACAAGTTTATCATGGTTTATAACCATATTTCTTTGAAAAGTAAGATTGACCATCAGGAATTCTGCGGGCCCGGATATATATATTATAATGATTGATATCTTGTGTTTGAACTAAAGTATATAAAATGGCGGAATGATCAAAGGAGTGGGACCTGTCGCATATCGCATATCGCAATCGGCGATGCTCATATGATAAGAATTTATAATTCGTAGAATTGGCGAGGCGATGTGATGTGAGGAATGCTATGCGAAGGATAGAAGCGATGCGATATGCCGATGTGAAGAGACACGTGGCGACACAATGCTACATCACACATTGGTGATGCAAAATCCATCGCATACCGCGAAGTGGTGAGGCAATGCAATGTGAGGAATGTGATGAGAAGGATAGAAATGATGTGATGTGCCGATGCAAAGAGACACGTGGCGACACAACGCTACATCGCACATCAGCGATGCATAGTCCATCACATACCGTGAAGTGGCGAGGCGATGCAATGCGAGGAATGCGATGCGAAGGATAGAAGTGATGCGATGTGCCGATGTAAAGGGACACGTGGCGACATAGTGCTACATCGCGCATCGGCAATGCAAAGTCCATCACATACCACGAAGAGTAAAGGAGCCAGATGCGATACAGCTCAGAACCATATCTTAAAGAGATTTCAAGTCTGGGTGTAAGTGATTTTCTTTTATAAATTGTTTCGAAGAGAAAACGGAGGATTATAACGCAAAACAAAAAGAAATTATGAACGCAGGTGGAAAGGCTCAGGTAAGAACCCAACACAAAGAAAAAGGCAGAACTGAGTGTTTAGAAGAGCAGTGAAGGCTGAATGCTGTGGGCACGAGAAAAAGAGGCAGAGTCGAGAAAAGAAGAAAATAGTGGCACTGTTGAAAACAAACAGCTGGGTCAAGTTAGGCCAAAATGACAGTTATGTAGAACTGTGTTGACTATAATAGTAGAAACTGAAAAGACAGTGATAGCAGGAAAAAAGACAAACATATAGGGAACCAAGAGCTGAAAGGGCTGATTGAAATGTTTGATTGTAACTGTAATTGTATTATTGAATTTATATTGTTTGTGATGTAAAGGCAAGACTCCGTAGGCAAAGAAAAACTCCAATGTAATACACAAATATATATACATTCTGTTATATCATTCTGAATGTGCTGGAAAAGAAAATGAGAAGGGGGAAGGCAAAGAGTCATACCTGTTCATTTCGAATTCCCTGTGGAATGAAAACAGTTATGAGGAGATCCCTATAAATAATGTTACCAGCATATGCATAAGCACGTGGAGAAAATGAAGAAATGAGTGAGACGGTGTAAGAAGAAGAAGGAGCAGAAAGAGGAGTTGTGAAGATCCAGAGATGATATAAAGAAAATTTGAAGGTTAGAAGGACAACAGTAAAGAAGGAGAAAAACAGAGCTGATATCTAGGTAAATCAGCATATGATTTTATTGTACAGTAAGGAAGTTGGTGCTTCCATGTCAAGTTGTAGCTTGATAGAAGTCCAATTGTAGCTGGCTGAGGTAGGAGCCTCCTGTAGGTTGTAGCCTACAGAAAATAGATGGGATTTGGAGCTTCCTTGAAAGTTGTAGCTTGCAGAATTGAGGTAGTAGCCTCCTGTAGGTTGGAGCCTACAAAAAATCAGTGGTGAGAGGGAGTTGGAGCTTGCCTTTGCATCACAACAATAATAAGATGTGGTTTTCTCCCTTATGGGTTTCCACTTATATCTGTTGTCTATGTGCATGATGTTTATGTGTTGACATGGTGTATCTAATCTTCTTAATACCTGTTGCTCACTTATTAAAATTGTTGTTCCATTGAATACTAAGTTGATCACAAAATGAAGATGTAAATAAGTGTAAAGGAAAGTTTTACAAGACCATGACTGCATTAAACTGATTCACCCCCCCCCCCTCTCAGTTTAACCGAGTGTTCAACAGGGTTGCTTTGAGGTCCTTTAGGTAAGGAATATGCCTTCAACCCTTCTTCCTTCTTATCCTCTTCTGGACTTCACTAACAGTAGCTTTCCCTTCACCTCTAGCAAACTCAAACTTGTAAGCAACAGTCAATTTGTAAACAGTCAAGTCCTTTGTACTATTAAATACCTTTCAAGTCAAACAAGCAAGCTATTGCTCTGTCAAGCAAGCAACTATGCTCTAATACTATCCTAATCTGAAAATGGGTTGGATAACTTGTTATGCTTTTCAAGAACCTCCCACTCACTTAAACAAATTAAGATCTATCTTATTCTTGACTTGTGCAAAAATGAATAGTTGAAATTGGTGTATGTTTTTTAACTGTTTAAGTGCTTTAAGGACATTTTATTTTGCTGATATTAATCATGTGTAGAAACCATATAATGTAGCAAATAAAAATCACACATAACAACAAATTTAATATAGGATTTCACCCGAATATCGTGGGCTACGTCTCCTTGAGCTCTTGTCAACTTGACTTGGCTCTTTGGGATTATGATGTTAAATTTCTTTTAAAAGTTAAAATCTCAACTCCAATGGTTATTTGGGTTGTAACATTGGGTTTAAGACATCATCATACCCCTGTCATGGTTGTCATCACTCTGAAAATAAAACTAGGTTTCCTTAGACTTGATCTCTGTTGTTGGTGCCTTAAGCTTCCCTGAGCTTATCTGTGGCACTAACCCTTTAATAAATCCTTTTTTTTCCCTGAAACCTCACCTACTATATCCATCACACATCATACATCCAAAATAGGTTGTTCATTTGCTCAAAATGAGCACTGGGTTCCCAATCTAGGCCTCCATCCATTGATGGCCCTAAGTTGCCCGAAACTTCCTTGTGGCTTCTCAAGCTCTATACATCTCCAAATGTCTCTGAAAATCCATTCAATGGATTTATAATGTCAAAAATAGTTATAATAGACTATTCAGTTGCATAAATTTGTCTCCGGCTGCTCTGGTTTCGCCTCCAACACTTGGTGGCACCCCTTGGCTCTAGGTTCACTGAAAACCTCCCTGAAGCATATCGACTTTCAAAAGTCCTCAAAAGATTATAAAACTACATAAATGGATTCATAAGTATCATTACAGACATAAATGACTATTGGTTTGCTGATAATGGATATTGGCTGCTCTGGATAGGCCTCATTCTCTTGCTAGCACTGGATGGCCCTAGTGGCCCCTGGAACTTCTATGAAGCAACTCAGCTTTAAAAAGTCCTCTACAGGCTCTGCATACCACAAAATTAGTTCCAGAATGTCTGAAACATCCAAAATTGACTATTGGATTCCTGAATAACACCTCTAGCTGCCCTGGCTAGGCCTCAAACTGCTTCTGGCCCCTGGTGGCCCTAGTGGCCCCTGGTGGCCCTAGTGGCCCCTGGTGGCCCTAGTGGCCCCTAGAAATTATTTGAAGCAAAAACCTGCTCAAAATGCCTCTGATGGCTCTCCAACCCTCACCAATGAGTCTGTAATGTCTGAGATAGTTTAAATTTATTATTTTAACTCTCAGAATGGTCGAATCTAGCTCAAGATAGAGCCTAAACCAAATTTGTCCAATGACCCCTAAAAACCCTCCACTAAAAATGGAGGACTACACTTATCTTTAGTTAAAATTGGCCAAACCCCAAAATTTAGTGGGTGCGCTAACCTTTCCACCATTACCCAAACCATAACATTAAGTTTAAGGTTAAGGGGGAGGGGTGGCCACATGCCAACCCCCACAAACCCCGCTGTGACATTAAATTAGAGCAGAACTAACACTGCAAAACCATGGTTGAGTGGAGTTAGAATCAAATTTTACGTTAGGGTAACAACAGTCAACGTAACCGCAGCTGACATCGCCACATGTGATAAGGTTTATTTTTTAATGCTAGTGGTTAGGGGTGTTAAGCCTTGGCCCGGGATCACGGCTCGAAGGTCATGTGGGGAGGGGCTGGCCCCTTTGAACCCCCCTATGTGATTTCAATAAACAATATATTTAACATGCACCACCATAGTGTTTAGAACTACATGCGGCTGAGATGATTAACACACGAGCTTGCTATGCGGGAGGTCGTGCGATCAATCCTTTGGAGTCCCAACCAAATTTTGCAACGCCATCCTGGGCCACGTGGCGGCCTCTGGGCCTGCCACGTGGCAGCCTATGATTGGTCCAAACCTCAACGTGCAATCCATTGACCAATACGGTCCTGACACTTGTCAGCATAGAATTTGTCCAAAAGGAATATTCTAAGGAATATTCCAAGGAATTCTAGGAATATTCCCTGGAATATTCTTTTTTTTTAATTTCCAAAACCCAGTCAAACTTGGTGAAAAACCAAAAATTGCAGTTTACTGGACTTTTCAAATCATGATAACTTCTTCATATGGTGTTGGATATTTGAACCGTTCACAGCGTTGGAATCAAGAAGACGAGATCTATCTGGTCGCTCAGGTTTGAAACACTTATGAACACTTTGAAATTTGAGCTATCACTTAGGTCCTTCATCCAAATCTGATCATTTTCTAACCTTCTATTTTCAACTACAACATGTGTTACTTTGGTAGTGCATCTCTTTTTATTATTTTCTCATTATGTGTTCATGAGAGAAGAACTTTTCAGTACTTCAATGTGGATTTATTGTACATTTTTATGCTTGGTTTGAGGTAGAGTACAAGGACCTAATGTGTGAGTCCTTTTTCTGTTGACCTTTTCACGAATTTCTATAGGGAGTCATATTTTTGGAGTGAAAATTCTTTGCAGGAGAATGTTTCCTTATGGGGGAAACAAGCCTCTCAATTTTCAAAAATTTGTATGTACTCATTTTCCATTGAAATCAATAGAGCGGTCTAGCTGTTGGAGCAGGCTTGGAGACGTAGCCCAGGAGGGGTGAAATCTTTCATCAAATTTTTGTTTCTTCTCTTCGTATTTTGTTATTTTAGTTGCATGTGAATGTGTTTCTTGTTAAAGTTCATGTGAAAACTAACTCACCACCTTGAAGAGATTATGAAACTTGTTTACCTTTGAAGACCCATTTTGTTTACTTTCAAAGGGTTAGAGGATGGTTAGCTTTTTAAATGAGAAGGTCTCCTCCTCCTCTATTTTTTTAGGTTAAGATCCATATTACGCTCCAAAATTCAAGTGTAGACCAAATTTTAGAGTGTGTTTGTCGCAACGACAACATGACCCAAACCAATTTTATATCATATACATAAGTTTGGCATGTACAATATTTATATCATTGCATCAAAACCATCCTCTCCAAGACTCACCAAAGCTAACTCACCAAGAAGGGACACTACATACTCCCCCTATTGGAATAAACTTGGTCTGAAGTTTTCCTAGAGTCATAAGATCCTTATTTCTTTTTTATTCTCTTGTCAATTAGGTTTTAACCTTATGTATATGTATTTCATATCTTAAAGCCAATTATTATTTTAATGTTTGCTAGATTGGAAGAAATTCCGTTAAAACTAAGTGATACCATTCTTAATCAAGTAAAAAATATATCCAGACCATATTTGACATGTTTTGATATAATATAGCTAATATTTCTATATCAAAACTAGACATACAATTTATATTACCATATCAAAACATTATTTTATGTATTTGATATGACATCCACTTAATTTATCAATAATAATTTTATATTCTACATGTTTTTGTTTCTCGTAGTCTGCATGAATCCCACATGTGTCATCTTCTTGGTTCTATATTATGTTGAGCTTTACAAGTTATATATATCCCACACATTATTTTATAAACAAAAATTATGGTCCATCCCATCTCATAATGAAATTTGCAACAAGAAGCATCAAATCATCCACATACAATTTCCAGTGAAACTATTCAACAAAAAACAATGTCATATATATAACCCACTCTTACATCCCACTTGATTTATGTCTTCTCAATTCAATTTTCCCTTTTTAATTCCATAAGAAATCCCTGCTATCAATATATTTATGACCTACCTATATTTTTTATTGAATGTTTACTCTTTAGGAAAAGTCACATTTTGAGGTTCAAGACACATTTTTTTTAATTAACAAGCTAAGGTTCCATACAATCCTCATTGACCCACTTTTTTATTATAAGCCATTCCTTGAGTTCCCATCATCTTCATTATTATTCACTTCTCTTACTTGAGAATTGATTATGAATGACTCTGTTATAATATCTTCATTCCAACAACAAATTAAATATATCATTTCACAAGCTTGTAATCAAGAATAACTCTCATAATTAATGAAATAGAATATCTATATTATTGAATCTATCTTGATAACTACAAGTCAACCTATTTCCCAACTATAAAATTTCTCATGATTTATATTCAATAATTAATCAATTCATTTGGTTTCAGGTATTATTTCTTGCTATTAATACATACACAAAAACAAGCTATGGAAACCATACATTTCTCAAATTATGAAGACAAGGTTTAGACTATCAAAAGGGAATTTCTAGCCTAAAGCTAAGCTTCTTTTTTTAAGGAGAATTACCACCCTCTCAAAATATTAAAACCTTTTGTAGGAATAATAACTACTCATACAACTATGCATCCAAGAAAAAATTTTTAAACCCAACAATCTCTTCCATTCCACATACAATACAATCATCTTAGGTTTCTAAACCATGCAACAATTCCAATGCATCAAAATGTGATCTCACTCTCCGTCAATTTCTCCCTTAAAAAATATCTCTAGCACATATTCATGTAAAACAAGAACTCAACTAAGCTTTTCATTAATCTCATACATTTTCCATCAAGTTCAAATAAAACAAAGTTCTCACAACAAAAAATGTTTATCTCTAAACATGTTATTCTCCTAACAATTTATAAGTTAATGAAATTTCAAGAAATAAGTTCATCAAGGTCATAAAAAATATAAATTTTGACTTGATCACCTGACTAACAATAGTTTAGAGCAGTTCATGATTAAAATCCTCATAATTTCTCTAATTAATTTAGTTGAATATAATTCAACCAATATGCAATTATTAAAATCATTGAGACTATTATGGATTTCTTAGACACAAAAATATGAAATCTTCTTTAAATTTTCTAGACCTAATTTGTCGTAAACCAATAGAAAATATATTTCATCAACTTATCTCAATAATATTTTTCTACATTTTCAAGAATTTTAAATCTATTTTATTCTACCTAAATCAAGCAAATACAAAATAATTACAATACTAGAGGATATATACCTAGTTCACACTTGACTACATATATCAAAATGATTTATTCCAAACATTATACCAATCTTGTTTTCTTCATTTGTAATCAAAAGAAAATAATTATTTAAATATAAAGCAAATTCATGTTACAAATCTCTATCCATTTAAATTTAATTACACATAACCAATCCTCCTTAATCATGTCTATGATATTATATCAAAATAATTTTTTCATTCCAACGAGAAGAATTACTTAGTTCATAGATATATTCTAGTATGTATTCCACACCCATACAGTGACTTAAGGAAAACACATCCTTCAAGATTTCCTTAAAATTACTTCCACAACCATTCACACACAAGTAATTTAAACCTCTTGTTTGTTAGGGAGGTCATACCACAACCTAGTATTTGAGTAATTTTACGTTATTTGATTAAAAATGTCAACCCAAAATAAACAAATCAACAACTACACAAAATCATGTCAAAGAAATCATAGGAATTACATTCTTAACCGTTAAGAATGTATTCCAAATTTATATTTTAACACATCAAATTAATGCACATACATTACTCATGAGTCTACATTCATAGTTAAAAGTGACATCCTTCAAGGTAACTTTTGTTAAGTTTCCATTAGTATAGATAATAAAAGAGCCAAAATTTAAATGATGAACTCAATCATTGAATCTCGGCCTTAAACATGTTACATATTCCCAAAGCATGCACACCAAATCCATCATACTATAGTTCGTATTAAGCCAACATTTTTCTTGGTGTCACTGTAAAATTGCTTCCAACAGTGCCCCCCTTTTTTATGATAGCTTTATATGATAAAGGTAACATTGTCCTACTAATCCATTCACACTTTAGAAACTTTATTAACTTCATTTTCACATTTATACAAAAACTTGTAGACATAGGAAGCGAAATCCATTGAATAATTTATTCATAAAATTATGGTACAAAAAATATATAGTCAGTGAGACATTTACTCTAACAATTTATGGGGATAAAAGCTACAACCATTCAGGCATGCTGTCAAACAATTAGCAACCATCATCTATTAACACAATTTTGACAACCATTAACAATATGAATCTAAGATTCTTACTCAACCTATTTAACTCCTAAATTCATAAATTAAAACTTTAAATGTTTGCATATTAAAACAAGGACTAGATAATCTTAATATTTCACCAAAAATTTAACAACTTGCACACACAATTGGCATCAACAATCTACAAAATCGCCCATATTTATGATTTGGGTTCTTGTCGATGGTGCTAGATCCCACCAACATAAATGGGATCTCCCTAATATGAGGTACCAATTATACCTCACACCATTTGGTGTAGGAGTCCCATCCGGAAATATGGACCAACTGCCATTAACTTAAAGATTTTCCTTGGCTTATGAAATTAGCATGAGATAGTAGTGCACATGTTATTTTGAATTGGAAAGAGAGTGTGCCTTGTAGAATTCTTGATTATAAACATATCAAGATTCTTTCACTTCAAGGAAGAAATGTGAGTCTCTAAAAGAGAAGTATAGTACTAAACTAGTAAATATGCACACACATAAACAAGGAAGAATCATTAGACATCAAGTGAAATATTTCATGTTAGGTACCTATATTACTAGTGTAATCCATTATTGCTGTTAGTGTAGCCCCCTTATTGTTATTTTTGTACCCCTGTAGTCCCCATATTGTTATTATTGTGCACCATAAATGCCCACTATTGTTACTGTTGTACCCTTACATTACTATTGTTAGGTTGGTTAGGATTATATTGTGACCCAATGGATTCATATATATAAAAATGAAGTTTTTTCATTGTATCATCCAATAAATTTTCATTTACATAACGTAAAGCAAGCTCCCCCCTCGAAGAGGTTGATTTATAAGGCATTGATCTATCTTTTATTCTATTTTTAGAGGTGGTTTCACAACATTTGGTATTAGAGCTTTGGATTCTAGGGTTTCGCTGCTTCAAACAAGCCATCCTAGAATTTTCGCTATAATTTTTTTTTTACAAAGTTTTAGAAGCTAAAAAAAAACCCATTTGCAAAAAATCCGAAGGAAATTTGTGTAAAAATTGTAAATCTTTGATCACATTTTTTTTCAGAGATATTATCTATGGAAATTAGGGTTTTTGCAGGCTCCTGAATTTCATCTCAAAGAGATGCACTTGGGAAAATCATCATAACTATCACTTTGAGCATTGGATTGGAATGCTATAAAAAGTGGTCGAAAGTACATGGACCTTATTTTCTTGTGTATCAATTTTAGAGCTGAATGAGGAAACAGTGACACGTGGCACACCATACAAGTTTTCTCTACTAAACCCATCCATAATTAAGTCATTGTGGGAGATTGAACATAACTTTGTCTTGAAGAATCCAAATCAAGTCAGACCTGTGGCACTAGAAAGAAGATTCAGAGGGCTACTAAATGAATAAAAATAAAATCTTGGGGATCCAAAATTACAGAGATGCATCAGTTTCAATATCGAGCTCCTCAAAAGCAAGAAAAATGTGTGTATTGTTTTTTAAAAATTGCATAATTCTTGTTTGAAAAATCAGTTTGAAGTGGTTCTAAGGGCATATTGAAGCATACATATCAATATTTGGTTGTAAAATATCCCCTAAAATAATTAAACACCCATTAATCCCTCATAAGTCTCTACTATGACTCATGAAGAGGAAGAAGTGCAACATGATATATCAAAATTACAAGACCAAGTGCAACAAATTTTGCTCTCACAAAGAATAACAAAAAATGAAATGGAAGTTAAGATGGATGGTTTGAAGAAAGGCTTGGAAGCTAAGATGGATGGAATGGAAGCTAATATCAATTAAAAAATGAAAGGAAACATTAAAGACATGAAGAACGATCTCAAAGCAGACATGGAAGGTTTGAAAAAGTTGATACGAGAAATGATTCCTAATGGCGAAAAGGTAGTAGAGGAAACTCATGGTGAGAAAAAAATAAATGTTAATCATGATTTCATAAACTCTAATGTTGGATTGAAGACCACCATATTCCAAATATCGATATGAGGAAGTTTGATGGCAAGAATCTTGTACCATGGATACTATAGATGGAGAAATATTTTGATCTCCATAATGTGCAAAACACAAAAAAGGTACGCATTGTAACTTTATATTTAGAAAAAAATACATTTGTATGGTATCGATGGCTTTGCTCTCGTAAACAAATTGTCACTTGGTCAATTTTTATGGAGGAAATGATAGCACAATATGAGTATTCAAAGAGCAACACCTTCTTTAGCTAGTTGATAAATCCCAAAAAAAAGGGTTCAATGGTGGAGCACATTGAGGAATTCTGAAAATTAAATATAAGGGTAACTGATATTCTAGAGGAGCACACGATTGATGTCTTCATAGGAACTTTAAAGGATAATATCCAACATGAGGTTCTCCTTTGGGAACCTGATTCATTGGAGAAGGCATTTAGGTTCGCAAGAAAAATTGAAAGTAAAATTATGGCAACAAGGAAGCCTATCACTCACATCCATAAATATGGAAGTGCTGCTACTCCTAGACTTCCACAACCTACAAGGTTGACACCATAAAAATTGGAAGGAAAAAGAGAAAAAAGTATTTTACAAAATTGTGATATCAAATATACTAAAGGTCATAAGTGTGCTAAGAAGAAATTATTTTACATAGATTGTGAAGAGGAGGGGGGAAATCAACAAGAAACTTCAAAAGAAGAGGATATAAATCAAGAACCAACCCTAGAGAAAGAAGAAATGAGTTCGACCATATACTGTAATGAATTGGCAGGAATTACTACTCCTCAAAATCTCAAGATAGGAGGACATATCAAGAAGAAAAATATAATAGTGTTTATTGATTCGGGTAGTACCCATAATTTTATTCATTGTAAGGTAGCCAAGGAATTGAATTGATTCCTATACCGAGCACTAGAGTTTCAAGTGATGGTTGCAAATGTAGGAACTATAAATTGCTTTGGAAAATACCATAATATCAAGCTAACCATGGGGGAATATGTATTGAATATTCCAATGATTTCCATTCCAATAGGAGGTGTTGATGTTGTACTAGGAGTACAATGGTTACAATATTTGGGGACGAAAGCATTTAATTTTCAAGAACTTCTCTTGATTTTTTTATTTCTTTTTTATTTTTATTTATTTAATTTTATTTCTTTTTTTGTTATTTAATTTTTATTTTTATTTTATATTATTTTTAGTTTATTTTCAAAAGGAAAGGAAGTTGAATTACAGGGTATCGCAAGGAAGTCGGGAAAGATAATAAGCTCTAATGCCATGAAAAATATTCTGAAGAAAGAACAACGAGGCGTAATTGTACAATTATGTTCACTAGAAGTTCCAACATCAAAATCATCTATTTCTCCATATCTCCAAAAAGTTTTATACAATCATTCCAAGGTGTTTGAAACTCCCAAAGGACTCCCACCTATTCGTGATCATGATCATGCTATTCATTTGATTGCAGGAAGTGTTCCTTCAAAAATCAAGCCTTACATATATCCTTATGTCCAAAAGAGTGAAATTGAGCGTATGATTCCAAAAATGTTAGAGGCTGGTATAATTCAACCTAGTCAAAGTTATTTCTCTACTCAGAGTAGTATTGGTGCATAAGAAGGATGGATCATGTTGCATGTGTCCCGATTATAGGGAGCTCAATAAGCCCACTATTAAAGATAAAGTTCCCATTCCTTTGATTGATGAATTAGTGGAGGAATTACATGGAGAAATTTATTTTACCAAGTTGGATCTTCGTTCAAGATATCATCAAATTAGAATGAAGACTCAAGATATTCTGAAAACAACATTTTGAACTCATGAGGGTCATTATTATTTTTTGTTCATGCATTTTGGCCTTACCAATGTGCCTTCTACATTTCAAGGGTTGATGAATTCCATTTTCAAAACCTTCCTTAGAAAATTTGTGTTAGTATTTTTTTGATGATATACTAATCTACAATAGGTCTTGGAAGAATCATGTTCAACATGTTGAGAAGGTGATCAAACTATCAAAGGAAAAACAATTATATGCAAAAACCTCCAAATGTTTCTTTGGAGTACAAGAGGTGGAATATCTGGGTCATATTATATCTTAAGAGGGTGTTAAGGTAGACCCTAACAAAATTAAAGCCATTAAGGAATGGAAATTCCCCACAACCATAAAGCAGTTGCGAGGATTTCTTGGGTTAACAAGGTATTATCGCAAGTTTTTTCAGAATTATGGGAGAATAGCAACACCTCTAACAACATTATTGAAGAAATATACATTTTCGTGGACTCCTAAAGCAACTAAGGCCTTTGAACATCTTAAAGAGGAAATGTTCCAAGCACCAGTATTAGCTACGCCGGACTTCACAAAAACCTTTGTTATGGAATGTGATGCCTTAGGAAATGGAATTGGTGTTTTTTTAATGCAATAATGAAGACCCATTGCTTTTGAAAGTTGTCCAATAAAAGGAAAGTATTTACATAAAGCTATTTATGAGAATAAATTGTTGGCAATACTACATGCACTAAAGAAATGGCAACCTTACCTAATGGGAAGACACTTCAAGGTAAAAACTAAACATGATAGTCTTAAATTATTTTTGGAACAAAGACTATCTTCAGAAGAGTAGCAAAAATGGGTCACAAAGATGTTGGGTTATGACTTTGAAATAATATACAAAAAAAGGGAAGCTAAATTTTGTTGGATATGCACTCTCAAGAAAGGATGAGGAGGTGGAAGAATTGCTTTGTCATTTATATTATACAACTAGATTAGATAACCGAAGCAAGGGAGAAATGGAAGAATGATGAAGAAGTATGGACACTCATTCAAAAGTTGCAGCAAGATCCCAATACACTGATACATTTAGTTAGAAAAATTATTCCTTATGGTACAAAGATCGCCTATATATTTGGAATAATTCCCAACTAGAACAAAAGATTCTTTTGGAATTGCACACCTCTCCCTTAGGAGGACACTCAGAATTTCTAAAAAATTACCACAGGGTGAAGAAATAATTTTTTTGGGATGGCTGTAAATCTGATATTCAAAATTTTGTGGCAGAATGTTTGGTTTTCCAGCAAAATAAAGTTGAGACAATTAAGACCTCACGTCTGCTACAACCTTTATTCATTCCAAGTCAACGTTGGGAGGAGGTTTCAATGGATTTTATCACAGGTTTACCTAAGTTCGAAAAAAGAGTATCATCATGGTGGTAGTTGATAGACTTACCAAGTTTGCACACTTTTGTGCATTATCTCATCCATTTAAAGCAAGTACAGTTTCTACTGCATTTATGGAAACGATTCAAAAGCTACATGGAAACCCAAAGATCATTGTAAGTGACAGAGATCCCATTTCACTGGAAATTTTTGGATGAGATTATTTTCTTGTTTGGGTACTCAACTAGCTCATATCTCATCTTATCATCCTCAACCTGATGGGAAAACTGAGATAGTGAAAAAATGTTTGGAAGGATATCTTCATTGTTTTTTATTTGATAAACAAACACAATGAGTCAAGTGGTTACCTCTGGCTAAATGGTGGTATAACACTTCCTTCCATACTGCAGTAAAAATGATCCAATTTATGGCACTTTATGGATATCATCTACCATCCATCACATCATCTTTAAGAGAAAATTCTAAGGTTCAAGCAGTGGAATATCACATCAAGCATCAACAAAAAGTTCTCCAACTCTTAAAGGATAACCTAAATTTGGCACAAAATCAAATGAAACAATGGGTAGATCAACATCACAGCAAGAGAAGTTTTGATTTAGAAGACTGGGTATTTTTACGGCTACAACCATACAAAAAAATTTCTCTCAAGCAAGCTAAGAAGGATGATAAATTATCACCAAAGTATTATGGTCCTTATAAGGTGTTGCAAAAGATTGGTACTATGGCATACAAATTGGAGCTTCCTTCTTCTTCCTGAGTGCACCCAGTTTTCCATGTTTCATTCTTAAAGAAGGTTATAGGTGACAAAATTCCAGTTCAAACAATATTGCTAGAACTTGACGAGGAAGGAAGAATCATATTGTTTCTTGAAGCAACCATGGAAATAAGAACTCGACAGCTACGAAATCGATCAATTGCAGAGTATCTCATCAAGTGGAATAACTTACCGAGAAGATTCCACATGGGAGGATGATAATTTTATACACAAGCATCCCAGAACTACTCAAGCATTGAGGACAACACTTTTTTGAAGGATATGGGCATGTTAGGTCCCTATATTACTAGTGTAGTCCCTTATTGTTGTTAGTGTAGCCCCCTTATTGTTATTGGTGTACCCCTGTAGTCCCCATATTGTTATTATTATGCCCCATAAAAGCCCACTATTGTTATCGTTGTGCCTTACATTATTATTTTTAGGTCGGCTAGGATTATATTGTGACCCCATGGACTCCTATATATAGAAAGGAGGTTTTTTCATTTGTATCATCCAAGAATTGTTAATTTATGTAATGTAAAGGAGTTTTACCCCTCGAAGATGGTGATTTCTAAAGCATTGAACTATATTTTATTATATTTTTAGAGCTGGTTTCATAACATTTCACATAAATGAAACAATCATTAAAATCATCGCAACACATTTCCAGCAAGTTTAGCATCAAAGTCACCAAAATAGTTCAATTTATTTAATACATATGAAATCCAACATAAAATTCAAACATTAGAATGATAGTCTCAAAACATTAATGATCCATCCATGAAAATGACTTGGTCCAATAGCTTCAAGTATTAAGCAAAAATTCTAAGACACATGAGTACATTGAACATCACTAGCTCCAATGGTGGAGTGTTAGAGCCACTACTTTCTCCCCAAAAGTACTATAATTCCTTGTGGGAGATGCCAAGGTGAAAAATTCATTTGCTTGAGTAATGAGGCTCTTTTTATAACTTGAGGAATGACCTTTCATATCCCTATGAATCTTGAGTTTCTCTTATGAATTTTCAACTTCTAATAACCTTTGGACTTCTAAATGACTTTAGGAATTACATGTCTTTTGGACTTCTTCACATGGCTCTTTTGTCCATAAATGAATCTTGGACTTCCACTTCTTTCTCTTTACAATAATTACATAATTAGATCATGATTTCCATATCATCATGTGGTGAGAACATGATAATTCACTAATATTAATGACTTGGACTCATAGTCACTGATGACATGGACTCGCTTGATAGGTGATAATCCTGCCATTTGTATCTTTAATCTTGCATGCATATTCCATGTTTTTGATGTCTTCACCCTACAAAGGGTCTTTGATCATATGGAGTCTTTGGGCTATTTCGATCATTAGGATTTCAATGTTCTTTATTTTGTCACATCACGTGTTCTTCGTTGTTGAATGATTCCTTTGACTGTCCTCTTTGTCAGATATCTTCATGAATATTTTCCATGATGTTGTGGAATACTTGCAGATGAGATCACTCATGGTGAGCAAACATCTGTCTGAAAAATATCCTATTCTAACATGTTTCATGTAAACTTTATGTTCATGACTTATCAGTGTGCTTGGGAAGAACAAGGAGGATTATGGGTACAGGTAACAATGTTAAGGAGGAAATATTAAGTTCTTAAGCCTTAAATATGTGTTGTGCACTCAAATGGGAGAGAGGAAGCTCAAGGGAGGGTGTAGGGTGGAGGTTTGAAGGGTGAAGGAAGGTAATTGAGTCTTGGAAGTGTGTTATGCACTCAAGGGATCCAAGGAGGGCACAAGGCGTAAGTATGAAGGATTAAGGGGTTAGGATTGGGAATTCCAAAGTGCATTGTGCACTCAAGAGAATCCAATAATGGAACAAGGCACAAGACTAAAGGTTTAAGGGAACATGATTTTTCTAGGTGATGCGCCATGCACTCAACAAGGAGGAAGGATTACTTTAAGGGTGCAATTCAAAAAGAGAAGCAGAGGATGATGCTTGGGAGTGTGTTATGCAATCTTGGAGGGATAAGGGTGCACTCTAAATAGGGAAGGGATCCTGAATAAGCCTTAAGAGTGTGCCATGTGATCTCCTATCCTCAGTGGGCTAACTTGTTCAACCAAAATTTGTCCAAGTCTGAAAGATAAAAAAAGGGGAAAAAACAATGTGTTTAGACATAAAAACAAGTGCAACATATACCAACTCATAAATAAGACTTAGAAAATATTAAAAAATGATAAATGAACATCAAGATGCCAGTTTACAAACACCCTCTAAGCATAATAGACAAAGTGTATGCGATTGCAACGAAAAGTGTCGTTTGAAAACAACAATGGTATTATAACAATGAAGTGTACTAGATATGTTCTAAACAATGTGACAACACTTAGGAATGATAAAGAACAGTTAAAACCTATGGAATGAAGTGAAACGACACTTGAAAACCAAAATGAAACTTGATATGAAAGTTTATTAGGCTCCAAAATTTGGATGTAGTGAAGTTTTGGAGGGTGTTGTAGCGGTGACACACTTGACGAATTTCATCTTCTCTGCCTAGGAATATATTTTCAGTTAAAGGGTCCTTAAAGAAGTATTGACTCACCAATTAGATTTCCTTGACTTCCCCTCTTGACCCAGTTGTATACATAGCACCTTACTTCCCGTTCCTTGGTTTTAAACACACAATAGATATGCCATATCGCAATTGCTTCAAGATAGGAAATGGTAATATGTACATGGAAAGTTTAAAATATTTAGAGTATGATTTTCATCTCTAGTGTTTCTCCGCTACTAGTAGGCCTAGACAATACCTCGACGAAGTCATTATAGGAGAACAAGTGTTTCTTCGCTATCATCGAACCTAAACAATAACCTAGAAAAATCATTTGTTTCATGTCCTTGATTAGGAAACCTTTCTCTTCTTTCACCCTTTATTTATTTATCTAATAGAATTGTGCATTGGCACTTATTATTTCAATGGAAAAAAGAGGGATCTTGAATTATTGATAGAAAAAGAGGTTTTCCCTTCTTATAATTATTATTATAACCTATTATAATTATCTACTCGCTATATATTTTCCCCTTATCCTTTCTCTACTCGATTCGGTAAGCATGTATCACATTTTCCATTCAGACATAGCTCAACCTATGGAATATTCCCAAACAAAGAATAAGAACTAATAGATAGCCCAACATTTTGGTTTTCACATTTCCTCTTTTCTCTACTACAAAGCCCTTCTGAGTTGTGCACTCTTTCACACAAGGTATTATTTATGTATAATCACTAGGATACAAAAAAATACGATACATGACTCGACATGACGAACATGAGACTGACAATGGACAATAAAGAAACAAATTGTACAGTGAACACAACTTAGAGTTGCTACTAAAAATAGTGATTCAAATCTCGGTCGTTAATGGGAAGAGGCCCTAGTCCTCCCATCTAAATATCTCAACTTGAAAGCATTATGGCCAAGTTTCTCTTTGGTGGTATAATTGCATATCCACAAATATTGGAACTTTGTGTGTTTTCCTTTCTCTTCGTGGACTTTATGCCACTTCAATACTAAGTCACCACATTGAAAATCTTAGTCCCTACAGATTTCTTATCGAACAAGCACTTAATACATTTTTGGTGAATGGAAAACATTTATTGAGCTTTGAGCCTTTCTTCCTCAATTTTAAGAAAATTATTTATCCTGCTTTGAACCAGAAGGCATGGTATTCCTTGGGACTTATGGGAGAGTTGCAAGGTTGGGAGATACATGTTAAGGGGAAAGATAACTTATTTACCATATACCAGGAAGTATAATGAGGTTTTGAGGGACGGTTTAGGAGTTTACGCTCATCCCATAATGCATTTACCAAATAATTATGCTAATCCCTTTTCTCAAAGAAAATACTTTTCTTGATTCTACTGAACCATTTCCCCGTGGAGAATAATTTGATGCATGCTTTAATTCGATACCATTTTCTAATGTGAAATCATAAAGTTTTAATGAAGAAAAATAAGTTTCATTATTAAAGACAAGAGACGTTGGAAAAAAAAACCTGGTTGTCATGTTTTGCTTTAGGAATTGGATGACTTCCTAGTCGTTGATTTGTATTAAAGGAATTTCTTCCCTCCATTGAGTAAAATAATATGTCTTTGTTAGTATGTATCGGTGCTTCTTTGATGAGTGTGGTAATATTTATCCAATAACATCTAGTCCCCATTGTTGGAAAGGTTCCTCAACTTCTACTAGAAACAGTGGGGCAATTGACTTCTGGTCTTGAACGACACATATTTGAAAATTTGGGAACTTATAGGCATAAGAATGAGCATCCTTAAATAAGGTGGGCCAATAATAACTAGCCCTCATTACTTTTTGCACAGTTGTATCTCCTGCATAATGCCCAGCCGTCGGTTCATCGTGCAAATCTCTTAATACCTTATCTGTGTCTTGAGGCTCTAGGAATATTAACAAGGCACCATTGTGGTGCTTTCTAAAAATCACCCCATGAACGAGCTGATAAGACAAAGATTTAAGGCGAATTTCCCTCTTTTGTTTGTTCGTTAAATGTGTGTGCAAGGAGTCGTGCTCTAAGTATTGTTGTATATCTAAATACCATGGAACTGTGCAGCTTGTCTGAGGAACTTGTTCAATGTTATACATCTATATTCCCTGCTTCCATCCTAAAAGGTCTTGCTCTAGAGCATCTCTTACTTCTGCTACAAGTTGACAAAGGCCACGACCCTTAATAGTATGAACTAGCTTAAACTTCATATCATATTCTGGAAAATATGTCATATAATTTTCCCTCTTCTCACCCAACTCTTATTGCACAAAAAGAGTTTTGACTGCTGGATGAGGAACATATATGATTGTGTGAGATTTGAAGAGACATGGCCTAAAATTATTGAATTCCTTAAATCCAGCATAAGCTTGTTTATCAACGACAAGGTAATTAAGCTTTGACCCCTATAAGCTAAAAATAATGAAAGAAATAGGTCATTTATTTCCTTCACCATCCTTCTGCATCAATATGGTTGCAATAGATGAATCTAAGGCGAAGTTATAAAGAAGGAAATCCTTGCATTAATCAGGACTAAATAATGCAAGTGCATCAATGATAGCTTGTTTGATACGAGCAAAATCATCTTTTTCTCTTTTTTCCCTTTTATATATTTCATCTTTCTTTATCATCTATTACAATGGTTTAGCTATCTAAGCATAGTTGGATATGAACTTGCACAATAAATTAATCTTTCCCAAGAAAGATTCTGTAGCCTTCTTATTTACTAGAAACTAGATTTGAGATATAGTTTTAACCCTTTCAGGATAAAATTTGATTCCACTCTTGGCAATTATGTGTCCTAAGAGAGTGCCTTCTCACATGCCAAAACTTCTTTTCTTGGGATTGAGAGAAATCCCATATTTGCGACACCAACCAAATATTTGTTTTAGATGACACACATAGTCTGATCTTCTTTTAGAAAACATAGTTACATCATCTAGATATATTACCACACTTTGGCTAATCAGGCCACATAAAGTTATGTCCATTTCTCTTTGAAATGTAGTGCTAGAATTAATAAGCTTGAATGTCATGCGCTTAAATGTGAAAGTTCCCCCCTTGGTCCTGAAAGTGGTTTTGAGGTGGTAAATTTCTGCCACTAGCACCTAATTATAGCCAGAGAAACCATTTAGCAACGAGAACATCTCGGACCCAGACACTGTTTGGAGGATCTGTTCCATAAATGGCATCATACAATTATCTTTTTTCAATGCCTAGCTAAGATTGCAAAATTCGACACATAACCTTATCTCACCATACTTATTCCTATCAGGGACAAAATTTGAAACCCAAGTTGAATGTATGACCTTAAAAATGATTTGAGAATACAACAACTTAATTCCTTTGGATTAGGGTTTCTAGCAGTAGATGAACTCTCCTTGGCTTTTTCCAAAATGGTTTCACCCCTTCTTTAATAGGAATGACATGATGGATAATAGGAGTATCATATGTCTTTAAATCATCATAAGTCCATGCAAACATATCATGGTACTACTTGAAAATGTGGATGAATATTTCTTGTCGTTCTTGTGGAGATGAACACGTACCAAGTTTTACATATTTCAGATCATCTTGAGTTCCCAGATGGATTTATTCAAATGACAACTTCAAGCTCTGAGTATTTGTATTAATTGGTCCTCTAAACTGGTTTTGTAGGTCATAAATATTTTCCAGGGAAAATACACATTTAGGCACAATATTCCCATCATTTCACCAGTTTCTTCCTGCAAAGCCTTTTCGTTCTCATATTATTTGATGGACACATCTTTGAAGACATCTGCATTATCCATAAGATGCAGTATTTGTTGGTTTTCATTGAAAACACAAAAATTACAAACGTTATCGAGCACATATGGTTTATATATAATATGTATAGGAAAACCATTTTTTAAAGGCAAAATTCTAATGGCTGCATTAGCTAGTGTGTCTACTGTGGAATTTCTAATTCTAGGAATAGAAATAATGTTAAAATCTTTAAAATAAATAATAATTCATCATACCTCTTATTGGTATTTTATTAAACTTGGTGAAACAGAGTGGATAGTGTTTTGTACCTAGAGAGTAACCACTTCTGTTTCGACAATTACCTTGAGCAACTCTACCTTTAGGTTAATGGCTTTATTTATTCCAAGTATGAGTGCTTCGTATTCGATGATATTGTTTGTGCACTCGAACTCCCAACAACATGATAGGATGTAATTTTTTCTATGTGGGTCTATGAGAATGCAACCAACACTAGAGCCATTGTGAGTTTTTGAACCATCAAAGTACAAACTTATCAACTACTAGATTGGTTCCTACATTATCATTACTATGTACATCTATGTTAAAATATTTAATAGCACCAGTTAGAGTGCAAGGAAGGAGCTCCAGCTATGTATCTAGTGGGACGGGTGATGGTTGTGTTTGATAACACCCATGATCAATTTTTAAGGAAAAAAATTCAAAGATTACGTCTACAAAGTTGGCAGGCTCATTATGACCCTCAAGTGGTGTCACAATATATTTCATTTAGGGTTCACTTTTCACTCATATTTGGTTGTTTCTACCCTTTTATGGAAGCCATAATTGTGACCAATCTGTTACAAAATAACCATGTAACTTACTAGATCAATGTCTCCTCAAGAGTAAGCCATAGGCTTTAGGGATGTACACAATTACCATATTAATGCATTGGTGTACCCTTTGGTGTGATGAAAAATGAATAATAACATTCTTGAGTTCACCAATGGCTTGGACAAGTGATCTGTCTACTTGAATGATTTGTGCACCATTTTTATCCCATTTAGTGTCAATTTTATTAGCAACATATAATGTAATTACATTCAAAGATGCACCGAAATCAATCAAACAATTATGGTCATTGTAATTAAATATTTCAAAAGTTAGCAAAAATGGGGGGAAAAGAGTGTTAGCATCTAAAGTTACAACATTAACCACATATTCATGAGTTCCAAGAGACTTACTAGACATTGTTTGAGAAGTAGAAGCTTTGTCACTTGATGAAGTATGTGAGAAGGGTTGGACAAGAAGCTCATGTTGTCCTGCTATCTTTATGAGCTCAAAGATGGAAATGTTGGCATGAGCTCTTTTCAAGTCCTAAATGATATTATAGTCAATAGTGTAATTTCTAGCAGGAAGTTTTGTAGTATCTAGAGGTGTAGCTTTGTTTGAAACTTCTAGAGTGATAGACTTGTTTTTGCTTCTAGTGGAAGTGTTCTTAGAAGCAGTAGCATTTATAGACTTGTTTTGTGCATTCTGAGCACTGAATGAATTGTTTATTTGTATTATTTTTCTAGTTGAATAAAATGACCTTATTTTTCCCTCGCTAATACCATGATACCCCTATGTCATTTTCCATTCCCTATTTCCTTCTTCCACCCTGTCATCTTCTAACACCCTTCAAAAAAATGCATCTTGCACCCTTATGGTCATGTATTTCTATGAGACAAATTATGTCTCTATCTTCCACAATAGGCCATGACCCAGGTCCTCATCTCCATGGGTAACCTATGCAATTCAAACAAACTTAACTTAAGGGAACCTAGGTATGACTTGATTAATATTTGTTTTGACATACAAGACTTAGTGAGTTTTTATTCCTGCTTGCACATACTAACTTTGTTGCATGGTTTCCTACTAAATAATTTATTTCCTCTTCTTTGCTACCATATTTCTCCTCTATTTTAGAATGAAGTCGAAAAATGGGCAATCACAACTTTACCTTTATATATCCATGCTCTATTTCCCTCATCCCTCGCTACCCTAACCTTTTATATTTACTCCCTCCTTTCCTCTTGTTGTTTGATAGTTAAATATTCATCTAGAAAAAAGCGAAAACCCCTAAAGATTTTCTTCTTGATTATAATTTTTTTTATCACACATGCTGGACATGATGACTTTTATGGGCCTATCTCTCTCACTGCTAATATTACACACCATCCATGCTTGACATATTTCTCCTTGCCAATGCAACTTTTCTTTTAAGAATTCCCTTGCAAGGTCAAGAGTACATTCATTTTTCCCATAATCTTTCACCCCTTAAATAATTATTTTTGTTTCTCTATCTTTCCTTTCCTTCCTTTCTCTATGTTGCATGTTGTAAGTCTATGTAGATGTTCTATGCTTGATGCAACTTTACTTTTCACTACTCAATCACATAAACAATCAAGTAAAATGCTGATAGAACATACCAGTGTATCTACAGAAGACAAACCAGAAACAGAAAAATGTGGTTGTGTGTTATCGCGGTCAACAGGATGCTTCAACCAGCAAAGTCTCCTTGGTCAGCCAACCCAGCATGTGTCACAACAGTCCTCAAAACAGCCACACGGTCAACCCAAAGTCAACCCCAAAAGGTCAATGCTGTCCAAAAAAGTCAACGCAGGACAACAGCAAGAAATTCAACACATCTCGGTCTTCGGTCAACCTTTTGACCTCGGTTGTTGAGATTGCAACAAGATGAAGAGCTTAGTGGAAAGGAGTCACCTTCACTAAGTGGGCCCGCAGGCTATTTTTGGCGTAAAGTCTGTTTTTAGACTATGTTTATTTTTAGACATATGGATCATGTTCTATGAGTTGCAGGATGCTATTTGTGGATGGTTGGTCAAGTCGGAAAAAAATAGATGGACTTCTATTTTTAGACATACTAGGCAGAATCTATTTTTAGATTGCCAGTCTAAAAATAGATATGTTGAATATTATTAGCTCTTAATAATTTTTGGACTCTAAACATTATCTTATTCTCTTGGAGCACTTCAGTTAAGTGCACAGATGTGGCACTAGAGCTGATAGAAGGAATTACGCTATTCCTGAGGGTTATGTGGAGCTATTGCATGGATACTTCAATTAGAACTCATGTGACAGAGTTTGGTGGAGTTGATTGAGGAAGTTAGTGGAGTTGTATTCAGTTTAACTAATCTAAACATAGTTGAGCTATTTGTATTCAGTTTAACTAATTGATACAATTAGTGAGAGTGGTGTGAATTAATTATTAATTAATTCACTAATTATAAACTCATTAATCAACTAAAGAATGCATCAGTTAACTTCAGTGCATGGACAGTTTCAGTGGAGACCAGTGCAGGAATAGGTGAAAGAGCATGTTAACTATCAGTTGTGACTATACAGTTGCTATTTGCAACACACAAATAGGTGGAGAAGCCCATGAGGATTGCGCAGTACAAGCCAGGTGGTTTATCTATTTAATGAAACCATCCCATAGCATTGATTACGCAATAGAGGCTGGCTATCAAGTGGCAAAAGATTGGAGCATGTGTTTTGCTAGATCTAGCTTGATAGTGTGTAGCAATTGAGGGTGTGCACGAGAGCTTGTGAGGAGCTTTGTACTATGATTGTTACATGATATCCATAACATATAATATACACATAATTGGGGTTTTCAGCTTTAAGCTTTCCCATTAAATACTGGGTTCATATGTGTGATTGTTCGTGGTTTTAATGTGTGCATGCAATTGATTTTATTTCCGTAATTAATGATCAATGGTAGAAGAGATTTTGTATTATGCATGAAGCTAAAATAGTGTGTGATCAGGAGAATCTCGGTGAATAATATATCAGTTATTCAAATTTCTACAGGTTCTTGTTCCAATATGTACGACCTTCCAAAATCGAAGTCTCCACCAAAATTCGAAATTTCTTGACCATGTATCCAAACTAATTACTGGTAAAACTTGCGTGGAAACCCTAGCTACAGTAAATTCATCCAAACCCTAGCTACCATAAATTCGTCCTTCTTTCCCACATGTGAACCGAAAATGCTTCCAAGGAGCTCGTACTAAATCAGAGGAGGAGATGATGTGTGAGGATGAGATGAGTAAAAAAGTCCTCCAACGTCGACTCCATTTATATCAATCACTGAGGTGTGTGACACATCTGCTAGGGGTGTAAAACCTTAAGGTTGACCTGCACATATTTTAAATTATTAAAAATAAATTAAAAATAAATGTTCTACTCATCGGATTAAGATAAATTTTAGATCGATCTTACACCTCTCCGAAAGAGGAACCCAATAAAAATATTGGTATCTTCATCTGAGCATCACAACATGGAGTTTGGACCTAGTTGTCCAATTTTAAAAATCTCTCTCAACTAGGGAGAACTCCATCCACTTGTGCAATCAAACATCATGTGTCATCCCGCCATAACTTGCTTTTCTAGCCTCTTTATTTTAGAACAGAAGCGGGTCAGTCACAAAGACATCATTCCCCGGCTGTAAGATTCAGCCCAGACATCCGAAACCTCTATCGGACTCACAAAGAGTCTCATACCAAACCGAAGTTGGTTTACCTGACTCGAAGTTAGTTGGAGGTCCGAAACCTCACTATACTTGATCCCAGATCAAGTGGTTGGACCGTGCCATCCTAGATAGAGAGTACAACAATCTCTGACGCATCCATCAGTCTTTGCTATTAGTCTCTATATTTTTCCACCTCATTGGCCAAATGAGAGGTACTTCCCATGAGCCTTGAACTCTATGGGTAGGATGCATACGGGGCACAGATAATGAGAGGTGAACCGAATCAATAATCATGGTGGGGCCCAAGCACACCAACAAGGTTCGACAAGCCTAGCCCTATGGTTGCTTATAGCTCCGAGAAGCTATCCCCAAAGCCCCCCAGAGCTCCCAGAGCTCATCGTCCAATAGGACCCACATCATAGGGTTTTTCCACGATACCAAGACTCTCACGAAAGGTTAGGAACTTGACCTTCTCCAGGGGTTTTGTGAGAATATCCGTGACCTTCTCATCAGTTCCTATATGATCGAGCCTTACGGCGCCTCGTTGTACCATATCCCAAATAAAGTGGTACCTAATATCAATATGCTTGGATCGATCATGGAACACTGGATTCTCGGACAAGCGAATCCCACTCTGGTTATCACAGAGTATCATGGTGGTATCTAAAACATGCCCAAACAACTCACTAAAGAGCTTTCGCAACCAAACTACTTCACAACAGGCCATACTCGCTGCAATGTATTCTGCCTCTATAGTGCTCAAAGCCACCGACTTCTGCTTCCTGCTCATCCATGATATCAAAGCAGAACCAAGATTGAAGCAGCATCCCGATGTGTTCTTACGATCCACCACACTTCCAGCCCAATCGGCATCAGTATATCCAAGGAGTGTCATGCTCCCGGCAGTGTATCTTAGCCCATGGTTTATCATGCCTCAAAGATATCTCAGAAGATTCCTGGCACCAACCCAGTGAAAGTGATGAGGCTCAACTATCTGTTGACTCAAAGTGTTCACTGCAAAAAATATATCTGGACAGGTGTTCACTAAGAACATCAGGGCCCCTACAAGTTGATGATACTTAGTAGGATTAGACAATACGAGCCCAACAACGCTGCCACTCAACTTCTTGAAGTTGAGCTCCATTGGTGTCGACATGGACTTGCAATCCACCATACCAAATCTTTCCAGAAGCTTCACAATGTATTTTCCTTGAGAAAGGAAAATATCGCCAGGTCTCTGCCAGACCTCCAGGCCTAGGAAATAGTGCATCAGTCCTAGGTCCTTCATCTCGAACTTAGCAGTGAGCTCCTTCTTGCACTGATGAATGAGAGGGCCAGCACTTGTCAGGAAGAGGTCATCCACATACATCACCAGAATGAGAGGCTTCCCTTTGACAACCTTGAAGTAAAGGTTTGGATCAACATTACTTCGAGTGAAGCCCAACTTCATCAAGTAGCTATCTATCCTCTCGTACCAAGCTCAGGGTGCTTGCTTCAGCCCATAGAGGGCTTTCTTCAACCTGCAAACATGGGTGTCCCGATCCTGGACTTCAAACCCTAGAGGTTGCTCCACATATACCTCTTCCTTTATCGCACCATGCAGAAATGTGGTCTTCACATCCATCTGATGAAGACTCCATCCTTGCGTAGCAGCAAGGGCTATAATAGATCGAATGGTGGTGTATCAGGCCACAGGTGCAAATATGTCATCATAATCTATGCCTTCCTTTTGAGAGAAGCCACGGGCAACGAATCTTGCCTTGAAATTTTCAGCACTTCCATTAGATCCATGCTTGATCTTGTAGAGCCATTTCAAGGTGACAACTAATTTGTCCTTCGATCTTGGAACCACATCCCAGACATCATTCTTCATAATGGACTCATACTCTTCATGCATAGCATCCTTCTAGACTTGATGCTTTACATCTTCCTCAAAGGATCTAGGCTCGAATTGTATAATAGTACTCATGGCTGCTAGATACCCTTGGTATCTACTCGGCTTCTTGCTTTCACGAAATGTCCCCCTTGGGGTTGCATGTCCCTTAGCATCCTTGAGAGTGTCCTTGAGCCATGATGGTCTCTTTCCCAATGAAGGAGGTGGATCAATCAGGTCCATTGGTCCATCAACATCAGGCATTGTTTCATCCTTCGGTTCTTCTTGATTTCCAGGCCTTGCTTCATGATCTTCCTCAGATTTCAGAAGATTGACTACTTTCCTCAGGGAAGTATCTTCATCAAAGGTGACATCGTGGCATATCTCCACTTCCCTTTGACTAGCCACATAGACTCTATAGGCCTTCGAAGTTTCACTATAGCCCACAAACATTCCTTTCTTCCCAAAAGCATCCAACTTGCTTCTCATTTCTTTCGGCACATGAAAGTAAACAGGACATCCAAAAACTCTAAAATGTGAGACATCAGGTTTCTTACCAGAGAAAACCTCTTTGGGAGTTTTCGATTCTTGAGCAGAATGTGGGCATTAGTTTTGTATGTACACAGCAGTGTTAACAGCTTCTCCCCACAGAAACTTCGGCAGACCTTGGTCACATAGCATGGCACGGGTAGCTTCCACAATGGTCTTGTTCTTTCGTTCAGCAACACCATTTTGCTCAGGAGTAAAGATAGTTGTGGTCTCCCTCTTAATGCTAGCTTCTCTACAGAACTCGTTTGTCTCATATTTAGTGCCATTATTAGTTCTCAAAATCTTGATCTTCTTCCTTGTCATATTTTCCACCAAGGCTTTGAAGGTACAGAACCACATGAAAGCCTCATCCTTCTTCTTTAAGAAGTATATCCAGGTTTTGCGAGAGAAGTCATCTATGAATGTCATATAATATGAACATCCTCCCAAGGATGTTACAGGTAGCATACCAGATAGATCAGAATGGATCAATTGTAAGACATCAAATATCTTTGTGACACTTGAGGTGAAAGGTCCCCTTGTATGCTTTCCTTCGGCACAACCCTTACATACACCTTCATGATTATTTGAAAACTTGAGCATCCCTGTCACCACCTTCCTTGCTTTGGGAAGAGTTTTTTAGTGAAGGTGTCCAAACCTTCGGTGCCATAGTTCAGTCTGTTGGATAGTATCACATGTCATTTCTCCCAGCAGACTTTCTCCAACCTGGTAGAGTGTATCAACTCTAAACCCAATCGTGATAGCTTTCTTGAAGCTCTTCTTCCACATGAGCAGCTTTCCATCAGTGAATGCCACATTGAAACTTTTGTCTTCCATGGTTGATATAGACATAAGGTTATTTTTCAAATTTGGTACATAAGAGTACATCCTGCAAGTGGAGGACTTGACCTTGAGACAAGTGGAGGGTCACAGTCCCTATCCCTTTTATGGGATATGTGGCATTATCTCCAAGGATAATTTCCAGATTAGTATCATTCTCAACCATATCAGAGAGTGCTTCCTTGAACCCAGTGATGTGCCTTGAGGCACCACTATATATCAACCAAACATCCATAGTGTCGGGTGGAGATGCAACAGAGAGGGCAGATACAACAATGTATTCATTTCTTTTATCAACAACATGTGATTCCTCATACCTGGAGTTTCTTAACCTTTTGAAAGGTTGATCATTTCCGCCGGAGGGAGCCTTCCTCTTTCCCTTGGACCTAGTGTTCCTTTGATTGCCACTCCTCCAGTTGTTGTTGTTGTCATCACCATCGAGATAATCCTTCTTGAAAGGACATTCTCTAGCATAGTGACCAGGCCTATGACAAGTGAAGCACTTGCCCTTCTTTCCTTGGGCCCCTGCTTTTCCTTTGTTCTTTGGGCCACCAGATTTCTTCTTTCTAGAATGAACAACATATGCAACATTTCCTTCATTTCCATACTCCTTCATTCTTGATTCTTCTTGAACGCATCTTGAGAGTACTTCATCAAAGTCAGGTATCACATTATTATTTAGAATGGTAGTGTTGAACACATGCCATTCGGATGAGAGCCCTCCAAGTGCGGTGAGTACCATCTCTCGATCAGCTATTGTCTCCCCAATAGCCAGCAGATTGTTCCTGATTTCAATTAGCGTCAGAAATTATGATTGGACAGACTCATCCCTGCCTTTCTTCAGATTCTTCAATTGATTCTTGAAGAATAGTACTTGATTCGCATTGTTAGCATTGAACATGAGGATCAATTTATCATACATCTCTTTGGATGTGCGCAACTCAGAGATGTAGGCCACCAGGCTTTTAAGAATGGATTCCCTGATCATCAACTTTGCTTTGATCTCCCCATTCTTGTACTTTGTTTTGGCAGCAGCAGTAGCAGTGGATGGAGGTTCTTGGATTTTACCTAGTACATAGTCCATGACATCTTGGTCTTCCAATTTGAGATCCAATATCATCTTCCAAGCATGGAAGTCATCCTTCCCAGTCAATTTGTCATCCTCTTTGAAGCCATATTTTGTGGAACCCATCTTCGGTGATTGCTACAAATAGGAATTGTCTTCACCTCACCTCTGATACCATGTAAGTTTATGTAGATGTTCTATGCTTGATGCAACTTTATTTTTCACTACAACAATCACATAAACAATCAAGTAAAATGCTGATAGAACATACCAGTGGATCTACGGAAGACAAACCAGAAACAGAAAAATGTGTTGGTGTGTTACGGCGGTCAACAAGATGCTTCAACCAGCAAAGTCTCCTTGTTCAGCCAACCCAGCATGTGTCACAACAGTCCTCAAAATAGCCACACGGTCAATCCAAAGTCAACCTCAATGTTATCCAGAAAAGTCAATGCAGGACAACAACAAGAAAGTCAACGCAACTCGGTCTTTGGTCAACCTTTTGACCTCAGTTCTTGTCCCAATATGTACGACCTTCCAAAATCAAAGTCTCCACAAAAATTCAGCCTCTTTGGACTATGTGTTGACCAAAGTCAATGCTGGTCAAACTTGCGTGGAAACCCTAGCTACAGTGAATTCGTCCAAACCCTAGCTGCAGTAAATTCATCCTTCTTTCCCACGTGTGAACTGAAATTGCTTCCAAGGAGCTCGTACTAAATCAGAGGAGGAGATGATGTGTGAGGATGAGATGAGTGAAAAGGTCCTCCAACATTGACTCTATTTATATCAATCACTGAGGTGTGTGACACATCTGCTGGGAGTGTAAAACCTTAAGGCCGACCTGCACATATTTGAAATTATTAAAAATAAATTCAAAATAAATGTTCTTCTCATCGGATTAAGATCAATTTTAGATTGATCTTACACCTCTCCGAAAGAGGAACCCAATAAAAATATTGGTATCTTCATCTGAGCATCACAACATGGAGTTTGGACCTAGTTGTCCAATTTTAACACATGTTTTCTACCTGGATGCTTTCTTCTTTCTCCATATTATCAGAATTGCTAATAGCTTGTGCCCAAGTTTTGGAATTTTTTTTTAAACTTCATTTCCTTTCTTCTCTCACTTTCACTTCATGGTTGTCTATTTGGGCAACCACTTTCCCTTTAACCTGGGATGGTTTCGAATTCACCACCTCTTTACTTTCCACTACATATTTCTTCATGTTTTGCGCAATAATATTCATGTCTTAAAATTTTGTCTTCCCTATCAAGAGAGCTTATTGTAGCAATGCCACTTGCTCCTTTTGCATTCTACTAAATACTAATTTTTAGTTGTTATCACATGAATTTTATGATCTCTTTCCTGCTCAACTTCTAAAACCTCCAACCTTCTCTTTGAACTTAATAATTCTTACACATAAAGATCAAATGAATAGGTGAGAGGTGTGGATGTGGGGATATAAAAGGAAAAATCATTGACAACTTTTCCTCTAAGCATGTTGCTGCCACATGCTTACAAAGGGGATTTGTTTTAATATTTATTATTACGAAGAGCCTGAATACTTTCCTTTTGGGACAATTTTTCCTTGTTTACTCCCATTTTAGATGGGTTAGTATTTGTTTTAAAATGCCCTGAAACTATTTGACATTGACCCAAACCCACTTCCTTGCATTGACTTATAAAGCAATTTTCACTTGACCTAGATCATTTCTTTCAACAAGTCCTGAAATTTCTTGCCATATTTTCATCAAACATTTCCATTGTCATCGAAAAAAGAACACAACATAGTAGAGAATGAAGATGATTACTGAAATAAATAACTTTCACAATTCCTATTCCTATTCACAGACCTTTCCAATGTTCCTGCTCATTGTTACCATCCATATTCTTGTTGAGTGTTCCTGTCGTTGTTCTTGTTCCCCAATTTGGCAAAATTTTTCCTGTCAATATTCCTATTCCTAACTCTCACATTTCTTGTTCCCTGCATCTAATGACATGTTGCCCTACATCTATTTATAATTTAATATATTCCTTACAGGGCTCCAACAACCTACTGGCACTCCAGCAGACAAACCCACAAAACAGAAAGAGAAATATGCCAAATTGTGTCCCTCGAAAAACTACTCTTCCATCGAGGTGCCTAGGGCCCATATTATGACAGAGATTTAAACCTCCAGATACCTTCCTTATAATAATCACTATACCCACCCCAACAATTTTTGGTGTATAAAATTTATCTAGCACAACACATTCCCTCTCCCAAGGATCATAGTAAACCTAGTTCTGATTGTTTATAGTGTGTATGCTACTAATTGTTTTTAATGTTTATGAGAGAACCAATTGGTAGAAGGCATAAAGAAAAAGGGGTATGGAATTACATACCTAGTGCCCCAAGCAGTGCTATGGAAATTTTTTGTAAATACCAGTAGCAGCAGTCGACGCCATATCGTTCAGATTCATATAACTCGGATCTCCAACATTTATATCCTCAGCATTCATATCCGCTATCAACCATGTGCAAGGCTTCTAATGATGAATTGAACTAGAGGCAAGTGAATTAAATAAACTAACCCCAACCCCAAGTTCTTTACCCAACCCTCTTTCAAAATGGACAATGGCATTATCCCCAATCGTAACTCTTAATGGCTTTGAAAACAATATGCATTTCAGAGAAAGTAAAGTGATTTATTAGGATTCTAACAATCTAACATCCTTTCACTTATCTGTCTTCTAATATATATTACAATATATATGCCTCACACATCCATTAAATAACCTTCTCATTTCTATGAGCGTACATGCCCCCACAAACATCAATTGCAAAATCTTGTCTCACATGACTAACACTCGATGACTTTTCATTGGTGTAATTAAAACCCTAGAGAAAATGGAATTATATTGTGATAGATGCATCAAAGCAATGATTCTCCTCCAAAAGTGGAACCATCGAGATATGTTAATCACATTACAGGCCCGATTTTTTTTTAATACACCTAGGTTATGATGAAAAGTATACAGTGAAATAACCAAACGCCAATGGTATGAAAACAACCAAATAAAAGTTGGAGAAGAGAAAAAGTAGACAGATTTGAGCCAATATGAAGAAGTCCAAAAAAAACTGGGTCATTTTGAGCTACAACATAGGGCACCAACATAAGATGGATTTGAACTGCAAATTTTTAAAATGTAATAGGCTTATTTTCATTACATTGTCCAACTTTCTTTAGTTTTCTATGTTCATAATTTTTTCAAGGAGGTTCTTAACTACCCAAAAATGACTATGACTAGGTTCTAAATTGCCTTTGTAGGTTTGTTACTATGGGATTTTAAACTGTCTCCGCAAGTCACTTTTAGAAATGGTTTCAAATCGCCTCCAAAAATGACATTTTGGAAAAGTTTACAACCAACCTGTTGGGGTTCCCATGTTTTGGCCAGGTTGACAAGACCAAAAGATGAGACAACATAGAACCACTTTCATACCTTAGGATCTATCCCTCCTAGGTCCAGAGAGGGATCTCTCTAGATGAGTCAAAGTGTATGTCTTTGAAGCTCTAAGTTGTGATTTTAGGCTAGTTATAGGCTCAGGGTTGTTTGTTTGGTGGTTTATGTTTGGTTGTTGGGAATCAGGAAAGAAGGATCCAATACCAGACAAGGATGAGAAAAGAGGAAAACTAGGCAAAGGTAGATAACTCAGAGAACATCAAGGCCATTGGGCTATGGAGTCAGGAAAGGATTTACTTGTGTTCAATGTGCAAGCTTTTAGTTGGGCTAGTCATCTAGAGCATTTGGATCTTAATGGATGATGGGTGAAATGGAAAATTAAGGACTGAAAATGAAAGGAGGAGAACCATCCAATTTTGTCTATAGATCAGGCCAGAGGTCATTTAACTCTAGGCCTTCTTGGACAAAATTAGAGGTAGTACGAGGGATCTTAGAAAGGCTTAATCGGGATGGAAAGATCCTAGTGAGGCAGAGACAGGGTTCTATACCTCCCAGTGTTCTCAACTCATCCAAATAAATCCTAACAAGAACATCTAAACATATATTTCATTAATTCATACATTAGAGAGCAGGAAATAACATCCACTACACTGGTTAAATCAATTGAAATCAATATTCAGGTACACACATAAGCAGAAAAAATAAAAGGTTGGGAGAGCAGCAACATAAGGTACCTATCAAGGGTAAATCTTGTGCCAAACTTCTAATGCGAGCCAGTAGAAATGGAATGAAATGAAATCAAACACAGAGATAAGAAAACATCACCAGCTGCTTTAGATCAGGATCCAAAGAAATATGCTTGTCATATTAAAAACAACACCAATCAGGTACATTCATTGCCCACAGCTTGAACATTCAGCCTGAATACATCAAATCTCGACCTATTTTACAATATTACACAGAGAACTTGTCTCAAGAGGAAAATACTTGCATTTCTCTGATATCTCATCAAAAACCAATACAATGTTTCTCTCTGAGTTTTATAGCTGAAAAGGAGCAGAAGAGGTAGATGATAAACTAAATGCTGTATTAAACTCTCGAAAAGAAAGAGGGCCGAAGCCAATCTTGTTTGAATGCTGAGCATTTAATCTCTGCCACCCCTTGATGAAAGAGTGATCTTCTTTTTGGACATGACTCTGATGTGTTTCGGCTGCGTGCTGTACTTGTGGTGAATAAACAAAGGCAAATGAACTACTGAGAAGTCTGCTACATAAATATTCTAATTGCCGTGGACTGTTGTTAGGGTGGAAATTCCTTCAGGGACACGGTGCATAGTAAAAGTTGTATGGGCACCCTGCACTTTATGAAGAAAAACATTCTGCTGACGTATAAACCCTAATATTACCTTTTGCTTGTGTTCAGGATCCTTTGATCGGTCCTCGGGGTCTTCAAACTGGTGCTTTGCTTCTTAAACCACTGATTTAAAGCTTAAGATCATCATTAGCGGGCCTTAATCTTCTTTACTTTGTACTGAAATACTTTGCCGCTCCACCTCTGCCTCTGTTCGTGCATTTTGAGCTTTAATGGTGCTGTAAGGTTTTCTACATAGTTTCAACCCTGTTCTCTTTTAATGAACGTCCTGTCTTCACCTTCCAGGGTCTTTGCTCATAAAATCTGCCGCAGAAGATGATCTTCCCTGATTTCTCTGTCCTTGTAGCAGAGATGTGCATGATGGTGGTCATTCGCTTTTGAAAACCCTGCAAAACAGGTACACTGGTTGAGAAAACATGCATGGACACGATGGAGACGATGGGAACATCCATGCAGAACGAACAGACCACGGAATTGTGCAGGAACGCGGTCGGAACATTCATGGCATGGAGAAAGGTGGCGAAATGCAGTCGCAGGAGGAGAAAATGAAATTTCAACGAAAAACATTGAAAATGGCCCTTTTGGACGAATGAATATGAATGGACGGGAAGATTGTACGGTGGGTACATGTGGAGATGACGTGGCGTGACCGGGGACAGTGGAACAGTCAACGGCAGAGGGACGAATCTGGACCGTTGATCACGGTGGGGATCAACGGTGGAGGATGACAGACGGCGGGCCAGGTGTGCGACAGAGATGGTTTAACCCGTGCGCAGCTTAGACGAATGACGACCGTTGGATGAGGCGCTCGAGATCTGACGGCCTGCATAAATTTCGCTGCGTGACTTGGACCGAAAGATAATGCGCGGGAAGAAAGCGGCTTTGGCGTCGTACAGGGGACATGTGGTGAGTGCTGAATGGAATCGCTGGGTGCTCGAGGAAAACCACCTACCGCGCCTAAGCAGTGCGAAATGAACCAAGCGGTTTCGCGCTATTGCGCGGCAGGACCCACGGAAGCAGGTACATTCCAGACCGTTGGATTATCGTTTTAAATGGATGGCGATGGCGCGAGGTGTGAAATGAACGGGGTAACGCGGGGGGCATCGGGGTTAACGTTCGCCGTTCGATCAACCAAAATCAACGGCTGTCGTCACGCCTGATGAACAACAAAGGTAAGCGCCTTTGGACTTCATGGGAGGTTTCACCACGAGATCACATGGAGAAAAAGGCGCGCGGCTATCAGAAGAGGGGCTAGGCTTGATATAAGGTTCAGAGTGGGTTTTCAAGCCATTTTAGCACATTTTGAAGCCCTATAAGGGTAACAATAGTGGAATAGAGGGGAAAAATGAGGAAACCAAGGATAATGGTGGGATTTAAGGGGAATTTTGGAGGGGTGTAGAGGGTTAATAGGGGAAATAGAGGTGAAACAAAGATACTATGACAGGAAGAGGAAAAAAGGGGGGAAAAAAGGGACATTTGCAGGGGTACAGGGGGTGAATGCAGGCCTTAGGGGGAGGAACCAGCAAGGGGGACTTGTATAAGGAAAATCACAAAGAGACCTCAAGGATGATGTGTCTTCAGGGGAGATGCATTCCTTGAAGGTTTCCAAAATGACATTAGCCCCCCAGCTTGCTTGTCAAGAATTTCATAGGGGGGCTAACACAACCCTGAAAGGTGACTTTTGATGATTGTTGAAACCACTCCTAAAAGGGTAGTTGAAACCCCCTAAAACTCACTTTTAAGAGTTGGTTCATATCTCTTCAAACACTGCCCCTAAAAAGCTTGAATTTTAGAACCAATTCTTTTCATAGTTTTGAAATCTACCCCAAAAATCACTTTTCAAAGAAAGTTCCAAACTGCTCCAAAAATAGTTTTTTTTGAAGTGGTTCATATCTCTTAAAAAACTTCTCCAAAAAAAGCTTTACTTTTATACAAAATCCGAAGTCAGTTTGACTGCATGTGACTGTCGTTTTCTTGATCTACTATTTCTAAACATTTTTGGGCTTGGAGAACTACTCTTTTGTGTCTGGAGCATCTGTTACAGTGAGGAGCGCCTTTTGTTTCATGCAAAAACGTTTCCGGTTGCCCAAGTTATTACAGTTTAGATCTGGAGGTATAAAGTATTTGTTTTGCAGTTATATTTGTTAATAGTTCTACGTATTTCAGTTCCCTCTGTTTATTTTCAGTTTGCATGTTTTATTTTTTTTCTAGATCTATACCCTCTTCTTTGTTTATGCTCTTTTATCTGCGCTGTGTGCGATCTCGGCAAATCAGAAACAGGAAAAAGGGATTTTTTTTTCTACGTATGCTCTTTCCCCGCGTCTTTGTGCGATGTCGGGAAATCAGAAATAGTGAAAAAATAGATAGTTAGTGGTAAGGCTAATCGAAAATCTAACATCCTGTCGTAAGGCTTGCATTTCGTTTTTTTTCTCGGTTTTTTGTGCAGGAAAAGGCACACACACCGAAGAGTAAAAAAAAAAAAAAAACAAAAAAAATAAAAAATAAAACCCCTTCCTCCTTTCAAACAATTATAGAATCCTTTTACTATCTCAATTGGTGAGAAGTTATTTTATGAGAATAGAGGTCTTAGGTTCAAGTCTGTTTCTCAAGCTTCTTTTGTAAAAAAAAATTTGTTAAAGGGGTGGGATTTTTTTTTAAAGTCGAACTTCATCATCAAATTTCAAACCGTTCCCATAACTATTCGGCATCTTCAACTCGTTTTTTCAAAAAGGCATAACTTCTTCATCCAGAAGCCGGTTTCAAGCCGTTTTTTTTAATCAGCCTAATTTTTTGAGATCTTTCCATTGGAGCAGTTAGTTTCAGCTTTTCTCAGCTTCAGTTTTTTTAAAATGGAAAGTGCATGCCCGATTATTCTTAACTACACCAATTATTTCCAATGGCTACCTCACATGGTAGATATAATTAGAAGTAAAGGGCTTTATAGAATAGCCACAGGACAAGAAACTAAACCTTCTGATGATGATAAAGTTGCTAAATGGGAAAATAAACAATATTAGACACAAGGGTTGATAGGAATGTCCATTGCTCAAGATCTTCGATTTCATATCCTTTAAATTGACATCCCTCATGAAGCCCTGGACAAGCTAAATACTGTCTTTGGCATTCAAAATAAAATCAGGGCCCACCAGCTTGAAATTAAGTTGCTTACTTTGGACCCCAATAATTTCTCCTCTATTGAAGATTTTTTTTCCAAATTCAAGACCCTTAGACTTCTTTTAGAAGGTTGTAAGGTCAAAAAGGAAGATGGTAGCCTCATCTATTGCATTCTTGCTAAGCTTGGCCCTGCATACTCAGTATTTTTTTCCGCCTTCCATTCCACTAGAGAAGCCATCATTTCTTCAGGAACCACCTACAATAACCCATCTTTTGATGCCTTTTGCAATTCTTTGATAAGATTAAAATAAAAACTCTTACACCTTGGTATTATCACTTCTGGAAATGCTTCTAAGAAAGCCTTAGCAGCCCAACATCAATCATATCAAAATAATACCAAGAAGTAGTATCCTAAGAAGTATGGTCCGAAACCAAACAAGGATCCTAAGCAATTTCAACTGCAAACTGAAAAATCAACTCACAAAAATGGTAAGGCATATAAAAACAAAGGAAAGAAGACAGATAGACATTGCAAATTTTTTAATCTTGATGGCCATATAGAGTCCAAATGTTTTAAGAATATGGAAGCCTTAAAAGCAGCAATGAAGAAGCACAACATCAATTTGGAGCACTCTTCACCTTCATCTTTAGGAATGGCACTTTCTGCTTGTGGTTGTCAAGCATCAAGATCTAGTTATGCATTAAATGTATCTTCTTCTTCTCATTCTCATGAGTGGCTCATTGATTCTGGAGCTTCTTACCACATGGCCAAAAATCAAGCCATGTTTTCTTCTTTAAATGATTGTAACACCAAACATATTTATGTTGGTGATGATAGATCAATTAGTGTTGTATGATCTAGAACCATTCATCTCGATAATGGTTAGTTTAATGATGTACTATGTGTTCCTACCTTGTCATGCAACCTTTTCTCTATTTATTAGATAACTCATTCAGGTGAAGGGAAAATAGTAGAATTCTCACCTCATGATGTTGTAATCAAGGACCTCAAAGATCCTTGACATATTTTAGCTACTGGCATTGCTGATGATTCCACAAGGTTGTATAAGTTTGACAACTTTGGGTCATCCTGTCTTCCCTCCATTTTTGTTGATTAGAATGATGATGTGAGCAAAATTTTGCATGAGCGATTTGGTCACTTAAACTATCTCTCTCTTAAAACTCTATGTAAGGAAAATATGGTGACGGGCCTTCCTATGGTATCTTGTCGAGATGGTGTTTTCTCCGAATGTGTAATCGGAAAACATCATCGGGATAGTTTTGACAAATGTGCCTTTTGGCACGCTTCAGCCCCTTTGCAACTTGTGCACAGTGATTTATGTGGTCCACTTCATGTTGTTTCTTTCTCTGGTTGCAAGTAATTATTAACTTTCATTGATGATTTTTCCAAACACACTTGGGTATACTTCTTAAAGCTCAAGAGTGAATTTTTTAACATGCTCTTGGCATTTAAGGCCTTTGTTGAGAAAAAATCTAGACATCAAATTCTTAAGTTAAGATCAGACAATGGAGGAGAATATGTTAACAACAAATTTATCAAATTCTACATTAAGCATGGACTTCAATTGCAACATACCGTTCCATATAATCCACAACAAAATGGTGTAGCTGAAATGAATAATCGCACCTTAAAAGAAATGGCTAATTGTATGCTTCAATCTAAAGGACCTAGTCTCAATTTTTTAGCAGAAGCAATTAACTGTGCAAATTACATAGTAAATCGCACTCCTACTAAGTTTTTAAAGAATATAACTCCAGAATAATCTTGGAGCTTAATCAAGCTAGATGTAAGCCACTTTCATGTTTTTGGAAGTGATGCTTGGGTCCATATTCCAGATGCGAAACATAAAGCCTTAGAACCTAAGAGTGAAAAATGCATTTTTGTTGGATATTATGAAGATGTCAAAGGTTATAGACTTCTTCAACCAAAATCAAAAAATATAATCATTAGAAGAGATGTAAAATTTGATGAAAATATATCAGCCTACGAGCCTAGTTCGGCGGGTGTGCCACCTTTGGCCTACGAGCCTGATTCGGAATATGTGCCACCTCTCTCTCTCTCTCTCTTTTATTTTTAATAGCATTCCTTCTAGTTCAGATGATGGTAGCAAGGATGAAAATCCTCCTCCAACTCTTGAAGTTATTCCTTTTACTCCACCTTTTCCAATATGGGCCCTCTCTACTCAGAATGCAGCAGGTTCTCTTGCAGGTGACCCTGCCGATTGACGACGTACATGTTCTCAGTTCGAAAGAATGTCTTCCTTATTGGCTCAAGTTCCATAAAATCATGATCCAGAAACCTTTGAAGAAGCCTTCGGTCATCCAGATTGGGATGCAGCTATGAATGAAGAATATCGTTCCTTATTGGCAAACGATACTTGGGATCTTGTTCCTCTTCCAAAAGGAAGAAAAATTGTTAGATGCAGATGGGTTTACAAAACAAAGTTTGGACCAGATGGAAAAGTGGATATACATAATGCTCATCTTGTTTCTAAAGGATTTTCACAAGTTGAAGGCATTGACTATACTGAAACCTTCTCCCCTATTGCCAAAATGAATTCTATCTGCCTTGTTCTTTCCCTTACTACCTCCTTTAAATGGGAAGTCCATCAGATGGATGTTAAATCTGCCTTCTTACATGGACATTTGCATGAAAAAATCTACATGGAGCAAATCCCTGGCTTTATCCAAAATGACTCCAACCTTGTTTATCACCGTAGGAAGTCTCTCTATGGTCTCAAACAAGCTCCTCGGGCTTGGTATGCCAGAATGGATAGATTTCTATTAGATAATGGCTTTTCTAGGTGTCATTCTGACAACACTATCTACACCAAGAAAGTGGGTAATTCCTTCACCATCCTTGTTATTTATGTTGATGATATTATCCTTACTAGTAGTGATCCCGACCATATAAACCATGTGAAGTCTAGCCTCAAAAAGAAGTTTGAAATGATAGACTTAGGACACGTGCATTATTTCCCTGGTCTTCAAGTCTTGCAATCCAAGGAAGGCATTAACCTCTCTCAGTCCAAGTATGCCTGTGATCTTCTTCACCACTTTCACATGGAAGACTGTAAGCCAGCCCCTTCTCCCTTTCAGTTTAGAGTCAAGAGTTCAGTCACTTGTACTACCCCTGAAGTTGATGCTACCTTATACCATCAAATTGTTGGTAAATTTTGATATCTAACCCATACGTACCTTGACCTTTCCTTTGTCGTTGGTCTTGTCACTCAGTTTATGCACCAACCTCATGAAAGTCACTAGAAAGCAGCTAAAAGAATACTTCGATATATTCAAGGTACATTTCAATTCAGGATTCATTACAGTGGAGGAGCATCTCCATTGTTGATTGGTTTCACTGGTTCTATTGATTGGTGACCCTGATGATCGGAATTCTACTACAAGATATGTATTCACTCTTGGTTCAGGACCTATTACATGGTCTTGTAAGAAACAAAGTGCCATCTCTCTTTCTTTGGCCAAATTAGAGTATCACGATGCAGTTGAAGCCAACAAGGAAGCCATGTGGCTTCGTCAGATCCTCTCTAAATGTGGTCTTCATAAGCAACATCCAACTACACTTTGGTGTGATAATCAAAGTGCCATTCAGCTATGTAAAGATCTAGTTCAGCATCAGCGTATGAAACACATTGAAGTCCACATGCACTTAATTCGAAAGCTCATTCATGATCATGTTCTTGAAGTGCACTACTGTCCAACCAATGATCAAGTAGCCGATATCTTTACAAATGTTCTCACAGAACCGAAGTTTACCAAACTTCGATCCATGATTGTAATTCAGGAAAGTTGTCATTAAAGGGGGATAGGCTCTAATGCCTCCTTCCTTATCCTATTGTGTCACTTTTGTAAATCCTTCAATCCTATCCCAATTTTTTCTTAAGGGGGGATGTTAGGATATTTCGACACATAGGAAATAGGCTCGTTTTATGTCACCTTTGTAAATCCTTCAATCCTATCTGAAGTTGTTCTTAAGGGGGGATGTTAGGATATTCCGACACATAGGAAATACTTAATAATAACTTAGTCTAGTGTAGAGTTAGGTAAGGTGTGTTTCTTTACTATGTACATTTGTAACTTATAATCCGAAGGTCACGATTTGTAGTGATCTGACGGTTCACTCTCTCCTCTGTATTAAAAACACTTGATCTATGGCTTAACACCCGATTGGTCCATAATCTCTATTTAAAGAGCATGGAGGGTCATTTTTTTGGTAACCGTTTATGAGAGAAACATATGTAGCTTTTCTTTTTATATTAATAAATTGCCTGAAGTAGTCGCGTTGACTCAGGGTGTGGATTGTTTCCCTCTTCGAGGGTTTTAACCATGTGATAATACTGGTGTACTGATTTGTGATCTGTTTGTGAGCGGTGACCTTTGGCTCTTGATCTAAGAAACTTACCCTGTAAATTCCTACATTTTTTTTTCAAATTTTGCACTTTAAAAGAGGTTTGCACCAGCAAATATTGGATCCCTCTTGGCACATTCTAGATCTATGCTTAAGATGGATCTATACTAATCTTAGGATCATCTCATCTTGTCTTATACATTGTATTCACTATAAAAGGGAGTTTCCTCCTCAAAGTGGCCTATAATTATTGACTTATTATATTTTTAAGAAACATTTTTCATAACATTTGGTGTAAGAGCATGCGAACCTAGGGTTTCAATACTTCAAGTAAGTCATTGTGGCATTTTCACTACTTCAAGTAAGTCATTGTGGCATTTTTTTTGTAATTGTTTTTATAGGAATCTTTAGACTACAAAATTTTGGGAATTTTGAGGAGAGGTATCGGAGTACACCTATTCAAAATTTAGATTCTAGTTTACTATACTATTATAGATATACCCTATGTAAGTTAGGGCTTGTGAATGGTCTTAAAGAGTGACCATGGGATTTTCACTATCACATTTTTCCTAGACACTTTAGTTTGTGAAAATTTTAAAAGAAGGAGGAAATATCTTGGGGGATAGCTGGTAAAAATTTTAAATTTTGGTTCAGTACATTTTTGGATATTAGTGAGTTTATGAAGAGTCTTGAAATCAATTTCCAGTGAGTGATCTTTATTAAGGAATTTTGAGGTCTAAAATCGATCTCCTAATAAAAGAAAATACAATAATAGTAAAAACAATAAGATAAGAGTGTGTTATATAAAATAAATAAATAGTAAAACTAATAATAGTAATATTTAAATATAATGAATATCAATTAAAAATTCATGTCTAAATAATCACAACTATTTTTATGGGTACCTTAGGCTATATATAGTTGGGCTCCAATCATTGTGACCACATTCTCATTAGTATTCATTTCTTCATTTATAAATCAATATTTTTTGTTAAACACTAAAAGACTTTGTGTATCATTTGGTATCAGAGCCCTTGGTTTAAAAAACCAATGTATTTTCCCACGGAACTGGAAATATAGAATAAACAATAAAAAAAGGAATATTTTTTTTAGTGTTGGTGGTTTATAGTCCTGTGATTTTGATGCATTCATTGGTGACTAGGATAATGTATATGAGTGAATTTAGTGCAGGATTTGTAAAAATGGAGCGAAAAAAATGAATTAATGAAAAGTATGAGGCACTTCAAAAGGTGTTAAGAGAGAAGCATGCATTGATAGAAGTATGAATTGATGAAAATGATGTTATTGTACAACATGATAAAGTAGAGCTAAATATCTTGGTAAAAAAAATCATGTTGAATTAAAATGTTGATTCACTATATTAGAAATACTTATAGAAAACCTGATTATGTCACAAAACATGGTTAGTCCACTACAAAATTCTTTATATGCTTCAAATCCATTAAGCTTATATAACATAACAAACTCACAAAAAAATATACCTCTAAGCTCTTTTAACATAAAAAATCCAAAAATAAATATACTTGATCTAGATTGGATCATTATATTTATTTTCATCCATATCAATGCTTTAATAGTGAAAAAAGTGGAAGAATTAACTCACAAGACAAGTTTTACTGATGGGACCCAGTTTGGCAAATTGGGGTGTAAAATATTTCAAGAGTATTTTAAGGCAACATATGATGTTTTGTGGGGGTAAAAATTTATTTCTTTAGAACATTATTTTTTTCCTATTATACACGTAAATATATTTCCAATGTCACAATAATCACCTCAATTAGAGTTTGCATGCAAAATTTATGTCACTCAGAAGTTGACCTTCTTGTTTTAGCCACCATATTTTGAGAGGATGTCACATCAACGCCCATGACTCATGGAAAAGAGACTTTCCATGTGATCATTATGAAGAATGATATATAATACTTCATATTGTAACTCTATTCAAGAGTTGAAGTAGTCAAACATAACCACTTTTAGGCTATGAGGTTGTGTTATAACCGAGCCAAAAGGAGGAAAAGGGATTCCATTCCTTTTGAGTGCATTTTGTTCCATAGACGAGCGGAGTAGTCGAGAGGGATAGGGAGAGGGCACATTGAGAGGATTCATGCAATGTAATATCCCACGAGCCAAAGGCCTTACTTCTTTGTACTCACAACCATTTTCTATTCAAAAAAAGAGAGTGGTGCAGCCTCACATTCCATCTAGGTTTTTTCCTGAAAGTATTTCCCATGATATATCTTGTGGCAAATGTGTTGCGTGGGTTTTTATTCTACTATTCTCTCTTTTATACATAAATTTTAATTTACATATATACATAATAAATGTTAATATATAGATATACAAATCTAAAGAGAAAAAAACCCTAATGGTGTCGTTTTTGGATTTTTAAGTATAGTTTTATCAAATCTATTGTAATGAATTATCCAGTGGAACGTCCATCACAATTTACATTTCATATTGGTATCAAAGCTAGTTTCTTTGGGTATATTGCGGGGATTTACATGGGATCTAGATTGACTAAGATAAAAGTTAGAAAACCCTATTCATGACCAACAAATATGTGAACATAACTCGTGATCCTACAAAGGAGAGGTTTTTGTAGCTAGAAGCACGAGTTGCAAATATAAGTCATAATGTGAATCTCCTCATGTCTGCCCTGAGCAATACGTTTGGGTTATTCATAGAACATGGGCTTTCTAATACACATGGCCAATCATAGGGTAGATCAAGAGATTGGGAAGAAATAATAAATGAGGCAAAGAAAGGACACGAAAGAGAGAAACGAAGTTCTAGTGTCGTTAACCATTAATATTCAGTGTTTCAAATGGAAGTGAAGGTTGATATAAAGTTGTACCAAGGTGAGATCAACACTCTAGATTTAATTCATTGGTTGGAGTAATTATAAGTTTATTTCAGTGTTCATCATATAGAGGAGGACCAAAATATTTTGTTTGTGTGGTTGAAATTAGAAGGCCATGCCCTGACTTGGTGGGAAAGACACATAGAGACCTTTGGGTTGGAGGGATATCCTCCAGTGACTAAGTGGGAGGAATTTAAAACCCTCATATAGTCACAATTTTACCCTATCGAGTATGTATAGGACCATGGATCCGACGAAAATACTTCATGTAGAAGAAGGTACAAAGTGTACATGAGTACACCATATAGTTCAAGAGGATGGCCATAATGTTGGGTATCTCCTGAAATAACCTAGATGTGCTCTTAAATTATCTAGAGGTTCTAAAAATCCATCAGTAGAAGCATGTGATGTTGTTCAAGCCCATATTGGTGGAAGAGGCTTGTGTATAGGCACAATACTTGAAGAAAATAGGTGTGAAGAAAGGGAAATCAGGTGGATCGAAGCAGAAGGAGCACAAGGATGATCCTAAGGAGGGGAAAAGGAAGTGTAAATGGGGAAAAGATAAAAATAAAATAGCCACATCACACCAGTGCAAGGATCTCAACAACCACTGCAAAATTGATTTTCATACAGAGGAGAAGTGTTAGAAGTTGCATCAAAATCTTAACTCGAAGAACAAAAATAAACATGATAAGAAGAATAATCTCACGGCCACTGATTTAAGCAACCGGGTTTAAAGAAACTTGGACGTGGATGACAAGATCCCATATCTATCAGTGTAGAAGTGTTGGGTATGTGTTATATTATTTCCATGATTAGTCACACGCGCGGGGGGGCTACAAGGGGGGTGATATATTTTGGACCCTATTTTTCGGTGGGCGGACTTGCCCATGGTTTTGTGCATGGGTTTGCACATGGTTTTGGGGCATGATGGTTTTCGGCCCCTGGTATTTTGTAGATCCGGTCAAGGGAACTACAGTTATGTTCTAATCCAGGGTTAATGGATTGGGGTTTATGAATGCTTCAGCATGTATATATATGTGTTGTAACACTAAAAGGAATATAATGAAAAATCAAGATGGTAGTCCCAATTTGGGATCCAGGGGAAAATAACTATGTATATCTATTTTATGTTTTATGATTTCTATTGTTTATTTTTTGTTTTTAAGATTATTTTTCAAATAATTTATGTACAGGGTTAAAACCTACAAGAAAGAGGTGATTCTAAGTAGCCTTCAGCAACATGAAGAGAAGGAAAAGAAAAAAATCTTCCACATAAATATACATGTCAAGAAGAAAAATATTGATGATTTGTTTGACTTAGGATCACAGGAAATTCAATAGTGTTGGCCAACAAGTTGGGATTGGAATTTCATAATCATCTAAGGCAATATCCATTTGGTTGGGAAAATAAGGATGCATAGTTAAAAGTAACAAAATAGTGCAATATTATATTTGCAATCAACATTGATTTTATTTATGAAGTAGAACTACTAAACGTGGTTCCCCTTAATGTATGCAGAGTGGTGTTTGGAAGTCCCTTCTATTAAAAATGGCATCCATGGAGAAATTCCAATTAGAAACCCTAAAGACAGTTTATGTTGATCATAAGGAAAATTCTATTGGTCCAAAAATTTATTTGGAAATGAAGTACTAAAGAAAATATTATTACAAAAAGTTAAATTTTGAATTTTAAGTTTCCCTCCAAAAGATCAAAGTCAGCTTCATCAAGGGATTTTATTTTCCTCCATCGATTTTTATAAATTGAGTCTCTTAAATCATATGGGATCATCAATTATGGCTCACATTCTTCTGAGGTATTTCAAATGACTGTAATCTCTTGCATAAGCCCCTCTCTTGCATGGCTTCTCGCACTCTATCTTATGGACCCTTACATTTTTTCTCACACAAATGACCTTACGGTATTTTGGTTTGGCATCTCTATCTCACTCTCGGTATAGTCACATTGTAAAGGAATATGATTTTTCTCTCTATATAATCACACAGTGATGACACAAGGTCTTGATTGCACATAAATATATTTATTCTCATCAATATTCAGAGTTAGAAGCATCTTCTTTCCATTTGATATTGGTTCATTTGTTATCTATATAGTATAGCCATGATCTCGCTTTCTAGACATTACATATATGGTTATATATATGGTTCTTTGTTGTATGGCTATGATGGATATGGATCTACATTGGCATGGTATCTATGGCTACAGTTATCACAATTCCTCGACATTAATTTGGTTTCCTCTGTGTTGATTAGTCTTAGGATATTATAGGTATGGTATTGCTATAGTACAATATATATGTGATATTGATATGACTAAGTGTGTGATGATCTCAGAAGGCACACTAAAATGATTTTTTCAACATAATAATATGATGAGTCATAAGACAGTCTCTTTTAGATATACACATAGTCTAGATACGATCATGTATGAGTTCTCTATGTTACAGTTGGAATCGATACTCCCTAAATTATGTATATATATGGTTTCTATATATATTGACATCATATTTTAGTTGTAATTATGGCATCATTGACATCAGTAAAATTATGTATGACATCACAAATTAGTTATATGTATGGCCTTATTGACATCATAACTTATTTATGACTTTGGAGTTCAAAAATAGTGGTGGTATCCCTACGTTTCAACCCTAATGTCAATATGACTAAGTTATTCATGACAATGTTATGTGACAATATTGTTCACAAACAAATTTTTGAGCAAGAAAAGTATCAGCCCTCGGTAGCCTGATGTATTGATTTATGTCTCAAGATATTTTTTACTTTGTATCACAACTAAATAATTGGTGAAATCTAATAGAAGAAGAAGAATTGAATTCCATGTTTTCCCCTTGTGGGTTTTTTCCATGGTCTCTAATCAATTCTAGTGTCTCTATGTGTGCATGATTTTATTCTATTGTTCCTTTATGTTTCATTGAATTACTAATGTTAATGTTGTTTCTACATAATTTTTGATAATGTCACGATCTAATGGGGGGATTCATACGTAAATATTGGAAAGTGAATTATCTAAAGCAAAGAAAAATACAACCCTAAGAAAAATTAACACCTAATTGTATATGTGGGATGCAATATTCATGTAGATAGCCAACCAATAATAGCTCGTCAAGGATGGAAAAGTGTTCACCATCAACATGCACAAATGCAAGTCAAAAATTTCATTGGTAAGTGAAAACCAAGCCAAGAACTTGATCAGTTCAAGCAAGAAGTATGTTTTACTATTTTTGAGAGAGAATCAATCAATAGAAGAGTTAGTAAGAGAAAAGGCATCCCTGAATGGGTATATTGAGAAATATAAAAAATAAAAAAAAATAGTTTTTACAAGCATACATGGATTTTTTCCAGGATCCTAAAGGGTTACCACCCAAGCAGAAAGTCGAACACGAGACTGAGCTATTGTGAAACTCCCCATTTCCAAATATTGGGATTTACATGTAGTCTATTATAGAAGCAAGTGAGCTGAAGAAAAAATTGCAACATTTATTGGAAAAAGGTGTCATTTGACCAAGTACATCACCATGTGGGTCACCCATCATCATAGTTCCAAAAATGGATGGGACTTGGTGTGAAAAATCCTTGATCTGGATCCCTACTACCACAAATATGAATTCATCCTTCTATTATTTTACATAATTATTTCATTACTGTGAAATATCAAAGTAATTTCTGAAGTATTCTACACAAATAATGTTGCAGAAATAAATCTAAGTGCTAAAACAATCTGAACAAAACACAATGAAAAACAACCACATGTGACACAGTTGTTTTTGGACTAAGTCCCCGGAAAAACCCAACTTGAGAAAACCGATGCAGAAAATCTGAGGGTTTATACTAATAAGTAGCAGAATCTTGAATACAACTAAGGTGCCAAAATTCAGCAAACCCTTCAGATAAATCTAGACCGAAAAATAATTGTGAGATATACCTCACTCATCAAGTCTTTGGCTGATCAAAAACATCGCTGGTGAAGCTTTTACTGCCTCTGCGTGATTTTCTACGCTAGATATCCGTAAGCCTGTGTGGGCAAGCTTGAGGAACTACGTCACCCTTGTCTGTAGTTGATCTGACTGATCTAAAGCTAGATTTTGGCCCTCCTGGCTCAGAACCCCGGCCTCTAGCTTTCTCCAGACTAACTCCAAGAGACATTGTGCTAGTTCTGCGTGATTCTCTGTAGAAACTACGTCACCACTGTAGAAAATTGTGTTGTCTCTCTTCTGTGTAAATTCTGCCTCTCTCTGAAATGTATTCTTGGTCCACCTGACCAATATCTACTTCTGTCCCTCTCTAGATATGATCATTGAATCACAAACACTTAGCAAACCTCGCCCTAGTGATTTGATCCTTGATCAAAAGCTATGTCTCCTCACACAAATCGAAAATACTCAATGGCTCAAGTGTCACAATGTATCTTCCATAGGCCCCTCATCCTCCTTCTTATATTCTTCTGTTGAACCTTCGACGACCAAGATTAAATCATAATCAAGGGCTAAGGTTAACTTGGAGGTGATCCATGACTTTATCTAGAAGATTCACACTTAGTTTAATTAATACCCTTTAATTAATCAATTTCCATAAGTTTGGACTTAAGAAAACATTAAAAAATGATTAATTAATTTAATTAAGCCATCTCTAAGTGGAATTTTCCAAAACCATTTCTAGGTTTTATGGAATACATGTGTCCTAGCCTATATACAAAGTTACAAGGCTAGAGCACCTCCGATGCTACCATAAATCAACACTCCCTCTTAGCGAGGAAAGTGCTCTAGCAAAACAACTCAATGTGCTACTCTGACTTCTTGGAACATATGTTACTGTGTTGTTGATGCTGCTCATCAACACTACACAAGAAAAATGATGCATTTGTACTACTTCTGACTCTGCATGCTACTGCCAACCGCCACTATACTGCAACTCCTCTGAATTCTACAACCATGCTACTGCACTACGCTGCCCCTCTGTGCATTGCATTGCTGCTGCTCATCTGCTGCTACTGTTGCTTATCTTTGCTGTTGCTGCACTATTTCTAACTGCAACAGAAAAACATTCGAATTTGGAAAAGAAAATCTGCAACTGGAATATAATATTGACTGCTGCTAATTTCTGCTCTAGCTCTCTGAAAATGTTGCATTGTTGCTGCTCTGCACTGCGTGAGTATTGAACTGCACTATGCTGCACCAATGTGAACTGTGCTACTGCTGCTCAAATGTTGATGCTGCTGCTCCCTCTCTGCGCTGATCAGGCTCTAGTATTGCTAGCCACTGCATTGTCTTCTCATCGCTGCTGCAACTGTCCATCCCGCTACTATCTTTAGGTTGTCATAGCTCACATGTGATCCAAGAGTTAGGAAATACTCAAGGATCCCACCTTCTTGCAGATTCTGGATCTAAAAATCCAAGTCAGCCCACTTCTCTCCTTTCAGAATATGAGCTAACATGGCACAATCTTTTTTTGCCTCAATCTTGGTAGCTTCTTCTTATGGATCTTCCTTTTCCTCTTTATCCTTTTTCTTAAGAGGACACTGTGTGGCATAATGTCCCATTTCCCCACACCAGAAGCACTTGATCTTGGAAAAATATTTATTTTTCTACTCCTATTGCCCTTTTGATGCAAGGGCAGTGTTATCTTCTTCCTCCTTCTTGACCTTTGAACTGCTACTACCATCCTCCAAGTGGATTTTTAGGAGATCTCTCCTCAACTCTTCTTGTTGTAATGCTGCCCACATTACTTCCCATCTTGGAAGTCTTTCTCTGTCCAATATACTTTGGACAAAGACCTGATAATCCTCTCAAATAGAGTTCAGTGTGAGCCTTACTAGCTCTACGTCTCTAGGAGCAGATCCTACTGTAGGCAATTGATCCTAGTTTTCCTGAGTCCAATACAATAAGGAGTCAAAATGATCTCCCTTCTTCATCCTGATATTCTGCATCTTCTCTTCAAGGTACATATTCCACTGCTCGAAAGATCCTTGGTATATATTTTCTAGCCCTACGCACATCTCTCTAGTCGTGGTCTTTCCTGCTATGTGGGGTACGATGTGATACTTCAGTCCATCTAGGATCAACCACTTAGATCTTGCCATATTCTTCTTGAATTGCCTCAGGTGTGCTACATCAAGAGGTTTTGCAACTGCACTATCTATGAGGGTTTTCAGATCATGCTCATCAAGGATAAATTCTATCCTTGATTTCCATATAACATAGTTGGAGGCACCCTCCAATCTATCTTGGTCACGCAGTCCATTTCTATCCATCTCCTTAACTTTGTCGAAATATTCCTCTAACCCTCTTCTCAGCTAGACCTACGAACTCCTTGGGCAGTAAGTCACTGCTTCTATTTCTTCATGGGAAAAAAATTGAGTTTCTTTGAGTAAGAAAACCCTTCTGAGGTCAAGAAATCCCCAACTATGTTTTTCAAAAAAATTTGACGCTTATGCACCATCTCTTACTATTGTGAAATAACTGCGTCCTTCAGCTATGTTGATCTGCTACGCTGCCTCTTATGCAACTGAAAATTATCACCCCTCTATCAACTCTCTCAGAGGGAGCCTTTTCTGCACTGAAATTCCCTCCTGGCCTGGACAAGATAATTTTTTGGGAGGATCTGTTTTTTATTACATAGATCCCAGACTCTTCAACGCTAATCTATTGGTTCACTTGTGTTTCACCTACACTTCAACTTGAATAAGCTCTAATATCATGTGAAAAAACCTTGATCTGGATTCCTACTGCCACAAATCTAAATTACTTCTTCTATTATTCTATATAATAATTTCATTACTGTGAAACATCAAAGTAATTTTTGAAGCAGTCTAAAAAAATAATGCTTTTGAAATAAATATAAGTGCTGAAACAATATAAACTAAATACAATGAAAAACATCCACATGTGACACAATTTTTTTTGGACTAAGTCCCCGAAAAAACCCAACTTGAGAAAACCGGTGCAGTAGATCTGAGGGTTTGTATTATTAAGCAGTAGAATATTGAATACAACTAGGGTGTGAACATCCGGCAAACCCTTCAAAGAAATCTAGACAGAAAAATAATTGTGAGATATACCTCATTCAATAAGTCTCCGACTGATAAAAAACAACACTGGTGAAGCCCTCACTGCCTCTGCATGATTGCCTACGTTGGATCCATGTAAGTTTGTGTGGGAAATCTTGAGGAACTGTGTCACCCTTGTCTGTAGCTGATATGGCTTATCTGAAGCTGGATTTTTTCCCTCTTGGCTTAGAACCCCAACCTCTAGCTTTCTCCAGACTGACTCCAAGAGACACTGCACTGGTTCTGCGCGATTCTCTACAGAAACTGCATCACCTCTGCAGAAAATTGTGTTGTCTCTCTTCTGCGTAAATTTTGCCTCTCTCTGAAATGTATTCTTGGTCCACCTGACCAATATCTGCTTCTGACCCTCTCTGGATCTGATCATTGAATCACAATCACTTAGCAAACCATGCCCTAGTGATTTGATCCTTGATCAAAAGTTGTGTCTCCTCACACAAATCGAAAATTCTCAATCGCTCAAGTGTGACAATGTATTTTCCATAGGCCCCTCACCCTCCTTCTTATATTCTTCTGTTGAACCTTCAACAACCATGATTAAATCATAATCAAGGGATAAGATTAACTTGGAGGTGATCCATGACTTTATCTAGAATATTCACACTTATTTTAGTCAATACCCTTTAATTAATCAATTTCCCTAAGTTTAGACTTATGAAAACATTAAAAAATGAGTAATTAATTTAATTAAACCATATCTAAGTGGAATTTTCCAAAACCATTTCTGGGTTTTATGGAATACATATGTCCTAGCCTATATACAAATTTACAAGGCTAGATAACATCCAATGCTACCATAAATCAACATTTGGTGGGTGTGTATATACTACATGGCATTGAAAAAAATCGTGCTTAATAACAAGTATCCTTTTCCCAGGATAGATGATTTGTTGGATTAGTTGCAGCAAGATAAATACTTCCCCAAGCTAAAATTAAATTCTAGATATCACCACATTTGAATCACAGAATAAGATACCTAGAAACTTTCCTTCAAAACTAGGCAAGGCTTGTATGAGTGGTTAGATATTCCATTTGGCCTATGTAATGCACTAACTATGTTTATGAGGTTAATGAATGATATATTGCACCCTTTTATAGATAATTTTTTTATCATCTATGTGGATGACATACATGTATACAATGCTAATTAGGAGGAACACATCTCACATTTGACACAGTTGTTGGAGACATTAAATAAGCACTGACTGCTAGCATATCTCAAGAAGTATGAGTTTTCATAATATTATTTGGTGTACGTGATAGGTGGAGGAGAGTTGAAGATAGATCCTTCCAAGATGGCACCATCATGAAATGGCTGACGCTTATTAATGTTTCTGAGGTAGGAGTTTTTTTGGGGTGACATAGTACCTAAGGAAATCCATGGCCTCATTTTCAATGGTAGAAATGTCTCTCAACATCATAAGAACAAGTGGCAAGAATTTCCTGTGAGGAAAGGGTCAGCAAAGGGCCTTTGAGTAGTTAAAAAGGAATATTAGTCAAACACCAATTTTGGCATTATCAAATTTTTAGTAGACCTTCAAAGTGGAGATAGATGCAAGTTGGTATTCTATGGAAGTGACCTTGATGCAGGGATAAATGAATGTATGCCCATTTTGAAGTATTTCATGGGGCAATTTTGAACTACCCTACCTATGAAAAGGAGATCTATGCCCTGGTGCAAGTTGTGAAGAAGTGGAAGCACTGTCTAATGGGGAAGGAGACAGTAATCCAAACAGATCACTAGTCACTATAGTATGTGCAAGCCTAGAGTAAGATACAATAGAATAAATATTACAAGTGGATGGGGTTTCTATAGTAGTTTCATTTAGTGATCAAGTATAAGAAGGGTAGCCTAAAACAAGTTGATTGACATGATTTCAAGGCCACCCACATGTTGGCGAGTAGTCAGGTCTCGCAGACAAGACCCAGGTTCAAGAGTTGTGGCCAACAAAGGGGTCCGGTGTAGTCTAGGAACACGCCGGCATTTTCACCCTGCTCCGGAGAGCAGTGCGTCTCACCCGAGGCGTGCCGCAACCACATGTAGAAGGGGATGAGATTAATGGCAAGGAACCAATTCACAACTCATGAAGGACAGTGCATCGATTACGTATACAGAGTTATATGCGCAAGATCACTAAATAAGCATTCAGACAATTGCAAATAAAATTTTAAACCAGCATAACCACATTACAGGCACATAAACATCTTATTGAGACATCAACCTTCCATTGTATTAACCTCTTGGCCAAACACATGATTACATGGCATTCCCACTGATAGCTTACAAATCTGATACAGATGGATTTCAGAATAGAAAGGTAGAATAGAGAAGATGAGGAACCCTAGGAAGGTCATGCATGATTCTTCCGCAGTTGTGTCTTTCCCTGTCACGAGCCTCGCAACCTCTTCAGCCTCTTCCTCTTTTCAGCCGGGTGACTGTTATTTATTCACCCGCTCTCGCGACTATCAGTTCCTCTGTGTCTTTACTTCAGCTTCTCCCGGCTTCTCTCCTGTTATCTACGTGTTCCACTTTCTGTCTTCTGCTGTGTGTTTCCTTCATCTGTACTTGTCCCTGTTCTATCTCCAGCTATCGCATGCTTCCGCGCCACCTTGATAGCTCCGTGACTCCTGGTAGTTGCGGTGTGGTCGCGGTTGCCATGTGTCTTCATGCCGCAACTCAAAAAGTTCAAAATTCAAAATGTCTTAGCCAAGATTTAAAAAACTAAACAAAACAAGGGCCCCAACAGGCCCCGACCACAATTCCTTGACTCATCCCCGAGTCAATCACAAATAACAGTCTCCACTTCCATTGCCCCGCTGGCTCCCGTGCCCTATTCTGTTGTGCCTTCGTTCCACGCCCTTTCCTGCTGTGCTCCGCCAAGCGGTTGTTCAAACAAGGGCCCCAACTTCGGGACCCTGCGGAGCGCTGTATCTTTAAGCCCAGTGAAGGCTGACACCGCTTGCTGCCATTCCTGCATGAGCAAGTCTTCTTCTTCAGAGATCCTTGTGGCGGCGGCCTCCTCTATAGTCGTCAGGACAGCCCCGAACATCGCAGCAAGTTGGGTCTCGGCCTTGGCATCCAGCTGTTGTATGGATTCGGCACTGGCTCGAATGGGCGGACGAATCTCCCGAATGACCTGTTTGGCCGCTGCCGAGTCGGCCTCAGTCTGTTGCATTTGAATTTCAAGCTCGTCTGCCTAGGCATAGAGCTGATCTAACCGTGCTGGGTCCGCGGTCTCCTGAATTTCACGGGAAATTTGTTGCAGCTAGGCAGAGATGGGCTGCGTTTTGGCAGTGAGAGCGAGTGAGCACTCCTACAGACTTCGCAGGAGGGCGTAAGCCTCTCCCGCGGCGGAGTTAAGAGTTGCCTGCATACAAGCTGCCTGAGTCTGCTTGGCAGCCACCTGTTCTGAGTAGACAATCTGTGGATAGGAAAGGGTAGGTCGTGCGGCTAACGCCGCTTGGAGTTCCTGATTCTCCCTGCATAGATCAGTGAAAGCAGTTCGAAGGTGGTGAGCCTGGGCTGCTACACTTTCCTCCGCTACATTGTCTGGAAGTGGGGCATGATGAGCCCTTGTAGCGGGCCATAAGTCGGAGAACACCTGAGCAGTAATGGTGACCTACCCCTATAGGTAGGTCTTCTCCTTGGTCAGGTGATCGCGCTATTCAGTAAGCGCTGTGATCTGGTTGTGCTGCTCGGTACACCGCTGCTGCAGCTCTGAGTGAATCTGTTCGGCCTTTAGGGCCGCCCGCTGAATGAGTAGGTACAGTTGTCCTGTACCCCATGGTTCTGCATTGGTCGTGCTGGGAGCGCCCTGCTCCGGCATCCGTTCCTGCGAAGGTTGGCCACTGGCCACTGATCGGTTTGAGGTCTCAGGAGGATGGACCGGCGTCTGCTGCTGCATTGAGGTGGCCATATCGAACTCCGACCGGTCTTGCTGCATGGTCTGGTCTGGGGGAGGGTCAGCCGAATCAGCCCCAATAGTGGCCAGCCGGGTAGATATCGTGGAGACAAGATCCTGGGGTGTGGCCACGGGGTCAACCGGCGGTACTACGGCTTCAGTACTGGAGGTGACTTCCACTCGGTGGTCTCCTCCGAAAAGTTCCCAGATGAGAGGATCTGATACAGTGGCTGATGAGTTGGAGGGATTGGAGGAGGTGGCAGGTGGACAGCTAGTGGAGGGAGCGGTGGACGGGGTGAAAGAGGTATGGGGGAGGCGAATGTTGAGGAACTCTGACGGATCAATCAGGGGTTCCTCCGGAATCAAAGTCCCTGTGAGTGGAGTGGATGGTGGATCATCATCAGTAAGGTCCACCACTGGATCTGTGACAGCAATGCGGGCCCTCTTGGATGGAGGGGGGTCTAATGGATCAGGTTCTAGGCCCGTTTCACCCATCGGTGTGATGATAGGGGTGGTAGAGGTGAATAGGTTGGTGGGGATGGGAGAAGTGAGAGGGGCGGTACGGGAGGGAGCAAGAGACCGACCGAGCTGAAATTCAGAAAATGAGGGACATAAAGGGGCACCACTTGAAACAACTTGGGTTACCATGTTAAGACTTCGTACCTAGGCATTGAAGTGCTGTACGACAGGGATCAGTGATTCGGGCAGTTCCTGTGCGGTCCTGGCTACATCCTGTGGAGGTCCCTCCGCAACCTATGAGGACCCCGCTGCGCCGGCATCATCCGCTCAAAGTTATATCGGGGGATCCTGTTGCGGATGTGCTTGGTGACCCCCGACCACGCAGAGACCTCGCGGTGGAAGGTATCATCATTCAACTGGAATCTGAGGGGTGCCATGTGGAAGGTGGCTTCCGGCACGCAAGTTGGGTGGAGGTAAGTGTGCCTGTGGCTTACCCCGAACCATACCTGCTCACTATACTCATCCAACAGGTGCCGGGGCACCGGTTGCTGGTTGGCCACCACATCTCTCATTAACCCGTACCATGCCTAAAACGCTTCCGAGTTCACTTGTTTGGTGCTGGGGTCAGCGGACACCTACCACGGGGTGTACTTCATCACGAGAGGTTGGCTCGCGGTAGTCTCTGCCGGCATCCGGACAGGAGGAAGGTGCCATTTCCACATGGCGAAAGCTAAAATCAAGTAACTGTAAATGAAACTGGTGGTGCGTTTATAGTTCTCTTCGCAGGCCGCGAAGAGTTCTTTCAGCACAAAAGAGCACCAATTCAGCCTGACGCCCTGGATACAGTGCTCCGCAATGGAGATTGTATCCAAGGTGCACTCTCCCTTAGTATAGTGCCGCATCGTCTTGCTAGCAATGAGGTAGCAAGCGAACCGAATTTCTGGCTTATTAATCAAATCAATTTTGGCACCTTTGCGCCCCCCCCCCGACGGGTGCCATACTTAGTGTACAGGTCTGTGTCACCTGACTTTCAGGCACGCTTGGAGGATGTCTGGCCAGCAGCGGAGACATCCGTGCCATTCTGAGACAGCCCTGTAAGTTGATGAATGTCTTCGGCATGAATTGGGATTTCCTCATTGAGCCACAGGGACCCGTTCTGTATTCGACTGAGGAGGAACTAAGTGCATTGCAGGGCCGGTCCCGTAGTTCCAAAAACCGGAAGAGTCCTTAAATTCATCAAGGAAGACTGCTGGAGGCCCCTGTATTCTTGTCGCATTCGGCTATTGGAGCTACTGCCTGGCGTGTAGTGATGCTCGATGTAGGTCTGCCAATGGAGGTGGGGGAATTCAGCTGGGTTGGACAGGTTGGCGTCCATCATCGCCGCACTATCATACTTACCAACCAGCGACTCTGTTCGGTGGATTCGGCTGTCCAACACTGGTTCAGGAATGGATACGAGAGCCCTCGGCATCTTGGCGCGGCGCTGGTAAACTTGGAGAATTCTTCTGGAGTTTCCTTCTGGGTGCGGTGTGCTTTGAGACTTCAAGTGCTCTGGAGTCGCTGTAATTACCAAATTGAACTGGTCCGTCATTCTCGAGCTATTGGTCTCCATGCAAGTTATGACATTCCCTGGCACGAGCGGAGTTGATGAGACTCCATAACGACAATTAATTCTTGCTATCTTTCTTGCCTGCGATAATCGTGCGATCAATCACATGCTTGTGTGTAATCTGACAGTTGCCGACGGCATCATGGGAAGATGGGCGGACGCGACGGCTGAGGGAACTGCGGGTGATGGAAAATGATTATGGTATGATTACTTTCTACTTATGGTAATTTATGATGCAAATCTGAGCGATCCTACGGACTGACGGAAATGACCTGGACTGACACTGGCATGGGGATGGATCCTACAAGGACGACACGCTGGACTGGCGCCGTGACACGCTGGATTGGTCCGCCCCGACCACATTCAGTTGCGGTGATGTACCCGCAACTGACCGGTTATTTGATAGATTACCTATGAACGGAAAACACTCCCTATGCTCATCCCGGTTGCGGGAGAGTTATTCGACTAAGCTACTCTACGGGTTCTCTCGGTTGCAAGAGTTATTGATGAGAAGTGAAAGGTACCTACTCCTGGTAGGGTTTCAGGTGTGCGCCATTCACCCACCCAGGGAGAACTGTACCGTCCAGCTGTGCCAACCGAACGGCTCCTGAGTCGCGGATCTCGATGACAAAGTAGGGTCCCAACCAGTGCATCTGGAGCTTGCCTGGAAACTTCTGGAACCGGCTATCATATAAGAGAACTTTGCCGCCAACTTGGAAGGCTTTGGTTTTGATGTGGCGGTCATGCCACGCTTTCCGCCTGGCCTTCTAAACCTTTTGGTGGAATTCCGCCAGGAATCGGACCTCATCCAGCTCCTGCAGCTCCTGGAGGCGTTCCCGAAGTGACTCCTCTTCTGAGAAGCGAAGAGACGTTGCGATCAGAAGACTGGGTACCATGAACTCGGCGGGAATCATAGCTTCCCGGCCATACACCAACTGGAATGGTGTCTGGTTGGTCAAACGTTTCACTATGGTCCAGTAGGCCCACAACGCTACCGGGAGACGCTCGTCCCAATCGTCGCGCTGAGCATTGCAAATTTTAGTCAAGCCCTTTTCGAGAATCTTGTTGAATGCTTCCACAGTACCATTGGCCTGTGGGTGGTATGGGCTGCTTTTATGATGCTGAATCATAAATGTGTCCAATAGTGACTTGACCGTGGCATTAATGAAATGCGTACCCTGATCGCTGGTCAAGCTCCGTGGGCAGCCAAAACGGCTGATGATGTGTTCAAAGATGAACCGGGCGGCGGTCTCTGCCGAGCAGTCGCGTACCGCTGCTGCCTCAGCCCACCGGGTGAGGTAATCCGTGGCGGTAATGATGTACCGGGCCTTGGAGTGTCGAGCGACTGGTGCGATGGGACCTACGAAATCAACAGCCCACTTTTCAAATGGCCGCAACACATGCACTGGGTGTAGCGGAAGCTCATCCCGGTGCGAAGGCCTTCCCGTCCGCTGGCAAACATCGCAACGCTTCACATAGGCCTTACAGTCAGCATGTACCGTCGGCCACCACAGGCCAGCTTGGAGCACTTTCCTTGCGGTGGGTTTCGCACCCACATGCCCTCCCGCAACACCACTGTGACATTCCCACATCACCGCTTCCCGTTCGTGATCAAGAACGCATCTGCGCAACACCTCATCAAGGCCCAGTTTGTATAGCTACCCCGCGATCAATTGGTAGTCGGCCGCCCGGACAACCAGGTGGCATTTCTGGAGCAGGGTGTAATCCTAAGGGCATTTTCCCGTGGTCAGATAAGTGGCAATTTCAGCCAGGTAATCTGGTATTGCTTCTACTCGGAAGAGGTCGGCATCCGGCAGCTGATCGTCCAACGAGCCTTCATTCTCTCCCGTCTCCAACTTGGATAAATGATCGGGACCAAAATTCAACCTGCCGGGCTTGACAATCACCTCAAACGTGAATTCCTGGAAAAGTAGAAGCCAGCGACAGATCTGTCCTTCCAACACAGGCTTATTCACCAGATACTTCAATGCAGAATGGTCTGTGAAGAATGTGAATTTGCCACCCAGAAGATAGTGGCGAAACTTCTGGAGGGAGTACACCATCGCCAACGCCTCCTGCTCGGTCGTGGTGTAATTCTTCTCTGCATTCAATAACCGGCGGCTGGCGAAGTATACGGGGTGGTCAACTGTCGTCTCCCCGGGTTGCGCCAATACAGCCCCAAGTGCAATACCGGATGCGTCGATATGCACATGGAACTGCTTATCCCAGTCAGGATGCACAAGTATGGGTTCCGTCGCCAACTTCTCCTTCAATGTGTCAAGTGCCTTCCTGCACTCCGCCATCCACTGGAACACTTCTGACTTCCGCAACAGTTTCTCCAAAGGGGCCGTAATCTTTGCATAGTTGTGAATAAACCGCCTGTAATATCCTGTGTGCCCGAGCAGTGCCCACAACTGCTTCACGGTCTCGGGGGCCTCCATGTGGACGATGACCGCGACCTTGGCGGGATCAACGCAGACCCCTTGCTTGCACACCACGTGGCCCAAGAGTGTGCCGAATGGAACTGCAAAAATACATTTCTTCAAGTTCAAGGAAATCTGCAGCTGATGACACCGGTCAAACATAATACGCAACAGGGAGGCGTGTTTCTTCAACAGGCTGTAGACGGTCTAGTCGTCCATGTAGACCTCCAGGAACTTGTGAATGTACTCCCGGAAAGCAGCAATGATAATCCGAGAAAACACAGCCGGTGCGTTCTTCAGACCAAACGGCATAACGTGGTATGCGAATGATCCCCACTCAGTGGTGAATGTCATCTTTGCTTTGTCTTCCTCGACAATGCGTACTTGATGGTAACCCGAAAACCCATCAGTGAAGGAATAAGCTTCGTTTCCTGCAACATGGTCCAGAACTTCATCGCTGAAAGGAGTGGGAAACGGATCGTGGATGCAGGCATTGTTCAAGCTCCGGTAGTCCACACAGACACGGATCTCCACTTTTTCCTTCTTGTTCTGGATGACAATGGGACTCACCCATTCTGCTTCTTCTACTGGGAAGATAAGACCTGCAGCCAGCATCTTGTCGATCTCCATCTTGACCTTTTCTTTGATACGCGGGTTCAGCTGGTAGGGTCGGTGCTTCACTGGCCTGGCCCCCGGTTTCAGCACTATGCGCATTTCGCCCAGGTCCCCCTTGATCCCCTTCAGGTCCGCAACCGAGGACGGGAACAAATCTTTGTATTCCCTGAGGAGGCTGAAAATTTATTTTGTTGTTTCCTCGTCCCAGTAATCTCCCACCGTTGCGAGCTTTGGTTTCTCGTCTGTTCCAATGTTCAGCTTCTTCGTCTTTAGTGGCTGTAAATGGACTCCTTCAGTCGTCGGCTCTTCATTGATGCTCCGCTCACCTTCCCTTTCGTCAAAATAGAGATGCCTGAGGTCCTCCAGACTATCGTCGTCCATATCGCCGTCAATCCGGTGGCAAACCAACTCGCGCCTGACCTCAGGTCGTGACACAACCGGGCCCTCGTCGGGCTCAAGATGGCGGAAAAACAAGACCTCCTTGATTGCCTGTAGGGCCTGAGACTCCTGCGCTGTCTCCCCTTCAAACAAGAAGCACCGAACGAACTTGTCCGCAACTTCCTGCCAAGAGCAGGTTCCCCGTTTCCGCTCCTCCTCCAGGTACCAGGCCTTGGGAATTGTACCCAGGGAGTGGATAAACCTGTGGACCCACAGCTCCTCAGGGTACCGGGTGCTACGCCACTGTTCCTCGCAAGCCTGCAAATGGTGTCGCGGGTCGGAAGTTCCATGATACTTAAGCGTACTGCAAGGCCCTTCGTTCTCTTTAAAGCGTGCCCGCAGAGCATCCGCCACGCACTGCCATCACGACAGAGTGTCGCAGTGATTTTTCCACCATCGGGCCGACGCGGATTGCAAGGCCACATCCAAAAGAGGCATTCGGCTTTCAGCTAGGACTAGGCCTTCCACCTTGGTAATAAAAGTATTGACTGCTTGCATGTTCGACAAGGTGGGATATCCGCGGATCTCAGTCCCTACCCATCGGACTTGGGCAATGGAGGCGCATCTCCGCGTGGTGGTCTCATACCCCCCTTGCTACCAGTCTTCCCAAGCGAGTTCGGATCCGAGCTCTGAGCTCTGCACACTCCGCCAACTGATAGAGCCTGTCACGGTCGGGTTAATATAGTCGTCCCGCTTTCCTGCGGTCATCTGATAAAGGTGGTCCATCATCTGAGCATCCTCCTGATTGTCCACTGTTTCCGTATATCGTGGGCCCTGATACGGGTCGAGGGGCTGGGTGACCCGTACCTCCCCATCCTCAAAGATCATCAGCTCCTTTTTAAGTTCGATGATGGCGTAATTCTCAAAAGCCCAATCAATGCAGAGTAAGGCGGGATAGGGATCTTTGTCGCCCATGATATCAATAACCTCAAAATCGGTGTATGTCTTCACCCCCGCAACGTCGACCTCGACACCCTCGAGCCGGCCGATTGGCAGAATACAGTACTGGTTCGCCATCCTGAGTTGGATTGGTGAGTAGGCTAGCCGTGGCCTTCCAAGAGCCTCCCATGTCTTCCGTGGTAGAATGTTGACGTCGGATCCCAAGTCCAACATGGTGTCGCTGATTTGGAATCCTGCGACCTGCATGTTAAGCCGGAATTCTTTGCCTATTCGTTGCTTGTTCCGTTTGACGCGCTGCACGTATTGAGGGGCAGCGTTCGTTGAGTCTCTAAGTTCTGTGCACCCCTGTAGTGCTCCTTCCAAAGCATGCTTGAGCTGCTGCCGCAGCGCAGCGTTGTCAACAATCCTAAGGAATAGCCAGAGCCAATCCTCGACCACAGTACCTGCGACGTTCTGCGCACCAGATTCCGGCAGCATGGGCTCCTCCAAACCTCCCTCGTTTCGCAACTGGGCGAACGCCTCAACTGCCTCTTGGAAATACTTCTTCTGGACTTCGGGCCTGATCAACTTCTTTGGGGATGCCGGCCGAACCACTTGTGCGGGCTCCTTCTCGTGGGCATCCTCTCCAGTCTTCTTTTTGCCCCTCGTCACGATCCTGATGTTCTGCATGTCTGGGGTTGCGGTCCCTCACGGCTCTGAGTTTATCAGATTCGCTCCCCTCTGCCTCGCCCGTTCTTCCCACTTCTTGATGAGCTCCGGACAGTCCTCTGTAGCGTGGGCGTTTACCCGGCACTGGGAACACCAGGGTCATCGTAGAAGGGGACATTCTCGAGCCACGTGACCCTCCTGGTCACAGTTGTAACATTTTACTGGACCGCGTCCTCCTGTGCGGCCTCCAGGCATTCCGCTGCCTCTTCCCCTTGGAGCCTCGTTCACCCTGTAGGAGGGACGATCTAGTCGATCCGCAAGTGCGTCGAGCACCCTGCACTGCTCAGTGTTGTGAGTCGTGGAAATGAAAAATTCGCAGTACACATTATTTGGGACCGTGGAGTACTTCTGTAATATCGGGCACATCCGAGGAGGGTGCCCCAGCGTCCGGCAAATCTCGCAGTACTCTGTGGTGGAGGAACCCGATTGCGGTGGGAACCCCGCGTAAGTCTGTTGCGGCTGGTATACTCCCTGCGGGTTTATTGTCGTGCCGCCACCAGGCGGTGGAACCCCTTGAATCGCTGCGACCGAGGGTCTTGCCCCTGCGCCGCGCAACCGAGGACACTCGGTTGCGACGTGGCCCTTGACCAGGCAATGAGTACACCAAACATTCGGTCGCACTGGTCTCACTGGCTGAAGCTCCTTGAGATTTTCAGTCAAGCTGGAAATCTAGTGTTGCAACCCCATTAAAGAAGGATCTTGCGGGCCCGCCCCCCCCCCCCCTGGGGGTAGCCCGCCATGGCTTCAATCTTCATGGCCTGCTCCAAAGCGTCCTGCAGATTGTCAATCTTCTGCTGGGTGAGAGGGGTTCGTGTCAAGGGGAGCAGAGCCTTGATGAACCAGTCCCTCTGGTGGTTTGGATCGATTAGGTAGCTAAGTTTCCCGATCGTGTCCTTGAATCGCCGCATCAACTCCCACGCGGTCTCACCTTCCTTCTACTTAATTTCCCACAGCTCTGACAGGCCCTGTTGGTCTGTCTGGGGAAGCTTGAATTCGCAGACAAAATCCCGCTTCACGTTCGCAATTACGGGGTTAGGATGAGCCTCGGACCACTTAATAAACCATCGCAGAGCCCTCTCTCTGAGCGTGGTTTGGAATTCTATTAACTTCCCTGCATCTAGCGTCTGGCGAGCCCTCTAGATGGCTTCACACAGGTACCAGTGTTTCTCTACATCATCATTGCCCCGGCCAGAGAACTCTGGATACCGGGTGAAAGATCCAGCCATGTGTGCTTGCGGAGAATTGACCAGGATAAAGCCTCTAGGTCCTGGTTGCGTAACAGTCCCACTAGGAAAAATACCACTACTAGTAACGCTGCTGTTACCAGACGTTACTGACGCTGATGAACTATTGTATGACCGACTCAATGCTTGTAACTGAATAAAAATATTACTTAAAGGTTGATACAGTACTAGGGGAAGGTCGGGATCCTGGCCATGCAGAAGGTGGGAAGCGGGGCTGCCTGGAGGGGTGGGTGCCATCTGATCTTGAAACATCCGCTGCATCACGCCGTGCCATTCGTCATCGGAACTCTCTTCGGGCTGCATCTTTCTGCTATCTTCGCTAGTCATAATCTCTCTTCCTCGCGTCGCTGGGTTCCCATGCACCCACTGCACTTCCACCGCTGTCCCATCTTCTTCCCGGGTATCCAAACCCATAGTTCCTGTCCTCTGAGGCGCCTCCTTCTGATTTTTCCTCTTGATCTCTCTTCTCTTCAAATCTCGCATTACCCTTCTTCACCACCTATCGGCGATCTATGCCCGCCGATGCGCACGTCGCTCCCGCAACTTGCATGCGGCTTCAATGTCCATTCCCACTCCCCACTTTCACATTCTACATAGCATCGGTCCCCTCAACCCTTCCCCCAGTATGGGAGGTTTACGCTTCCATACTCGGTTTGTGGAATTCAATCAACCCTTCGTCCACCATCAGGGCTTTGATCCACAGCGGAATCTCCTTCAACAGCTTCCCTCTTAGCCCTGAGTGGAAAACAGCCTCGGCTTTTGAGAAGGATTGATAGCACTCAGCAGAAAACTCCACAGTGTATCCTTCCAACGTGGTCCTTACCCAAAAATCCACCGCGCGGGTTAGTTCAGTGTCTACCCGATGCAGTGCCACCATATCTCCGTGCGCCCACCTGCGGTTTATCTTCCGCAAGCCTTCTTGGGGCACCGTCGCTCATAACCTCCGCAACCAATTGTAAAGGTCCGTAGGGAACCTTCCCCAGAAAATTTCGTACGTATCACTGGCTGAGTCAGAGAAAAGAACAAGCTCATTGATCACCGCCTCCTTTTTCTTGGTCAGCTCGGCTTGCTGAGCAATGAATTGGTCAAGATGATCATCCCACCATCGCCGTATCTCTCCCTCAAAATCCTCGATACCATGATCTAGGTCCCCTCAGAACATGCAGGTCCTAGCAACGGAACCATTTGTTGGCGAGTAGTCAGGTCTCGCGGACAAGACCCAGGTTCAAGAGTTGTGGCCAACAAAGGGGTCCGGTGTAGTCTAGTAACACGCCGGCATTTTCACCCTGCTCTGGAGAGCAATGCGTCTCACCCGAGGTGTGCCACAACCACATGCAGAAGAGGATGAGATCAATGGAAAGGAACCAATTCGCAACTCATGAAGGACAGTGCATCGATTACGTATACAAAGTTATATGCGCAAGATCACTAAATAAGCATTCAGACAATTGCAAATAAAATTTTAAACCAGCATAACCACATTATAGGCACATAAACATCTTATTGAGATAGCAACCTTCCATTGTATTAACCTCTTGGCCAAACACATGATTACATGGCATTCCCATTGATAGCTTACAAATCTGATACAGATGGATTTCGGAACAGAAAGGTAGAATAGAGAAGATGAGGAACCCTAGGAAGGTCATGCATGATTCTTCCGCAGTCGCTCTGTGTGTCTTTCCCTGTCACGAGCCTCACAACCTCTTCAGCCTCTTCCTCTTTTCAACCGGGTGACTGTTATTTATTCACCCACTCTCGCGACTATCAGTTCCTCTGTGTCTTTACTTCAGCTTCTCCCGGCTTCTCTCCTGTTATCTGCGTGTTCCACTTTCTGTCTTCTGCTGTGTGTTTCCTTCATCTGTACTTGTCCCTGTTCTATCTCCAGCTATCGCATGCTTCCACGCCACCTTGATAGCTCTGCGACTCCTGGTAGTTGCGGCGCGGTCGCGGTTTCCATGTGTCTTCATGCCGCAACTCAAAAAGGTCAAAATTCAAAATGTCTTAGCCAAGATTTCAAAAACTAAACAAAACAAGGGCCCCAACACCACATCAAAGAAACACTGCTTTAGGAACTTATTTACACATGGAGCCATTCACCCATGATGCATACAAACAAGCATGTTCATAGGATGAGGTATTTAAGGAGCTGTTTCAATAGTTTCAAATATAGATTCATGTACATGATGGTGACAACATCGTTGAATACCATCTCTACGAAAATTTACTCTACAAATTGGATAAATTATGTGTTCTTCAAGGTGAGTGATTCGATTTGATCAGAGAGGCTCATAGCTCCAAGTTTGAAAGACACTACGGCGAAGGGAATAAAATGGCCAAATTGTGGTGTATTGGACCAAGATGCAAGAACAGGTAGCTAGGTTCATAAGAGGATTCATGCTTTGTTGTACCAACAAGACTAGAAATTGGAAATAAGGTTTATATCATCCCTTACCTATACCCACTCGTACCTAGGAAATCATTTCCATGGAATTTGTGGCAGGTTTACAAACAACCAAGAAGAGACATGAATACCTTTTCATGGTAGTTGAAAGGTTCAACAAGATGTGTGTTTTGATGTCCTATAAAAATACCATCAGTGGGAAAGAAGAAACAAGCTTGTTCTTTGGACAAGTCTCAGTGCACTTTGGGATACCAAGGAGCATCATTTTAGATAGGGACACAAGATTTATCAGTGCATTTTGTACTACATTACAAGAAAAGATGGACATGAAATTGAATAGGTATGCAACATTCCATCCTCAGACAAAGGGGCAGATAGAAGAAGTCAACAAGACTTTGATGAAAATTTTGAGGGGTTAGAATCATAAGCATATAAAGACTTGGAATGAAAATATTGTATATATACAACACTTTTATAATAGAGAAGTCCACAATTCTACTTGTAATTCCCATTTGATACTTGTTTTGGATATTTTCCACCTTTGCCTTTGGATATTGAATATGGGAAATAAGGAGGAGCGAGGGATGTAATTATAGGGGATGCCTTGAGGGCTGAAAAAATTGATGAGAATATTAGGAAGATACATATATAGGTATATGAGATACTACATAACTCACAAGAAAAATATAGGGCCAAGCATGATCAACACAGAACAAAAAAGTATTTGAAGGTAGGAGACATAGTATGGCTATAGTTGAACAAGGATAGGATACAAGGTTCAAGTAAGAAAATCAAGGCTTTGTGGTAGGTCCCTTTTAGATACTGGAAAAGGTTGGATATAACACCTAAAGACTCATTCTACCTCCATACAAGTGTATTTACTCAGTTGTGAATGTAGAGAATCTGAAAATCTATGAGCCTTCCATGCTAGATGAGGAAGAGGAATAGGTCGTATATTTTATGGAGGATTTGGCACCAAACGCTTAGGTAGAGTTAATAGAAGATATATTTTCAGAAGATATCCATACTACAAGATAGGGGAAACAATATCATTGACAAATTAAGTTGAAAGGACAACTTCTAGGCAAGGCTAAATTGTACACCCAAGAGAAGGTGGAGGAACATTTTCCTCACCTAATTTAATAGAATTGTTTGGGGACCAAAGTCATTCAAAAATGGGGATTCTTAGTATGAACTAGATAATTATATTGGTTTTCACCCATATCTATTATTTTATAGTGGAAAACGTGTAGGAATTAGCTCACAGGACTAGTTTTACAAGCGGGACATAATTTGGTAAATTGGGGTTTGAAACCTTCTCGGAGAATTTTGAGGCATCACGTGACATTTTTTGGGTGTAACACTTTGCCACTTTAATAAATTACTTTTTTTCTCCTATTGTGCACACAAATACATTTCCAACAACATAAGAATAAACTCAATTGGAATTTGTATGTAAAAGTTATTCCACTTGGAAGTTGACCTTCTTATTTTGGCCACATTCGAGAGGATGTCACACCAACACCCATTACTCATGGAAAATGGGATAGCCACATGATCATGATGAATAATACCCCAGAATATTCCATATTTTACCTCTTCTTAAGAGTTTCCCTAGTCAAATCTAACCACTTGTATGCTATTTGGTTGTGTTATAACCAAGCCACTAGGAGGAAAATGAGTTCCATTCTTTTCGAGTGCATTTTGTTCCATAGACGAGAAAAGTAATATAGATAGATAGGGAGAGAGCACATAGAGGGGGATTTTTTATAATAGTAGCCCACATGTCACATTACTTACTTCTTTGTACTTGTAGCCATTTTATATTCAAAGAAAGAGAGTGGAGTAGCCTCACCTTCCAACTGGGTTTTCTCCTGAAAGGGTTTCCCAGGATATATCTTTTGGAAGATGTGTTGTGAGTTTTTTTTTATGTTCTCTATTTTTAGCATAAATTTTAATTTTCATGCATATGCAATAAACATTAGTGTATATATCTATAAATCCAAAGAGAAATAAAGACTAATAATGCTTATTTTCGATTTTTAAGTATAGTTTTATTAGATGTGTTGTGACAAATTGTTCAATGGAATATCCATGATAGCTACATATCAATACCTCTTATCCCACCTAACACACCAAACCCATAAATAAAGACACCTCCTCATGGCATGGCGATTCATAATCAATTCCTACTATATAACCAACCAAATGAAAAAATTCTCACCCAATCACATGAATTTATTTCTCAACTCTCTATTAAATTGGAAATGGTAATAGACCATCACAAGATACAAGTGTTCAAAAAAATACTATTTATGGTTCAATAAATCAAATACTTAACGTAGAAAACAATTCAAGAGAAAAATCAATTCAAAACCCATGATCTTCAATCAAGGAAAATTTCAAGGATGGAAAATTATCTTGAAGTTTAAAAACATTGGTGAATCTCAATAGTCCCTAATATGAATGATATAAAATTTTTATTGATATATTTGTAAAATTGTTCAAATTTATAATGGTTTTATATATAGTATCTATACAATGTTGGTGACTTTTAAGGTAAAATAAATTTATATTGTAAAAATTGGGTGAATCAGTAATAGAAAAAATGAAAATTGGCGAATTTTGTTTTTTGGAAAAGTCATGGAAAATTATCCCATTTGCGAATATTAGCCCCTAAAATTTTCCATGTCTTCAATTGTTACAAAAAGATAAATTTATTTCATGACTATAATTTTGAGGAATATGGTAGGGACAATACAAAAAAATCACAAAAGTCTCTATAATTTATTTCTTCATGTTTATGGTGTCTATGAAATATCATAAAAACTCATGGTTGACAATGTTTAATGAGAGATGATGAGAATTATAAAATGGTTAAAATATCCTATACCCGTTTGTAAGATCTCATACAATGAGCATGATGATTCTATTATATTGTTTATTCAAGGTATCAAAGTAGGATATTGACTAGAAACTACCCAAAATGAGAACTTTTCCCAACATTATGTAGAATCCATATGCTAGATTAAAGCAGAGAAATGGATACCATTATTTAGGTTTGACTTTCTTAACTATAGTGATATTTTCCATACCTCCTTGTGGAGACAAAATAAGGTATTTGAATTGAAAAATTACAACATTGTATATACAATACAAGTAGGCATCGTTCATTTACCTAACAAGAACATATGCCACAAATTTTAAACTTATGAAAACTCTTTAATTGTGAAACTCAATGGTGACATCCAAAGAAAAATCCCTCATTTTTTCCACGAACAAGCTAACCCAAATAATCTCAAAAAAATTGAGAATCAATGTGAAACACCGCAAGGAAAGATGAAATCATTTGGGATTACTTTGAGAAAAAATAATTATTTAATGGGGTTGGAAATGTTATATGTAAAATAAATAATAAATAATAAATAAATAGTGAAACTAAAAAAAAAAAAAATTAAATATTAATATTAATTAGAAGATAATGTCAAAATGGACATGACTATTCGTAAAGGTAACATAGGCTATATTAAGTTGGACCCATTCGTTGTAACACAATTCTCATTCATTATTCATTCATTCATTTATAAATCAATATATTTTATTATGAAATCAAAGATTTCGTGCATCAAAGAGTTAAGAATTAAAGGAAAATAAAGAAAATTGCATTTTTTTAATTGTATTTTTGAGTTGTCTCCTTGTAGATTTACTCAAATATCAAGCGTGGGCAATTGTTGGATGCATAATTATATTTTGCATCTAATGAGTACCCACTTTGCATACTTTTTAGTAGACCCACATGAGAAAAAATGAATATACATTAAAAAGGTATGATTCTCACATTTTCACATATTTTCTATTTTTCTTAGTGTGAGTCTACGCAAAATTATGCATAGTAGGTATTCATTGGATGCATAGTGTGTCTAACATTTTTTCATGTATTTTCATTTCTTTTTGGTGTGGGTCTACTCAAAAGTATGCGTACCTGTTAATCATTAGATGTGGAATATAATTTTTCATCGAACAAGTGCTTACACTTTAAATTTGAGTAAACTTATAAGGAGATAAGTTAAAAATATGATTAAAAAATAGATTTCCTATTTTCCCTATAAAATTATTTATCATTGAGGTTGAAAACATCATATTGAATCATATTGGTTAATTTAAAGTTGATTTTGTTAGTACATATTTCATTTTGAGGTCCATTTTTAACCTTATATTCCCTAATGATCATTTTTGCTGCAACTTCTGCGAGAGAAGATTCAAATTGTGAAATTTTCAGGGATCTGAGGACACATACTGAGATACCTCAAATAAAAATTTCATAATCATATTTGAAAAATTATACATGTGGTACAATATATAATATTACTCTTTTTTATGTGGAATTATGAATTACGCATAAAACATTCTTCCCTAGATAGGTGCTTATCTAGAACAACAGATTAAAGACTTTGCAACTACTTTTCCTAACTGTAAATAGACACACAATAGATCAAAGAACTTACTTGGAGTTCAAGCGCTTCCTATTATTTTTCTTTCGCTCTTGCTGTAGCTTCAAATCCAAGCTAGATTTCCGAAAATATTTCCTACAAAGATGAACACTAAATAGCAAAAGATAGAAATAATAAAGATGTCTATTCAAGTTATTTAGTTAAATCAATGAAACATAAACCATATACATCATATAAGAATTCATAATATGGAAAACATAAGCTTATACAGATACATATGTGGGAAAGTAAGTAGCAATCTTTATTAATGGATAGAAGGGGAGGTTACAACCCAGTGATTGATTTGGAGTGACCATCTCCAGCAGTATCCCAGCCTCATCACAATGAAAATATCTCCAGCAGCATGTTACACAAATCAAATCCTTAATTAAAAATCCACCAGCGTTTCTCTACTCAAATTCTTCCTTACCAAGCACTAGGATCTATGCTCAATTTATAGAGGAGATGAAGGTAGTTTTAAAATCAATGACATTCTAATAATAGGCAAGGTATGTTCCCAATCTTGTAGAGTTCAAATGGACACATGAATTTGAAGTTTGATGCATGTGAACTCTTCTAGAAGGCACTGGCCAAGTGGAGATTCCAAAACAATGATAATTTCGCTCCCAATGTGACCAACGCACCTATGAGTGTTAGGAAGTGCTTTGTAGAGTAGCCTTGAATGGGGCTACCTGCATATGAAATGCACTTAGTCCCTTTAGAGGCAGCGTTGGTGAGCTCTCATATGATATATTATTAAATTAAAATCTTGGAAACCTTTGCAGATGAAATTCATGGATGATTTGTCTTGTTCTTTGTCTTAGGGCATGTAGCAACTGAAATGATAGGGGATGATAAAACCTATTCATTGGTCCTGGAGATGATGTCCAGTTAACCAGGTAATTGGGAATGATGCCCAAATTGAACTATAACAAATTTCCCCCTAAAGCATGAAGTTAGAATAATAATAACAATATTTTGATTGAGATGCTTTACACTATGATGGGCTAGAGATGAAGAAAAGTGGTGACCTACATCAATCTTACAATACATTACATCATGATATATCCTCTTGATCATAATTGATTAGGGTAGGAACTCCTATGTTCATCACATAAACAATCTAATAACATGTACATAATTCAGAAAGTCGTCTACATTGGAATGTTGCCCAATACAAACATGCCTACAGATATAGGCCCATGTTCGGATAACGATCTATATGTAAGGTCACTGTACATATGATGTGTACAAAAATCCTGAAATCACAGCCAAGATGGCTGAAACTACATCCGGTGTCTTCTTATCTTGTTCACTCGATCATTCGGGTACAATTCTAGCCATGCGAATATATGATTTGTAATCAAACATGGAAAGACATCGTTTGATTACCAGCCAATGATGTGAGTTGTTAACAAACACGAGAGAACCACCATTAATGTCAATGGTCCTCAAGGTAATGCAGTACATTTCGTAAGGTGTGAATAGATGATTTGATGTCAAACGGCAAACAAAATCTTTAGGTCAAAAGTCCAGAAGTGAGGATCTTGTCGATACTGTAACAAGCCTCATGATTCTAGAATCGGATGTTTCTAAGTGAAATTCCTGGATAATGATTTGTTGACAACAGGAAGTCACCTTATTGCGAAACGGGAGTTACTGATTTCGGAGACAAAGGTATGACTTGATATAGCAATTTTTAGGGATGATTGTCATGAGAATGAAGGTTTATGAGTATTGCAGAAGGATGAGTATCCATTGGATGACTTATCTTGAACATATCGGTGACACTGAGATGAGTTGGAAGCATTCACCCAAAACCAAAGTGAAGGTATGATGAACCATAGGTATGAATGAACTGTCAAGAAGATTACCCAACCCAAACAATCATGGTGATGGAGTGAAGTGTCATGTTCAAGAGAAACCTGCTACCGTAAAAAATTCTGTTCACTTTCCAAATTTTCCCCGATCATTTTTAGACCATTACCTATTTATTTTTAAACAATCTTGAGGAGGATAACATTTGATTGATCTATAATTCAACCCTTCGGGTGAATAATGTATCGCTATTTAATAATTTAATGAGTCTAGCGATGAATGAAACTCGATTCTTGCCATGATCGACAAGACCGTCACTATTTTATGTTTTAACGAGCTTAACGACAGTGATAACCCGATCCTTTTTCATATTTAAAGATTTTGAAAAAGAGGAAGAAAGAAAACTCCATAAGTAATTTTTCATAAAGTTGTTGCTCAGATCCGAAAAAGTGTAAAATAATATCTGAGAGAACCTCTTTGGTCATGTTCGACCAAGGTATTCCTTTTTTGTAAATAATCTATCTCAGTCTGGAAAAGGGTTAAACTTATACTGAGTAGATATCAATTCATTTACTTTTACGAGCTCGAAAAGACAAGTGCTCGGCAATATTTTCACATTCAGAGTCTGAAAAAAGTTGAAAGAAGACTCCAGGGGTTCCTTTTTCGCTGTTGTCAAAGCTCGAAAAAGAGATAAATGTGCACTTCAAATCCTTTTTCGTTTTTAACAAAGCTCAAAAAATAAGGAGAAAAAGTATGCTTTGTGGTCAAATCATTCTTGAAATAAATCTGCACGACTAATCTATTCATCAGTTGTAAAGCCTGTTTAGAACAACATCAAATGGATTAAAAATACTTGTTTCATGATAAAAATATAATAAAACTATAGTCATAGCAATAAATGTAATTTTCAAATAATTAAATGACTATTAAAAGTAGTTTTACTATTCATTTTTACCATTCCATAGCTACCATTTGCATTTTGGAGCTCTGAACATGATTTTTCTCCCGAACTTCAGTTGTTGATTGCGATCGTTTTTGTGGACAGATTTCGTTATCGTTTGATCTAGGTTAGTGCCATGAACCTCCTCTTCCCTTCAGTAATAATTTCATTTCCAATTTCTGAAATTTTTTAGGGTTTTGAGGTCCCTAGGGTAAATTCTACCCCAAAAGAGGGAAACGTACCCTTGTATGTCGAAACCTGCATTGCATAGCAACTAAATTGATTCAGGTTACTTGCATACACAATGAACTATCACTTGTTAGAGCCTGCATTGGACGCAATCTACATTTTTTATTTTTGCATTATGCCCAAAATTTGCCCAATTTTTTGCATTGAATGGAATCTAATGGCCCTTATGGTTGTATTTTAGGTTTCCATAGGATTACAATGATGATTACATGGAGGGAAAGAGAACATGAAGAACAAGATATGATTGCCCTAAATGATCCGGGTACAGTAAGAGCCCTAAGAGATTGTGGACTGCTAAAGTACTTTAGGTTGTCAGGGATGAGGCAACAAATAGAACTCTTGGAGTTCTTAGTTCGAGCATGGGATCCAGCTATCGAGGCATTTCATATTAAGAACCAAGTGGTACCCATAACATTCAAGTATGTATAATTTCTTATAGGTTTGTCGAGGAGAGGCTTGCCTATTTCGCTCTTAAGGTCTATTCTTTGAGGAGAGACAGTGAGAGATTATGTTTTGCAACATTGTTATCTAGGGGCAGAGCCAAGAAAATATGGAAAGATAAACATCTGAGATGTTAGAGATTTTCCTTTGAGAACTATACTTTTCACGGTTGCAAAACTTGTCGGCATTGTTACTTTACATGTAGCGAATAGATCATACATGCAGTATGCGCTAGAGTGTATGGAGCCAATAGTCTTCAACTAGTATGAAGTTGTACTTTCTCAGATAAAATAAAAACTAAACAGAGTAAAGGAAGGAAGGAATAAGAACTTCATTTATGGTTCAATACTCATATATTTTTCCTTAGAAAGGATTCCACTGATGCAACCACAACATGTGACACTGGATGTGTCTAATCCTAGAGATCCATAGATGCAGAGATGGGTAGAACTCATGGGTAGGCATGCAGGCCAATCAACCAATGTGTTCTCGAATACGTACTTTGCCTGGTTCTGGCGACATATTGTTTCCATCAATGAGTCTGCATACACAGGTGTTTATTTCCAGGGAGATCCAGATTTAGCATTACCAGAAGGCACTCAGTGGGGTGCAATAGGTAAGAATGTTTTGACAATGTTTTTTTTTAATTTTTCTAAGGTTTATACAATGTTTTTGTATTTTAATGTTTTTCCAAGACTAAACTAAATGTTTTATGTAATGAAAATGTTGGTCGTGTTCAACCAGTAGAGGAACTCGACCGTGAAGCAGATGCACCAGCAGAGAGGGCTGTAGGGAGAGTAGTCCTTCAAGATCTTGTTATGGCTGAGAATCTGGCTGAGCTTCGGCAGCACATAGAGGGGTTGACCTTCAGGATTCTGGGTTGCCAGATCAAAGAGTTACCCATGTGACTGCAGCGACACACTATTGGGGTTCCTAAATGCTGGATGCGGTTACTGCATAGGATAGCTAGATCTATAGCATGTTACCATGAGCACCACTAGTTTACTTTTGATATTTTATAAAACCTACAACTATCTATCTATATGATTTCAGCATTTTCCTACGTTTATTGTGCAATCATATTCAATGATGTGAATTTTTTATTTACATATGTTGCAAATTTCTGTCCAAAACTTGATTAGCTAAAGAATCAGTCAATGTGTTCAAATTTTTGGAAATGTGTTGATATTGAATAAAATCAAAGTGTCTTTCCAAAAGTTGAACTCTTAGGAACAAACGATGCAATGTTGGATTTCTAACAGTATAAACACTAGTAAGTTGTAATACCACAAGTTGTGAGTCTAACATTATGATTATGCGGTTAATACCAAATGAAATGGAATTAGACAGAAGTTCAATCAATGCGCTATACTCAGTGATATTCTTCCTCAATCTACCAAAACAAATCCCTTGAAAACTCACTAACTTTCCATTCGGAGTGAAAATGTCCCATGCTGTAGAGGATAGATTCTGCGTACTACGACTAGCACCATCAACATATCCAACAAATGGTTTCAAAGATTCAAACATCTGAAATGAAATGTAAAGCGGATTACTAACATCAAGAAAACTCTAAAAACAAACTAAGATAGTAAATGAAAATCAACAACATATATATACAATATAATACAAAATATTACTACGCTCATGATTAAGCATAGTAACGTTTCAAATACAACCCATTTCTAGGTTGCGGCAATGGAATTCCATCATAATCAACCAACTCATAGGCACCCTTAGCAAGAAATCTTTTGAAAGTATAGGGGCCATGCCATAATGGCTCAAATTTTCCTGTACCTATTACATCAACTTCTTGATCATAAAGTAGGACCAAGTCACCCTATGAGAAAATGCGAGGCTAGACATTTTTGTCTTATTGCGCCTTTATACATATCTTATGTGCTTCATTGTCCAATTGGGCTTCACGACGTGTTTCATCAAGATGGATGAGGTTAAGGAGACACGCTTCTTCTTCTGAGGTGTCAGGTAACAAGTTGATTACGAGTTTTAACAACGGTATTTCACATTGGATAGGCAAGATAGCTTCTAAACCATACACCAATTAAAAGGAGTAAATCCAGTTGCATTTCTCACATAGGTTCAATACACCCACCAGGCGGAGTATAGGATCAAATGCCAGTTTCTTTTACGAACTCCTATCATCCGTTGAAGCATACGTTTAAGAATCTTGTTGATAGCCTCAACCTGGCCATTTGATTGTGGATAATAAGGAGTAGAATTATCATGTGACAATCATAACTTGGCAGTTAATTCCGTCATCATGTGATTGCGAAAATGCTTCCCATGATCTGTAACTATAGCTTGCGGGACCCCAAACCATGCAATAACATGATTAAAGAAAAACAATGCAGCTGTTTGTCTTGTGTTGTTGAATGTAGGCATCACTTCGGCCCATTTGGTAAAGTAGTCGACTGCGACAATAATATAACCATAACCCCCCGACGAACAAGGGTTACAGGTCATGAAGTCAAAACCTGATTTTGAAAATGGTCACATAGAGACAACAGGATGCATTGGTGCTGGCAGTTTGCAGATTTTACGATAAAAAATCTAACACGCATGACAACTTCTGACCGCGAGGATGCAGTCACGAAATATGGTAGGCCAAAAGTAACCAACGCGGAGTATCTTCTGCGTGGTAATGAATCCAAATAAATGTTCACAACAAGCCCCATTATGACAATCATTTAAAATATTTTCGGCCTCTTCATGAGTGAGGCACCTCCTTAAAATGGTATTGACACCACGATGATAAAGTGTATTGCCGACGATCAGATAATATTTTTATTGGTATTGAATACATCATTGTTCAGAGCGAGAGGTATTAGGTTGAAAAGATTGAGTTTGGAGATAAATGATAAAATATCCATACCGAGGATCAGATGATCTGATCAGAAATAAAGACTCGTCAGGAATTGATGGTTCTGATGTAGTTGCAGTACTATCATAGGGAAGGTCAAAGAGAAGCTCAGCCAAAACTAAATAATTCTTTGACTTGGATTTGATGAATTCAAAATCAAATTCCTACAAAATGATAATCCATTTTGAATATCTCCCCCCCAGCAATTGACGTGATAAGATATAAGTCATGGGGTTGCAATCCAAAATGACAGTGGTCTTTCGGATACGGATATAGTGGCGGAATCTTTGGATAGCTCGAACAGCTGCCAAGGCAATATTTTCTACGTACGAATACTTAACTTTTGTATCATTGATATTATGACTCAAATAATAGGTCAGATGTTCAATTCCATATTCTACTTAGACCAAAACCATAGAAATGGTCATTTCAGTTGCATTGATATATAGAAAATAATCATTTTGATAATTAGGGGGATACATTAATGACGCTCGGACAAGAGTATCCTTGACAACATCAAAATAAGCTTGTGCAACTTGGTCCCAATGGAAGGGAACCCCCTTTTTCAATAGTTGAGTAAATCCTTTAGCCATTTCGGCGTAGTTTGGAATGAACCTTCTTAGGAAGTTAGCCTTTCCTTGAAGTTTTTGTATCTGAAGAAAATTTGATGGCACGAGAAAATCAAGAATGGCCTGAACCTTCAATGGATCAATTCGAATTCCTTCTTTTGAGACTACGAATCCAAGAAAATGACCAGAACCAACACAAAACACACATTTATGTGGATTGAGGTGTATTTTGTAGTGTCGACAGCGTAAAAATATGGCTCTCAAATGCATCGGGTGATCAGTATGATTTCATGAATGCGCTGGTAAATCATCTAGATACCGTTGAACATTGTGCTTGATTTCATTGAAAGCATAATCCATTGCTCTCTGAAAAGTTTCCCCAACATTTTTTAAACCAAACGGCAGTTTCCTATTAGAGAATGTGCCCCAGCGACAGATGAATGTTGTCTTATGTTGATCCTTTGGGCGGATATTGATTTTATTGTAGCTGGAAAATCCATCCATGAACAAAAATATTTCACATCTAGCACAATCGTCAATAATCTGGTCGATAAAGGGAGTAGGATAGTTGTCTTTTGGACAAGCAAGATTGACATCCCGATAATCGACACACACTCTAATGTTTCCTTGTTTTTTCATGACAGGAACGATATTGGAAATGCACTCAGTCAGCAGAACAGGGTAAATGAAACCAGCATGCAAAAGTTTTTCAGCTTCTATTTTGATGACAATGACTTTCTTTGGATGAACAGGACAAAGCCGTTGATGCACCGGTTTGACATCAGGATACATATTAATAGTCTGTTCAACAATACTAGTATCTATGCTTGGAATTTCCTCGTAATACCAAGAAAATACATCACAAAATTCATGAAATAGAGAGCGATATGATTCAAGTTCTGAAGGAGAACAAGATACATCGACATGAATATTTTCTACAATTCCAGGTTTGGTCAAAATATCGATAGAAATGGTTTCTTAAATATTTGATAGATTTCACTGAGAATCGATTGCATTAATAGGTAAAGAATTCGAAAAGAAATTTTGGATTGATGGGTGATATAGTTCACTAAGATGACTTTCTTCATAATTAGATTGATGGGAACGATGATGATAATCTTCCCATGGTTCTCCTTCTGACATCATAGCTTCCAAAATATTTTCATCTGTCAAGAAGAATGAGGAAAAAGGATAAGAAGGAGTACCAAAATCTAAGGAATGATCAACCCAAACAATCGGCAATGCTGATTTCGGATTCGCTGCCCAAGCCAAATAGATTGATTTCTATGCCAGCTCAATAGGCCTGGGCGGCAAAAAATCATCCAAAAAAACAATTTTAGAATCATCCGTACTCTCCCTTAAGCCATATGGAGTGGAATAGATCATGTAGTAGGCCTATGTACTTGCAATTTCTGTCGACGTCGCAGGCGGTGGTAATACAAATATTCCCATGAGAGTGGAATCCTTTAAGAGTCCTACACCAATGTTCTGAAGTGCTATTTGGGGTGCGTGAACGATCGAAACGCTTCCAGTTACCTGAAAGGCGGAGGAAAAGAAGGATAGATGATTAATTACTATGATAGTACCTTTATATGGAAAGGAAATCATTCTAAAATATGTAGAAACAATTACAGTCATTACATATACCCATGGCCTTCCAAGTAGAATATTATAGTCAAGGGGTCCATCAACAACCTCGACATCAACATTCACTGTTTTCCCCCCTAGTTCAACATGCAAGTTATTAATAATACCACAAGGCTTATATGTACGTCCATCGAACACCTTCAATGTCGTTGATTATTGAGATAAGCGTGGTGAGCCAAGTGACTTCCAACAGTTTAGAGACATAATGCATGTAGATTCTCCCTCATCAATAATAGTATGATGAACAAGGTGATTGAGAACATTTACTTGTATGGAGAATTCCAATTCTGCTGATAGTTGTGGCACATGGCTCGTATGATTAAAGGCGATGAGATTAGAATCAATCAGATCAATTCCACCAATAGCCGACAATAAAGCCTGTTTTTGGGAGGGACAATTTTGTAATACCTCAAGAGTAGACATAGTTGAAGGGGATTGAGCCAAATCTTCAACTATTTTATAATTTTGTGCAGCTCTTGCTCGAGGATTATATGTATATTTGTGAATTAGTCCATTTGGTGGCTTGATCGTTAATTCAAGAATAGCAGTAGGCGGTACTGATTCCATAGACGGATTCGTAGTTGAGGTAGTAATTTTATCAATGGCCTGACTACCATAGTATTTATTGGGCATTGACACCAAAATATATGTTGAAGGTTTTGTGACGGATAACATAAGTACTTGGGAACTAGAAGCTGGATCCGTAGCAACCAAATTAGTGCCCGGATTTGGAAATGGGTCTGTCAACACAACTGACGCATAGGAAGTCTTGATGATTTTTGAGACTTCAGCATGGTGAGGAAAATTTCTAACAAATTGTTCTTCATTACATATTATGCATGGATAATGAGGTTTCATAGGTCTAGACGATTGATCAGATGATCTTTCCTGCGAGTTAGAAGTTTGTTTTTTGGTAGATTTCCCTTTTCTCTTACTTCCAGGTTGCTTGTCACTTTTTCCTTTTTCAAGTGACACAGCATTAATTTCGGAAGAAGGAGCGGGATCAGATGTAGTAGTATGATGTGTTTTTGCAGCACCAATCAGGCCGTCTCTGGCATGAGAGTCCTTTAATTGAGGAGGAACAATAAAATTAGATCTCAGCGCATTAGGAATTTTTTCATAGAGCGTGCTAGACTGAGTATAAATCAAGTCTAAATATTGGGCATGAGCTATAACCTGCTCTTCAGTGACGATGCCACCCTTAGCCACATCCTCAATTACAGATGGTAACAGGGACTTAATGAACCACTCAGCAAGGAGCTGATCCGGAACAAATGTCTTAACCATTCTATGAAGATGACGCCACTCATGAATATGATCAGAAATGTGAGTAGCATTAGTCTGCTTCAAATTGGTCAGGAGTTCCATTCCAGCTTCATATTGTATTGGTAACTGGAAGTGATTCAAAAATACAGTAGCTAGGGTAGTGAAATTATCAAAAGAAGCTCTAGGTAACTCAAGTAGCATTAGTCTGCTTCAAATTGGTCAGGAGTTCCATTCCAGCTTCATATTGTATGGGTAACTGGAAGTGATTCAAAAATACAGTAGCTAGGGCAGTGAAATTATCAAAAGAAGCTCTAGGTAACTCAATATACCATTTTGCAGTTGTACTTGTGAGCATATGGTGGAAAATACGTAGTCAAACATAATCATCATTCAGGGAGTTTGATGAACACCATAAATGATAAGTCATGACATGAGTCGACGGATCTTCTCCAGGGTTTCCATTGAACTTAGGAATATCTTAGGGTAATTTGTGAGGTATCACCAGCCATGAAGGAGCATAGTTAATTGGATCATTGGTTAGCCAATTTAAATCTGGTAACTCTAAAGTTGCAATAAAAGGCAATTATCTATTAAGGTCAGGTTGAGCATAGCCAGGGTACGATGGAATTGCTTGAGCAACAGACCTTTGAGCACTAGCATAAGGAATCTACTGTTGGTAACCCAAAGAGGGGTTGTTTTGAAAAGAAAATGCTTGAGGATTCTGTTGACCAAAACCTAGATATGATACTTGTTGAAATGAAGTTTGAGGAATTTGCGCCTGAGGCTGCCAAGGAGTCTGTCCACCAATGTTATAACCCAAATTAGGATAAATTGGATTTGGTTGAGGATAAGTATAACCTGGTTGTGGCTGTGACATTCCATAAAATGGTAAACTAGCTTGTGAATAAATGATTTCGGATACAAGTTGTTGTAAATTAATCGAAGGATTTGGAGTCTGTGGACCCAATATTTGAGGATATTGAGTTGAAGGACCCGCTTGATAAGGTTTTTGTACAACATTTTGATTTTGTAACAGGGGTAAAGATGTATTAACAAGTGGAAATGATATGGGTGTAACAGGTTGAACTGGTTGATACAAGTGTACAACTATTTGTGGTGGGATAGGAAGAGTGGGTTTCCATTGAAAAAAATTCATTTCGACATTAGGTTGACCAAATATTGACGGAGTACTGTAAGACGGAAAATATTGCTCTCGAAATGTAGGGAGTCCATTTGATATGTTAATGGATGGAATAGATCCAAAAGGACCGGCTTGATATTGCCCTAATGATGTGTATAAAGAATCAAGTCGTTCAGTAATCACTATAGGATTACCAGTTAGAATACCAGACAATGACATTGGTAAAGTCCATGGTTTTGAAGATGCGCCAGAGAAAATTCCAGATAATGATTTGTAACCTGATGGGACCATAAGACCACCATGAAAATATGACTCTGGTAAAGTTGTGAACATTGACGAGGTAGTGAGGGCAGGTGCTGACGTAATTGGAACAGATAGCCCAACCGAAGATTTTGGTTCAGGCATCGTTACTTGACCAAATGTATCCCTTTTGAATCGACGGGAGTTTGAATAGGAATAGGATCAACAAAAGCAGATGGTGATGATTAAGGAAAAGACTCATACAGGTAAAGGTCCTCCCCAAAATGGGTTGGATTTAAAGGTGTCTCATCTTGTTAGATTTTTTCGATCGCAATTAAACCAGGTGGAAGTATTTCACCGTCAGGACCAAAGTATATTTTAGGAGGTTGACTGTGTGATATGGGAGACTCAATGGCTATATAAATTTATGGGATTACCAAGGCTAGAACAACTTCTGGTTGTTTTACTTCGGGATTCAGATGTTCTAGCAAATAAGAGACATGATCTGGATCAACTTCTAGTTGAACAACATCGGGTCCAGGAGGTATGGTCTCATTGATTGGATGGATCGTGACCACGGGTATCTGTGAAGACTCTATCTCGAAAACAGTAAACGAACCAGGATATGTTGAAACAACTTGAGCTAACTATGGTATATGGGAAGATGATGTTTCACTAGAGGTATGAATTGTACTTGATTCAGTAGAGTGTGATCGCCTTCGTCGACCAGGAGTAACTTCTGTTGGTAAAGGTGGTTTCAATGCAAATCTACGTGAATGACAGGGGAAAGTATTTTGTTCTTCCACGATTACTGATTTATTTTCACTAAAAAAAAATTAAAAAAATAAAAGGGTAATGCTAGGAAAAAGGTTTACCAAGAAACTATGAATTGCAGAACAGCTCTTGGTGAACCAAGAAGTACGGGCAGGTAATCTCCCCGAATGCTGTGTTCAGTGTATCACAATTTAAAAGGCAGTCGACTCGGTTCACTACGGATAGATAGCACCTAAAATTTGTCCTCCCAAATTTACCCTAATGTACATGGAGGTCCAAGTCCGTATTAGCGTTGTCTGATGCGAAACGGCACAGTGAGAGCACCCCTTTATACTTTTCGTACTATAACACTGCCCGATATACTTGAAGTACATGGATGAGCTACGATATACTTACGTATGTGGAGTGAGTTATCACACTCGGAATGTATCACAGACAAGTTAATGACAACTTCTATGTTTTACGACCCTGGAACACGTCTCTAGCCTAGACCTTCTAAATGTTATCGTTATGGTTCCAATGCTTTGTTAGGTAAATTGAGATCAATTTTAATTTTTATCTTGTTTATCAATTTTCCTTTCAAAGGTTCACCACGATGATGTATTGGAAATTCCTAAAATGAAAATAAGAATGATAAGAAATCTTTCATTTTTAGTTTTTCAATGAAAACCCTAGCTACTGGAGGGAAAGAGAAATCAATTTGAGAGCAAACAAATCAAAGAGCACAAACTAAATGCAGATTTCCTAATTGTTCCTTTTGCAAAACACACAATACACTATATGCAAATGTAGGTTTTTATTTTTAGTTCCTTTAATGTTATGAATGTGGAAAAGAAACTAAGTGCATCAAATAAACAAAACAAATGCCTTTTACTTTTGAGAAATGAAGAATTAAACAACAATTTCTCTTTTGAAGGAAAAATGAGGAATTAAACAACAATTTCTCCTATCAGGAAACGAAGAATTTACGACAATTTCCTTTTCAAAATAAAATGGATCTAATGCGACAATGAAAATAATTTGAAATTAATTTTTCAATGATAAATAAAAACGCTTTGAACAAACATTGAACAAACTATTATTTCAAAGGAGGAAGAGGTAGATAATTTCACTAGTCAATCTAAGGCTCCAGGCTTTTCAAAACACAGCAGAGAAAAAACTAAAAACAAAAAGCAATGAAAAATTAAATGGAATTTGGATGGTCTCTAGGGTCAATGTAGTCTCTAAAGGGAGACAGTGCATTGCAAAGCACCCCTGAAAGGGAGACAGTGTGATGCAAAGCACTGTATCCTATCCAACAGTGTGTTGGGCACAATGTACAATGAAAAACACAGTTGTTTAACACACTTCTAATGCAAATTTTGATTTCAAAAGCCTAATCTTTCTGAGTAAAAGATACTCGGTGAATAAAGAGAGAGAATCAGAGACAAATACACCTAGGATGAAGGGTAAACTCCCCAGTGGAGTCGCCAATTTGTTATGTGGAATTATGAATTATGGATAAAACATTCTTCCCTAGATAGGTGCTTATATAGAACAACAGATTAAAGACTTTGCGACTACTTTTCCTAATTGTAAATAGACACACAGAACAGATCAAAGAAATTACTTGGAGTTCAAGCACTTCCTATTCTCCTTCTGTCGCTCTTGCTGTAGCTTCAAATCCAAGCTAGATGTCTGAAAATATTTCCTGCAAATATGAACACTAAACAGCAAAAGATAGAAATAATACATATTTATATTCAAGTTATTTAGTTAAATCAATGAAACATAAACCATATACATCAGATAAGAATTCATAATATGGAAAAAATGAGCTTATACAGATACATATGTGGAAAAGTAAGAAACAATCTTTATTAATGGATAGAAGGGGAGGTTACAACCCAGTGATTGAATTGAAGTGACCATCTCCAGCAGCATCCCAGCCTCATCACAATGAAAATCTCTCTAGCAACATGTTACATAAATCATCTCCTCAATTGAAAATCCACCAACATTTCTCTACTCAAATTATTCCTTACCAAGCACTAGGATCTATGCTCAATTTATAGAGGAGCTGAAGGTAGTTTTACAATCGATGACTTTCTAATAATAGGCAAGGCATGTTCCCAATCTTGTAGAGGTCAAATGGACACATGGATTCGAAGTTTGACACATGTGAACTCTTCTAGAAGGCACTGGCCAAGTGGAGATTCCAGAACAATGATAATTTTTCTCCCTATGTGACCAACACACCTATGAGTGTCGGGAAGTTCTTTACAAAGTAGCCTTGAATGGGGTTACCTGCATATGAAATGCACTTAGTCCCTTTAGAGGCAGCGTTGGTAAGCTCTCATATGATATATTATAAACTTAAAATCTTGGAAACCTTTTCAGATGAAATTCATGGATGATTTGTCTTGTTCTTTGTCTTAGGGCATGTAGCAACTGAAATGATAGGGGATGATAGACCCTATTCATTGGTCGTGGAGATGATGTCCAGTTAACCAGGTCATTGGGAATGATGCCCAAATTGACCTATAACACTCTTGGAAATAGGAAAAAATCAATAAGTTTTGGTAAAGTAACCATTACTTTCACTTGGCACATCAAATTGTTGTCAGATCCATGCAATTATAGAGAAGACATAGAAAATAACTACAAACCAAAATTTTATGTTCAGAAGGGCTCAAATTTCAAATATTTATTAGGATAAATGTCAGCAATCCAAATAGTCTAAAAATTATGGTTTTGAAAGGTATACCATTAACAATTGTCATAAATTTTGTTTGAAAGATCTATTTTTGGTGATTCAAAATTTGCAATAAGATGAAAATGAGGAACACTATTATTTACTCACATGGATTCTAAGGGTGCTTCCAAAGTTACTTCACTACTTAAACTATAACCACCCCTCCCACATTTACCCACTTTCATCGGCCTGCCAGGGTAAACATGAGAGGAAGAGCTACTATGACATGACCCGACCTCCTATATCCATTTAAGGATGTGGGATTGACTATTGACGAAAACTTGACAACTCACAACATCCCACAGGAGCTACAGAACACTCATAGGCTGAGAAACCACCCCAATTATCAAAACCTTGAGTTGGATCCCTCTCTCTCTACTTTGGATCTTCAACTGCACCCACATCAAGGCCTCCATGTGGTTGGAATCCTCTAATCGCATGCACAACATTGCATCCATGCAGTTACAACCCAATTTTTCTAGTTTTAAACATGCAGTCATGAGATATGAGCCTAGATTCTAGGTCAGCCTCTAAACCACTTCCCAGAACTTCCTGTAACTTCTCAGAACCAATAATTGCATGACAATAATGTTAGACATATAAATTTGAAGGAAAAAATTGACCTAGACTGCCTATAAACACTGTTACCAATGAAATAGGTAACCGCACTGTTACCTACTTTATTTTGGTAGCATAAAAAGCACCCGATTTTGAAAAGTGGTGATGGAGAATCACCTTTTTTTTTTAGCACATTTTTGACACTCTAATATTTTTATTTAGAAGTATGAATATTTGTTTTAAAATGTTAGTGATTTTCATGCTAATTTTGAAACGTATTGATGCAGCATCAACTTTTTTTTTTAGAGCAGTGATTTTCATGCTAATTTTGAAAAGTATTGATGCAGCATCAACCATTTTTTTTTAGAGTGGTGATTTTCATGTTGGTAATAAAACACAAAACTTAGATAAAAAAATATATATATATATAAAAACAATAAAAAAAACCAAAAAAACTGTTAAAAAAAACAAAAGTAACTCGTAAAAATAAAAAATTTAAACAAAAATAAATAAATAAAAAACAAAAATATTCGAAAATTATATCAAAAGAAATGACAAAATTTGAAAAAAAAACACATAATTTAAAGAAAAAAAACAAAAATTAACCAAAAAATTAAAAAAAAAAGCATCAAAAACATTTTTTTCTAAGTTATTAAAAAAAAACCATATAATTAAAAAAAAAAAAAAATTAAATAGAAAATTTAAAAATAATTTAAATTACAAAATTAAAATTTAGATAAAATAAAATAAAATACAAAAAAGAAAAAATTAAATTAAAAAAATAATAATAATAAGAAAAAAAATGCAAATTTTAAAATTAACAAAAACAATTAAAAAAATTAAAAAAAAAAATTGAAAAAGAAAATTAAAATAAAAAAAACTATCATTAAAAAACAAAAAAAAATGAAAAAAACCACGTGCAAATAATTAAAAAACAAATATCTATAAATTCACTATTTTTTTTTAAATGAAACAATTTATAAATTTAAAAAATGAAAAACTAAATAAACTAAAAGATTAAAAAAAAAATTTAAATTAAATTAAAATTTAATAAATTTAATAAATAAATTTTAAATTAAAAAAAAAAAACCAAAAAAATTAAAACAAATTAAATTTAAAATAAAAAATTTGAATTAAAAAAAAATAATTATAAATTTTTTGAATTAAAAAAAAAAAAAAAAATCAAATTAAAAAAAATATTAAAAATTAAAAAAAAAAAAAAATTGATCGTGGTGCTGCCGCCAATCGGTCTTCCGCTCAGGTGGCGGCGGAGGCCGGCCGCTGGGCAGGCGGGGGGCTTGAAGCCCCTCGCCTGCCCAGCGGCCAGTCTCCGCCGCCACCTGGGCGTGAGGCCAATTCCGGGAATCGGCCTCCCACAGCGAGAGGAAGATTCTGGGAATCGCCCTCCCGCGGCAGGAGGCAGATTCCGGGAATCGCCCTCCCGCCACCTCCCACCACGGGGGGCCGATTCCAAGAATCAGCCTCCCACAGCGAGAGGTTGATTTCGAGAATCACCCTCCCGCGACGAGAGGCTGATTCCGGGAATCGCCCTGAGGCCGATTCCAGGAATCGCCCTCCCGCAACGGCAAGGAAATTCCTAGAATCACCCTCCCGCCCGCCGTGGGAGGCCGATTCCAGGAATTGCCCTCCCGCAGCAGGAGGCCAATTCCGGGAATCGCCCTCCCACGGCGGGAGGGTGATTCCCGGAATCGGCCTCCCGCGGGAGGGTTTACTCCGCGGGAGGAGGCATTCGTGAATCGCCCTCCCCGCCGCCTCCCCACCGACGGAACCGATTCCGGGAATCGCCCTCTCGCGGTGAGAGGCCGATTCCGAGAATCACCCTCCCGCGACGAGAGGCCAATTCCGGGAATCGCCCTCCCGCCCGCCGTGGGGAGGTCGATTCCGGGACCCACCGCAGGAATTGGCCTCCGGAATTGCCCTCCCGCTAGCGGAGGGTGATTCCCGAATCGCCTCGTGGTGATTCCGGAAACGGCCTCTCGCTCGCGAGAGGCCGGGGACCCCGGAATCGGCCTCCCCGCCGCGAGGGCGATTCCTCGACGCCCACGGCGGAGGGCATCCGTCAGACCCAAGCCCCCGGCCGGCGGAGGCCGATTCCCAGAATCGACCTCCCACCCAACGGCTGACCTCCGCCGCCACCTAGGCGGGAGGCTGATTGGCGACGCCACCATGATCATTTGTTTTTTTTTTTAATTTTTAATATTTTTTTTTTAAATTTGATTTTTTTTTTTAAATTCAAAAAATTCAAAATTATTTTTTTAATTTAATTTTTATATTTGAAATTTAATTTGTTTTAATTTTTGTTTGTTTGGTTGTTTGTTTGTTTTTTTTTAATTTTATTCATTTTTTTTGTTTTTAATTTTTGTTTTCTAAATTTTGTTAATAATTTTTATTAAATTTTTTTTTTTTAATTTAATTGATTTTTTTTTTCATATTTTTTTTTTATTATTAAATTTTATGTTTAGCTTTTTTCATTTAATTTTTTAAAATTTAGTAAATTTTGTATTTTTTTTTTTAAATTTATTTGAATTTAATACTTTTTTAAAATTTTTAATTTTATTATTATTATTTTTTTAAATACATAAATTTTTTATATTTTTTTTATTTCAATTAAAACCGTGTATTTAAAATTAGACTTTTTTTTTTTTTAATTAAACTTAATATTTTCAAATTAATTTGTTATTTTATTTTATTTTTTATTTTATTTATTTTTTTCGATTTTTCAATTTGAATAGATTTTTAAAGTTTTTTAACTTTTCATTTTACCAATGCTTTTTTTTTCTTTATATTTAAAATTTATTTTTTATTTCAAAATTTATTTGTTTATTCATTTATTTATTAAAATTTAATATATATTTTTTTTAAATTTAATTTTTTATTTTAATATTAACATTTTTTTTTAATTTAATAAAATCTAATATATATATTTTTAATTTAAGTTTATATCTATATATATATATATATATATATATATATATATATATTATTTTTTATAATTTAAATTTTTTTTTTTTTTTAATTTAATATTTTTATTGTATTTTATTTTCCATTTTTTATTTTTAATTAATTTTTCATTTTTTTACTTTTAATTTCAATAATGCTTTTTTTTTCAATTTTTATTTTAAAGTTTTAAATTTATTAAAATTTAATATATTTCTTTAAATTTATTTATTTATTTATTTATTTTATTTAATAAATATTTTTTTTTTCTTTTTTAAATTTAATTTCTATATTTTATTTTTTATAATTTCTTTATTATTTTAACTTGTTTTTTTTTTTTTTTAATTTAATATTTTTATTTTGTTTTTATTTTTATTTTTTTATTTCTATATATTTTGAAATTTTAATCTTTAATTTTTATTTTATTTTTTATTTTTTATTTTTTTCCCTAAATTTTAGGTTTTTTTTAATGTTTGAATTAAAATTTTTATTTTGTTTTTATTTTTATTTTTGTATTCCTATATATTTTTAAATTTTAAGCTTTAAAATGTTTTTATCTTTTAAATTTATTTTTTTTCTTAAATTTTAGGTTTTTTTTAATGTTTGAATTTTAAAAATTAAAAAATGTTATTTCTATTTTTTAAAATGTCAAAAATATGACATAATTTTTTTTTTTTGTTATTGCAGCATCAACTGGTTTTGTTTTGAGGGTGTTTTTTCAATCTTTTTTTCAAGAAACAATTTTGTTTTTAGCATAATTTTATAAAATGTTGAAATTTGACCTTAAAAAAAAACCAAGTGCGTTCTGGAATACACTTTTTTTGTTTTTGGGGTATTTTTTCATGTTTTTTTGAGTCTTTTTGGGCTAGAGTTCTCGTTTTGAGGTCAGGTTACCTATTTCATCGATAACAGTGTTTATAACATGACATGAATTTTTTCAAACACATGGAAAACATGTAAGCTATAGGTCATGAATGCATATCTTATCGTAAAAGTCAGAGATTGATCTAAGAATCACTGAGAAGGCTTTATGCCCTCTCCACATAGCTGAAATAACACTTATGATGCAGGATCATCAGACCACCCTTAATCAAAATTGAAAATTCAAAGCTATGGAAGGAGAGACGTGGACAACCATTTGAAAAGGGGGCTAATTTCCATGAAATATAGCTAAAATGATAAAATTGTTTTCCTCAAAGGTGAAATCGATTCATCTAGAATATATGATTTGTTTTAAAAATCTGCCATGTAATTAAAATGAGTGATTCTAGGGATTATTTTAGCGATTTGTTGGAGGAAATCGTGGATCCTACATGATCCACTCTTTGTAATCTCTTTTAAATACGAAGCATGTGTTTTATGAGAGGGGGGAGCATAATGTAACCTCAAGGTGAATGCGTGATCAGGCCCATAGTGGCCTTAGCCTGTAACTCGAGCTCGACAATAATGGAATCCATTTATTTTGAAGTATCCAGCAATGTCCTGGATCTTGTGGTATATGTGTGTGTTATTTAATTTCAATTTCTCAGTGTATATACGTATTATTTTTGTTAATTGGTAAGTTGTGTGAATATGAATGGTGAACAAAGTTCCTATGAAATTAGTTGTAAATCAAAGTATGGCAGAACATGAGTTTATTGAAGACGTGATTCCATCGATAGACAATGTCAGTGCTACCTAGTGGGATTGAGATCGCATTGCAGGAACACAGTGGAAGATGCAAAGTCATGATCTTATCGTAGATCTAAAGGATGAGATGGAAGGTATAGATTATATCTCATATCGCATTTTTTAATAAATTCCCCATCACATATCGCATTTGGGAAGTGGAGCTTTGGACTTGTGACGAGGAGTCATATGTTAAAGCGACTGCGATTTATGATAAAACCTGAAAACTGCGATATGGCGATGAGACTTAATTTTGCAATAAAGTTGAAATCTGTGATCTGCGATGCATGTTAATTCTATGATCTACAATTGCTTGGGAGCCTAAATTGCGAAAAGCAGTAGTTTTGCAATATTGTGATATATTAGAGTTTGCGATATTTTCCTTGGTGCTGAATTTTGCGATCCACTGTGCATAGTGTAAAATTTTGTGGGCCCATAACCCACAGGTCCACGAATTGTGTAAATTTGCAGCCTTGCTACATCAAGTGGTATCAGAGTAGAAGAATATTATATGTGAAATGTGTTAGAAAATTAAATATTACAGAGCAATGCAACACATAAAATATGTGGAAAATAAAAGCACACAAAACACATAAACTAGAGAGACACAGATATACATGGTTCACCCAGTTTGGGCTACGTCCACCCCGAACAGCCAGTCCTTCCTTTCTATTATCCAGCAAAAATGAAGAGACAAAACCTACAGCAGATCCACTGTAATATCCTCTATTCTCTCTCACAGTCTCCCTCTCTGTTTCTCGCTCCGAGAATACACATACAACACACAGCCGCAATACAATGCCCTCATAAAAGTGAGGGGTTGCCTTCTAGGGCAAAAAACCCTAATCTAAACATAACTTCTACTGTCAGATCATTTGCCTAATGAACGGCCCAGATTGACTAGAAATTACTATACTTTTAGAAGGAAATTTTACATCTATTTTTAGCTTCGGGGAGACCCCCCATGGCAGTGATTAATTACGGGCGGCGTTGCCGCCCCTTTTAAGGTACAAGGGTCTAATGTTGCGATACAAAGTAAACAAGATAATCAGGCTCCACACCCAACAATCTCCCACTTAGAGACTGATTGTAGCAACTCCACCACTGCTTCATTTGCTAGACAATGACTCCTCTTTGGACCTGGTTGTTCCTCATCTTCATTGTCATCCTTGAAGACCAATTGAAACTGAGCAACATTCTCAGTTTCTCCCTGGTTACAAATTTTGTTCGCATATCTGCAGGATTCTGGCTAGTGTGTATCTTTTCCAGCTTCAACTCTCCATCTTCTTCCTTCAGCCTGTAAACCCATTTATTCTGCAATGCAGTTTTACCTGCAGGCAACCTGACTAAGTCCCAAGTCTGGCTATGCATTAAGGAGTCCATCTCTTCTTCCATGGCCAGCTCCCCCTTCTTCCTGCTTTCAACCTGCATTGCTTCTTCATAACATTCAGGTTCACCAGAATCAGTCAACAATAAATAATATAATGAAGGAGAGTATCGTTCAGGGGGTCTACTTATCCTGGTAGATCTTCTAACACCACTTTCAGGTGTTTGAGGTGCTTGTTACTGTTGTGGTGGTTGTTGCTGCTTTGACTGTTGATTATTATTATTTTCAGGCACCTTTACTTTTTCAGTTATCTCATCAAGAACCATGTATTCCTTGCTTTCTTTTTCTTGTTTCTTTTCTTGAAACTGATTCTTATACAAGACCTTTTCATTGAATATTACATCTCTACTCCTAATGATTTTGTGATTTTCATAATCATATAAGCGATAACCAAAATCATTAGCACCATATCCAATAAAGGTACATTTCTTTGATTTTGCCTCAATCTTTGTTCTATTTTCTTTATTAATATGGACAAAGGCCTCACAACCAAAAGGCTTTAAAAAAGAGTAGTTTACCTTTTTACCTGTCCATGCTTCCTCTGGAATAACACCATCCAAGGAACTTGAAGGCCCTCTGTTTATTAGATAAACAACAGTATCTACAACATCTGCCCAAAATTGTAAAGGCAATCCTGCATGCAATCTCATGCACCTTGCACGCTCCATGATTGTTCTGTTCATCCTTTCTGACACACCATTTTATTGTGGTGTTCTTGGAACTGTCTTCTCTCTACGAATTCCATGCTTTGAACAGTACCTATCAAACTCTTTGCTGCAATATTCACCTCCATTGTCTGATCTGAGACACTTCAACTTCTTTCCTGTCTCAATCTAAACCAAAGCTTTCCATTTCTTGAAAGTATTAAATACATCAGATTTATTCTGAATACAATAAATCCATGTTTTTCTAGTTGCATCATCAATAAAAGTAACATAATAATGATAGCCACCGAGAGATGATACCTGAGCAGGTCCCCATACATCTGTATGCACAAGCTCCAATTTTTCGCTCTTCTTTTCTTTCCCAACTCTGAGAAATCCGACTCTCTTTTGTTTTCCATAAATGCAATTCTCACAGAAATCCAAATCAACATTCTTCAAACCTGGCAACAAATTTCTTGAGTGAAGAATCTTCATTCCCTTCTCACTCATGTGTCCGAGCCTATGATGCCATAATGCTGCATCTGCTCCTTTGGAAGTTAAAGCATTAATAGAGTTAGAAATACCATTTCATAAATACAATGTACCAACCTTTTCACCTTTTTCTATTACCAGCGCTCCTTTGGTGACCTTCCAAGTTTTATCTGTGAAAGTTGTCACACAACCTTCACTGCCTAACTGCCCTGTTGAAATCAGATTTTTCTTCAGATCTGGAACATGCCTTACCTCCTTTAGTAGCCATTGTTTTCCATTCTATTGTTTTACAAGAACTTTACCCATTCCAACAATTTTACAGGGTTTATCATCACCCAAACGAACTTGTCCAAAATCTCCTTGAACATAGTCATGAAAATATTTCTTATCAGGTGTGGCATGGAATGAAGCCCCTGAATCTACAACCCAAGAATTGGTAACATTTTCGAAAGAAAGAATCAAAGCATCTTGTAACACATCACCTATCACATTTGCTTCATGATTGTTTTCTTGTTGTGTGTCTCCTTTTTTTCCCTTCCGAGATCTACAGTCTTTCTTTAGGTGTCCTTTCTTTCCGCAATTCCAGCACACTATCCCCGATCTGGACTTGAATCTGCCTTTCCTTGATTTACTGCGATATCCCAAGCTCTTTCCTCTTTCCATTCTTCTTCCCCTAGACTCTGCACTCAAAGCATTACTTTATGTCTCACCGGAGCTTTTCCATCGCATTTCCTCACTAAGGATAGCACCAACAACATCATCAAACTTTAAAGTACTAGATCCAGAGACAGAGTTACTAATGGCCATTACTAAACCATTCCAACTCTCTAGCAATGAGCACAAGAATAACAGAGCTCTAACTTCATCATCAAAGTTTACCCCTACAGAACTTAACTGACTGGTATCTGTATTAAATTCATTTAAATGGTCTGCAGTAGATCCACCTTCTGACATCTTCATATTAAATAGTCGTTTCATAAGAAATACCTTGTTTGAGGCCGAGGGTTTTTTCATATAGTTTTTCCAACGTCTGCATCAAACCCTCTGTTGTTGTTTCCTTCGAAATATTGAAGGCGATTGACACTGCAAGGCACAAACGTACTATTCTGAGTGCCTTTCTATCAAGAATGTTTCATTCCGCGTCTATCATGGCCACCGGCTTCTTTGTTTTTCTACTATATGGTAGTTACAGATCTTTCTGATATAGATAATCTTCCATTTGCATCTTCCACAGTGGAAATTTTTGGTCGTTAAATTTCTCAACCCTAAACTTACCATCCTCTGCCATTGCTCCCACTCGAACCAGAAACCCTTATTTCCTATGAGTTTATCAGCCAAATATACCTTCGTCTCTGATATCAGTTGTTAGAAAATTAAATATTACAGAGCAATGCAACACATAAAATATGCGGAAAATAAAAGCACACAAAACACATAAAACTAGAGAGACACAGATATATGTGGTTCACCCAGTTTGGGCTACGTCCACCCCGAACAGCCAGTCCTTCCTTTCTATTATCCAGCAAAAATGAAGAGACAAAACCTACAGCAGATCCACTGTAATATCCTTTGTTCTCTCTCACAGTCTCCTTCTCTGTTTCTCGCTTCGAGAATACACATACAATACACAGCCGCAATACAATGCCCTCATAAAAGTGAGGGGTTGCCTTATAGGGAAAAAAACCCTAATCTAAACATAACTTCTACCGTTAGATCATTTGCCTAATGAACGGCCCAGATTGACTAGAAATTACTATACTTTTAGAAGGAAAATTTACATCTGTTTTTAGCTTCGGGGGCGCTGCCCCCGAAAACCCCCACCAGGGGGGGGCTCCGAAAAGCGCTGCTGCCCCCCCTGGACCCCCCACGGCAGCGATTAATTATGGGCGGCGTTGCCGCCCCTTCTAAGGTACAGGGGTCTAATGTTGTGATACAAAGTAAACAAGATAATCAGCCTCCACACCCAACAAAATGGAAGGAGGTACACATATGATGAAAATTGGTAAGCATGTGGTATTTATAATTTATGTAGGTAGCGGAAGAGGAAGGTGAGAATATTTACAACAACCTAGAGCAAGGAGTGCTCATACGGTTCTAGAGGAGAGAACCAGAGAGATGCCGAAATACTGAGCTCAGATGTAATATCCCAAAATAGGAAAAGAAAAAATATTGAACACTACAATGGAAAATAGTAGTAAATATCAATACATAAAACATGAGCCAAATATATATCCATGGTATTAATTATAACAACAACAAATTTATACAATATATCAGAGAACAAATCCCTCAAGCTAGGCAAGAGAAGCCTCCAATACCAAATAGTACCAAAACATGTAATATAGCTGCTACACAAAATAATAAATCCAATACAACGCAGTTTTGGTGAAAAACACTACAGCTGGAAAATGTAAATGTATTGATCTGATAATACAATTCTCAAACAATACTCAGAATGGAGATCTATGCTCCCAGACACCTTTCCTAGACAACCCAGAAAGGGTTTTTGGAAATACACAATATACAAAATGCCAAAGTGCAGCTCTAGGGTTGAATGAGAAAATGTAAACTGAATACTAGGAGGTGGCTGAACTGATGTATAAATTATGTAATCTCCTCCAATAGAACCTCCCAATGAAAGGTTGATCCCTTCACTGGAAAACAAACACTCCAAACAATTCATTGAATCCTCCCCTGCAACTGATCTCTGAAATAATGTAGTCTATGACTGAAACTACACTGTAGAAGATGGTGGTGAATTGACTTGGTGCCAAATGTTACAATAATGCCCAAGGACCTTCCTTACTAACCTCCAGTGGAAAGAATGCTTCCTCCATTGAAAACAAGCTCAGGAAATGACCCTACAAACCCTCCACTGTTGCAATCCTACAACACAACATAACTCTAAAGAGAAACTGCACTATAGAAGAAAGTTGTAGTTTTGCCTGATGTTGGATAGTGGAAATAATTCTCAATGAACTCTCCTGAGTGGGCACTCGAAGTCCCCCAAGGATGAGGTTGGGATTCCCGCTTGGGAACACCCTTGTGCTAAAGAGCATTGTAGTCTCCGGTAAACAGATGAAGAGAGCCAAAAGTCATAACAGACCATAAAAAAAAAAAATCAACATTCTTTCCATGGCTGTCATTCCCTTCCTTATATGCTTGGTGAGCTTCCTCACCTTGGGACCCATTCATTAAAGCCATGACTTCCATGCAAGGAATCTCCCTCCAAAACTGCGTTGTCTCTCATTGATTATCCACTCCCTCCATACCAGCATTGTTGATTTGGTAAAAGTTGACCCATTCCACATGCTTCATCTCCTATTCACATAGAAGGGTGCTTTATCCAACTACTTTGATGACCTCCATTCACATTAGGAGTGATTTTATTCCTACTAAGGAGATTCATGGGTCTCCCTACCCTCTTATTCTTCTAACTAAGAAGCAAAAAAATATATATATATTCCAACTAGCTGAAAGCTAATTGGGAATATTACATCAGAGGAGAGAAGCTTAGTGAGGTATTGTGTAGCAAGGATGAGGCTTGCTACTGCAGAGGTTTTTTTGCAACTCACGAGTGTTGTTACGAAAATACCAAGAAGGAAATTCCACAAAGAGTGTGGTTAAAATTGCTAAGAGAAAGAAAATGATACCAAGAAGAGGACTTGGTACTGATAGCAAGTAACATACTTGTTACAGAGATGAAGAAGGCATATGATCAGGAGGTCATAAAATTTTTGTACATCGGGAATCTAATGCAGGAGCATCGGACCACCCTTAATAAAAATTGAAAATTGAAAGCCACGGAAGGAGAGACGTGGAAAACCATTTGAAAAGGGGGTTAATTTCCATGAAATGTAACTAAAATGATAAAATTGTTTTCCTCAAAGGTGAAATCGATGCATCTAGAAGATATGATTTGTTACATTCATCAACCAATCAATAATTAAACAATTCATGGCAAGAGCCATAGAAGATACACATCATATAACAATGTATAACAAGAAAATAACCAACATATAAACCATGGAATATCAACCATAATATCACCAACACATTGATAATAAATATACATGAATCACAATAGAATAATACCTTTTATTAACATAGGAAAATACCAACCCAGTGAGGGACTACCATGTACCACCCGACCATAGATTGGGTTGAACTAAATCTCTCTTTCACCCAATCACTCCTGCACCATATTTCAAGCATGAATGTGGGATCTCATGGAATAAACCAAACCAAGGCTTCCAAAGGCCAAACCAACTCAACCCTCAACCAGTGATTCCACCTCATGGTTTGACATTACTAACACCAATCATATCAGTGTCTACCCAAGTTTTCCAAGGCTCCAGGAACTAGTAACTCAACCCAAGTTGTTCTAGGGCTTCCAAAGTGTTTGTTCCAACCCACAACCATAAGGAATTATGAGCACCAACCACAAAAAAATCAATGGAAAAGCCCACAACACCATGGCTATCTAGGAAATGGAAAGGCGAGGCTAAAACCTTTGTCAATCAAAGAAATCTTCCATGCCAATGACAAATCAAAACTAAATAATCACATGCATCTACCATGCATCAAGGAAATCATGCATGCAACCTGTTACCTGGAAATCAATCCAACTGTAGTTGTTGATCCATTTGTTCCCTTGCACTTTTGTGCTTTCCTTTGCCTTCTTTCTCCAAATCCAAGTATGCCAAAGTGCTCCAAGAGTGCTCCAAGAAAACTCTAAGTGTGCAAGATTATGAGAGAATGGGAGAATAGAGAGAGAGATCTAGGATAAAAATAACAAAAGGTTGTGAACTGATCCTCGTAAGCCTTTCTATCATTGAGGCCTCTATTTTCTTCATTTTTCCTTCAATTTCCTCCTCATGCAATTATGCGATCTTTCATCTCTCTTTTCTCCTATGTTACATTATTTTCATAAATAAATGCCAATAAATACCTCTTTTCCTTTTACAATGCCTTTGCCAATTTACATAACCATTAATTAATCACTAGTGATCCACATCACTATGTTTTTCCCAACATTCAACTTGGCATACGTGTCCCATGACCTTGGTTATTATTTTTATTTACATAGGAAATCACCCGAAGTTGTTAAAGAGAAATACATTTGACACCTAATCCTAAGGGTTGGGTGAGGATATTTAATATTGTATATTAAATTATATTAGGAAATAAGGAAGGCCAACAGTCATTAGGAGATGAATCCCAATAACCTCACCTCTATGTATAAATACATTCACATTCTTCATCTAATACACATTCTGATTTGCGGAGTTACCTCCTAGTTTGACATGGTAACAAAGTCAGTCCCACTATTGGCATTCTTACATGTGGTGTAACTCCCTCATTTCTGCTAACAGTATTTTGTTCAGTCAATTTTATGTCTAGTTTTTGCTGCTCCATTATATTGATGCCATTCTGAGTTTATATACTGTAATTCTGCATTTTTTTTATTTCTACAAAATTTTCCCAATTCTAAATTTTTTTGCAGCTTCTGAAGATTCTGCAAATCTGCAATTTGTAGTTCCTGCAATTCTACAATTTCCAAATCCTGCACATACCTGCAAATTCTGCAGTGGTTAAAAATCCTTCCATTCCAAAATTTTTATATGGCCCCTTGGCCTCTGCAATTACGCACCCTCCCTATTCCCTTTACGCATTCTACCTATGCCTCTCCCATAATCTTATTCCCCACAACATAGCCATCCCTCTCTTCTCTCATAGCTGGCCTCCCCACTCATCTACGCTCCTTCCCTCGGCCTTCACGACCTCCCCTCATCCTTATCACTCCGCCCTCCCCTTCGCCTATGCTCCTACCCCTCCCGGCACCCTTATTACTCCAGCTATCCCCTTCCCTGCACCCTGCTACGACTGCAACACCCCCGATCCAACCCTTCCCCGCTACCTACCCAACTCCCCACCCCTTGAGTACCCCACCCCTGCTCTTCCCTGCCTGCCAGACTCCCTACCCATTACCCTCCCGACTGCTGACACGTTACCTGCCCGACTCCCCAACAGACTCCCACCCGGACCCTACAACCCGCCCGATTCCCACCCGGACGACTCCCTAACGCACAGCAACGGTTCTACCTGTAATACTCTCTATGTGTTTATTATATTCTCAATACCGCCCCCCTTAACATATACCGCCCCCCCACCATATATAATACAATTTCCATATAATTTTTTGTCAAAACAAATATATATATATATATATATATATTGTGCAAAATTCGGTATTTTTCTAGCAAATTTTTCCCCTTCAATTGAGAAATCTTCCAGCAAAGTTTTTTTTTCCTCCTCAAAAGAATTTTTCCAGCAAAGTAATTATTTTTTCCCTTTAGAAGAATGCATTCTCTCATATCTATTGTAGGGGTGGTTCTCTCCGGCAAGGAGAACTATCTTGAATGGTCTCGGAAAATCAAGCACAGTCTCATTTTTAATGAGTTGTGGAAAGGAATCTATGAAGGACAAGAAGTAAATCCACCAGCAAAGCCCACTTTAGACAAGGAGCTCGCCATTTGGGAAAACAAGAACTGCAAGGCCTATGCCTTTATTGCAGCTTCTGTAAATGAAGAGGTGAGTCACCATATTTCACCATTTTCAAATGCCTATGAAGCCTTGAGAAAGCTAAAAGAACTCTATGACTCACATTCAAAAATAGAAATTATTCAATTGATGATTAAGTTGTTCAGTCTTGAATTGAAGAATGATGATCCCCTTGCTTTAGCTTTAGAAGTAAGATCTATCATGCATGATATTGACAACACTGGTGTAAAAGTTGACATACCTCTCATAGCATAGTTTAAGGCATTATATCCGACTTACTCACATTATCTTGAGTCATTGAAAGCAAGTGGAAACCTTGATCATATCACCTTTGATAGCCTTGAGAAAAAGTTTGCAGAAAGAGAGAAAGCTTTCGGGAAATGACAGCCCCTTGGTTTTCTGAAGAGGGTGCATACTTTGCACATAGAGAAAGGATTCATGCTCCAGATCCTTCCAGAGGAAGAGGTGGCCGAAGAGGAAGAGGAAGAAGAAACTTCAGAGGAAAGGGGGGAAGACAATCTGACAAAATCGATCTTCATTGCACATGTTGCAATAAAGATGGGCATGATGCATCCACATGTAGGACACCTTGGGATAAAATTAAGTAGCAAAGAAATCAAGACAAAGGTAAAACTAATGACAAAGACAAAGGTAAAGCACCTGAATCCACTCATTACGTTCTACCACATTGTAACAATAGAGTAACTGAAGACATGTTTGATGTTTCATTTACTTCATGGAGAGATGAATGGTTGCTAGATTCGGGAGAAACATGTCACATGACATTTAGAAAAGATTTATTTGAAGAATTTACTGACAAAGTTGATGGAGCAGTATATTTCGTAGATAAATCCGAACTCAAGCCATCAGGGCTTGGTACAGTCAGGCTTAAGTTTCCCGGCCTTCCAGATCATATTCTACATGAGGTTCTATACCTCCCTGAGTTGAGGAGAAACTTGTTGTCGCTGGTCCAAATCCGCCGGCAAGGACACTGCGATTCACTTGTTTGATGGCAAGGCGAGCCGAAAAGCATCAGATCACTCACTTGTCATGGAGGGAATAGAATAAGGAAGACTCTTGAAACTAGAAAAGTTCATATGCTCATGCTCAAAACTTTGCATTCGATTCATCATGATGCGCAGTACATTCCCATCAGTATTTTGTGGCATGCTAGATTTGGACACTTAAACTATGAAAGCCTTCATTTGTTGAAAAATGGTGTTAATGGTACGCCTACAATTCTAAAACCTAAGGAATGTGATGCTTGTATTACAGGAAAGCATAGCAAACGGCCATTTCATGATTCACACTTAGAGAACATAGAAAACTTGAGCTTATTCATTCAGTTATGTGGCCTATGCACAATTGCTTACTGCAAATGGAAATAAATATATGATGACATTTATTGATGACTACAACGAGAATGTGTTGGCTTTACTTATTGAAAGAACAAGTCTGATGCTCTTCAAACATTCAAGAATTTTCATGCATGGATTGAAATTGATGCACAAACTCATATTGGCTCTCTACGTACTGATAATGGAAAAGAATACACTTCAAACGAATTTGAAAATTATCTTTGTCAACATGGGATGAAACATCAAACAACGGTGTCGTATAATCCCCAACAGAATGGTGTAGTTGAAAGAATGAACAGAACTATTTTAAATATGGTTCACTCCATGTTATTTTTCAAGAATGTAAAGTTAATGTTTTGGGCTGATGCAATTCTATGTGTTGTATACATAAAGAATAGGTGTCCTTCAAGTCCAATTAGAAACAAAACTCCTTTTGAAATGTGGCATGGCCACATTCCTTCGGTAAAGCATTTCAGGGTCTTTGGTTCCACCTATTATGCCTTGATACTGAAGGGACAAAGGAATAAACTTGGTGCTAGAAGTAAAAAATGTATCTTCTTGGGGTATTCCAATACCTCCAAAGGATATCGTCTCTATGATGAAGCCAATAAGAAGTTTGTAACAGCAAGATATGTCATATTCCTTGAATCTTCCAAGATAGACAATGTTGTTGAGCGGAAACTTGATCGCTTGGATAGATTCACACATGAAAATTCTTTTAAAGAATTTGATAATTAGATTCCACACCTTGAAGGGGGGATTCGTATATTGAATCAAACTGTGGAATCATTTCTTGAAGCACTCTCTCCCCCACATGAAGAAACAACCGCAGATGACACATTGAATGATGTGATTGACAGAATTCAGATATTGAATCTTGACTCAATCCCAACTCAGTCAAATGAGCATCCTGGGCCATCTCAGAAAGGTCCTCCCAAATGGCTGACAGAGACACTAGAGAATGTTCATCCTGATGAGGTTGGAAAAACAGGAACAAGAATTTCCACTAAACAAAACGAAGGTGACGTAGATAATTTTGATACTCCTGTTGATATGGATATTGCTTATACCTGTGAATTGAGTTTGTCTACAAATCATGAACCAACTTCCTTCAAAGAAGTCGCTTCTCATGATGACTGGAATGAAGCAATGCAAAAGGAATATGATGCCTTGATAAAGAATGGCACTTGGAAGCTGGTTGATTCACCTTTGGGAACAAAACCAATTGGTTGTAAGTGGGTCTACAAGAACAAGTATAAAGCAGATGGCTCATTTGACAAAAACAAGGACAAGCTTGTGGAAAAAGGTTTTTCATAAAAGGAAGGAATCGATTATGAATAAAAATTTTCCCCCACAGCAAAATGGACCACCATCCGGACTCTCTTTGCCCTAGCAGCTTAGAATGGATGGAAAGTCCATCAGATGGATGTAAAAACCGCCTTTTTGAATGGAGATATAAAGGAGAAAGTTTTTATGTTCCAGCCAGAAGGATTTGTTGTAAAGGGCCAAGAACACAAAGTTTGCAAGCTTATAAAATATTTTTATGACCTCAAGCAAGTACCACGAGCTTGTTATGAAAAATTTACTGAGCATATTTTGAAACTTGACTTTAAAAATTTTGATCTTGATGATGCAACTTTGTTTGTTAAGAAAGTTGGAAAAATAGTAGTATATATTGTGGTGTATGTAGATGATATTTTGACGAAAGGGAACAATGAGATTTATATTGCATCCATGAAGAAAGAATTAAAGAAAGGTTTTGAAATGACTGATTTGGGTTATGTTCAAAAATATCTCGGTATTGAAGTAATTCAACATCCTAAATTTATATTTCTTTCTCAAAAGAAGTACATTAGAGATCTTTTGAACAGGTTTGGAATGGATGAATGCAATCCCTTAACCACTCCAATGGAAAAAAACTTGAATATCGCATCCATTGAAGGGAAGGAATTCAAGGATGCAAATAAGTATAGACAACTTATAGGAAGTCTTATCTACCTAACCACCACCAAACCTAACACTTCATTTGCTGTTGGAATCCTCTCAAGGTTTATGCAAAAACCTTGTGAAGGACATTGGTCTGTTGCAAAAAGAGTGTTAAAGTACTTGAAGGGGACTCAAGACCTTGGACTCAAATATACACAGGTAAGCGACTTTAGCTTAATTGGATACTCTGATTTAGACTTTGATGCAGACAAAGAAATAGGGATGTCTACTACAGGTTACACCATGAGTCTTGGATCAGGAGATATCTCATGGAGATCATGCAAACAGTCGGTTCCAGTAGATTCCATGACTGAGGCAGAATATGTGGTAACAGCTGAAGCAACAAAGGAAATTTTGTGGCTCAGAAAAATCCTAGAAGATTTGCAGATAAAACAAATGTATTCAACACCACTCATGATCGACAACACTTTTGTAATAAAGTTGGCCAATAACCCAAAGTTCCATGATCGAACAAGGAACATCAATACAAAATACCATCTAGTTCGACATCATGTTCAGGCCAAAACCATCCATCTACATCATTGTTCCACAAATGAGCAAACCGCTGATATCTTCACCAAAGCACTTGGAAGAGAAAAGTTTGAAAAGTTCAGATCGATGCTTGGACTCACCAACATCCCTTCAGATTAAAGGGGGGAATTTTGACACCTAATCCTAAGGTTTGGGTGAGAATATTTAATATTTATATTAAATTATATTAGGAAATAAGGAAGGCCAAGATTCATTGGGAAGTGAATCCTAATAGCCTCACCTCCACGTATAAATACATTCACATTCTTCAGCTAATACACATTCTGATTTGCGGAGTTACCTCCTGGTTTGACAAACCCCTCCCCCTTGTGGGAACACCGTACTCAACATTCAATGACACTTGTAAACAAACAAACAAATTTTTTTCCCATGGAGCTTTATAACACGGCTTGATACAACATTTACATCATAGCATATTGTTGAAGATATAACCAAAATATCAGGAACACCATATTGCTTATTGGAGATTTATAACAAATTTAGATGTGGTATTTACATACATATGCATATATAGACATGACCAAAAAAACAAAATCAAAACATATAATGAAATACATCTGCTCAACCAACAAATAGAGAAGGATACATAGACCACAATGCTGAAAAAGATGCAGCAAGAAATTCTCAATTTGATTTTTCCTTGATTAAATTGAGAAAAAATATGAATTTCCACATCATCAGAAAACTTGGATGTAGTTAACTTGTGTGGCATGGCTCTTGTCTCTCAGTTATCTCAATAAATTTGAGTTGGAGGAGTTAGAATTTCATTAAGCATGTGTGATTTCTAATTTGTAGCAATCAAGGTCAGTTATCTTAGTTTTATTTATATATATATATATATATATATATATATATATAGATATATATATATATTATTATTATTATTTCAGTTAAAATAGTTCTAACTATTGGAGGAACTAGTGGAAGATCAGTTGTGTAGTGGGACTTCAGTCAAACTTAGTGATCATCCAATTAACTGATAAATCAACCCAAAATAGCTATTACATATAGAAAATTTGAGTTCCCCCAGTTTTGGTGGAGATTTCAAGTCAGTGTAACATCATTTATAAGCTAGTCTTGAGTGTACATTTGTTGCTTGAAGTTATATGTACAACCTTGGGAATTGCGCAATCGATTTTGGAGAAATTCCTAAATAATAGAAGCCTAATTTCTCACGAATTTCAAAAGGAAATAGGGGCTCAAGCAGAGGAATAAATTGAGTAAGTCTGGGTCAGATATTCTCAGTTGGTAGAGAGATAGGTTATTCACTTGCAGGTTGTGCTTAATTGAGAAAAGAAATTGCAATACATCTTAGTTCATTAGATTAATGCAAGTGGGCATTGGGGTTTTTAGAAGATTAATTTCCCCAAAAAAAATATTGTGTGAATGTGTGTTATTTCTCATTAGGTGTTTGTGATTGATGTTCTAAATTGTGAATTGATTTCTGTAGAGAAGTACAGTAGGTTTTTGTCTTGCGATTTTGATTAAAACTTCATAAGAAGTTCCAAATTTATATCATAATTTCTACATTGTATCAGAGAAGGATTCACATCAGAGGAGGAATTTAGAAGTTGTTTCGTAGGAGGTTTGATTTTGAATTTTAATGTATCAATATCTCTTCAAAGTTGAGAATATGACCTTAAATGGGCTCAAGAGAGATTATTCCTCGGAAGGCAGCTCTAATTTCATCGCATGGAAGGATCACATGGAGGTGGTATGGGATGACAATAGATTACTATAATACATCAAGACAGATGTTGAAAAACTACAATCATATGATGCAGAACCATGCTCATTGTAAATAATATGTAGTCAAGGCGAGGAGAATAATATTGGGGGGAGTATGGGATCACATTGTCTCAAATCTCCATGGAAAAGAAACTTCATTCGCAATGTGGAAAGCATTGACAGAATTGTTTGAGAATAATAGTGACCACAGGAAGCTGGCACTCAAGGATAATGATCTATGTGGATATTGGTGGCCACCCACCTATTCTACCTAGACCTCCATTCATTTCATCAGTTTCCTTATTTATACCAACATTTACTATTTTTAGGAATTTTTTAGGTCCTAAAATTTCAGAGCACTTTTGACCCCCTAAATGGCATTCTTTTGAGTTATGTGGTGCGCCCATAGCCATAGGCAAGGGCCTATGGAAAATTTTGTAGTACTCGGAGATATATTTCCAATGATATATTGTACGTGCCAAACAAAGATAAGTGACCAAGTTACGACCTTGGGAAGTTGGTTACCCAACTAATCCCACCCGGGCCCACAAAGTCTTAGTGTTCCATCTCCTGGGGTTAGGGTTTTGGTTGTTTATGGTTATCCCATGTTGTTAAAAAATAAAAAGGCCCTTGAACCTCATTGTAAGATAGTTTAGAGGCGTGTATCCACCACATCTCTTCTCAGAGATAAGCTACCATCGCCCGAGCTAGTTTATTTTCCATTGTGTATGTAAGAATTTTCTATTATTTGATATTAATGAAATGAAGTGTTATTATTGATGAATATTTGCATTTATATTTATTTATATATTTTATTATGTTTCTGCATAATATTGGATCAATGGTATCAGAGTAGTCTGCGCTTTCTTGATTTTTCTTTGCATGTCACCAATGAGGTATGGATATAAGGAGTTAGGGCTTGATTTGGTTGAACCTTTGCAAGATCAGCCTCGCAAAACCTGATGACCCCCCATGGCAGAAGAAAGGAAAGACGAGGGAGTAGGAGATCCTATCAAAATATATTTCGAGGAGGCCCTTAAGAAACAACGGAACGTGATGATGGATAACCTTGCCGAGATTCTTCGACGGCTACCCACCAACGCAAGACCTTCATCTAGCAGCCACTCTGGAGTTGCTACTCCTTTTAAGGTACAAGTAAACTTTGAAATTCCCATATTTGAGGGCCAAATAGATGCAAATGTCGTATATAGATGGTTGAATCTATTAGAAGGATATTTCCTGGTTCATGACTTTTCCAATTGGGAAAATATTACTTTTTCACTCCTCAAAGCTGCCCCCCATGTCAAGGAATGGTGGGAAACCTATTTTGAGAAAAAGGATGAGAGGGAAACCTCCCTGTTCTCAGCTGCACCCACTTGGAATTATTTCTGAGACGCCATCAAGGAATAATGTTATCTCGTGGGGAGCTATGAGGACAATTCCATACAATGTACTATGCTATGGCAACAAATGGATTAAGACATGCATGAGTTGACGAATCTATTCCATACCCTGCGTACAAAGTTGAGTATCAAATATTCAGAGAAACATTTGGTGCTAAAGTACCATAATTTTCTAGAGAGATACATTCAGGAGGAAATGGAGTTCCTCAACATCTCCTCACTTGGTGCAACATACTGGTATGCTACCAATATTGAGCAGAAATTCAAATCGAAGAAGCGAGAATTTTGATCTACATATCAAAAGCAAGGGAAAGGCACCCTCAAACCAAACAACAAAGGAAAAATCCAAGGCAATGTGGCCTAGGACAACCTGCCAAAGCTGCAAGCGAAGAAAAATACCGCAAAGCCAAAGAAGGACACGGTAAAGTGGTGTGAGTTCCATAAGAGATCCACTCACAAAATAAGTGAGCGTCGATCCAAGTAGTCACTTGTGGCTGAGATGAAGGCTTCTGAATCAGATGCATGTTTCGACTTTGAGTCAAAACCTGACAAGGGGAATGAAAAATGGAAGTAGATTATCGACGTGGATCCCAATGCCATTGTGGCAACCACCAAGATCCAAAAGGAGGAACCTGAAGATACATAAGATGGGGAGCACCTCTTCCACTCCCAGATGTGGGAGAAGGGTTCTCCGCTGCAGTTCATTATCGACAGTGGGAGCCAAAAGAACCTCATTTTAGTATAGGTCATGAAATGGTTGTGCCTATCGACCACAACACATCCACAGCCATACACCATCGGGTGGCTTCACCAAGGATGAGATCTATAGAAATTATACAATATGCATGTATGTCTTGGATTCTCCTGATCTAACAATAATATGCTACTGTTAAATACAAAATCACTTCTACAAATATTTGTGGAATTTGAAACACAATCGCTAATCACAATATCATGAAGAAAGATCAATCACACATAACACAGATAATTTACCCGGGGAAAGCATGTAGCTAAAAATACCACTATATTCTATTATGTATTATATCATGAATCATGAAACAATTACATACAAAGTTCCAAACCAAGAGCTCTCACTACAATAGCTAACTGTCTCACACTATCATACAAAAATTGGCAAGTTCCTTAGCCAATTTACTCTCTCCAAACAACCTACCTTCACTGCGGAATCTCTAATGGTAAAGAACCCCTGAATGAATGATTCTTTCTTTCCTTGACTACACAATCCTCATAGGCACATCCAACGTGTGTGTGGTTGCTTGTGTGAAACCGAATAATGTCACAACTGATAGTTTACTTCCCTTTCACCTAGAACTCAACTAGGTCTCCACTGGATCTGAAATGCATGCAACTAATAATAGTAAAAACATCAGTTTCATGTGATACCACTTATTGTAAATTAATTAATAATTAACTCACTTGATCTCTCACTAGTGTATCTTCAGTTAGAACTAGCACAATTGACTTTAACTCACTTAATTGATTTAAACTGATTTACAACTTGCATTAACCAGTGCACCACTATACTTCCAACTCTGTTACAACTAGAATCACTCTGTTATAACTCAAGTCAACCTGCATGTCCCACCAACCAACCTCTTAACTCAAAATTCCTTTAGCTAACTGATTTTCCACTTCAGTTAACTATTTCCAAGTCCACATTGCAAATAGATTACAGTTTATTGTCCAACTAATAATAAGGGATAATAAACATAGAATTTCATCTATAAATTGACATGCATTCTATAAATAGATTATGCACATATATCTATAAATAGACATACACCCAAAAATAGCCTATGTGGGCCCCACCTAGTGTAGGTGCTTAATTTTCACTAGGGTCAAGGATGTTGTTTCTGAATGCCAATTTCACTATTTCTTGTTGCAAATTTCAATACTCCCTCTCAACAAGAAAGGAATGTCCTTGCATGCGACATGAAACTCCATGCATGTGCCATGCAACTACATGCATGTGACATGCATCCCTTGCATGCAACACTTCTCTAGTGTTTCTCACACATGAAACCTTTGCATGCAACACTTCGCTAGTGTTTATCGCACATGCAACCTTTGCATGCAACACTTACAAAACTGAATAGCCTCTAAAAAACTGAATCAGTATAATGCATATGTCATCAAAGTCTTCTGACTTTTTCTAGCTACTGCACATGTCTTCAGGATCCACTGCGTTGTTGACACCTACATCCATGCACTCTACACTTGCTGCCAACTCTGATCTGTGCTCTAGTATCCGACATTGTCACTTTGATTTCATGCCCTCACGACATATAAATACATCAATCCAATTGATCCTACTACTGCTTCTCTTTGGGCTCCTCATAGCCAGGTTTGGTTCATGATATCCACACCATATCAATGAATCCTGCCTAGAAATTTCTTCTTGGGATTATTCATGAATTTTGCCCCACCTCTCACCTAGTGGTATAGCTACATGCATTCCCTCTGCCCATCTGGCTCAAAATTTCTCTGCATAAGTGGTTTCTCCCACTCCATGATCCTCATCTTATGGCTGCTCCCCATCCTGAGGTTCACTCTTACCTACATGAAAATCTAGCTCCCTCTCAAGGGTCAATTGCATGGCTTTCTCACACTTCCCCATGGTTGGAAGCTTTGTAGAAATCACATCTACATCAAGTCTATAGAGATTCTTCACAAAAATTACAATCTTCTTGACTTGCTTTGTGCATTTATGCCAAAGGAAGGCTTTACCTTCACTAAAGACCACTTCATAGTCTTTATCTTCCAACATTGCAACTGAAACTAAATTTTTTCTTTAAGCCTGGTACATGCATTACACCTTTTAAAAAGAAGGGTTTACCTGACTTCCTTTGGAAAGAAGTAGTACCAATCTCGGTAGCACTATACCTTTTATCATCGCACATTTAGAAATGCATCTGGAGTTCCTTCTCCTCCAAGCTACTGAAAATTTCTCTGTCTCCCGTCATGTTGAAAGATACACCACTGTACAAGTACCACATAGAACTCATTTCACTTGACACCATGCATGCAATAAGTGAGAATTCAAGCTCAAATTGCAAGGCAAGGGCCTCACCAGCTGCAGCTCCAGTAGCCATCTTTTTCTTCTTATATTGTGGGAAATTTGTGGCAATATGTCCATGCTCGTGACAATGAAAACACTTCACTTTGGACATGTTGTACTCCTTGCCATCTTCACCGGCTTCAGATTTAGAATGGAATTTCTTCCCCTTCCCCTTTTTTCCTTGGAAGCCAAAGCACAATCCTCTTCATCGTCATGAATTTATGAATAGATATCTCTGGTGTTCCGCCTGAACTCCTCCTACACCAGATTCGACCATAGTCGTTCCCAATACGGCAATTTTTCCCATCCGTTGACAGAGTCTTCATAACTGTGCTAACTCTTAGGAATTCTCAAGAGAGCCAAGATCACCAAATCATCATCAGCAGTAGTTATTCCTACACTCCCAAGTTCATCCTGACATTGGAAAAAATTTGTTAAGTATACCGGAATAGTGTCGTTCTTTTCCATCTTGATCTTCCTCAGTTTATCTTTGAGCACCAATTTCCTATGGTCATTGCTGATTTGGAATAGATCCATAAAAGCCTTCCACATAGCATATGGTGTGGCTTTCCCATAGAGGCTTGAGGCAATGTGGTCTCGTACTCCCTCCAACAGAATCCTCCTCGCCTTTTCCACTTTCTTTCGCCATGCATCAAGATTAGCAGCATTTGCAACATATTTCTTAGGAACATATTTTTCAATGAATTCCTTCAAGCCATTGTCTTTGAGTACTGCCTCCATATTGTCCTTCCAAGAAATGTAGTTCGATCTACCCTCGAGTGCATACTATAACCTCAATCCATTGAAAGCTATTTCGATCTTGAATCAACTGTAGCGCCAAGAAAGCATTTCTGCAAATTCAAATTCTTCCCACCAACAAACTCAGCTCCTGCTTCAAAATTGCAATTTCCTGTGCTCTGATACCATGTAGAAATGATACAATATGCATGTATGTCCTGGATTATTTTGATCTAACAATAATATGCTACTGTTAAATACATAACCTCTTCTACAAATCTTTGCGGAATTTGAAACATAAGCGCCAATCACAATGTCATGAAGAAAGATCAATCACACATAACACAGATAATTTACCCGAGGAAATCATATAGCTAAAAACCCCACTATCTTATATTATGTATTATATCATGGATCATGAAACAATTACATACAAATCTCCAATCCAAGAGCTCTTAGTACAATAGCTAACTGTCTCACACTGTCATACAAAAATTGGCAAGTTCCTTAGCCAATTTACTATCTCCAGACAACCTGCCTCCACAATGCAATCCCCAATGGTAAAGAACCCTTGAATGAATGATTCTTGCCTGACTTGAATTCAAAATACTCATAGTCACATCCAATGTGTGTGTGGTTGCATGTTTGCAACCGGATAATGTCACAACTGATAGTTTGCTTCCCTTTCACCTAGAACTCAACTAGGTCTCCATTGGATCTGACATGCATGCAAATAATAATAGTAAAAACATCAGTTTCATGTGAGACCACTGATTGTGAATTAATTAATAATTAATTCACTTGATCCCTCACTAGTGTACCTTCAGCTACAACTAGCACAACTGAATTTAACTCACTTAACTAAGTTAAACTGATTTACAACTTGCATTAACTAATGCACCACTACACTTCCAACTCTGTTACAACTAGAATCATTCTGTTATAACTCAATTCAACCTACATGTCCCACCAACCAACCTCTTAACTTGAAATTCCTTTATCTAACTGATTTTCCACTTCAGTTAACTATTTCCAAGTCCACATTGAGAATAGATTACAGTTTATTGTCCAACTAATATTAAGGGATAATAAAGATAGTCATGCATCTATAAATACACATGCATTTTGTAAATAGATTATGCACACACATCTATAAATAGTCATACACCCAAATATAGCTTGTGTGGGCCCCACCTAGTGTAGGTGCTTAATTTTCACTAGGATCAAGGATGTTGTTTCTGGATGCCAATTTCACTATTCTTGTTGCAAAATTCAACAAGATATTCACGTCAACCAGAAATGTCGCCTTCCATACAACATTAAGCCCTTCACGGATGAGGTATTATGTGATATTGCTCATCTTGATATTTGTGATGTATTATTTGGCCAACAATACTTGTGAAAGCGACATGTTGTGTATGAGTCTAAGCCTCACGTTTTTATGGTTACTTTGGGCAATAAGTTGTACAAGATACCAAAGGTAGCACCACCTACCACCATCTCTTTAATCACTACAAAAAATGCAGTAAGCTCATTTCCAAAACCAGGAATTTTTTTCCTAATGATCTGTCCTCAGGGAAAGAATAAAAATGTAGTCGTGACCTCGAGACAAGGATCCTCCACATGGAAACAATAGATGGACAAGTTCATGGAGGAGTACAGGGACATCTTCACCTCACCCATAGGGGTACCTCTGCATTATCAGGTAAAGCACTCCATTGATATGACCCAAGGCATGATGCTACCCAATGGATGGTTCTATCGAAACTCTACTATGGAGAATGATGAAATAAAGAGGAAGATTCAGGAACTGCTATAGAAAGGTCACATCTGGTCAAGTTCATCTCCTTGTGGGAGCCCGATTGTATTGTTGCAGAAGAAAGATGGGACTTTGAGACTTTGTATTGAATATCGAGAACTGAACAAGATCACTATCTGGAATAGGTATCTGATCCTGCAGATTGATGACCTTCTAGACCAAATCAAGGGGGCCAAATATTTCAGCAAGATCGACTTGAAGTTCGGGTATCACTAGGTACCAATCGAACCCTTTGATGTGTGGAAGACTTCCTTAAAAGCCAAGGAGAGCCTTTTTCAATATATGGGCATGCATTTTGGGTTGATCAATGCTCCTGCAACCTTCATGAGGTTGATGGATGACATCTTGCGACCATTTACCAACTCATTTGTGGTGGTGTATTTGGATGACATCCTAATCTTCAGCTAGAGTTGGGAGGATCACCTCCACCACATTCGACAGGTCCTCAAAATAGTGCAGCAACACAAGGTGTGTGCCAATTTGGAGTGTTAGTAATTAGTATTTTTCACTATCTTTAGATGATTATAGATCGGTCCCAGATTTCTGAAAACAACCTTCCTTGAATATTTTGAGTTTCAGAAATATCACTACCTTCATTATCCTTATACAAAACTTTTCACTATTCTATCAGTTCCCCATTTCATGGTCACCCTGTTTCTCCTACAAACTCCTCATAAGCTTATACCTCTCATTTTTACCCTCCTTCCCTACCTATAACATCATTGTCCTATTTTTCCCCTATCCATAAACTCCACTTTCCCTCTAGGGTTTCCTATATCCTACTCATTCCCATGTTCCCCAGGTTCCTCAAAAATTGATGGTCTCAAAAATATCTCTGTAGGCTCTTTAGATAAATCAAGTACATTGGATTTTGGATCTTCAATACAACACTTTTGAAAATACTCTATTTTTCACTTGAAAACCTCCAAGTCAAATCCCAATCAAAATCAGGTCAAAGGACCCTTCCACTAGATCATTAGGGTTTCACATGTTGTAAGGTTGTCCTTGGATGTTTCAGACACATCTTTTCCTTTGATAGAATCTGGCTCAGATGTAATAGAATGTTAAGACATGGTTATTCAAGAAGGACCTAAAAGATTTCCAAAGAAGAATATCCCTTCAGTTCAGAGTCTGCACATGAGGAAAATGGACAAACTTTGGCACTTCTAGAGGAGTGTTGAAAGGTCTATCAGCAAAAAGTACTGATAAGGAAAGTGGTTTTCTCCTAAATGAAAACAACTTACATTAAAGGAGAGAAGAAACACTTGGTTTTGTAGGTAAATAAGGTTATGAACTTGATGGTCTAGTTGAGAGCCAAAAATAGTGATCACTTGTAGAAATGACATAGAGGAAGCACACAAAGCCAAACATGAATAAATTCTATCAGAGACTATTGATGAGATTTGGAAAAGGCGAGGTGAACTAGACAGAAGTAAATGAACTTGAAAGGGCTATAGAGAACTTAGAAGACAACACTGATGATTGTTGTAAAGCACTCCAGACACCTAGGGTTTTGGGAAAGTGGCCAGAGAACGTGAAATATGAGTTGAACTCCATGGTGGAAGCAAAAGAGGATTTTGAAGATGCCACTGTGTGATCAAATCCCAAACTTGTCAGAAATGAGCTTGTAATGCCTAAATGAGAAAAAGATGAGTTGAGCTCCAAGGTGGGAACAAAAGAGGATTTTTAAATTTCTTCTGTGTGTAATCATCTTAAAGATGTCAAAATAAACATGTTAAAGTCTCCAAGATCAAAAGAAAAGAAAATTTCATAATTCCAGCAAACTACAAGCAAAAGGTGAAAGGTTAAGTTGAACATAAAGTTTGAGACTACACAAGTGTGTGTAATCTCCCAAAGGTGTCAAAATGAACATATCATGCCTCAAGGAGCAAAAAGAGAGTCTAATTCAACACTTTAGTCACCTGCAGAGCAAAAGTGTAAAAATTATTAGTGAGAAAAGGTAAAGGACAATAAGCCTTAGAAAGTGGGTTTGTCAAGGTTAAGATCAAATCATAAGCCTATAAAAACTCATTTTACACTTAAATTAATAATTTGTATCTTGCAAAAGACCAAGAGCACTAAGGAGAGCATAATTTTTTAGCTTTCAATCAAATTCAAGAAAAAAATTTGTGGCGCTACGCCCCTGGAAGCTGGCGCTGTGCACATGGATTTTCTCCTTCATTGATTTTCTGAAGGCATTTCGTGCTGTGGAAGTCACTGTGCTCTTTCTCGAAACACATTCTCTGCTCATTTTCAAGGTACTGTGCGCTCAGGACCGGTGCAACGCACTCAGCCTTAGCGTTGCGCCCTTGGCCAGGAAGGGTTTCTGAGCCCTAAAACCACTCAAATCACCTCAAACTGCTTCCAAGTTTCATCCAAGGTCCTCCAAGGAACTGGTAAATGGTAAGTGGATCCCTAACCATATTTTCAAGCTATTTTATGATTCTTAATTAATGGTAATGAAACCCTAAGAAGAAACCCTAGGATGCAAACCTGAAATCCCTATTTTTGCCATTTACTTCATCTTCCTATAAAGAGTATCAGTCAAAACAAAGGGAAATTACACTATTTTTAGGGTTTTCATTCATCTGAGCTTATCCCTACACCAATACCTTCATTCACACTCAGTCCCTTCACTTACAAAGGCTGCCATCCCATTACCCTCTTTTCATCTCATTTTCACATCAGTTCTAGGGTTTCAAAACAGATTTTTCAGCATGTCAGATGAGGGAGACAGTGGAAATGGTGGAGAGGCCCAAATTCCAAGGAGGCATGATCAAAAATAAGGAAAGATCAATATATTTGAACCCAACAGTACAAGAGAGCTCATGTCATCTCCCCTTATTATTTAATGTTTCAAGCATGTAAGATGCTTTGATTTTTGTGAAAAGGTGTAGCAGGTGCAAAACCACCCTGAGCTAACTAGACTCTTTATCATTAACTTGCATGACAAACAATTTAACCTTGCAAGGGATCACCTTTGAGTTTTCTATAGATTTTATTTCCAATTCCACATGCATACCTAGTGTAGGGGAGAAATGGTTCAAGCAAGCCAACCTAGACATGAGTTACTTTGAGCCATACCTTAAGCCCAGGTATAAAGACCACAACAAATCCATATTTCATTTCTCTCACCTGCTTGATAGATATGCACCTATGATGAGAATTATCATGAAGTATTTCACATGTGAGGGAATATTCTCCCGTCTTTACTCATAACACATCAGGTTGCTTATGCATTTTACTAGAGTGAGGATGCTGCACATACCCTATTTCCTCTACAAAAGCATTGATAAAATTTCCTACATAGTACAAAAGAGAGACTATCCTCAGCAGATGAAAATTATGTTCTATCACTCACTTATCAAAATGGTTGTTATGCACTAACTACAACAAAAATTCATTCCATGGGAGACCTTCATTTCCAATGAGATGTTTACTGCTCCATAAGGCCATCATCAACAAGACATTTCTTCATCTTCTAACCCTCCCATCCCTACTCCTCCATCACTTCCTATTGTTCCTACATATCCACTCACTCAAATTCCCTCACCTCATTATGATCCTCCTTCATCACCTTCCCATAGCCCTTCACCCTCATCTCATGACACCACAACATCAAACAGTGAAGATGGCAGTGAGGCAAAAAGTAGTGAGGTAGATGGCAATGATGAGGGCAGTGAGGCAGATGGCAGTGATGAGGGCAGTGAGACAAATGGCATTGAGATGAGTAACATTGAGCCTTTTCCTTTGACCTACCAGAGGGGAAATAGGCATGTGTTTGCTGCCCTGAAGAGGCAAGGGGCCATGCCTTTTACATCAACAAAACAACTTGAAAAAGTTAAGGAAAAGGTTGTAGAGACAAATATTGATGAAAAAGAGGATGAACATGAAACTGAACAAGAGTTTTTGCTAATTCACCTTGACATTAATGATGAGAAAGAGGAGAGGATCATGCTGATCAAGAGCAAGGATTCTTAGCTAATTAGGGAGCTGCAAGAAAATCTTGGTAGGGAAAGGAATGTGATAAACTTCCTTGAGGTGAAAAACAAGCAGTTAGAAACAGAGAAAACCATATGTGAGATCAGAGTTATAAGAGCTTGGAAATGGGCTGGAAAAGCCAAGGTAAAGCTATATGAAACCTTTGGCACTCTAGAGGACGTTGAGGATGAGGAAGAACAACTTCCTAGGAGGAGGCCAAGGGAAATTGGTTTGAAGAAAGACTTAGCCAAAGAAATAGAGCAAGAGACAACATTGGCAGAGAAACTCACTCCAAGTGAGTTTCTTGCCATGGAAATCAGCTATGACAGAGAATCTTAGCTAGAGACAGAAAATATCCACTTAGAGGTTCAGCTGGAGAAGAACAAGAGAGGCCTTGACATGCAAAAGAAGATGGCAAGGCATTATGCCTTAAGAAACAAGATTGCAAGGGCCAAGCTCAAAAGAGCCCTTGCAAAGATTCAAGTCCTAAAAGAGGAAAAGGAGAAAGACAAGTTGGATATCCTTGCTGATGTATCCCTTCAAGCTTCCCAAACATGATCAGCAAGTTAAAATCCAATTTTGACACATTTTTGTACTTTTTGAAATTTTGACAGTTAGCCAGCAAAAAAAATGCCAAGCGAGCAGCGCCACTGGCGCCGCGCTCTTTTTTGGGGCACTCAATTGAGGAAAAAATTACATTTTTATGATCCTCAGGCCAAGGAAATTACCCTCAGAAAATTTCAAGTCATTTGGAGCAGAAAAGGTCCCTCAAAAGGGCCAAACACAAGAAACAAATCAGCTTTCTGCCCTCTTTTCAGCACGGGCATTGTGCCCTGAGAAGTCTTGTGAGAATGGATTTCTAAGCTAGAAAATGGAAAGAATTATAGAAACCAAATGCCGATCTGGAAACTAGACAGGACAATCTTTCCAATGAGCTATCATGGAGCTCATTTGGACATCAGGAAGTCCTCCAAAAAGCAGCTACAACTCAAGCTATTTTTCCAGTTTTGGCATTGTGCCCTTGCCAGAAAGTCAACAAAAGACACTTGGAGATATTTTGAAAGTTATTGAGAGGCCTTAAAGGTCAAATGATTCCCAAATTAGCTCAGAGGATAGCTTAGAAATTATTTTTTCATTTATGAGATTGGGATATTTGTGCCTTGGGCCTTGCATGGTCTCATAGGACAAAAATCACTTAAATGTGTAATTAATGAAATTTTGGAACCCTAGCTAGGGTTTTTCTCCTCCTTTGCAAGTTAAATACTTCATGGAGGCCTCATGTTTATTGTTGGTTGTTTATTGAGATGAATACATAGACTTGGATTTGTGAAGGAATTGGCTTTGGAGTTGTGTGATTGTTTTTGGACTAAACATCAATGGAGAAAGAACATTTGTAGGATTCATGAACATGGTTAATGGTGATTTTGTTCTAATCTAGTACTTGTCTTCTTATGTTTCCCATATTGTGCATCTTTCTCTTGCAATAGAATAGAAAATTTAGCTTAAGATATGTTGTTAGAGGCACCTTAAGTCTGTCTGCTTTTGTTTCTCTTATGCTTTCCTCTACTAGGTTAGATTAGAGAATTCTTAATTGCTCTCTAGTTCCACTTATCGTGTTATCTCAAGAATGTTTCAATGGAGTCAAGCAAAAGAGGTTTATGGTATACCCTGTCCTTTGGTGTAGCTTAAAACATTGTTTTTTAGGTTTTTCTTTGAAGCGTTTCTTATTAGGGTTTAGGCTAAAGAAGTTTATGGTTTGCCCTATCTTTTGGTCTATCTTGAAAAGTCATTTCAAGGGTCTTTGAAGTCTGATTAAAAGAATTTAAGAGTTCCATACTCTTTGATCATCACTTTCTTGTTATCTTACATGTTTTCTTTCTCTGAATATAAATAACTAGATAATTTAGGGTTTCCCTGCTCTCTAGGGGTTATTTGATTGTTGTTTTAGAGTTTGCTTGGTGAAATTTTGACTAGAGAAGCTTATGGTGTGCCCTGTCCTTTGATTATTTCTTAAAGCATAGTGATCTTGAAGGGCCTTCTTGTTATGGTATTTGTTAAAGGATTCTTTATTGCCCTTCAAACCTACTATGTTCACAAATTTAATGTGCATTTCACTCACGTAAGCTACTAAGATCCATTTGGCTTTGTTAACTTTCCCTATGAAACACCCTTGATTCATTGTTGTCTTTTCAAGCCTTTCAAAAACCCCATAGCCCAATGGTTTGAACCTGTTAGCCCCCCTATGAAATTCTTGACAAGCAAGCTGGGGGGCTAGATTGTTATGGAGCCTTCAAGGAATGCCTCTCCCCTGAAAAATCATCCTCCTTGAAGTCTCTATGAGTTGTGCCCAATATAAAGCCTCTCTGGTGATCCGTTCTTCAAGGGACCTATTTTACCCCTCATATCCCTGCAGAATACCACAATTCTCCCTCTTTTCCCCTCAGGATTCCCCTTCTTTATGCCTAAATTCCCCGAAATCCCCTCGAAATCCTATCCCCACCCCTGTTTTGGCCTTTCCTACCCTTCATTGCCCTATCGTTACCCCTGGCTGGCCCCAAATTGCATTAAAAATGAATAAAAATCCATACATTTCACATATTGGGCTTTAGCCCCCTTCGCCCATGGCCCCCGCACCCTTTCTTCCATGTGATCCCATGCCAGAACCACCCGCGAGGTCCAAAAGGCGCTTATCACCAAGTCTCATTGGGCGCAGTCCTAGCCGTTGATCTCACCGAAACGAACGGCGATCGCCACCCCCGCAACAAATACCATTGAAATCGTTCATTACCGGCGATCATATCTGAACCGTCCATCGCCCGACAGATCAACGGCGTGGAGCTTGCCTTTTCCTTGTGGTCCCCGCCAGCGCGCCTGCCTAAAAATCGCCGGTTTATTCCGCACCGCTCACCCGTAGACGGTGGTTTTCACGGGAGACCCAGCGATTCCATACATCGCGCGCCACCTATCCCTTGTACGATTCCAAAACCACTTTCTCCCCGTGCGTTAATCCTCGACTCAGGAAGCCTAGCGGAATTGCTGTTGACCGTCAGATCTGATAAGGCTCATCCAACGGTCTCCGCTCCTTGAAGTTGCGCCCCCGTTAACCTGTCTCCTCTGTACCTTTGGTCCTCCGTCCGTTGCACTTCCACCGTCGATCTCTGCTGAAGATCCGATGGTCATGGTTCTTTCTCCCGCCGTTGACCATTCCGTTGTCGCCTAGGCCTCCACATCATCACTCCACATGTATTTCTCCGTACATCCGCCCATCCTGTCACATATATTCGGTTCATTTCGTGTTTTTTAATGTTTTTCGTCCGTCTGTTAGATCTACAGTCTGCCAGCCTTCTCCATATTAATTTTCACCATTTCCTCTGCAGATTTCGCTTCCATTGTGTTTGCGCGACCATCTCCCCCATTCGCCGTGCTTTCATCATTTCCCGCCCATGTATTTCTTCACAGTTCGTTGTTTTGCAGGGTTGCTAGAGGTGAAAGACTCCATATTCCGGTCGTACCATCTTAATGGAGAAGTTTGCAGGCAAAATTAAATCCGAGGGCCGGCGCTGCTATAAAATTGTCAAAGAAAGCGGTTGACGGGATTTGCACTAAGGAAAAGCACGATTTCAAACACTGGAAACCTTTCAACGCCATTAAAACCCGAGCTACCCTATCAGAAGCAAAATGGAGCGGCAGAGTTTTTCAATACAGAGAAAAAGGAAGATTAAGGCGAGCTAATGACAATCTTGAGCCTTTAATCAGAGGTTTAGAAGGCAAAGTAGTAGTTTGAAGACCCCGAGGATCGATCCAAAGGATCCTGAGCACAGTAGCGGGTACCATCTGGGTTTATCCATCAACAGAATGCTTTTCTTCATCAAGTACAGGGCACCCATACAGCTCTTATTATGCAGAATGTCCCTGAAATAATTTTCGCCCTAACTACAGTTCAAAAACAGTCGAACATTTATGAAGCAGACTTCTCAGCAGTTGTTCACCATTTGTTTATTCCCCACAAGTACAATAAAGTATGGCTACCAGAATGCAGCAAAGTCATGTCTGGAGTAAAGGAAAATCTGAAGAAGATCATCCCTGCATATAGAGGTGACATACATTAAATACTCAATATTCAAACAGAATGGGCCTCGGCCCTATCTTTCTACTATGTGTTTAATGATACATTTAATTTTCACCTACCCCCTCAGTCGATCTCCTGTGTCTCTTCTGCTATAAAGCACAGAAGGAAACTATTGTAAGGGTTGTTGATGAGATATCAGTGAAAAGCAAGCACTTCCTCTTGAGACAAGTTCTCTGTGTAATGTTGTAAGATAGGCTGAGATTTGGTGTGTTCATATTGAATGTTCAAGCTATGGGCTATGATGTACCTGATTGGTATTGTTTTTAATATGACAAGCATGTTTCTTTGGATCCTGATCTAGAGTAGCTGGTGATGTTTTCCTTTCTCTGTAATTGTGATTGACTTTCTTTCATTTCATTATGTTTCTTCAGGCTCGCATCAGAAGTTTGGCATAAGATTTACCCTTGATAGGTACCTTATGTTGCTGCTTTCCCAGCCTTTTATGTTTTCTGCTTATATGTGTATCTGAATATTGGTTTCAATTGATTTAACCAGTGTAGTGGATGTTATTGCCTACTCTCTGATGTATGAATTAATGAAATCTGTGCTTAGACGTTATTATTAAGATTTATTTGGATGTGTTGAGAATACTGGGGGGTCTAGAACCTTGTCTCTGCCTCTCTAGGGTCTTGCCTCCCAATCAGGCCTTTCTAAGATCCCTTGTCCTACCTTTGATTTTTTCCAAGCAGGTCTGGAGTTAAATGACCTCTGACCTGATCTATAGACAGAGTTGGTTGGTTCTCCTCCTTTTGTTTTCTGTCCTTAATGTCCCATTCCAAATATCACCTTTAAAATCCAGATGTTCTAAATAACTAGCCCAACTGAAAGCTTGCACATTGATTACAAGTAAATCCTTTCTTGACTCCATTGCCCAATGGCTTTGATGTTCCTTGAGTTGTCGATCTTACCCTAATCCCTTCTATGCTCATCCTTGTCTTATATTGGACCTTCTTTCCTGATTCCCAACAACCAAACATAAACAATCAAACAAACAACCCTGAGCCATATAACTAGCCTAGAACCTTAACATTCGAGCCCCAAAGACATACACTTTGACCCACATAGACAGATCCCTCTCTGGACCTAGGAGGGCTAGATCCTAGGGTCTGAAAGTGGTTCTATGTTGTCTCATCTTTTGGTCTTGTCAACCTAGCCAAAACATGGGAACCCCAACATAATGGCGACTCCACTGGGGAAAATCTAAGTGCATTTCACCTTAAACAATCATAGAAACTCATAAACTTAGAACTCTGGTCAAGTTGGCAGCTAGTCACTCCTTTCTTGAATCGACCTCCATTATTGAATATCCACCATACTCTTAGATAGAGTCTGGAAAGGGCTAGGTAGCCTCCGGATCTCACACTCTTCGGAGGTGAAAATATCTGTTAAATGCCCTCCCAGTCAATCTCTGGTTGGATTTTACTGTCATAAGGAGATTCCTGAAAGGTGATAGTGCTTGAGCACTGTGGCGGACAGTGTGACCCTTTAGACATACCCTAAATCATCCACCTGGCGACTCCATAGTTCCTAAAAGATCAAAGACTCCACTGGTGATCAGTAGGCCTGCTGATTAACTTGGTTTCACATAAGACTCCACTGGGAGACCATCCTTTGAGACAACATTAACCACGAAAGAAGTAACAAGAAGGGTTAAGCTGCTTAGGTAGAATTACAACATTCTGGCTTTTAGAACCATTCACACGAGAGCTTATCCCAACCCTGATCCACCTGAAATAGTTGACAATCTGGAGAGTATCCTCAAAGGAGCTCCTACACCTAAAATACCAACTATTTCCATTCACCTTCATAGAGCTAATTCTGCACCTAAAGATCTTACAGCTCTATTAGACCCTTCCCTCGACCTAGACATTCAAAACAGTTTACCAAGAACTAGGTCATTCAGTGTTCTAGACCAGCCAGGCACTAGGGACAGAGGAACCCCTCCATCTACACCACCTGATATTCACTTCATTCAAAATTTGGGGTTGTCCCACCCTAGATCTGCTCTAGAAGCCTCTGTTGGTCCTAATACCCCTGTCATCCATATACCTGCTGCTCAAGTTAACCCTTTACCTCATCAGAACATCATAATGGCAACCTGGTATGCACCTCTGGTTTTACCTCAGCCTCTAGTCCCATTACCAAATGATTATCAATCGAAAATCCCTCATTTCACTGCCAAAGAGTCCATCACAGCCCAAGCACACGTAGATAAAATGGAAGACTCTTTTGATTACATGGAAATTGATGATGAAACAATCAAAATGAGAATCTTTGCCCAAAGCTTAGGGGGAGATGTAAAGAAATGGTTTAAAGGCCTACCTCATAATAGCATCCAAGATCTCCATGCATTATATCAGACCTTCATAAACAAATGGGAAACTAGGGAAAACCTCGACAGCTCCTAGCAGAATACATGAGCCTTAAGAGAAATGTGGGGGAGAGTGCCCATGATTACACAACAAGATTCAACAGCATTTACAATGCTCTCCCTCCACATATGAAACCTCCACAAGGTATGGCCTTAGCAAAATACCCTGATGGATTTGATGCTGACATGGCCTATGAGCTTAGGGATAAAGAATACACCACATTGGAAGATATGCAGAAAGGGGCTGTAAACATAGAGGTAAACCTGATTGAGAAAAGGGCAAGATTAAAAGCTAAAAAAAGGGTAACATACAGGGATGACACTGTAGCTTCCACATCTGATCCAAACTATGAAAAATTGTCCAAAAACGTGGATAAGCTACAACAAATGATGGAGAAAATGGTTGTCACAATCAACAATCAGAATAGAAACCTGAACCAAAATCAGAACCAAAACTTTAGAAGAAATAACAATGCTCCCAACAGACAAAAATAATCAGATCAACAAATTATTCCCCTGTTCCAAAAAATTTTAGATGAAGATGAGGGAATCATTGAAGAGTCTGAAGGGACTGGAATAAACATGTTTGAAGCAGAGGACTCGGTCCTTAACTGTGATTCAGAGGAAGATCAGCCCTCACCTTCATATTGGGATGCGAGGTGGTTAGAAACTGAAGATTATAGATTAGGATTTGAAAATGCCATGATGCAGGTCAGAGAACATTATGACCTTAGGAGTAAAAATAACCAAGAAAATCCCAAAACAAAGACTCCTGAGGTAACCATCAAGAAAAGACCTGATAAAACTTCTAAAGCAACCTCTGTAAATAGAAAATCAGCAGCTGAAATTTCTGGTAAACATAAGGAGAAAGACAACCAAGATACTGAAAAACAAAGCCAAGCAACCAGCAGTACTAGCACTTCAGTTAGTACCCCTGATATAACTACTCCCAACCTTGTACATAGTGAAAAACCACAAACTGATTTAGCTACTAAAGCAGTAGAAAATAAAACAGAGTTAAGCGCTTCCAAGAGTCAGTCTGCTTTCAGTTTAGAGAGTGAGATTGAAAAAATCAAAATTTTTGTACCATTAGCTGAGTTGGCCACTTAGAATGTATATAAAGGCCAAATTTTGAAAGCATTAAACCTAGGGGAAAACAACGACACTGTAAATTTGAATGATGATCAACCTGCCCTCCTGTTTGGTCCGAATATTGAGGGAAAATTTCAGGAAGGGGTAGTTCCACCTTTCTATATCAATCTCAACATTCATGACAAGATACTTCACAATGCCATGCATGATTCTGGAGCATCACACAATTTAATGCCTAAGGTAGTGATGGAAAAGCTAGGCCTAGAGATAACGTGACCCTACAAAGATCTATATTCATTTGACTCTAGTAGAGAAAAATGCCTAGGCCTAATCAAAGACTTATGTGTGAGCTTGAACCAGATTCCTGCTAAATGTATGGTAATGGATGTTGTGGTGGCAGATGTGCCACCCAAATATGGCATGCTGCTATCTAGATCATGGGGGGCCAAGCTGTAAGGAACAATGCAGATGGATGGCTCACATGCCACTATCCCTATATTTGGCCAACTTAGAAGACTGTATAGAGAATCTCAGATGAAATTCTTAGTCAGTAGCCCCGAGAAGCCTGAAAATTCACCATTATACTCTGTACACACAGACCTGGATTCTTTCATCCTTTATAATGACCAATCCTTAGGAGAGCCAGAAGCTGAAAGTAAAAATTCGAGAAAAAACATGGAACCCATGGACTTTAGCATAATGGCTACCCTGGAAGAATACAATGAAGAAAACCGTGGGCAGGATAATGAAAACAAAACTCAGAACCAATCAGAAACGCTATGCAGTCAACCCGTTAGTCACACCTCTCAAACTGATACACCACGTGAAGAACTAGACAACCCACAATCTAGTACAGGCTCCCCAACGCAACATAATGGCGAGCCCCTGTGGGAAATTAATTTCGATGGGTCCTGTACTAGGAAAAATGCTGGAGCAGGAGTGTGGCTACGTAACACAGAAAATGACCACGCAAAGAGCCATGCTGTGAATCTGTGTTTCAAATGCACAAACAATATTGCAAAGTACGAGGCTTTCATCCTGGGTCTGAATTTATTGAAGAAATTAGGAGCCCATAGGATAGCTGTGAGAGGAGACTCTGAGTTAGTTATCAAATAGGTGAATGGTGAATATTCAGCAAAACACCCCAGGCTTAGGGCATACAGGAATGACACTCTGGATTTGCTGAAAACGTTTGTTGAATATGAATTAGCGTTCGTTCCTAGGGGGGAAAATGCAATTGCAAATGGATTAGCTTGTCTAGCTAGCTCATATCCTAAGACCCCAGTTGACCAACAGATTATCATTCAGACCAAATTCAGGCCTGCAGTGCTAGACAATGAAAAATATTGGCAGGTCTTTGTAGGAGACAAACAGATCGCATATTTCCTAGTGGGCAGAAATGAGTTTGAATTTTCTGATTTAGACTCGATTTCTGATAACAGCTGCCCAAGCGAGGATCCCCCAGATGAACAAGAAACACCCTGTAACATAGAAATAAATTCTTTTTCTGAGCAAACTGGAAATCCAACCGAAAATTGTGAAAACGTAGATACCAAAGAGGTAGAGGTGCTGCAGGCCAAAGATAAGAACATACCCAGAGGCCTGGCACCCTTAGAGGACCTTTTTTACTTTGATGACGTAGCAAAAAAGCCCACAATAGAACATATTGATTCTGATGTGGAAGAATGCAACATAGGCACTGAAGACAAACCCAAAAGGATCAAACTAACTAATTCTATACCTACTAACATGAAGAAAAAATGCATTGACCTGTTCAAGGAATTCATAGACGTGTTTGCATGGAGCTATGAAGACTTAAAGGCGTATGACACCAACATCATTCAACACAAAATACCCTTGAAAGAAAATCAGAAGCCTTTCAGACAGAAACTTCGTAGAATCAATCCAAAACAATTGCCTGCAGTAGAGAAAGAGATCAGGAAGATGTATGATGCAGGCATAATAGTCCCTGTAAGGTTTTCTGATTGGGTGTCAAACTTAGTGGCTGTAAGGAAGAAAACAGGAGAGATCAGACTATGCATAGACTTCAGAAATCTCAACAGAGCCTCCCTAAAAGACAACTACCCTTTGCCTAGAATGGAACATATCTTACAGAAGGTAGTGGGTTCTAGGAGAATCTCCCTGCTTGACGGTTTTTTAGGATACAACCAAGTTCTAGTGCTCCCAGAAGATCAACTCAAAACAGCATTTACCACTCCATGGGGCACTTTCATGTATGTGAAAATGCCTTTTGGACTGATGAATGCTGGCGCCACCTTCCAGAGAGCGATGGATATTTCTTTCTCAGATGAGATAGGACACTTCATAGTTATCTACTTGGATGACTTGACTGTCTTTTCTAAAACTGAAGAAGAACACTTAAAACACCTGAGGAGAGTTTTCGAAAAATGTAGAAGGTATGGTTTGTCCCTGAATCCTAAGAAAACTATTTTTGGGTTGCAAGAAGGTAAACTTCTTGGTCATATCATATCTGAGAAAGGGATCAGGATAGACCCACAGAGGGTTGAGGGAATACTCCAAATCACACATCCAAGAAACATCAAGGAGTTACAGTCCTTCATAGGGAAGATAAATTTCCTTAGAAGATTTATCCCCAATCTTGCTGAGCATCTTAGAAAAATGACTGAAATGCTAAAGAAAGGTGCAGGGATTAAGTGGACTGTCGAAGACAAGAAATATTTTGAATCAGTAAAACTTGCACTCACACAGGCTCCTGTACTTATCAGCCCGGACTTTTCAAAATATTTTCTGATCTTTTCATTTGCTTCCCAGCATACCATAGCTGCAGTCTTGTTGCAGAAGAATTCAGAAGGTAATGAACAGCCTATAGCTTTCTTCAGCAAAGCCTTAAGAGATGCACCTTTAAAGTACAACATCATGGAAAAGCAGGCCTATGCCCTGATTAAGGCCTTAAAAGAATTTAGGGTGTACATTCTATATTCTCACACCGTTGCTTTCGTGCCAAATATAGTGGTCAAAGATATCTTGTCCCAAGACCCTGATGGGAAAAGGGGAAAATGGATTGCTACAATCTTGGAATACGACCTTGAAATAAAACCCACCAAGCTGATCAAAGGTCAAGGCCTGGCCCAGTTAATGGCTGAATCAAATCTGCAGGTTGTGGACATTAACATGATAAATGCCTTAGATGAGCAAGAAGGATCGCCCCATCCAACTGTTGAGGAGTAGTTTCAGAACTCTCCTTGGTATACTGATATCCTTTACATACTCACAAACCTCAATGCCCCTCCAGAACTATCCAAAACAAAGGCCAGATTCATAAAACTCAAAGCTAGAAATTACTGCATTATGAATGAGAGTCTATATTGGAAAAATACAAATGGCCTTTTACTGAAATGTTTGTCTGAAACTGAAGCTGAAAGAATCAAATAGGAATTCCATGCTGGAGAGTGTGGAGGCCACTTGAGTTGGAAAGCCACTGCAAAAAAAATACTCAGGGTTGGTTACTACTGGCCTACCCTCTTCAGTGATGTCCATAAAATGATACTTGCCTGCTATAAATGTCAGATCTTTGAAGGAAAAAGAAAGCTCCTTCCCCTCCCTTTACAACCTATCACCATAGAAGGTCCCTTCATGCAATGGGGCCTAGACTTTATAGGAGAAATTCATCCTGCCTCCTCTGGACAACATAAATGGATCCTAACTGCAACAGATTACTTCACTAAGTGGATAGAAGCCATACCCACTAGGAGTGCCACTGATTCTATCATCATTAGGTTCCTAGAAGACTTCATCCTATCTCGGTTTGGTTGTCCAAGGAAAATAATCACTGACAACGCTGCTGCTTTTAGATCCAAGAGAATAGTTGATTTCTGTCACAGGCACGGAATAGCGCTTGGTCATTCAACTGCCTATTACCCCCAAGGTAATGGTCTAGCTGAATCATATAACAAAAGCCTGGTTACAATCATCAAGAAGCTGCTGGAAGAAAACAAAAGGTCATGGCATAAGAAGTTGGTACATGCTTTGTGGGCTGACAGGCTCACCACGAAAAAATCTATTGGCATGTCACCATTCCAGCTGGTTTATGGAACAGAAGCAGTTTTCCCTATAAGCCTTGGAGTTCCAGTAATCAAACTTGTCTAGGAGATCCAATCAGAGGAAGACAACATGATAAGAAGAATCAATGAAACTATCCATCTGCAGCAAAAAAGGGAGAAGGTTTATAGCAGAGCTGTCAGAGTTCAGGAGAACATTAAAAGGCTGTTTGACAAAAGAGCCAAAGCTTCAAATTTCAAAGTTGGAGATCAAGTTCTGAGATGGGATTCAAGAAGAGAGGACAAAGGCAAACATGGAAAATTTGACAGCTTGTGGTAGGGTCCATATATCATACAAGCCACTGTGGGTCCTAATGCGTTTTTTCTGCAAGAAATTGATGGCACAGAGTTGTTTGGGGGTCCTGTCAATGGCAGGATGCTCAAGCATTACTTCTATTGATTTTCATTTCCAGTTTCATCTCCATTGTACATACCATTGCAGCTTTTATTTTCAATAAAAGAGAAAATGTTCCGAAAAACAGTGAGAAAAGGGAGGTTCAAACATGCTCAAAACATGAACCTCCATAATGCAAAAATAATAGCTCAAACATGATAAAAATCTGGGCTAGAGGAAGAAGAGTAGCTGGTCCTAATATGCTCAAAATCTGGATCAGCAGTGAAAAGAAGAATCAGCTCTAAAATGCCCAAAGTCAGAGCTGAAATTGAAGAAAAGAGGTGACTCCAATATGCTCAAAACCTGAGTCACAGAAAAAGAAGGATGTTTCAAAGTTGCGGACTTCAAGCCCTCAAATTTTTGTTTCAATTTTCAGCACTTTCCATCCATAGCAAGTCAGACAGTTTAATCCTGGCTGGTTGTTTTTCAATTTCCTGTTTTAGAATGTAGGAGAAGAAACCTGTTGGACAGTTTAATCCCGACAGGTAGTAGATTAGGTAGAGAAGCATATGAGGCCAACAGTCTAATCTGGTCTCATGGAGAAATAAGGGTAGATTTAGACTAGGTTTGTTTTTGTTTTGTCAAGAGAATGTAAAGGGTCTGCTAGCTCAAATGCACCCTAAGGAAGAATGTTAGAACTGTAGTCTGGGTAGGTAGATTGGTTGGGGAAATATTTCTCCTGATTGGTATCTTTAACATATTGTGGCAGCTGAAATTGAAGAAAAGGGATGTGCCAAGCAGCAGGCACCTAGCCTACTCCAAATATCATATCTGGTTTCTTGACTCCTCCAAGGAGAAGCCATCCCCATGTGGAAGCACTGTTAGCCCCCCTATGAAATTCTTGACAAGCAAGCTGGGGGGCTAGATTGTTATGGAGCCTTCAAGGAATGCCTCTCCCCTGAAAAATCATCCTCCTTGAAGTCTCTATGAGTTGTGCCCAATATAAAGCCTCTCTGGTGATCCGTTCTTCAAGGGGCCTATTTTACCCCTCATATCCATGTAGAATACCACAATTCTCCCTCTTTTCCCCTCAGGATTCCCCTTCTTTATGCCTAAATTCCCCGAAATCCCCTCGAAATCCTATCCATGCCCCTGTTTTGGCCTTTCCTACCCTTCATTGCCCTATCGTTACCCCTGGCTGGCCCCAAATTGCATTAAAAATGAATAAAAATCCATACATTTCACATATTGGGCTTTAGCCCACTTCGCCCATGGCCCCCGCACCCTTTCTTCCATGTGATCCCGTGTTGGAACCACCCGCGAGGTCCAAAAGGCGCTTATCACCAAGTCTCATTAGGCGCAGTCCTAGCCGTTGATCTCACCGAAACGAATGGCGATCGCCACCCCCGCAGCAAATGCCATTGAACTCGTTCATTATCGGCGATTGTATCTGAACCGTCCATCACCCGACAGATCAACGACGCGGAGCTTGCCTTTTCCTTGTGGTCCCCACCAGCGCGCCTGCCTAAAAACCGTCGGTTTATTCCGCACCGCTCACCCGCAGACGGTGGTTTTCCCCGGAGACCTAGAGATTCCATACATCGCGCGCCACCTATCCCTTGTACGATTCCGAAACCACTTTCTCCCCACGCGTTAATCCTCGACTCAGGACGCCTAGTGGAATTGCTGCTGACCGTCAGATCTGATAAGGCTCATCCAACAGTCTCCGCTCCTCGAAGTTACACCCTCGTTAACCTGTCTCCTCCGTACCTTTGGTCCTCCATCCGTCGCGCTTCCACCATCGATCTCCGCTGAAGATCCGACGGTCACGGTTCTTTCTCCCACCGTTGACCATTCCACTGTTGCCCAGGCCTCCACATCATCACTCCACGTGTATTTCTCCGTACATCTTCCCATCCTGTCACATATATTCGGTTCATTTCGCGTTTTTTAAGGTTTTTTGTCTGTCTGTTTGATCTACAGTCTGCCAGCCTTCTCCATAGTAATTTTCACCGTTTCCTCTGCAGATTTTGCTTCCATTGTGTTTGCGCGACCATCTCCCCCATTCGCCGTGCTTTCATCATTTCCCGCCCATGGATTTCTTCACAGTTCGTTTTTTTGCAGGGTTGCTAGAGGTGAAAGACTCCATATTCCGGTCGTACCATCTTAATGGAGAATTTTGCAGGCAGAATTAAATCCGAGGGCCGGCGCTGCTATAAAATTGTCAAAGAAAGCGGCTGACGAGATTTGCACTAAGGAAAAGCAGGATTTCAAACACTGGAAACCTTTCAACGCCATTAAAACGCGAGCTACCCTGTCAGAAGCAAAATGGAGCGGCAGAGTTTTTCAGTACAGAGAAAAAGGAAGATTAAGGCAAGCTAATGACAATCTTGAGCCTTTAATCAGAGGTTTAGAAGGCAAAGCAGGAGTTTGAAGACCCCGAGGATCGATCCAAAGGATCCTGAGCACTGTAGAGGGTACCATCTGGGTTTATGTTAGGTCCCTATATCACTAGTATAGTCCCTAATTATTGTTAGTGTAACCCCCTTATTGTTATTATTGAACCCTTGTAACCCCCATTTTGTTATTATTGTGCCCTTAAATTAGTATTGTTAGGTCGGCTAGGATTACATTGTGGCCCACTAGGATTACATTATGGCCCCATGGACTCTATATATAGAAAGGAGGTTTTTGTTCATTTGTATCATCCAAGAATTGTTCATTTATGTAATGTATTGGAGGTTTCCCCCTCAAAGTGGCTCATTTCTAAGGCGTTGATATCTCTTTTCTTCTCTTTTTGGAGCTAGTTACATAACATTTGGTATCAGAGCTTTGGATTATAGGGTTTCGCTGCTCCAAACAGGTCATCGTGGAATTTTCGCTATAAATTTTTTTCTACGAAGCTTCAGAAGCTGAAATTTTTAGGGTACAAAGCTGAAATCTTGAGGAAGTTTTTCTAAAAATTTCAGAGCTTGGTTCGCAATATTTTCGAAGATATGATCTGCGGAAGTTAGGTTTTTTTTCAGGCTTCTAAACAGGTCATCGTGGCATTTTCGCTATAAAACATTTTCTACGAAGGTTCAGAATCTGAAATTCATATGGTGCGAAGCTAAAATCCTGAGGAAATTTTTCAAAAAATTTCAGAGCTTGGTTCGCAATATTTTGGAGATATGATCTGTGGAAGGTAGTGCTTTTTTAGGCTCCTGAATTTCATCTCAAAGAGGTGATCGTGGGAAAAGTTCAATAACTCTCTCTCTGGGCATCAGATTGGAGTTTAGTAATTTTTGCAATTGCACGGACGTAATTTTGCAGGCTATCAATTTGGAGACAAAGGACAAAACAGTGACACGTGGAAAGTCGTACAATTTCGCTCTACTGAACCAGTCCATAATTAGGTCATTGTGGGAGATTGGACACAACTTTGTCTTGGAGAATCAAAATCAGGTCAGACCTGTGGCATTCAAAAGAGAATTCAGATGGCTACTTCAGTGCTGAATTTCAGATATTGAAGAGCTGCAATCACAGAGATAATACAATTTCAATATCGAGCTCCTCAAAGCAAGTAAAATGTGTGTATTTTTTTTCCGAATTGCATAAGTCCTGTTTGAAGAATCAAGTTGAATTGATTGCAAGGGCCTATTGTAGAATAGATATCAATATTGGAGTCTAAAATGGCCCCTAATAAGAATTCAACACCCATTAAGCCTTTAGAAGGCTCTACTATGACTCATGAAGACAAAGAATGGCAACATGACATATCAAAATTACAACAGCAAGTGCAACAAATTTCGCTCTCGCAAAGAACAACAAAAAATGAAATGGAAGTTTTGAAGAAGGGCGTGGAAACTAAGATGGATGGTTTGAAGAAAGGCATGGAAGCTAATATTAATGGTTTGGAAGCTAAGATGGGTGGCATGGAAGTGGAACATGGAAGCTAAGATGGATGACATGGAAGCTAATATTGATGAAAAAATGAAAGACAACATGGAAAACATGAAGAAAGATCTAAAAGTAGACATCTAAAGTTTGGGAAAGTTGATACAAGAAATGTTTCCTAATGGTGAAAATATAGTAGAGGAAACTCATGATGAGAACCAAATAAATGTTAATCATGATTTCATAACCTCTAATGTTGGCGGGAAGAACCACCATATTCCAAAAATGGATATGAGGAAGTTTGATGGCAAGGATCACGTAACATGGATACTATAGATGGAGCAATATTTTTATCTCAATAATGTGCAAAACACAAAAAAGGTACGCATTGCAACTTTACATTTAGAACAAAATACATTTGTATGGTATCGATGGCTTTGTTCCCGTAAAAAAATTGTCACTTGGTCAATTTTTACGGAGGAAATGATAGCACATATGAGGATACAAAGAGCAACACCTTCTTTACCCAATTGATAAATCTCAAACAAAAGGGTTTAGTGGGGCAGCACATTGAGGACTTCCAATTGAATATAAGGGTAATTGATATTTCCGGAGGACCACAGGATCGATCTCTTCATAGGTACTTTAAAGGATGACATCCAACATGAAGTTTGTGTTTTGGAACCTGATTCATTGGAGAAGGCATTCAGGTTGGCAAGAAAAATTGACTGTAAAATTATGGCGACAAGGAAGCCTACCACTCACTTCTATAAAGAAGGAAGTGTTGCTACGCCTAGATTTCCACAACCTACAAGGTTGACACCACAATAATTGGAAGAAAAAGAGCAAAAGGGCTTTGCTACAGTTGTGATAGCAAATACACTAAAGGTCATAAGTGTGTTGAGAAGAAATTATTTTACATAGATTGTGAAGAGGAGGAAGAAAATGAACAAGAAACTTCAAAAGAAGAGGATATACACCAGGAACCAAACCTAGAAGAGGAATAAATGAGTCTGACCATATTGTGTAATGCATTGGCAGGAATTACCACTCCTCAAACTCTCAAGATAGAAGGACATATCAAGAAGAAAAAGGTAATAGTGTTGATTGATTAAGGTAGTACCCATAATTTTATTCATTGTAAGGTAGCCAAGGAATTGAATTGTTTCCTATACCCAACACTAGAATTTCAAGTGATAGTTGCAAATGGAGGAACTATAAATTGCTCTGGAAAATGCCATAATATCAAGCTAACCATGGGGGAATATGTATTGAATAGTCCAATGCTTTCCATTCCTATGGGAGGTGTTGATGTTGTACTAGGAGTACAATGGTTACAAACTTTGGGGACGATAGCTTTAAATTTTCAAGAAATTTTCTTGAAATTTTTTTCAGAAGGAAAGGAAGTCAAATTACGGGGTATTGCAGGGAAGCTGGGAAATATAATAAGCTCTAATGTCATGAAAAAGATTCTAAAGAAATAGCAACAAGGTGTAATTGCACAATTATGCTCACTAGAAGTTCCAACATAAAAATCATATATTTCTGTAGAACTCTAAAAAGTCTTGAACAATCATTCCAAGGTGCTTAAAACTCCCAAAGGGCTCCCACCTATTCGTGATCATGATCATGCTATTCATTTGATTCCAGGAAGTTTTCCTCCAAGCATCAGGCCTTATAGATATCCTTATGTCCAAAAGAGTGAAATTGAACGTATGATTGCAGAAAAGTTAGAGGCGGGTATAATTCAACCTAGTCAAAGTTCTTTCTATGCTCCTGTAGTATTAGTACACAAGAAGGATGGATCATGGTGCATGTGTCCGGATTATGAGAGATCAATAAGCTCACCATTAAAGATAAATTTCCCATTCCTATGATTGATGAATTATTGGATGAATTACATGGAGCAATTTATTTTACCAAGTTGGATCTTCATTCAAGATATCATCAAATTAGAATGAAGACTGAAGATATTCCAAAAACATTTCGAACTCATGAGGGTCATTATGAATTTGGTCATGCCTTTTGGTCTTACCAATGCACCTTCTACATTTCAAGGGTTGATGAATTCCATTTTCAAACCCTTCCTTAGAAAATTTATGCTAGTATTTTTTGATGATATACTAATCTCTTTATTGGTCTTGGAAGGATCATGTTCAACATGTTGACAGGGTGATAAAACTATGCAGGAGAAACAATTATATGAAAAAGCATCCAAATGTTTCTTTGGAGTACAAGAGGTGGAATATCTGGGTCATATTGTATCTCACGAGGGTGTTAAGGTAGACCCTAACAAAATTAAAGCCATTAAGGAATGGAAAGTCCCCAAAACCATAAAGAAGTTGTGAGGATTTCTCGGGTTAACATGGTATTATCGCAAGTTTGTTAATAATTATGGGAGAATAGCAACACCTCTAACAACATTATTGAAGAAAGATGCATTTTCATGGACTCCTGAAGCAACTAAGGCCTTTGAATATCTTAAAGAGGCAATGTGCCTAGCACCGGACTTAGCTACGCCAGACTTCACAAAAACCTTTGTTGTGGAATGTGATGCCTCAAGAAATGGAATTGGTGCAATTTTAATGCGAGGAAGGAAGACCCATTGCTTTTGAAAGTCTCATCCGATCAAAGGAAAGTGTTTACAAAAGGCTATTTATGAGAAGGAAATGTCGGCAATACTACATGCACTAAAGAAATAGACACCTTACCTAATGGGAAGACACTTCAAGGTAAAAATTGATCATGATAGCCTTAAACACTTTTGGAACAAAGACTACCTTCAGAAGAGTAGCAAGAATGAGTCACAAAGATGTTGGGTTATGACTTTGAAATCATCTATCAAAAAGGGAAGCTAAATTTTTTTGCGGATGCACTCTCAAGAAAGGATGAAGAGGTGGAAGCATTGGTCTATGCCATTTCTATTATCCAACGAGATTAGATAACGAAGCAAGTGATGAATGGAAGAAGGGAAAAGATGTGAGGACACTCATTTAAAATTTGCAGTAAGATCCTAGTACATCCGATACATTTAGTTGGAAAAATTATTCCTTATGGTACAAAGGTCACTTATATATTAGCAAGAATTCCCAACTAAAACAAAATATTCTTTTGGAATTACACACTTCTCGTTTCGGAGGACACTCAAGATTTTTAAAAACTTACCACAGGGTGAAGAAATAATTTTTTTGGGATGGCCTTAAATTGGATATTCAAAATTTTTTGGTGGAATGTTTGGTTTGCCAAAAAAATAAAGTTGAGACAATTAAGACCCCAAGTCTTCTACAACCTTTATCCATTCCAAGTCTATGTTGGGAGGAGATTTCAATGGATTTTATCACGGGTTTACCTAAGTCCAAAGGAAAGAGTGTCATCATGGTGGTAGATGATAGACTTACTAAGTATGCACACTTTTGTGCATTATCTCATCCATTTAAAGCAAGCACAGTTGCTACTACATTTATGGATAGAATTCAAAAGCTACATGGAAGCCCAAGGGTTATTGTGAGCGACAGAGATCCCATTTTTACTGGAAACTTTTGGACGGAGTTATTTTCTTGTTTGGGTACTCAAGTAGCTCATAGCTCATCTTATCATCCTAAATCTGATGGTCAAACTGAGATAGTAAATAAATGTTTGGAAGGATATCTTCGTTGTTTTGTATCTGATAAACAAACACATTGGGTCAAGTGGTTACCTCTCGCTGAATGGTGGTGTAACACTTCCTTTCATACTGCAGCAATAATGACCCCATTTATGGCACTTTATGGATATCATCCACCATCCATCACATCATATTTAAGAGAAAATTCGAAGGTTCAAGCAGTGGAAGATCACATCGAGCATCAGCAAGAAGTTCTCCAACTCTTAAAGGATAACTTTGAATTTGGCACAAAATCGAATGAAACAACAAACGAGATCAGCATCGCGAGTGAGAGAAGTTTTGATGTAGGAGATTGGGTGTTTTACGTGCAACCATACAAACAAATGTCCCTCAGCAAGCTAAGGATAATAAATTATCACCAAAGTACTATGGTCCTTACACGGTGTTGCAAAAGATTGGTACTATGACATACAAATTGGAGCTTCCTGCTCCTTCGCAAGTGCATCTAGTTTTCCATGTTTCATGCTTAAATAAGGTTATAGGTGAAAATATTTCAGTTCAAACAATATTGCCATAACTTGATGAGGAAGGAAAAATCATATTGGAACCTGAAGCGATCACAAAAAAAGAACTCGACAGTTATGGAATCGATCAATTCGAGAGTATCTCATCAAGTGGAAGAACTTACCCACTGAAGATTCTACATAGGAGGATGAGAATTTTATACAGAAGCACCCAAAGCTACTCAAGTGTTGAGGACAACACTTTTTTGAAGGAGAGGGGCATGTTAGGTCCCTATATTACTAGTATAGTCCCTTTTTGTTGTTAGTGTAACCCCCTTATTGTTATTATTGAAACCTTGTAACCCCCATTTTGTTATTATTGTGCCCTTAAATTAGTATTGTTAGGTCGGCTAGGATTACATTGTGGCCCACTAGGATTACATTATGGCCCCATGGACTCCTATATATAGAAAGGAGGTTTTGTTCATTTATCATCCAAGAATTGTTCATTTATGTAATGTACTGGGGGGAGTTGCCCCCTCGGCTGTACTCATTTAAGGCGTTGATATCTCTTTTCTTCTCTTTTTGGAGCTAGTTACACAGCAGTTTATCCATCGGCGGAATGTTTTTCTTCATCAAGTACGAGGCATACATACAACTTTTATGACACTCAATGTACCTGAAGGGGTCTCCACCCTAACAGCAGTTCAAAAAAATCAGAATATTTATGTGAACAAACTTCTCAGCAGTTGTTTACCATTTGTTTATTCCCCACAAGTACAACAAAGTATGGCCACCAAAATGCAGCAGAGTCATGTCTGGAGTAAAGGAAAATCTGAAGAAGATCATCCGCTTGCATATAGAGGTGACATACATTAAATACTCGGTATTCAAACAAATGGGCCTCGACCACACACTTCTCTCTCTACTGTTTTGTGTTCATGTGTTTAACGATACATTTAATTTTTGCCCCTCGGTCGATCTCACATTGTCTCTTACGCTATAAAGCACAGAAGGAAACTATTGTAATGTTGTTGATGAGATATCAGTGAAACGCAAGTATTTTCCTCTTGAGACAAGTTCTTTGTGTAATATTGTTAGATATGCTGAGATTAGATGTATTCAGACTGAATTTTCAAGCTATGGGCCATGATGTACCTGATTGGTGTTGTTTTTAATATGACAAGCATGTTTCTTTGGATCCTGATCTAAAGCAGCTGGTGATGTTTTCCTTTCTCTGTATTTGTGATTGACTTGCTTTCATTTCATTATGTTTCTTCAGGCTCGCATCAGAAGTTTGGCATAAGATTTACCCTTGATAGGTACCTTATGTTGCTACTCTCCCAGCCCTTTATGTTTTCTGCTTATATGTGTATCTGAATATTGATTTCAATTGATTTAACCAGTGTAGTGGATGTTATTGCCTACTCTCTGATGTATGAATTAATGAAATATATGTTTAGACGTTCTTATTAAGATTTAGTTGGATGTGTTGAGAATACTGGGGGGTCTAGAACCTTGTCGCTGCCTCTTTAGGGTCTTGCCTCCCAATCGGGCCTTTCTAAGATCCCTTGTCCTACCTCTGATTTTGTCCAAGCAGGTCTGGAGTTAAATGACCTCTGACCTGATCTATAGACAGAGTTGGTTGGTTCTCCTTTCGTTTTCTATCCTTAATGTCCCATTCCAAATATCACCTTTAAAATCCAGATGTTCTAGATGACTAGCCCAACTGAAAGCTTGCATATTGATTATAATTAAATCCTTTCTTGACTCCATTTCCCAATGGCTTTGATGTTCCTTGAGTTGTCGATCTTAGCCTAATCTCTTCTATGCTCATCCTTGTCTTATATTGGACCTTCTTTCCTGATTCCCAACAACCAAACATAAACAATCAAACAAACAACCCTGAGCCATATAACTAGCCTAAAACCTTAACATTCGAGCCCCAAAGACATACACTTTGACCCACATAGAGAGATCCCTCTCTGGACCTAGGAGGGCTAGATCCTAGGGTCTGAAAGTGGTTCTATGTTGTCTCATCTTTTGGTCTTGTCAACCTGGCCAAAACATGGGAACCCCAACAGAACCTTTCTCACTCTATTTTTTCTTCTTGACAACCTACCCAACCAAACAAAACTAAACAAACAAACCCTATCCTTATAACTAGCCTAAAATCAACATCCTAAGAACAAACAAGTCATATCTTTTATACATATATAGAGAGAGCCCTCTCTGAGTCCAAGAAGGCTAGGTCCTAGGACTCCAAAGTTGGTTTGATGTTACCCTTGTCTATTTGGTCATTGTGGAGTACTAAAAAGGTATGCTTTTGATGATCATTTCAGTGGCTTTTTAGTAGAATTTGTAAACCTTTTTGCATCATGAATTTGGAAAATGATAAAGAATTATAACAAAACATATGAGAGTTGATATGCAAGACTTAACCGCTGATAATTGTTATTTTTCTGTGCAGGGAAAGGACAAAGACGAGATAACTGTTGTCCCTTTGAAGGGGAACCGAATGCAAACAAGGGTAAGCAGATCAAAGCAAATCGGCCCAGAAAAGGAGGAGAAGACACCAGCTCGGCGCAAAAGAAAAGAAAAGACGAAGGATTAACAGTTTGGCGAATCCCTCAGGATCTTTGATCCTGAGGGATCGCTGCTTTATTTATCTTGTTACTTGGACATCTCCTCCGTCACCTTTATATAAAGGGACAACACTGTTAGCTTGGGAATTAGAAGGAGAAGAATTTTTTATGTAATTTTCTGTTAAAAATCAACTTTGATCATCGATTCTCGTTGAGAACTGGTTCATTGTACTTTTGTCTTATGCATTAATGAAAAATTGGTGATTATCTCATCTCTGCGTCTGGATTAACTTAAGGCGGTGTACCCTTCGAGGCTAAGGGCCCGGCCCCAGAGGACACTTGCTTCTGTATCACTACGATTTGATTTCTGCGTGGTTTGTTTATCGTTGTTATTCGGTAATCTGCATGATTTACAGTTGTTGTTACATGCTCGTTAAGATTAAATTATTACGTTTTTGCGTATATAACCAAAGTATTGACCTACATTATGTCATCGATCCTTTCGTAGTTGATTGCATGTTAATAGTCTTAACCCAATCTTCTTATTGTTCTGTTACAGAGCTTTTGTACTGAACATTCATGTCATAGCTTCATCTGAAGTTGTGTTCTTCATGATTGTTGGATTCAGAAATAATGCTGTTCTATTTGGAAGCACAGTCGTATCCCTATTAATTAAGATTGATCAGATTACTATTCCAGCATGTTGTGTGCGTATATGATTTACTAGTGCTGTTCCAGAATTTATCAATAGTTAGTGCTGTTCCATTAGTGTGTTCTGCTTGATTTGCCTTAAGAGTGAAATATTGCTATTTGATTGTGAAGAGTGCATTTGGGTGAATAGATTAAGTTTGGTTACGACTCGTGAGACTTAGTTGTTCGATTACTGTTCCATTCCATTCCAGATTTGTTGTTCAATTCTTTATTTGCTGTTCTATTTTGCTATCTGCCGTTCCATTTACTCGCATTTGTTGTTTTGGTGTGAGAGACGATCTAAGGTTGTAGTGAGCTTCGGCATTCACTGTCTAGCTCCCAGACCCGTGGTCTATGCTCTAATTTCCTTTCCATCAGTTTCCAAAGGGATGGGTTATCGCTGCCGAACCCTTGACTGATAAGCTGCCTAGTTTTCCGAATGTGTGATTTATTCTTTTGAAGTAACTTAGTTATAAACAAGCATCCGTTTACTCTTGTATTTTTAAACACTGTACTACTAGCATTACTCTGACAAGTGCTAGCCTCAGACTGAGACACTCTTTGGAATAACAAAACGCTCCCGGATTGACATATTAATGTGAGGTAATTAGAGGTGAAAGAGACCCTTTTTATAGCTCTACATTTTGGTGCTGTTGCCGGGGAAAGAGTGTAGCCATTTGTCTTTTTCAGAGTAGTGTACGAACCTACTAGGGAAGAGTTGGATCTTAAAAACGGAAGGTAAAAACCTGCGTGCGGAGCATGTAAAAGCCCTGCTCCACTCTTCGCTTTCCTAACAGATTTGTTTTTGCTTTGTTTGAATAGAATTTAGTAGTTCATTTGAGTGCATGACTAAGCAGAAAAGACCAGAAAAGAATATCAAACCTCCATCCAAGCCTGAAAAAGCTAAGGGGCCGGTGACCCTTGGCCGAACGACCTTCATAGACGAAATCTATAAGAAAACTAAATCTCAACCATCAGTAGGCCCCAGGAAAATCATTTCTAAATAGCCTACTAGTTCCCTTCAGGCCACAGGATCACCATCTGTAGCCTTTGCTGAGGTGCATAGTCAAACTGAAGAGCAGGACTTTCAAGAAATTGAAAATTCTACTCCAGAACTATTGCAGGAAGGGAATTCCAGCAAATTTTGTGAAGGAGAAGGAGAAACAGGGGAAACCAAGGAACCAAAATCTCCTATTGGAACAAATCAACCATTAAATAGCCCAGATAAGGGGAGTGCTGCGAAAATCATTGTCGAAGGAATCCAATCTCCTCAGACATCAGTTATTCTCATTATTCCAGATAAGGGAAGTGCTATTAAAACTATCCCTGTCAAAACCATTCCCTCTCAACCTAGGAATACCCTCCTAGATATCCCAGAAGGTTATTGGCATATATTCGATCCCATGGCTCAGAACCAGCCAAATGCTCAAACCTCTACATTACAATATCCTATAGTGGATTCTGCAGTAAATGCACCCATGAAAGCTATCCCTCTTCAGCATATCCCTACATTTCACAGTCTCACATCAGAAGATTTGGATGCATTTTTATTCGAATTCGATGTGTTATGCAGGGGGTATGATTACACCACCGATCCCCATAAATTGAAATTATTTCCCTCTACATTAAAAGGGGCTGCTTTAAGATGGTTTATGGGACTAGGTGGCGGGGTTATCAACAATTGGGATCAAATGAAAGAATCCTTCTTAAAAAAATATCAGGATTATTGTAGATCTAGAGAATTAAAAGATGAAATATTCCAAATGACAGCCAGACCGAATGAAACATTGGAGGAGTATGTGGAACGTTTTCAGTACAATCTACAAAGATCTCCTTATGCATCGCTACCTTTACCCGATAATGTGTTAAAAACTGCATTAATAAGGGGCATGAAGGAACAATGGATTGAAACATTAAACATCATGGGAAAAGGGGATATTTATCAAGAGAATTTTGCTGACATCATTGATTTATGTATCAAGAGTTCGAGAGGCAGCACAAGAATAAAACCGACAGAATATGATCGGTTTGCAAGAGATAACAAAGTATCAACAGAAGGAGTAACACGTGTAGAAATTGGAAATTTATTAGAAAATTTCAAAACTGATATTCTGGGGACACTAACTACACAACTTGATATTGTGCAGGCTAAACAAAAGCAGATGGAGGCAGAATAGAATTTGGCGATCTTCTGCTCCCGATGCAGAAAAAAACATAGCCACAAGGAATGTCCACTGGATACAGTCCAAACATGCGCCATTTGTACAAAAGATCACCTTATGGAGAGCTGCCCCTCACTTCCTGGATTGAAAGCAGTATATAAGAAAGCGGAAGAAGAACCATAATCGGTGTACTTGATCAACCAGCGTCGCCAGTGGCAGCCGAGACAATCTGGTATGTTTCCAGACTCAACCTCTTCTTTTCAACCTCCACAGTATAATGCTCAACAATATAGTATGTGGAAAAATCAATCTCAACCCCCATTTTCAAACTGGTCACCACAATCGTTTCCTTCTTCAAACCCATGGCTGAATGAAACAAGCCAATCTGGTTGGCCGAATTTCCCTTACACTCCACCATATTGGCAAAATGGCTCATATCCTTCACAATGGACTCCCCCTACTTCACAAAGTTCACCCTGGCAGACAAGCTGGCAAAGACCGATGCACCAGCCAGCTGGAACTATTCCGCTCCCTCAACCTACTCTGCCAGCCTTACAACAAAATCCCCAGTCTAACCTGAGACTGCAACTCCCAGCCCAACCCAATCCCAATCCAAATAACAGACCGGTCCAATCTATCCAAATCATAGAATCACCAGAAATAGGACCCGACCTGAGGGAGTGCAATGATCTTCAGTTAAGATCTGGACGTATAATTGAAACTGAGGGAGATAAAACAATTCATATTGAAGATCAGTTACCAAGAGAACATCAGTTACAACAAGAGGATGTAAATAAGCAGCAGACTCATAATCAAGCAACCACATCCTCTCCTCCGTTCCCAGAACGATTAGTCATACCCTGACCCATACAATATCCTGACTTTGACATTCTGTGAGAATTACAAAATCTGTACATAAAAATTCCATTCCTCCAAGCCATTCAAGACATTCCTATATACGCAAAAACTATCAAAGAGTTGTGCATAAAGAAACAAAGGAGGAATATAACAAATAATCCAAGAGTCCAAGTAGTCGGTACTTTATCTGACTTATTATCTGGGAAAGAAACACCCATTAAATATGAAGACCCAGGAAATCCAATTATAACTGTTCAAATTTATGGTCAGACCCTGTCTAATGCGTTAGTTGATCTAGGAGCTGCAATTAATATTTTAACAACCACTACTTGCCAAAAGCTCGGCATTACATCTGTATAACCCACCTCTACTTTGTTAGAATTGGCTAACCGATCTGTGGTTAGACCAGAGGGTACTCTACATGATGTCATGGTCTCTGTAGATTCCTAGGAGTATCCAACCGATTTCCTGATAATTAATCCAAAAACCCGACTTGATGGACACCCGCTAATTTTAGGTAGATCTTGGCTTGCCAATGCCGATGCCTACATTGGCTGCCGGCAGGGAAATATGACCATAACCAGAGGACCGAATAGCAAGAATTTAGTTCTATATCCTCCAGCGCAGCCAAGTGTCACAATAATCAAAACTAATAAGCACCCTGTATCATACCTTACTGATAACATCATATCTCCATTAACTATACAAGAGGCACTTGATTTTAAAGACCAAACAGAAGATGATGCCATTAATAATTTCATTAGTCAAACTGAATCTCGCACACAGTGTCACATGATAGAAGCAACATTTGATAATGAATTGGAGGAAGATCCTCTGAAAGATACGCATGACCAAACGATACCTGTTACTTCTGTTGCAAATAGTAAAACTGTGGAAATTGAACCGGGAAAAACTTTAAACATCAATGCCAATCTCACGCCTGAACAAGAAACAAAGCTCATCCATCTGTTAAAAAAATATCAAGAAGCATTTGCATGGGATTACCCTGATATGAAAGGAATCGATCCCCAGTTATGTACACACCACATTTATATAGAAAAAGATGCCAGACCTGTTCGTCAGCCGCAAAGGAGACTTAATCCCCATCTAAAGGATGTGGTAAAAGGTGAACTTCAGAAACTTTTAGATGTCAATTTTATCTATCCTATTTCTGATAGTAAATGGGTCTCTCCGCTTGTGGTGGTACCAAAAAAGAATGGAAAATGGAGAATCTGTGTGGATTATAGGGAACTAAATAAGGCAACACAGAAAGATCATTTTCCTCTCCCATTCATAGACCAAGTATTAGATACTTTAGCAGGAAAGAAATTCTTTTATTTCCTGGATGGCTTCAGTGGATACAATCAGATTCAGATTGCCCCTGAAGACCAGGATAAAACTACTTTTACTTGTCCCTGGGGAACATTTGCCTATCGAGTTTTACCTTTTGGCCTATGTAATGCTCCTGCCACATTTCAAAGGGCTATCCTTAGCATTTTTGCAGATTTAATAAATGATGGACTTGAAGTTTACATGGATGACTTTACACCATATGGAGATGATTTTGATCCAACTCTAGACACCCTAGAAAAAGTCCTACAACGCTGCATTGTTACCAGGCTTTGCTTAAGCCACGAAAAATGTTTCATGATGATGACTGAAGGACTTATCCTAGGAAATTATGTTTCGGCAGCCGGCATTCAGGTAGACCCGGCCAAAATCCAAATACTTTTGCTCATTCCCACTCCTACTACTCAAACAGAGGTACGCAGCTTTCTTGGATTTTCTGGTTATTATAGACGATTTATAGAACATTATTCACACATTGCTGCTCCTTTATATGCACTAACTGGTAACGTTGATTTTCTTTGGACAGAAAAATGTGACCGTGCTTTCGAGGATTTAAGGAAGCTCGTATCCACAGCCCCAGTCCTTCGAGGACCAAACTGGGACCTACCGTTCCAGATATCATCTGATGCCTCAGATACAGCCATTGGCGCAGTCCTTGGGCAGGAAGAGGATAAAAAACCATATGCTATCTATTACATCAGCAAAAAATTATCCCCTGCTGAATTAAATTACACTGTTACTGAAAAAGAATTCCTAGCTGTAATACATGCTGTCAATAAGTTTAGACATTATATTACAGGCTATCCTGTTATCTTGTATACAGACCATTCTGCCATAAAATATTTAGCAAATAAGCCTGTCACAAATGCCAGAGTAACTAGATGGTTGATTTTATTGCAGGAATTCAATATCACAATCAAGGATCGGCCTGACAAAGAAAACCCTGTAGCCGATTTTCTTTCGAGAATACCAAAACCAATCAATACAGCAGCAACTAAGGAACGTCAATCAATCCAAAAGCCAGGCCTTTGAAGAGTGGCGAAAGGAACAAGAGGAAGTTGCAAAGGAAACCCGTAGACTAGATATTGTTATCAAGCAGATGAATACCTTGTGTTCTTTATACAATGACGTTTTAGCATGTAGGGCCCCTACTAAAAACTATGCTTTGTTTTTACTAGAACGGTATTTACAATTAAAAATAAAAGCTGTTAAAGCAGGCGCCCCTATACAAATCAACACTGTCAATGACTTTATAGACTGTTGTAAACATTATGGAGTGAAGGTCCAGAGATTGCTGTGTGAACTTTATTTGCATGACCTTGTGCTAGATCAGGAGACTGAGTTGAACCCTGGCCCTTTTGTTGGAGACATCCAATTACAAGCGTTCATTTCATTCGGGGTTAATCAGATTAAGTGGCTCAAAGCCTATAATACTTTCCAGAGGCAGGAAAATGGCCTAGATTTACGGGTAAGGGCTGAGCCTAGGAACCCAGTGCAGTTGTGGAAAGCACATAGAAACCTCAGGAGGACTTCGGGTGTCATTGAAACGTTAGGACCCATGCATGAGGCACTCATTCGACAGAGTTTAGAATATTTTCTTTCCATCAAAGACCTCGCCATTGATGCAGCCAAATGTCGGTACCGAATCTCTAATCCAAACATCCAGCTCAGGGAACCATTTAAGTATGAGAATTTTGAATTAGCTGCCAACCGTTTGAACCTCTATGGCGAGAGCATTTTGAAAGCAGGGCCATCCTGGTTAGGATATAGATTTCGCAATCCAATTATTTGGCACCCCGCACCCGGATATCAAGCCCTGTATGAGATGCCTGAGGGGCAAACAGGTCAGTTCTTTGACTATCTAGTCACTCATCATGGCTGTAGGCCTCCGCATGAGATTCCTTCTCCAGCCTATTCTCTCACTGCCTTGCATGTCAACTACAATGTTTTCATGAGGACATGAAACAAGGTAAGCAGGGGGGTGTGTGGAGTACTAAAAAGGTATGCTTTTGATGATCATTTCAGTGGCTTTTTAGTAGAATTTGTAAACCTTTTTGCATCATGAATTTGGAAAATGATAAAGAATTATAACAAAACATATGATAGTTGATATGCAAGACTTAACCGCTGATAATTGTTATTTTTCTGTGCAGGGAAAGGACAAAGACGAGATAACTGCTGTCCCTTTGAAGGGGAACCGAATGCAAACAAGGCTAAGCATATCAAAGCAAATCGACCCGGAAAAGGAGGAGAAGACACCAGCTCGGTGGAGAAGAAAAGAAAAGAGGAAGGATTAACAGTTTGGCGAATCCCTCAGGATCTTTGATCCTGAGGGATCGCTGCTTTATTTATCTTGTTACTTGGACATCTCCGCCGTCACCTTTATATAAAGGGACAACACTGTTAGCTTGAGATATATACTTTTATGTAATTTTCTGTTAAAAATCAACTCTGATTATCGAGTCTCGTTGAGAACTGGTTCATTGTACTTTTGTCTTATGCGTTAATATAAACTTGGTGATTATCTCATTTCTGCGTCTGGATTAACTTAAGGCGGTGTACCCTTGGAGGCTAAGGGCCCGGCCCCGGAGGACACTTGCTTCTGTATCACTACGATTTGATTTCTGCGTGGTTTGCTTATCATTGTTATTCGATAATCTGATATGCTTTATAAGTTGCTATTACATGCTCTGTTAAGATTAAATCATTAAGGTTTTTACAGATAGAATTGTGTATTGACTCTGCATTATGTTGCTGATCCTTTCAGAGTTGATTGCATGTTATTAGTCTTAACCGAATATTCTTACTGTTCTGTTACAGAGCTTTTGTACTGAACATTCATGTCATAGCTTCATCTGAAGTTGTGTTCTTCATGATTGTTGGATTCAAAAATAATTTTGTTCTATTTGGAAGCATAGTCGTATCCCTGTTAATTAAGATTGATCAGATTACTATTCCAGCGTGATGTGTGCGTATATGATTTACTAGTGTTGTTCCATAATTTATCAATAGTTAGTGCTGTTCCATTAGTGTGTTCTGCTTGATTTGCCTTAAGAGTGAAAGATTGTTATTTGATTGCGAAGAGTGCATTTGGGTTAATAGATTAAGTTTGGTTACGACTCGCGAGACTTAGTTGTTCGATTGCTGTTCCATTTTGCTATCTGCCGTTCCATTTACTCGCATTTGTTGTTTTGGTGTGAGAGACGATCTAAGGCTGTAGTGTGCTTCGGCATTCACTATTTAGCTCCCAGATCCGTGGTCTATGCTCTAATTTCCTTTCCATCAGTTTCCAAAGGGATGGGTTATCGCTGCCGAACCCTTGACTGATAAGCTGCCTAGTTTTCTGAATGTGTGATTTATTCTTTTGAAGTAACTTAGTTATAGACCAGCATCCGTTTACTCTTGTATCTTTAAACACTATACTACTAGCATTACTCTGACAAGTGATAGCCTCAGACTGAGACACTCTTTGGAATAACAAAACGCTCCCGGATTGACATATTAATGTGAGGTAATTAGAGGTGAAAGAGACCCTTTTTATAGCTCTACAGTCATTGCCAATCTTCCAAATTATAGGGACCTAACATGGAGAAATGCACTTTTTGCATGGCCCAGGTTCAATATCTGGGATACATTATTGATGAGCGGGGGGTGCAAGTGGACCCAACCAAGATATAGGTCATTTGGGATTAGCCGACCAACCACTCTTATAGAGCTCAATATTTTTCTGGGTCTTGCCAATTCACCAAGGGAGAAGCGAAAGAAAAATGATTTTGGTCTGAATATCAATAGAAGGCATTCGCAGAGTTGAAGAATCAACTCTACTCTATACCAATTCTCACATTACCAAAATTTTAGCACCATTTGAGATTGAGACAAATGCCTCTGACTATGTTAATGGGGCAATACTTACTCAGCGGGGGAATCTAGTGGCATATCACAATGAGACACTTTCAAAAATATTATGAAAGTATCCCATCTATTATAAATAAATGTATTTCATTTTGCAGGCCTATCAACAATGGAAGCATTACATTTTGGGGAAGGAAATGGTCATCCACACAGATCATCGACCCCTGTAGTTCATACAGATAAAAGGGAAGTTGCAAAATGATCGCCATGATAAATGGTCCACATACCTACAAAAATTCCATTTGAACATAAATTACAAGAAGAATAACACCAATAATGTTTCTGATTACCTCATCCAACTGATGATTATGGTGCTAACCATTGTGCTCGACTCTTGTGAGAACAAGACTTCGGCTTGGTTGCATCTCTACAAAAGTGATCTAGAATTTGGCAAAACATACAAGATGCTCTTGGAGGGTAAGCAAGTTCCAATTTTTCACCTCTAGGATGAACGGTTATGCCACATGGGACACCTCTATGTTCCTTCAAGCAAGCATGCCAAAATGATTTTGGAAGCACACTATAGTTGGGTTTCTGGACATTTCAAGGTCAATAAAAATTTGACAATACTACAGAAGTATTTCTATTGGCCGAAAATTTGATGGGATGTTGGGAAGTAAGGCCTATATAATCCAATTCCTACCCCTAGTCAACCTTGGGAATCCATATCCATATATTACATGTCAGACCTTCCTTCTACCAAGAATGGAAATGACTATGTTTTTGTGGTCATCGATAGCTTCTCTAAAATGGCCATTATGGTGGCCTCTAAGAAGAATATCACAAAAAAAGCCATTGTTAAAATATTATTTGAACGAGTGTGGGTACACTTTGGGATCCCACAGTCCATTTTCTTAGATCGAGATAGCTACATTTTGGTCAAGTCTCTAGTCGATTTTGGATACCAATGTCACTAATTCCACAACTTTCCACCCCCAAACTGATGGCCAAATAGAGGTCATCAACATGATGATCGCACACATTTTTCACATGTAAAACTTGAAGCATCCATGCACATGGGATGAAATCCTCCCCTATGTCTAGCACAACTATAATTGGGCTCTCCATAGCTCAACTAGACATGGCCCCTTTCAGGTGGGCTTGGGATTCTGGCCACTATGTACCATTGATATGGCCATATCATTTGCAGCTACTCAGGAATATTTAGCACATGTCCAGTTCGAAGCCGATAAGGTGAAAAAATTCATTAAGAAAATTTAGCACATCTGCCAACAATTCCATGACATATTGGACAAAGCCAATGTTAAGTACAAGTAGTGGCATGATCAGCAACGGGTATCACACAAGTTATAGGCGACAAAGTTTGGATACATTTGTAGAAGAAGCCCCTCGTTGAGCACCACTACAAGCTTCGCCCACTCTAATATGGGCCATACACCATCACCAAGGTGGTAGGGGAAAATTTCTTCAATCTCAATATTCCACCATTCCTTGGTGTGCACCCAATGTTCAATGTGGAACGCCTTCGACCCTACTTTCCACCATTTCTAGACACATCCAACATTGCAGAACAAATCACACCAACATAGTTAAAACCAAGCTGCATGGAAAAAGACACAACTGATCAAATCATGGACACACAGATCAAGAACACTTGCTTGCAAAGGATCTAGCTATATCAAGTTTTCAAATCAGACCAAGTCCTTCACCAGGGCAAGTGGTTCACCAGGGACCAGATTCAATAGAAATTTCATCACCTCATGGAGGATTTTCATGCAATGGGGACCACTACTTCTTAAGGTGGGAGGAATGATCCAGGTGGGTATGGACGGCCACCCACCTATTCCACCTATAAATCCAGTTGGTTTCATCAGTTTCCTTATTTATAGTAGCATTTACTCTTTTTAGCATTATTTCGGGTCCTAAACATCTGGAGCAATTTTGACCCCCTAACTGACATTTTTTGAGGTCCCCAGCAAGCCCATATCCATCAGTAGGGGCTTTAAACAAAATATTTAGTACTCAGAGAGATATTTATGATGATATATCTTATGCGCCAAACAAAGATAATATGACCAAGTTACGACCCCGGGAAGTTGGCCACCCAACTAACCCCAACGGGGCCCAAAAAATCTTGGTGTTCCATCTCCCAGGGTTAGGATTTTTTTTTTTAGGGTTTTCCCATGTTTTTTAATAATAAAAAGGCCCTTGATCCTCATTGTAACACATTTTAGAGGCATATATTCACCACATCTCTTCTCAGAGGTAAACTACCATTGCCCGAGCTAGTTTATTTTCCATTCCGTCTGTAATAATTTTTCAATATTTGATATTAATGAAGTAAAGTTTTTTTACCACTGAATCTCTGATTTTATGTTCATTTATTTATTTTATTATGTTTCTGCATAATTCTGGATCAAATAAACTTCAAAATATCAAGATGAAGAAGAATGACACTATTTAGCAATATATGAGCAGGTTCACACAATATCATGATGAACTTGGCAGGGTTGGTGTTAGTGTTGCAGAAGATGACTTGGTAATCCTAAACCATCTAGGCCTTCCCAATAGCTTGCATAGCTATCAAGATTCGGTGAACGAGAGGGATAAAATACTGAATTTGGAACACTTATGGTCTGATTTGGTATAGGAGGAAATAAGGAAAAATAATAGACATGGGACTTCATCCAAGGGTGAGGATGAAAAAAAAATTTCATTGGTTGGAAAGGGAATGAAAGGAAAATGGAATAAATCTCAATCCAAACTAGAGTCCAACCAAGGGCGAAAAAAGAAAATTTTGTCCAAAATTATATGCTTCCATTGTCATAAATTCTCTAATTATGCCACGAAGTGTCCACACAAAAAGGCAAGCAAGAAGACCTCAGGAGGAGGAGTAGGTGAATTCTTGGCTTCATAGTTCAATATTTACTTTACCCTCATCATATGCATGGCTAGCACAATTATGGGGAATGTGTGGTACTTGGACTCAAGTGCATCGCTCCACATGACAGGGTGTAGAGAATTTTTCAGTGACCTGGAAGAAAAATATTTGCATATGCACATTGAGATAGGAGATCAAAAAAAGTGCAACATGACCAAGGTTTGTACGATCATATTTTAGAGGGATTCAGTCTCCCCTCTCAGACTCAAGTATGTCATGTTTGTTCTGGGCCTAAAGAAAAATTTCATATTTTTTGCAGTTTTGGAAGATTGTGGTTATGATGTGATATTCAGCAAAGGAAAACAATTCCTGAGACACATAGCCATGAGACATATGAAGTAAATTAGGGTTTTTGTGAATAAGTTGTATAATTTATATGTGGAATATTTTTTTGCATTAATCACTAAGGAAGAGAAGGCATAGAGGCATGTTGTCGATCAACTTTGGCACAAAAGACTTGGATATTTCCGTCATGGTTCCTTGAAGATTATGTAGCATATAACCACAGGTAACCCCAAAGGATCACTTGAGAATTAGGATGTATACAGATTATGAACCTAGGGGAAGTACAAAAAATCCACATTCCATGATCAGGACAACAAAGCACATGCAGTCCTAGAAAATATCCACTTTGATGTCTGTGGAACTTTCTCGACATCCTCCACTTCCAGACACAAATATTTCGTTATTTTTATTGATGAATTCTCGAAAAATTATTGGATCTTCTTCATGTTGAAGAAGGATGAGACATTCTCCAAGTTCATAGAATTCAATGCAATGGTTGAGAAATAAATCGGCAAGAAGGCAAAGTCTCTCGGGAGAAATAACAGAGGTGAGTACATGTCGAATTAATTCAAAAAACATTGTGTGAAAGAAGGCATTCAACGAGAGTTGAAAACACCCAATAACCCATAGTAGAGCAAGGTGGATGAGATAAATAACCATAACATTGTGGGAGATTCGAGGGATAATGTTGCATGACCAAGGTCTACCACTAAATTTGTGGGCATATACATGCAAAAAAATAGTCTATTTGCAGTACCAGAGTCCCCATAGGATTATGGGTATGATTACAGCAGAGGAGGATTTCTCAGGGATAAATTCATATGTGTCGCACTACATGGTTTTTGGAGCCTCTATATACTACTATGTCTCCAAAGAATCAAGGAAACATATTGAGCCAACAAAAAAATTGGGGTTATTTTTGGGTTACACAGAAAGTCCCCACAACTACGGTGTGTACCTTTCATCCCTCAGAATGATAGTTATGTGAAGGGATGTAAAGTTTGATGAGGAGAAAGTGATGTGGTTCTCTCTTGAGAGATAGATTCAGATCCCACCAGAAGAGGAGCTTTTATCTCTAAATGAGGAGCCTTGGGAAGTATTTTAGCAGCCACAAATTGAGGAGTAGAGAATGGAGACAACCACTCAAGCATAACCATCCAGAGAAGGCAGGAAAAGAAATAGGGAAGCTAAGTGACTTGTGAAGGATACAAGGGAGAACATTGGTGCTCCTTCAAATTTGTGTAGGAAGATAAGGTCACCTAATCGATACACTGGCTACATGGCTCTAATGACTGAGCTTGTAGAGACTAATCCATCCTCTTTCTAGGAAGTAGTAGAGAAACTTGTATGGATTTATGCAATGGTGGAGGAATACAAATCCATTGTAAGGAACAATGTTTGGGAAGTGGTCCCAAGACCAGCAGATAAATCAATTATGGGTTTGATGTGGATGTTCAAGTTAAAGAAGGTAGCATGTGGAAGCATAGAGAATTATAAGTCCATATTTGTGGTCGAGGGGTACTCTAGAGTTGAAGGATATGAATATGAGGAGACCTTTTCTCTTGTAGCAAGGTACTCATCCATTAGATCAATTATTGCTTTGGCATTGCATATGGGGTAGAAGATCCACCAAAAGGATGTAAAACATAATTTCTAAATGGGGTTATTGAGGAGTTCTACATCGAGCAACCAAAATGTTTTGAGGCATTTGATCAGGAGTCTCATGTGTGGAGACTCAAGCGAGTGTTGTATGGTCTTAAACAAGAACCTCGTGCTTGTTACACTAGGCTCAATTGTTATCTCACTGGTTTGGGCTTCACCAAAATAGAAGCAGATGCAAACCTCTATCATATTTTGATGGAAGTTAAATTGCTTATTATCATCTTATATGTTTATGATTTTATTTTAACTGGTGATGAGTAACTGATCAGATCTTGCAGGGAGGACCTTGCAAGAGAATTTGAAATGAAGGACATGGGTCTCATGCACTACTTCCTTAGATTGGAATTATGGAAAGGTGATGGGAAACCATTTTAGTCTCAAGGAAAGTATGAAAATGAGATATTATATATATTCCACATGGAGAGTTGAAAACCCATTGAGACACCTCTAGTGACCAACTGGAGGAAGGAGGATTCCACTTCAGGTGAAGAAGTGGATTCTACCATTTATTGGAAGCTAGTTGGTTCACTAATGTACCTTGTGAACACATGACCATATATGTGCTCTGAAGAAAACTAAATGACCCAAGCTATGGTTAGGCCAACTGGAATATTTTGGAGGGTTTCTAAGCATGTTTTACAGTACCTCGGAGGAACTATCTAATTTTCACTATGGTACATATAGATAGAGGGAGTGAACATGTGTAGCTTAATAGATGCATATTTGGTGGGGATTCCATTCGGCCAAAAGAGTACATCAGGTGGAATTTTCAGTGTTGGGTCCACAATAGTTTCCTCGTACAATAGGAAGAAAATATCTATGGCGCTCAACTCGGCAAAAGAAGAATACATGGATGTAATTCCAGCAGCATGTGAGGTGATTTGGATGAGAAATATACTTGTGGGCTGTTTGCTCAGATCCAACTGTGATCTACTGTGATGATCAAAGTTTCATAAATGTCTCTAAGAATCATGTTTTTCATGATCAATCCAAGCATATATATATTTGGTATCTCCATTTACAGGACCATGTGCAGAGGAAGATAATATTTCTAGAATACATTCTCACAGAGGAACAAGATGTTAAAATTTTGAAAAATTTCTTGTCAAGAGGGAATTTCATGTTCAACTGGTTAAAGATAGGGGTGGTTGATAATCCCTTTCTTTCTAAGAGGGAGTGTTGAAAAAAATGCAGCAAGAAATTTTCAATTCAAATTTTCCTTGATTAAATTGAGAAAAAATAAAATTTCCGCATCAGAAGACAACTTTGATGTGGTTAACTTGTGTGACATGGCCCTTGTCACTTAGTTAGCCCAGTAAATTCAAGTTGGTGGAGTTAGAGTCCTGTTAAGCATGTGTGATTTCTAATTTTTAGCAATCAAGGTTAGTTATCCTAAGTTTTTTTGGTTAAAATAGTTCTAATTGTTGGAGGAACTAGTGGAAGTTAGTTGTGTAGTGGGACTTGAGTTAAACTCAGTGATCATCTCTTGAACATATCAATCAACTTAAAGTATCTAGTGCATGCAGATAATTTGAATTCCCCAAGTTGTGTTGGATATTCCAAGGCAGTGCAACATCAGTTGTAGACCAGCCTTGAGTGTATAGGTGTTGCATGTAGTCAGATGATCAAACTTGGAAATTGAGCAATCCATTTTGGAGAAATTCCTAAATAATAGGGGCATAATTTCTTAGGAATTGTGCAAGGAAATAAGGGATCAAGAAGAGCCATAAATTAATTAAGTCTAGGTCAGATATCCTCAGTGAGCAAAGAGATATGCTATTCACTTGTAGGTTATGCTTAGTTGAGAAAAGAAATTGTAATACATCTCTATTCATCATATTAATGTAAGAAGATTGTTGCACCTTGGGAGACAACCTCTGGCTAAATAGAGATCAATGCCCAAGACATTTATTTAGAACTGTAAAATAATTAATTTGTTTTACCATCATTTTATAAAACTCCACAACCTTGATTAAAACCCTTTAGTCTTCAGTGTGTGAAAAATTCCTTCAAAGTGGCCTTTTGATAGTGAATACAAATTGAAGAGAGAATGGCAAGAAGTGATGGTGGAAATTCTTAGATAGCAGGTTTCTTCAAACAAAATATTTTATCTTCAACTTTAGAGGAAAGAATGATTAGCATGAAAAGGAAATTAGAAAAGAGGATCAAATCATTAAGGATTTTCAACTTTAATTTACAAAAACTCAAACTCACAGAACTATAAAATCAAAGCCCAAGAGCTTCATTACTCTTTTCTAAGAAGAAAACATTAACAAAATATGTGACAGAGAAAAATTATCTACCAAAAAAATTCTAGAATCATTGTGAAAATTTTATTCAAATGAACATGAAGATTGAAATTCCAAAATTGTGATTTCTTATGAGGTCCAAAATTTTGGAACCCTCGCTTCTAATTTGAAAGTATTTTTTATACCAAATTTTCAAAACGACAGTTAGAAAACTATCAACCTCCTAAACTACTTTTAGAGCAACTTTCCTCATATTCAATCATTACATTTGAAAAATAAAAATCACATTAAAACAAAATATCTCTACTAAACCTCATGAAATAAAACTGTGGTAAAAATAAAATCACTTTCTCACTAAATGACTTGTGATGCTGGAACAGTAGAAGGTCCTACTCTTGTATCAGTTGTTTCTTTTGTATTAGTTAGTTGGTGAGATATCCACTCCCTTCACTTCTTCCAAATATTTTTGCTTGTATTTGGGATTTTGATAAACTTGACATGTGCCATTTTGAAATTGGTGACCCTGTTGTATGTAGGTTTTTCAATAGTGAGTCTTCATCATCCAAAGAAGATGAAAATATTTATGCAGATAATTGACAATAGTAGCTCCTTTGAGTACTGCCGTTTTTCCATGTGTGGAGCCAATTTTCCTTTTAGCCTCCACCATCAATGTCACATAGGTCTCCCAAGGTAGAAAAATGCATCGTTGATCCCAACATTATGGTAAACCTGCCCTGGTCCTTTTATCAAAAACAACATTAAATTTCATCGTTGCTTCCTTCACTTCATTCAACTTCTTCTCTTCCATTTTCCTGTATGAATTTTTCACTGTCATATTATTTATTTCTATCACATATTCAATGCTATATTCAACTCCAAACTCTTTTAATTCCTATGTAGACTTATATTTTAGAAAACCAATCATTCTCTTCACAAATTGAGCCCTTTGCTCCAATTTTTGTTTGCTAGCCATGATTATATTTCTAGATCTCTGACAATGAATTTTTCTTCTTCAACAAGAATTAAAAATTACAATTTTTTTTTTACTGTGTTAATAATTTCATTCCAGAAAATCTCCCTTGCTTCAATAAGGGGCATGTTCCCTTTTACCCTCTCCTTCAATTCCTTAATCTGTTGGTAGGAAATTTAATAGTATTTCCCGTATTTTTCTGCAATTTCTTTTCACATTAATATTTTGTGCTCAGTAGCCTTAATGATATTCATAGCATTTTCAAAATCACTTTGATTCCTCTTGATCTCATCCCCAACAATCTTTAACTCAATTATGACCTGAGTTAATTTTGTGGCTAGGTCTTCTAAGTCTGCTTACACCAGAATTGTACAAACATGTGGATCAATTTTATGTTGCAAGACAACATTCATTTCTTTCAGCTTTTCCACTTCTACATTCCTTTCTAAAAATTCATGTGTTAACACTTCTTTTTCTTTCTCAACATATGCCACTTTTGTAGCCATTGGATGTTCTACAGAAGGTAACTTCAGCTTCTTCCTAAGCACCTGAATCTCTGCTTCAACACCCTGTAATAATTTATGGACCGCACTTCTATTTTCAGGGTTCACCCCAATATTGACAAAAAACTTCTTTAATTCTTCATTTTGGGTAGCCAAGGCTCTTGAATTTTCCTTTTCTATCTTTAACTGATCAACAACGTTTTCCATCATACCCTCAGCTTTGCTAGCAACTGAAATTTTTTTTTTCAAGTCATTATAGATTAATTCTCCAGACTACATGTGGATATTAATTTTGTCAGGCAAAGGAATCTTCTTAGCATCTACTCTCAAAATTTACAGTCTTAAAACCGATTGAAGAGGAAATAAAAATGCATAAGGATGAGAAAATTAAATCCTTATTTGATTCCTTTCTAAATCCACAGCAGATAATAATCTTGTTTGATTACCTGAAGAATATTGGCCCCTAGCTGAGATTCCATATTTTCTATGATTTTTCTGTTCCTATCTTCAATTTTTTAAAACATCTTCTTTAACATAGGGACAAAGTTCTGAGTAAATTCTTCTGGAAGAGGAGAATATGATGTGAAAATTGTCTCCCCCAACTGCAACTAGAAACCAGAAACTTATGCTACACTTCCTTCATCAGATAACTTTTCTCTCTTAGCTTCTCCATCTACATCTTCATCCAAATCTATAATCTCCTCACAACCTCTCTTGAAATTCTTCCCATTTGGTAAAGGGGTTTCAACCTTTATTCCTCCCGATGAAATAGACTGCCCTCCATTGGCCATTTTTTCAATTTCTGAATGAGATTCATGCAAGAAAGGAGCATATCCATTCTCTAATATTCTATTCGAAATCACATGAAATGGAACATAGGCCCATTTCTCTCCTAATATTAAATCCATCCCTTCAAGTAATTTTTGTACTTCCTCTGCTACTTGTCTAGTGTCTACAATAAAAGGTCCAATAGTTCTTGGAAATCTAAATAGATGTCCTTTCCTTGCTGGAAAAAAATGCACTTGGTCTACATTTAGAATTTGTCTTATAAAGTCCAAAGAAAACAACCTCCTGGGGACAAAGGTTGGAAATATGTAAGGTTCAACCTCAGGTCCATACAAACTAATTTCAACATGATCCTCAAAATAATACTCGTCTCCTACTTTCATATCTTTTCTCAACTAAAGAAAAGATTGAGATTTTGGAAATATACAGGGTGCAAGTGAACTAATAATTGAATATTCCACTTAAAGGAATGAGGAAGAAAAATCCATCAGGCCTTCATTCCTTGGGTTTCTTCTCACCACATCAAGCCATAAAACCATTGGTTCTTTATTCTTATGGGGATCCATGATGTTTAATCCCAAATGTATGATTTTTTCAACATGAGTATAGAGGCAAAGACAAATAATTAAAGAAGGGAATCTGAAATAACCAGTGAGTGAGACGTTCATGAACTGAGCATTGAATACCCCATCCCAAAAATCAGGTATATCCAGGAAAACTTTAGGTTTCATCATCAGACTAAACAAACCTAAAGTGACTTTATCAATAATTGAAGCATCGTGTCTTCCCAAAATTTTAGCTAGAATTTGAAGGAAAAGTTTTACATCTTTAGAAAAAAAATCTAAAGGGAACTAAGTTGATTCCAAAGAAAATATTTTTCCATTAGGTATGAGGTGGAACATGATTTGGGCATCTTCTGGAACTGATAAATTTTCAAAATAAGTAACAGGGTTTCCTTAGAAAAATAAGTATATGTACTTGCGGAGGGGAAGCACAATGTTTGCTGAATTAGGAGGGAGGGCACCTAGAAATTTTTTTCTCCTAACCTATTCATCACAAAACACTTATGCGGGTACATAAATGGCACTAACCAGTGAATAAATTTCAGGAATAGGTGAGTTTCAGAAATAAATGTTGATTGAACACCATACCTAATTGCAACAACATAAATTGGAGAATTGTCTTGATTGAGAATGACATGATTGTAAGTTTCAAGGTGATTTACAGTGCATAAAGTATCAGAATATCTCTTTTAGTATCCATGAGAGGAATGTGGAAAGATGGACTGGTTAAAGAAGTTTTCTTTGACATTCTGGATAATTGAAGTGATGGGTGACTGTATAAATACTTGGTTCTCACCAATAGCACTGACTAGGATGCTAGCTAGCAGCTTTGAGGTCCACAAAAATAGGAGAAGGAGGAAAATGTGAATGAAAATGGGAAAAAATAGGGTTTTATAAATTAAATGGAAAAATGAAAAGGGGGAAAAGAATTAAATGATTTTCTGGAAATTTTAGATCTCTGCAGGATGAATTTACGTGATGATGTGACATAAAAAGTGACAGGTGGTGGAGGGAAGGACGACGTGGCAGGAGGAATGGTGGGTGCGGGCTCATTTTCTGATGTCACCATGCTCTCTTGCTGACTTAAATATGGGTGTAGTCTCTTGTACGAGACATTTTCAGAGGATTTCCTCCACAGTTGATATGGGTTTTTGATATAGAGTCAACATGCCCACCAAAAAGTACTTGCGGAGGCATTGCTGGAGTTTAATGTCGAATGAATTGTGCTGTCGAGTTTGGCCCATCTTGTGGGGCTCATCGCACAGGTTCATCTCAGCTGTCGAACTTGCCTGATATTTAATTCTTCACTCGTCGGTACACAGTCCCACTGCTTGATATTTATTGTTGCACCTATTTTATGACAAGCGCTTAAACTTGACTATTAGTTTATTTTATGACAAGTGCTTAAACAAGAACTGAACATATTTAATCAAAAAATCAAAACTTCAACTGCTTTCTCCTTTTCTATTTTTTTTTTTATATTTCATTTTTTTTTTTTACAAAGACATAATGTATACACATTCATAGGAAAATTTAAAAATAGTTACAACACAGACATTGAGGTTTTTAACATATTTCTTTCCCTCGAGAAAAATATTGTGTGCATGTGTGTTATTTCTCATTGCATGTTTGTGATTGATGTTTTAAATTGTGAATTTATTTATGCATAGCAGTAGAGTAGGTTTGTGGTTTGTGATTTTGATTAAAACCTGATAAGCAGTTGCAAATATATATCATAATTTTTACATGCATCTAATCATCCATCTCCCATGTAGCTTCATCGGGCCCAAAGTACTTCTACTTCACTTTAAATTTCTCGATTGCTCGATTCTGAATCATGAGCATATTTCATTGAAAAATGCACTGAGGTTCTAGCTGGAATTCTCCTTATGGTTCCACTTGCAATAAATACCATTCAATCACATGATCAACATCTTTCACATACTTCTTAACCAGTCAGACATGGAAAGAATCATGTAATTTCACTGTCAGATGTATTGCAAGTCGTTAGTACACTCATATAATCCTTTCAAGGATCTCAAAAGGTCCACAATACCAAGGTGCAAGCTTAGAACATGATCCCATCCTGATGGATATCTTCCTGGGCTTGGTACACAAGTAAACATGCTCCCCAACCTAAAACGAATTGTATAATCTTTGTTGTTATGAATAACTCTTTTGTATGTCCAGTGTGAACTTTAGATTCTTCTTGATAACTTGCATTTCTTATTCCATTTCTACCAACATGTATAGTCTGATCAATACCATCTTCGCTAGATCACTCCAAATGATATGATTATTAAAACTCTGCCAATAAAGTGCCTCAAATGTACTCATCATTAGTGACTCTTGATACCCATTGTTGTAAGAAAACACAACCAGAGAAATATAATCCTCCTACCTCCTATACTAATACATAAAATACATTCTCTTCATGTCCTCAAGAATATTGTTGACCCTCTCTGACTATATATTTTTCTACAAATGATAAAATCTACTAAAGGCTAACTTTGTACCCAATCCTGCAAATAACTCTTTCCAGAACCTAGAAGTCAACTTGGAATCTCTATCTGACACAATATTCCTAGGAATACCATGTAACCTCATTATCTACCTAATGAAGACTTGGGATACATCACTAGATAAATGAATAGACTTCACTTGAACAAAGTGAGCTACTTTAGTCAACCTGTTAACGACAACCATAATATAATCATGTTGTCTAGATGTTCTCGTAAAACCTGTAATGAATTACATGGAAATAACCTCCCATTTCCACTCTGGAATCATAATCGCCTACAATAGACTAGCTATATGCTTAAACTCTACTTTTACTTGTTAAAATTACAAACATCTCGTTGTTACAACATCATTCATCATGCCTGTGGACTTGATGCTCTAAGCTATGGCCTTGGGAAACCATTTCCTTCAGACTTGGTTAGTTTATTAAAAAAACATTATTTTAAACTCCATATGTGACTCTACCCTTCACAAAGCACATACACACACAAGTCCATCTACACCCAACCCATGCATATAATTTGAAATATGAAAAAAAATATAATTCCTATTTTTTGGGTGGGGTTTACGAGTTATACCAGATACCCACCTACACGAGCCCGTTGCCTAACTATATCCCAACTAAAACAATTGTTTTGGGGTGGTATAAATACACCTCATGGGAAGGCCTAAGGGAGAGAGATAGGATATTGATATTATATTCAATTGGTCCCTAATCAATTCTGAGTTTTCCATGTGCCTCCTACACTCCCTGTTATAGGAAACCCATGTTTCCTTATATAGATATTCATATCTTTTATATGAAATCTATGTATATGCATTTGAAAGAGGATAGTTGAGGCTTGGGCTAGACATATCTGGAGGAAGGTTTCGCTTGGAGCCATGGTCAAATCGGGTTATATTCTTCCACATTTATTTTCATCTATCAGTAGATAAGATCTATCATGTTCTTGAGTGTTATGATCTTTATTCTTTAACTCATGTTATGATCTAATTATGTATGATTTCATGATTTACCTCTTTATGCCTATATGATCTAACATTCATTTCTTGAACATGCTTTGAACTATTGCTCATATATATGCTTCTTTAGAATGTGTTACAAGTTTTGAAGCTTTGGAGGAAGTAGAGGGTTTGAAACCTGCGGGAACACCTTCAAACGTAGGATCCACAGGTACTTTCTCTTCATTCCACTTTAGTAGTGTATGCATTAGGACTACTTGTTTACTTGCTTCTTATCATTAGCTGCCCTTAGATCTGTTGGGGTTTTCAACCTGTTAGTAACCTATAAATATAGGACTCATAATTTTGACTTGACTAATGGTAGTCTTGTAAATATGTACAAACTTTTCTTTCTGCAAGTTATTTTCCCATATTTTGTAAAAAAATAAAAAAATCAAAAATCAAAAATCAAGAAAAGGGTAAAAAGTCCTAAAAGAAAAATCAAAGGACTTAGAAAAAATAATATACCCCAAAAGAAAAAATATGAATAAAACATGAAAGTGTGCAAGTCTAAATGCCACTACTTTTACATTTTGCAGTTGATTATGGCATAGTGCCAATAAATGCTATAATCCATGATAAGTTGAACAATTTAATCTTAACTTGTCATGTTTCAATTTTACTTGTTGTAGATAGAGAATAAAGAATTGTCATACAATTTAATCATGAGAATTCAGTAGTTAGGTAAAGAATAACAGAATCCAATAGTTTAATATGGATTCTTGAATGAAATAAGGTTAGAATCAGATAGTTTTACTACTTTCAAAAGAATAAAATGTTGTAAGGTTGCTAGCTCAAATGCACCTGATCAAAATAGAAGAAAAAATGTTAGAAGATATGGCTGGGTAGGTAGAAGAAGGTGGGAAATCCATTGTAAATATTTTTCACCAGACTACAAATAGCTAATTTCTGTTCCCCATAGTTATTTAATATTCTAGACTATCAGTCAGAGAGGCTCAGGGCATTTCCCTGACTTTTGTTGGGACCGGACCCAAGGCTCAATGACTGATTAATTGAAAGTGTTAAGTTTCTGTATTAATCCTATAAATCACATCATTTAACATTCATGCATTCATTACCATGAAAAATCATAAGTAAAGACCTAATTTTTACTTAATAATGCTTAAAACCCTCATTTTATTAACTTCCTACATCTCATGAAGCATAAAACCCTCAAAATGGCATTTTATCCTAAGTTGAAGTGATACAATTATTACAATGAAAGCTTGGCTTTAATATTCACTTTTCTTGGTTATAATTGTATGTTTTGGATATTCACTTTCCCTTTTCATATTAACACCTAACTTATTTTATTAACTCCCTATAGAAAATCCTAGTCCTATTAATATAACTCCTTTATTATAATATCCCAAAAATCCCTTATTATATACTTTTTATGTCAAAGATATTACTCACATGTGGAAAGTTACATCTCGAAATTATCCCTTTGACATAAAACTACCAATAAACAATTATCCCGCCCCCCTATAGTTATTAAGCTTATTTGGCTTAAATAACTATATAATAAAAATACTAATGAAGCTTTTGGAAATACACAGTATATTTGAAAAATAAACATCTTTTTGATCCTTGTTCTAAATATTGGTTTAAACCAAGGTTTAAAACATGAAGTATTTATATGTCACCATACCACATATACTTACCTTTTCCGCATAATAAATAACCCGCCCCATGCACTTTAACCTTATGTATAAACTTGGTTTATATATAATCCACCATTCAATAAAAAGGTCCCCGCGTTCATTCATAACCGTCTGATCCATAAACTCTTTTCAATCCAACGGTTTGCACTGAGCGTGATTACCTGGTCTCATATCTCACCATTCCCTATCGCATTGAATTATGATCATCGATATCTGCTATCAGATCAATGGCCCATATTAAAAGCCCAGTCCCACCTTATCTTTCCCCCGTAGCTTCCCGAGACATCCTGACCGTTCGCTTCATCCATCCCGATCCAACTGTGCGGATCTCATATCGCGTGCCAAAAGTGAACGGGCGCAATTTGCAAAAATTTACGCGATAAAAGTTGTTTCACTATACTGCCATATGCTACGTGTCTAATTTTAATTGGATCGCATTACAAAAGTGAAAAACAACTTACTACATAAGAGTAGCACGATAACCACTGATGGTTTTTGCCTTCAAAATGAAAACCACTCCCGCCATTGACTGTGACCTGCATTAAATGATACGTTAATGATCAAAATATAAGGTTTAACCTTTGTTTTTCTTCATTTTTTTATGTATTATTTCCCCTCACTAGTTAAGAAAATACTCCCAGCTCTATGAACGAAATTTGAACCTTTGATAGCCAATTTATGCCCCTGAAGCAAAATTTCACCATAATGACTGCATCTAAAAAACATTGAAGTGTTTCACTAAGTCAAGCGCCCTATTTGAAGCCGATACAACCAAGAAACCCTTCTCGACCACCACTATACCTGTACAAGGTATTTCTCTATATTTCAAACCTGCAATTCATAAATTTAAAGGAAAATTGAAACCAGTCTTATTATAGAAGATAATTGCCAATCTGAGAATGCCCAAACCTTGAAAAAACAGGGAGAATCCTGGCAAATTTTTCTCAGAATTTTCCATTTCCTTCAAACTCTATCTAAAAGTGTTTTCGGCCATTTGAAGATAATTTCCATGGTTCGAATTGATTTAAACACATAGAAAATTCATTTTTAGTCCTCTGCAGCTAGAAAACTTGTGTTTTCTATCCCAAAACCCTTGCTCAGATTCCCAAATTTCTCTTTGATCCACTCAATTAGCCCCTGTTTTCAAAATTAACTAAGAAAACAATTTAATATTCCTTCGTTTTCCCCAAAATTACAAGAAAATACTTTAACCCTAAGACTGTAGGTCCTAAGGCCCAAAAATCTGCCTCAAGCAAGCTTCCATTCCCTAAATCTGCTAAGATAAATAAGCCTACCCCAGCTCTAACATTAGATTCTACTAAAGTGGTCAGACCTTTACAACCACCTGTTACTTCTGAAGAGAGCAGTTCCTTAACTGATTTATACTGCAGGATTACTGATGCTACATTAGAGTTCAATCTACTTGAAGTACATAACTGGTGTTGTGAGGAATTTGTGAAGAAAGTTGAAAATGACATACCTATATGGGAGTCAAATTGGCCTAAGTATGTGGTCCCAATCACTTATCCAACTCAAGACTTGATTAGAATATGCCAATTACACTATGTCCCTAACCAGAGGTGTATTGTAAATAAAGATAGAGAGGTCTTTTTTTCTATAACTGTAGAATCCATTAATGAGATGCTTCAGCTGAGCCATGATCCAAGACTAGTCTCATTATACATTGAATATTTGACTCAGTTGTACCTAGACTTGGATTTCCCTAGGAAGTTTACGATTCTGCAAAATTTCATGCCTACTCATGTTGATTTTCCGAAAGTAAATCCACCCTATTCCACCTCTGATTTTCCTGAATTTTCCAGAAAAATCACCTCTATGCTTTCCTTCATACTAGGTTACTCTAATGATGAGTTCACTGATGCATCAATTCTAGGTTTCCTTTCTACTTTATCCCCAGGACAACCTCCTGAAATGATATTTAACTTTGCTAGATTCATTGCTGACAATATGCACTATCAATTGACCAAGTTGCCTGAAGAAGGAGTATTTAAATATTCATCATATCTATTTTACCTCTTTCTATTTTTCCAAGAAGAAAAGTTTCCAGTTGCCTTACAGAAAATGGATGATAAATTCAATCATCTTTCAGTGGTATTTTGGACTTCATTACTCAGAAAAAATGGAAATGAATTCAGCTATAAGGACTTCACAGATTCGTTTATCAGACTAGCCATGAGTTTATTGAACAAGATAGAGAAACCAAGGGTTAATGAGGAAATAAAAAGAATTCTACAGTTATCTAAACACTGCAAAGTAGGTGATTGGTACCTATATGAAAATCACATAGAACTAAGGATATTTGGAGCAAACCTGGCCCCTTATAAATTGCCCAAATTTCTAACTATCATGGTTTTTGCTCTGGAGTACTTGAGGCAAATTCTGAATGCAGATGCACTGAATTTTATGGCTTCCAAAAAGAAGACACAGTTTAAGATTAAAAATCAAATAGGTTCCTTCATAGTAAATAATAGGGATTCCTTGAAAGAAATAGTCAGCAAATTATTAGAATTCAAGCTCCAAGAAAGCTTTTATTGGAACTATGATCCACAAGGCATTCTAAGTAACATAAGGATCAAGTGCAAATTAACACCATTCATACATCAGTCCAAACCAAAAAATGAGAAATTTGCAAATCAAATGGAATGGATAGAAAATACATTGATTGATCCTACTAACCATACAGAGAAGGAGAGATAGACAGATAATTCACAGGAAATAACAGTCATTGAGTAGACAGAAGCTTCAAACAAAAGGACCAGGAATGAAGAAGGCTATACAACAGAGACCATTACAGAAAATAAATTAAAAATTATTTACAACAAAAAGGAAAAAATGACTGATGCTGAGAAATACAAGGCTATTGAAATCAAGGATATAGATTATTAGTGGTTAGATAATGATGAAACCACTATAATTGTGAATGAAACTCTAGCAGAAATTCAGAAAGATCAGATTTTAACACAGGAACAGGATAGAGAAATAATGGAAATGCAGGTAAATTCAAAAGCTCCCTCCTCTTCCAAAGCAGCAGAAGAGACAGATTCTGACATTCAAAAGAAATACAAAAAAAATCAAAGAAAGAAATGAGGAGATTAAAAATTAAGTTTATTCTCAATTCCTCAAAGAAAATCCAGGGAACAAAGACAGGTTGTTGACTGCTTTTGATTACTCTACCAATAAGATGATCATGTCATTTCTCAAACCCACAATTACAGATCCAAAATCAATTGCATATTATACTAAAACAGATGTGGAGGTGGACACTGATACAACATATGAATTGGATCAAATAGAATTCCACAGAAGTACCACTGAAATGCTTTATTCAAAAGTGGTTAACAAAACTATGAGTGCTACTATGCTACAAAAGACTGTATCTAATTTACAGAATCAGATGAAATTAGACAAAGCATCATTACATGCTAAAGATTTAAGGATCAAATCCTTAGAATATTTGGTTATAGAAATTGGAGTGGATCCTTCCAATATTAATTTTTCTAAAGCACTCATAAAGCAAAAGAATGAAGATATTGATGCCTTAAGAAACCAACTGAAACTTCTATAGAGTGAGCATCCACAAGAAAAGGAGATTCTTCAGCAGAAAACAGAAAAGGATGAATTAATCCAGTTAGTACTAAAGATGACTACTCAAATCAAAGAAATGGAGAGTTAGACAGAGACTCCGATGAAAGAAAATGAAACATTGAAAAAGGCAAATGAGGTCTCCATTCCTACAGTCATCCCAATGGCAACTACTGCTGTTCCTTTTACACTGGCAGAACATTTGGCACCAAAAGGAGTATTGACAACTGCAATGTCAATAACATCTATAGATACCTCTGCCACTGGATCATCTACATCACAGGTACAACAAGCAACAGGTACAATAGACCTAGTTAAATCTATGGAAGAAATGTCCCTTAAGAACACTGAGATCAATAATTTAAATAAGAGCTTGAAGAACTAAAAATTTAGGATAGGACTAAAACCATACTACAAATCAAAAAGGTCCTAAATAAAAGAAATATAATGAATAGTTTGGAGGAAATATGTAATTACATGAACTTGTCAATAACAAATTTCTTGGCCAAATACACTATATTAACACAAGCAGGCCTTCCAGACATTCATGGCTTCAATGAAAAACTAATGGTTCAAATAGATTATGACAAGAAGATCAGAGAATATGCCAAAGAACAGGTGAACAAGCCTTTGCCACAAGGTTCCCCAATTGGAAAAGTTATCTTAGAGTAATTTGAGAACTTGTTTTTTCTATAAAATGAAATTAAGCACATCTTCATTGTCAAGCCAAACTTTACAAAGTACACTGAGGCTGATGAAAGCTATAGAAAACTAAAAAGCATGAAGATACCAAGGGATAAAAAATGGTAGGAATTCACTGATTTGATATAAAAACATGCAAGCAGAGCAGAAAAAGCGCAGTCAGGTTTTTCATCTTTACAATTATCAAAGAGTAAAATTTGCAGTGAAAGTGTATCAGGTGAAAAAACAGAGTCAAAGAGTATCTGGGAATAAAACAGTCAACTTAATTTTTACTCTTGTAATTCTTCATTTTACATCAGTAGAGTAATAAATGGACAGCGTAAAGAGTATCAGAGGTAAAGCACAGGTTAAAGAATGTAAATTAGAAATATTTTCTTCCAAGCTATCTTCTAATAAGATATTGTTTCCAAGTGCCAGCAAGCATCTACAACAAAGCAACAAATCAATTTTGATAAGATAAATCAGTTCTATTTTCCTTGATAAGAGGACAACTTGCCAGTTTGTTTTGTAGTTGTCCCTCTTTTTTATGTAATAATCTTTATTTTTTCCTAGAGATATTCCTACATGTCTCTCATATATTTTGTAATAATTTTGTATAAATACTTCACTCTTTGAAGTATTTTGTGTGGAATAAAATTTGTCAAAACTACTATAGACATTTTTTCTAAATACATTGGGAGTTTGTGTGAGTCAATTTGTAAAGAAATAGACTGGAACTAAGTCAAACAGACATCATAACTCAGGATTCTTGTGCTGATCAGATAAGTCAAGTATTTTCTTGTTTTCACTATTTATCTTTCTAAAGTTCCATACATACATTTACATGTTTTCTGTCTTAAATGATTGACTAGGAAAGTTTATATAGGATTAGTTTCAAAAGCTCCCTATTTTTTACTAGTTATTCATTGATATGTTTTCTGCTGATATCTGGACTTAGGAATCCTTAACTACTCTTAGTCCCTTTTGACCTCTTTCTTTCATCTTATTTTCTGTAACTTAAGGATCCTTCATTGCCCTTTTGTTCAGATCTTGTCATTTCATAAAAAATCCTATTTCCAAACCCTTTGAAGGTCATCTACCCTACCCTTAGTACATTTTCTCTTTTGACTTTATTTCCTAGCTCTGCTTGCCAAGAAATTTGACTCCATATCCCAATGGTGTGGTAGATCCCTCTGTGGTTTACCTTGAAGTACCTTTTATTTCCACCAAACATTCAAACCAAAACAATTGTCCAATCATACCTAGCCTAAAATTTAATCCAAAACAAAGTTAAATCATAAGGAGAGATCCCTCTCTGGAATTTAGGAAGGCTAGATCCTGAAATCCAAAAGAGGTTCTTGGTTACCCCTAGTTTTCTTTAACTATAAATCAAAATCCCATGACCTAAGAAATTACTAGGGTGATAACATACTGGCGACCATACTGGGGAACTAACCACTCTCCAGTTTTAAATTGAATCTTGAAGGAAGATTTTTATATCTATCTTTTCTACTTTAAGATTAAATTTAAGAGGTCGTGGGTATTTCAATAAATAGATGGTCTGGCTTCTAGGAAAACCTACTATACCAGGTCCAACCTGGATCCTAAACCTACTGTAATAGTAGATAACCCAGAATAGATTGGTAAAAAGAAAAAATAAAAAAACAAAGTGATAATTTAGAAGCTAAAGTTCCCTTGAGAAAAGCTAATTCCTTACCCAAATAATTAGTGTGTTTAACCGATATTGAATTTGATTTCAAGTTTTAAAATTCATTATTTAGAAATAAATCTGAAACTGATTTAAAGGAAACTATTATAGATCCTGTTTTTACTTCTTTTGTGAATGAGAAACAGAAAATTATTTCAGCATCAATAAAATTAGACAAATCTGAAATTCAAAGTCCAGTAGAAAGGGTTAATGTTACATGAATTAAAGACGTTGATGAAGCTATTAAATTAGCCGATTTTTTGTCTCAATTTAAACCTCCAGTTTCTCAATTATACACCACCATTTTTCCAGCAGCAGATTCAACTCTATATGCTGCCACTTCATTTTTAGACTCCACTGTCAGTTCACCTACAGAACCTTTCAGTCCTGAGTTGCCTTTGCAACCTAGGATCATATATTCATCATACCCTCAAGCCACTGTAATTTCATCCACAAAACCATTTATTCCTGAGTTTCCCTTGCAGCCCAGGATAGTTTTTCCATCATTCATGCAGCCCATTACATCCACCAATTTTATAAGCACTACATTTTTTTCCATCCAGTTCCATAAATATATCAAAATATTTTCCTAGTTCTTCAAAACCATCTATCATAACTAGCACTGCTCCTACAACCATTGTTATACCTCCTAGTTCAGGAAAAATTCAAATCATGGCTGCAAGATATGCTCCTCTAGTTTTACCCCAAAACCTCCATGACATGCACCAAAATAACCAAAAGGATATCCCATTATTTGATAATTTTTCGCAAATAACTGCACAACAACATATCACCAGAATGACTGATTTTTGTGAAATTTATGAGATAGATGAGTCTGATGTCCGAATGAGATTGTTTGCACAAAGCTTAACTAGAGAAGTGAAAACATGGTTTAGAAATATAGGTGCTGGTAGTATAGTAGATTTAGCTGCATTTCATAGAGCTTTCCTAAATAAATGGGAAAAGAAAAAGAATCCCCTGCAAATTTTATTTGAGTTTGATGCTGTTAAAAGAGCTCCCAATGAGTCTGTCCAGGATTATTGCACCAAATATAACAGTGTTTATAATGCCATCCTTTTTTATCTTAAACCTACCCCCTATTCAGTACTTCTAAAATTTCCTGATGGATTTGATCCAGACATGGCATATCAATTAAGAGAAAGAAATGCTAAAACTTCAGAACAGATGCAACTAAATGTTGTTGGTGTAGAAATCAATATCCTAGCCAAAAAAGCCAGACTTAGAAATGAAAGGAGAGTCACCATCAAAGAAGAGAATTCAAGCTTAGATGGTAAATTTGATTTTATTACCAAAAATTTAGAAAAATTAGTTGAGAGATTAGACCACAATGAGAAAAAACCGCAATGGGATAACCAACCCCAAATCAGAAATCCCAACTACATAAAAAACAACAATCCTGGGAAAGGTAAAGAAACTTCCCCAGATCAAAACATTAGGCCCCCTTTTCAATAGAACTACACTGAAAGTTCTCAAAACAATGTTGAGGATGAGGAAGACATCAACATAGTAACATGAATAGATGAAAGCAATACAATTTTCCTCACTCAAGAGGATCAAGAACTCTTTGAGCTTCAAAAGTTCAAAGTAGAATCTGGTGAATCCTTTGACTATAAGCAAGGTTATGAATTCGCAATCAATGAAATTCACAGCCAGTATAACCTCAGGAGCAAGAAAACAAATGAGCCTTCTACTAAAAACAATGCTCCAACTCAACAAAATCAAAATAGAAAGAATGTAGAGGCTTCCAAAACTAAAATTTTGCAAATTCTTCTAAGAGAGAACAAACAAAATTCAAACCCACCCAGTCATAAGAAACAGTCTAGTCCAAAGATTTTTGATATCACTGATGAGGTGGCCCAATCCTCCAAATATGCTCAAAAAACTAATACTACAAAGGCCACTAATTCAACAAAAACAACAGTTACTGATCCAAAAAAGAATCCAGCTGACTCTATATCATCAAAATCTTCTGCTGAAAATTCCAAATCTGACAAAGCATATGCTGCCACTCAAACTGTTCCTGAAGAAATAATAAAAGACAGCAGAAATCGGGAAACTCAAACAGAAGATAAAAGAAAATCTCAAGCTAAAGGTAAAACTACTGAAACTCAAGAAAAATCATCCCATACAATAATTCCAAAAGATGAATTAATTCAAGCTATCAAATCTCAGTCAACATTTAATATTCAATCTAAAATATCTAAGTTGAAGATTGCCATTCCCCTAACTGAATTGGCTAAAAATGACTTGCATAGATCTATTATTACTGAAACATTGAATTTAAATGAAAATGATGATACAATTAATATGAGTGATGATAGACCTGAATTAATCTTTGGTCCAAATGTAGATGGTAAGCATTTAGATGGGTTAGTACCTCCATTTTACTTAAGTCTTACAATCCATGATCAGATATTACATAATGCAATGCTATATACTAGAGCTTCCCATAATCTAATTCCCAAAGCAATAATGGAAACCCTAAGTCTAGACATAACCCAACCATATAAAGACTTGTTCTCATTTGATTCATCTAAAGTCAAATGCATAGGATTGATTAAAGATTTGTGTGTCAATTTGGTCCAATATCCTGGTAAAATCATGATCATGGATGTTGTGGTAGCTGATATCCCACCAAAGTATGACATGCTTCTTTCTCACTCATGGGGAGAAAAGCTGCGGGGATCTCTACAACTTGACATGAGTTATGCCACTATCTCGGTATTTGGACAGCCCAAAAATCTTTACAGAGAAACCTTAATGAAGTTTATGATCAGCAGTGCCAAAAGACCTACCCATTACCCAATATATTCAACTCCCACTGATCTTGATTCCTTTATTCTTTGTAACTCTGATCATAATAATATCCAAACTAAACTCACTGATATAAAGCCTAAAATAATAGAGGATTACATTGGTCATGAAGCTTTATGGCATTTAGATTTTGATGGTTCTGTAAATAAATCAGGAGTTGGAGCTAGTGTATGGATCACCAACATTGAAACTAGCCATTCCCAAGGACATGCCTCTAGATTGAATTTCAAATGCACCAATAACATGGCTGAATATGAGGCTTTAATCTTAGGACTCCAAATAATTAGAAAATTTGGAGGTCAAAGAATATTGATCACGGGAGATCCAGAGTTAGTTATCAAACAAATAAACACATAATACTCTGTCCACAATCCCAAATTAGCTAGATACAGGGACACATCAACAGATTTGGTTGTTGATTTGTTAGAATGCAAGTTTTCCATTATTCCTAGAAAACATAATTTACAAGCTCATTGTTTAGCAACCTTTTCCAACACCCGTAATCTTCCATTTTCACCAATACAAAAATACACTGCTGAAATCAAACACAGACCTATTGTCCCAGATAATGTAAAATATTGGCAAATTTTCTTGGAAGATGAACAGATCTATCACTTTTGAACAAAAAGGAAGAATTTCAAAACTGTAAAATAGACACTAATGATAATTTAGATTTAGAAGGTACTATAGATGGTGAATTTAATTGTGAAATAAATAGTGTATATGTACATAAATATAAAAATCCAACTGTTTTTACTCAATCAGATATAGATGATTTGGAAAAAATAGACATAGAGGAAATGATGGAAGACGAACCAGATTTGATAGATTTAAAACATAACATTTTACCCAGAGGTTTGACTCCCTTAGAAGACTTGTTTGATTCTAATGATGTGCCCAAAAGGCTAAAAATGGAACCAGTCAGGTCTTATATTGAAGAATTTAACATAGGAACAAATGAAAAACCAAAAATGATTAAATTGTCAAAATCCTTACCATTAGAAGAAAAGGTTAAATATATATAGCTTTTGAAAGAATATCAAGATGTCTTTGCATGGGGTTACAAAGATCTAAAAACTTACAACAAAGACATAATTCAACATAAGATTCCTTTGAAAGAAAATCAAAAACCTTTTCAACAAAAATTAAGAAGGATTAATCCAATTTTGTTACCTTTAATCGAAAAAGAGGTTAAAAGAATGTTCGATGCACAAATTATTGCACCAGTCAATGATTTTGATTGGATTTCTAATTCAGTGCCCACCAGAAAGAAAATAGGAGAAATTTGACTATGTATAGACTTTAGAAATCTTAATAAAGTGTCTTTGCAAGACAATTACCCCTTGCCTAAAATGGATCATATTTTGGAGAGGGTTGTAGGTTCTTCAAGGATTTATTTACTAGATGGTTTATCTGGTTATAATCAAATTCTAGTTCATAAAGATGATCAAACTAAAACTGCATTTACCACTCCTTGGGGAACTTTCATGTATGTGAAAATGCCTTTTGGATTGAAAAATGTCGGAGCTACATTTCAGAGAGCCATGGATATTGCCTTTGCTAAGAAAATCCACGAATTTTTAGTTACCTATCTTGATGATATTACTGTCTTTTCAAAAAAAAATGATGAACACTTGGATCACTTGAGACAAGTCTTTATCAAGTGTAGAAAATATGGTATATCCTTAAATCCTAAAAAGACTCTTTTCGAACTAGAAGAAGGAAAACTGTTAGGATGCATAATCTCCAAGGAAGGCATTAGAATAGACCCTACAAGAATTGAAGCTATTTTGAACATTCAACCACCAAGGAACATAAAAGAACTTCAAGCATTCTTGGGTAAAATCAATTTTTTGAGAATATTTATCTCTAACCTGGCTAAAATCATAAAACTCAACAATATGCTTAAAAGGGACTCTACAATAAAATGGACTGTTAAAGCCAAACAATCTTTTGAATCCATAAAACAGGCCTTGACAAAAGCACTAGTCCTAATCAACCCAGATTATACAAAATATTTCATAATCTTTTCATTTTCTTCAGAACATACCATAGCTGCAGTTCTACTGCGGAAAAACAATCAAGGTTTTGAACAGCCAATTGCATTTTTTAGTAAATCCCTTAGAGATGCACCTCTGAAGTACAATATAATGGAAAAAAAAGCTTTAGCCTTGGTTAAAGCCCTAAAAGATTTCAGAGTTTACATACTCCATTCCTATATCATTGCATATGTCCCCAATGTTGTAGTCAAAGATATTTTAACGTAAGAAGGATCTGACGGCAGGAGAGGAAAGTGGATTGGCACTATCCTTGAGTATGATATGGAAATTAAACCAACAAAGCTCATTAAAGGACAGGGTTTGGCCAAATTGATGGCTAAATCTAATTGTAATGCTTTAGATATAAATTTCATTGCACAGATAGATGACCAGGAGGAGATGGCGACTCCATTGATCAGTGAGGCCTATCTAGACTCACCATGGTACTTTGATATTATCTTTGTACTCACACATTTACAATCTCCTCCTGGGTTAACTAAAACCAAAGCCAGATTCATCAAACAAAAAGCAATTAGGTTTTGTATACTAAATAATGCACTTTATTGGAAAGAAAATAGTGGGATTTTACTAAATTGTTTATTAAAATCAGAGGCTAGCAAAATTCTTGAGGAATTTCATGCAGGTGACTGTGGAGGCCACTTATACTAGAAGAGTACAACAGAAAAAATACTGAGAGCTGGTTTCTATTGGCCAACTTTATTTTCTTATGTCAAAAAATTTGTTACCTACTGTCACAAATACCAAATTTTTGAAGGGAAAAAGAAACTATTTCCCTTACCTCTTAAGCCTATATCTACTGAAAATCCATTTCAACAATGGGTGTTAGACTTCATTGGTGAAATTCACCCCCCATCCTTAGGCTAACATAAATGGATTTTAACTGCTACAGATTGTTTTACTAAGTCGATAGAATCTGTTCCCACTAGGAAAGCCACTGATTCAGTTATAATCTCATTTATAGAAAGTAATATTTTGTCAAGATTTGGATGCCCACATAAGATTATTACTGACAATGCAGCTGCATTCAAATCCAAGAAAATGATCTCTTTTTGTCACAAATACCATATTACCTTGGGACATTTTACTGCTTATTATCCCCATGGTAATGGTTTAGCCGAATCTTCAAACAAAAGCTTAATCAATATCATCAAAAAATTACTTCAAGAAAACAAAAAGACCTGGAACAAAAAGCTAGTCTATGCCTTATGGGCTGATAGAATTACCACAAAGAAGTCTATTAGAACTTCACCTTATCAGATTGTCTATGGAATGGATGCAATTTTCCCCTCTTCCTTGGGTGTACAAGTCATGAAGATCATTCAGGAATATCAGGTGGAAACAAATGATATTCAACGAAGAATTAATGAAACCATACATCTCCAACAAACAAGGGAAGAAGTTTATGAAAGATCACAAGTTTTACATGATAAAATTAAATAGAATTTTGACAAAAGGATTAAAGAAGATGATTTTTTCATTGGAGATCAAGTTTTGAGATGGGATTCAAGAAGAGAGGACAAAGGTAAACATGGAAAGTTTGACTTTCTATGGAAAGGACCTTATGTGATATATGCTTACATAGGTAACAATTCTTTTTTCATCAAGAATTTGGATGGAACTGAACTTCAAGAAGGACCAGTGAATGGTAGGATGTTGAAACACTACTATTTTTCCGAATCAATCACTAGTTAGATTCATTGACTTTTATCATTGTAAATATTCATTGCAAGTGTGTAGATTGGATTGGAGATTTTATCTACAAAGTTGAAGCCCGAAGAGAAGGCCCTAAGCTTTGCATTATAAAATATCATAAGTATGAATTGTTGCAGAAATCAGAGGAAAATTACAAGATCATCAAGGTTAAAGTTGAACGCTACTGATCTTAGAGTTCTTGACATTCCACCAAGAAATGTCATCCCCAAGTGAAGCCGATGTTAGTAACCTATAAATATAGGATTCATAATTTTTACTTGACTGATAGTAGTCTTGTAAATATGTACAAACTTTTCTTTCTGCAAGTTATTTTCCCATATTTTGTAAAAAAAATTAAAAAAAAATCAAAAATCAAAAATAAAAAAGAGGGTAAAAAGTCCTAAAATAAAAATCAAAGGACTTAGAAAAAACAATATACCCCAAAAGAAAAAAGATGAATAAAACATGAAAGTGCGCGAGTCTAAATGCCACTACTTTTACTTTTTGCAGTTGATTATGGCAGAGTGTCAATAAACGCCATAATCCATGATAAGTTGAAAAATTTAATCTTAACTTGTCATGTTTCAATTTTACTCGTTGTAGATAGAGAATAAAGAATTGTCAGACAATTTAATCATGACAATTCAGTAGTTAGGTAGAGAATAAAAGAATCCAATAGTTTAATCTGGATTCTTGAATGAAATAAGGTTAGAATTAGATAGTTTTACTGCTTTCAAAAGAATAAAATATTGTAAGGTTGCTAGCTCAAATGCACCTGATCAAAATAGAATAAAAAATGTTAGAAGATATGACGGGGTAGGTAGAAGAAGGCGGGAAATCCATTGTAAATACTTTTCACCAGACTACAAATAGCTAATTTCCCTTCCCCATAGTTATTTAACATCCTGGACTATCAGTCAGAGAGGCTCAGGGCATTTCCCTGACTTCTATTGAGACCGGACCCAGGGCTCAATGACTGATTAATTGAAAGTGTTAAGTTTCTATATTAATCCCAGAAATCACATAATTTTCCATTCATGCATTCATTACCATGAAAAATCATAAGTAAAGACCTCATTTTTACTTAATGATGCTCAAAACCCTCATTTTATTAACTTCCTACATCTCATGAAGCATAAAACCCTCAAAATGGCATTTTATCCTAAGTTGAAGTGATACAATTATTACAATGAAAGCTTGGCTTTAATCTTCACTTTTCTTGGTTATAATTGTATGTTTTGAGTATTCACTTTCCCTTTTAATATTAACACCTAACTTATTTTATCAACTCCCTATAGAAAATCCTAGTCCTATTAATATAAATCCTTTATTCCAATATCCCAAAAATCCCTTATTATATACTTTTTATGTCAAATATATTACTCCCATGTGGAAAATTACATCTCGAAATTATCCCTTTGACATAAAACTACCAATAAACAATTATCCCGCCCCTCTATAGTTATTAAACTTATTTGGCTTAAATAACTATATAATAAAAATACTAATGAAGCTTTCGGAAATACACAATATATTTGAAAAATAAACATCTTTCCAATCCTTGTTCTAAATATTGGTTTAAACCAAGGTTTAAAACATGAAGTCTTTATATGTCACCATACCACATATACTTACCTTTTCCGCATAAGAAATAACCCGCCCCATGCACTTTAACCTTATGTATAAATGTGGTTTATATATAATCCATCATTCAATAAAAAGGTCCCCCACGTTCATTCATAACTGTCCGATCCGCAAACTCTTTTTAATCCAACAGTTCGCACTGAGTGTGATTACCTAGTCTCATATCTCACCATTCCCTATTGCATTGAATTATGATTGTCGATCTCTACTATCAGATCAATGACCCATATTTAAAGCCCAGTCCCACCTTACCTTTCTCCCGCAGCTTCCTAAGACATCCTGACTATTCGCTTCATCCATCTCGATCCAACGGTGCGAATGTCATATCGCGCGCCAAAAGTGAACCGACGCAGTGTGCAAAAATTTACGCAATAAAATTTGTTTCGCTATACCGCCATCTGCTACGTGTCCAATTTTAATTGGATTGTGTTACAAAAGTGAAAAACAACTTACTACCTAAGAGTAGCGCGATAACCACTGATGGTTTTTGCATTCAAAATGAAAACCGCTCCTGCCATTGATAGTGACATGCATTAAATGATACGTTAATGATAAAAATCTAAGGTTTAACCTTATTTTTTCTTCATTTTTTATGTATTATTTCCACTCACTAGTTAAGAAAATACTCCCAGCTCTGTGAACGAAAGTTGAACCTTTGATAGCCAATTTACCCCCCTGAAGCGAAATTTCACCATAATGACTGCATCTAAAAAACATTGAAGCTTTTCACTAAGTCAAGCCCCCTATTTGAAGCCGATACAACTAGAAAACCCTTCTCGACCACCACTATACCTGTACAAGGTATTTCTTTATATTTCAAACCTGCAACTCATAAATTTAAAGGAAAATTGAAACCAGTCTTATTATAGAAGATAATTGCGAATCTGAGAATGCCCAAACCTTGAAAACACAGGGAGAATCCTGGCAATTTTTTCTCAGAATTTTCCATTTCCTTCAAACTCTATTTAAAAGTGTTTCTGGCTATCTGAAGATAATTTCCACAGTTTGAATTGATTTAAACACACAGAAAATTCATTTTTAGTCCTCTGCACCTAGAAAACCTGTGTTTTCTATCCCAAAACCCTTGCCCAGATTCCCAAATTTCTCCCTGATCCGCTCAGTTAGCCCCTGTTTTCAAAATTAACTAAGAAAACAGTTTAATATTGCTTAGTTTTCCCCAAAATGACAAGAAAACAGATTACCCCTAAGACTAGAGGTCCTAAAGCCCAAAAATCTGCCTCAAGCAAGCTTCCACTCCCTGAATCTGCTAAGATAAATAAACCTACCCCAACCCTAACATAAGATTCTACTGAAGTGGTCAGACCTTTACAACCACCTGTTACTTATGAAGAAAGCAGTTCCTTAATTGATTTAGACTACAGTATTACTGATGCTACATTAGAGTTCAATCTACTTTAAGTACATAACTGGTGTTGTGAGAAATTTGTGAAGAAAGTTGAAAATGACATACCTATATGGGAGTCAAATTTTCCTAAGTATGTGGTCCCAATCACTCATCCAGCTCAAGACTTGATTAGACTTGCCAATTACACTATGTCCCTGACCAGAGGTGTATTGTAAATAAAGATAGAGAGGTCTTGTTTTCTATAACTGTAGAATCCATTAATGAGATGCTTCAGCTGAGCCATGCTCCAAGAGTAGTCTCATTATCCATTGAAGATTTGACTCAGTTGTACCTAGACTTGGATTTCGCTAGGACGTTTATGTTTCTACAAAATTTCATGCCCACTCATGTTGATTTCCCAAAATTAAATCCACCCTATTCCACCTCTAATTTTCCTGAATCTTCCAGAAAAAATCATCTCTATTCTTTCCTTAATACTAGGTTACTCTAATGATTAGTTCACTGATGCGTCAATTCTAGGTTTCCTTTCTACTTTATCCCCAGGACAACCTCCTGCAATGATATTTAACTTTGCTAGATTCATTGCTGACAATATGCACTATCAATTGACCAAGTTGCCTGAAGAATTCATCATATCTATTTTACCTCTTCCTATTTTTCCAAGCATAAAAGTTTCCAGTTGCCTTACAGAAAATGGATGATAAAGGAAATCATATTTCAGTGGTATTTTGGACTTCATTACTCAGACAAAATGGAAATGAATTCAGCTATCATGACTTCACAATTTTTTTTATCATACCAGCAATGAGTTTATTGAACAAGACATAGCAACCAAAGGTTAATGAGGAAATAAAAATAATTCTACAGTTATCTGAACACTACAAATTAGGTGATTGGTACCTATATGAAAATCACACAGAACTAAGGATATTTGGAGCAAACTTGGCCCCTTATAAATTGCCCAAATTTCTAACTATCAAGGTTTTTGCTCTGGAGTACTTGAGGCAAATTCTGAATGCAGATGCACTGAATTTTATGGCTTCCAAAAAGAAGACACAGTTTAAGCTTAAAAATCAAATAGGTCCCTTCATAGTAAATAATAGGGATTCCTTGAAAGAAATAGTCAGGAAAATTATCAGAATTCAAGTTCCAAGAAAGCTTTTATTGGAACTATGATCCTCAAGGCATTCTAAGTAACATAGGGATCAAGTGCAAATTAACACCATTCATACATGAGTCCAAACCAGAAATTGAGAAATTTGCAAATCAAATGGAATGGATAGAAAATACATTGATTGATCCTACTGACCATACAGAGAAGGAGAGACAGACAGATAATTCACAGGCAATAATAGTGACTGAGTAGATAGAAGCTTCAAACAAAAGGACCAGGAATGAAGAAGGCTATACAGTAGAGACCATTGCAAAAAATAAATTAAAAATTATTTACAACAAAAGGGAAAAAATGACTGATGCTGAGAAAGACAAGGATTTTTAAATCAATGATATAGATGATCAGTGGTTAGATAATGATGAAGCCGCAATAATTGTGAATGAAACTCTAGCAGAAATTCAAAAAGATCAGATTTCAACACAAGAGGAGGACAGAGAAATAGTGGAAATACAGGTAAATTCAGAACCTCCCTCCTCTTCCAAAGTAGCAGAAGAGATAGATTCTGTCATTCAAAAGAAATACAAACAAATCAGATAAATAAATGAGGAGATTAAAAATGAATTTTATTCTCAATTCCTCAAAGAAAATCTAGGGAACAAAGACAGATTGCTGACTGCTTTTGATTACTCTACCAATAAGATGATCATGTCATTTCTCAAACCCGCAGTTATAGATCCAAAATCAATTACATATTATACTAAAACAGATGTGGAGGTGGACACTGATACAATACATGAATTGGATCAGATAGAATTCCACAGAAGTACCACTGAAATGCTTTATTCAAAAGTGGTTAACAAAACTATGAGTGCTACTATGCTACAAAAGACTATATCTAATTTACAGAATTAGCTGAAATTAGACAAAGCATCATTACATGCTAAGTATTTAAAGATCAAATCATTAGAATATTTGGTTATAGAAATTGGAGTGGATCCTTCCAATATTGAGGTTTCTAAAGCACTCATAAAGAAAAAGAATGAAGATATTGCTACCTTAACAAAACAACTGAAACTTCTATAGAGTGAGCATCCACAAGATAAGGAGATTCTTCAACAGAAAACAGAAAAGCATGAATTAATGCAGTTAGTACTAAAGATGACTGCTCAAATCAAAGAAATGGAGAGTTAGACAGAGACTCTGATGAAAGAAAATGAAACATTGAAAAAGGCAAATGAGGTCTCCATTCCTACAGTCATCCCAATGGCAGCTACTGTTGTTCCTTCGACACTGGCAGAGCATTTTTCACCAAAAGGAGTATTGACAACTACAGTGTCAATAACATATATAGATACCTCTACCACTGGATCATCTACATCATAGGTACAACAAGCAACAGGTACAACAGACCTAGTTAAATCTATGGAAGAAATGTCCCTTAAGAACACTGATATCAATAATTTAAATAAGGAAAATAAAGATCTTGAATCCTCATACAAGAATGCTTTAATCACATCTAAGGGACACGAACATAGAGCAAACAGACTTCAAGAGCACGTAAAGATTTTACAGCAACAGGTCAATCTCAGTGAACAGGTGTCATACATAAAACACTATCTTTGGAATAATATAATTCAAGGAATACATCTACAGTGGCCTTCCATTCAAATCATTTATGAACGAAGAGATTTACTGAAGGCAGCACAAGTAGAAATTCAGCAAGAAAAATAAGAGCTTGCCAATAAGCCATCTCAAGCTTTACAACTTATTACATTTCTAAACAGTAAAAATAGAGAAGAGCTTGAAGAATTGAAAATTTAGGATAGGACTGAAACCATACTACAAATCAAAAAGGTCCTAAATAAAAGAAATATAATGAACAGTTTGGAGGAAAGATGTAAAGACATGAACTTGTCAATAACAAATTTCTTGGTGAAATACACTATATTAACACAAGCAGGCCTTCCAAGCATTCATGGCTTCAATGAAAAACTAATGGTTCAGACAGATTATGACAAGAAGATCAGAGCAAAGTTATCTTAGAGTACTTTGAGAACTTGTTTTTTCTACAAAATGAAATTAAGCACATCGCATTGTAAAGCCAAAATTTGCAAAGTACACTGAGGCTGATGAAAGCTACAGAAAACTAAAAAGCCTGAAGATACCAAATGATCAGCAATGGCAGGAATTCACTGATTTGATATAACAGCATGTAAATAGAGCAGAAAAAGTGTAGTCAGGTTTTTCATCTTTACAGTTATCAAAGAGTAAAATTTTCTATGAAAGTTTATTAGGTGAAAAAACAGAGTCAAAGGGTATCCCGGAATAAAACAGTCAACTCAATTTTTACTGTTGTAATTCTTCATTTTACAACAGTAGAGTAATAAATGGACAACGTAAAGAGTATCAGAGGTAAAGCACAGGTTAAATAATGTAAATTAGAAATATTTTCTTCCAAGCTATCTTCTAATACGATATTGTGTCCAAGTGCCAGCAAGCATCTACAACAAAGCAACAAATCAATTTTGATAAGATAAATCAGTTCTATTTTCCTTGATAAGAGGACAGCTTGCTAGTTTGTTTTGCAGCTGTCCCTATTTTTTATGTAATGATATTTATTTTTTCCTAGAGATATTCCTACATGTCTCTCAGATATTTTGTAATAATTTTGTATAAATACTTCACTCTTTGAAGTATTTTGTGTGGAATAAAATTTGTCAAAACTACTATAGACATTTTTTCTGAATACATTGGGATTTTGTGTGAGTCGATTTGTAAAGCAGCAGACTGGAACTAAGTCAAACAGACATCATAACTCTGGATTCTTGTGCTGATCAGATAAGTCAAGTATTTTCCTGTTTTCACTGTTCATATTTCTAAAGTTCCATACATACATTTACATTTTTTCTGTCTTAAATGATTGACTAGGAAAGTTTATATAGGATTAGTGTCAAAAGCTCCCTGTTTTTTACTAGTTATTCATTGATATGTTTTATGCTGATATCCGGACTTAAGAATCCTTAACTTCTCTTAGTCCCTTTTGACCTCTTTCTTTCATCTTCTTTTCTATAACTTAAGGATCCTTCATTGCCCTTTTGTTCAGATCTTGTCCTTTCATAAAAAAGCCTATTTCCAAACCCTTTGAAGGTCATCTACCCTGCCCTTAGTACATTTTCTCTTTTGAATTTATTTCCTAGCTATGCTTGCCAAGAAATTTGACTCCATAGCCCAATGGTCTGGTAGATACCTCTGTGGTTTACCTTGAATTACCTTTTATTCCCACCAAACATTCAAACCAAAAAAATTGTCCAATCATACCTAGCCTAAAATTTAATCCAAAACAAAGTTAAATCATAAGGAGAGATCCCTCTCCGGAATTTAGGAAGGCTAGATCCTATTATCCAAAAGAGGTTCTTGGTTACCCCTAGTTTTCTTTAACTATAAATCAAAATCCCATGACCTAAGAAATTATTAGGGTGATAACACAACCCAAACCCTAGGGTGTTTTATACCGTAACAAAATTGGTGACTTCGTTGGGGAATACAATATTATGTTTCCTTGTTTGGGTTGTTTCTCTCTTGATTTGGGACTTCTTATTTGATTTCTTGATTTTTACAGTATCTTTGATTTTTTTGTGATATGGGCAAAAATTCTGATATTCTGGATCAGGCCTAAATTTTTATTTTTCTTTGTTGGCCTATTTATATGCAGATTTTATTTCACACAGTCACGTACACACATGTTTTTTTCCAAAGAAACACATGTATATGCGGGTTTCCTTTAGTACAGTTGTGTATATACGCAGTTCTCTCACTACCAAGTCACTTGTGTTTGGTTTTGAATGAATTTTTCAGATTCTGATCCTAGTAAATGGTTTTCCCTTATTTTTATTGGTTTTTTTCATTCATTTTTTTCTAGGAGAGTCTTGATTCTTGCAGATTTTCAGTTTCTTATCTCTCTTTGTGGAAAGACCTAGTCAACCTAGGGTTTTCCTTTTAGTGAAGTGTTGGTTTTTTAGTTTGGGTTCAAATCTTCTTGGTGAAGTTATTGGTTGTTCTAAGTCTTTGGGACAAGGAATTGGTTTCAATTCACTTAAAACCTAACCTTTGCATTGCTTCACCTTGCTTTCTTGAAATTTGAGCTATTTGGTTTTTTCTTGGTTTTTGAGAAAGTGCTTCTTGCAATCTTGAAAAGTTTTTCTTGGTCTTCTTGAAATCTTTCTGGCTTGCTGGAGTTTTTATGCTACTATTCAGATAACTTTGTTTGAGTTTGTAGCCTCATTTCACTTTAAGTCTCATCATTTCAATGATTTCTATGGCTTGTAAAATTTGAGGTTCTTTAGGCTTGAATTTGATCTTGACGTTTTTGGTAGTTTTTGTTTTCTCAAGAACTCATTTTTCCCTTAAAAGGGAAAAAAATAAAAAAATATTTTTGTTTCCTTTGTTTTTTTGTTTGGTTTTTTTTTGTCTTCTTCTTTTTTTGAGCAAGTGTGAAGTATTATCATTAGGTTGAATTTTCTTGATTTTGGGAAAATAATTGTTTGAATTTTTTCCTCCCTTTGTCAAGTTTAGGCCTATTGATTTCTTTGAGAAACACATTTTCTTGCCTTAAGAATAATACTTAGAATATTTCATTAAGCATTTTAGTTTGCATTAGGATAGTTGCACTATAAAAATTTTAGTCTTTTTGATATATTTTGAGTGTGTGAGTGTGTGTTTTGAAAAGAAAAGAAAATTTTGGCTTTCTTAGTTCGTTTGTAGAACCTTTAGTAGAAATATCTTTCATCGAAGAAAAAGAGTTGCATCTGCATGTAGCTAGTTTTTCTATTGGTTTCTTCATGTGTCAAATAACATCATAAGTTGCACTTTGATTTTACCCTTAACTTAAAAACAACCATTAAAATCAATCACTAAAATTTAAATGAACTAGAATTTTTTGATTTGTCATATATACAACAACTTTTCTAGGTCAGTTAGGGCCTTGGAATAGATGTGTTGTTAATATACATAGAAGTTCATTAAAAGAGTGAAATACAGTGTTGTTAAGTTGTCCGGGAAATCTCTTCTCATACGGGAGTTAAGCACGAGGGAGAGTGAAGACATGGAAGAGATATACGCCCTCTCCTACTTGTTGGATCTCGACCAAAGACTGTTCTTCTCGGCTTCCAATACGAATTGGTGACCTTAGTTTCCTTTCCTAGGGACCACATAGGTGACTGCGGGGGGGAATACCTGTGATACATGAGGCATATGTCATATCACTTTCATTAGTACTTATGGAGGGTGCCCTTGCGAAGCTCGGGTACTTGCACTGACAAAGTCTTTTGTTTGGAGGTCAGTGTAACTATTTCTGTTCCCTTAACTAGTAGGCGTGGGGCGTAATTACCACAAACTATTTTCAGAAGGCCCTTGTATTCACTTTCTTGTATTTTGGTGTCAATTCTTAATCACCCAGAGTGAAAATACCTGAAAGTAGCTTGATTGGTTGTATCTTTAGGGAAATTTTAGAGAGTTCTCTTTTCTCCTAGATTGCCATAGATTTATAATTTTTTGAATCTTTACAAGTTCTCTCAATAATTAAAAGTGCTTTATCAACTAGGTCGTGTCTCCAAGAGGATTCGTGGGCTCTCAACTACGAGTGTCGAGCCTTATTCAAGAAGACATAGGAGCAATTATGCTGGTGATTTTCAACCAGTAGAAACAAACACATGATAGATTTATCCTTCGCCAAGGGCTATTGTTTCTCAGGGTAGACCTAGTGTAAGTTGCGATTAAGACAATAACACTCCAGTCCTCTCTAGGGTTTTATTCTAGTCATAATACAAGGTTGAGGTTGAAAATATTCCTGAGACCCCCGTGACTCCTTCTTCACCCCTTTCTCCTAAATTTTCTATACCTTGTATTATCCATTGGGACCTTGACTCATAGGTCGACAAGCCCTAATTTTTCTCCTTATTTTCTTTCGATAGCCACTACTAGGAGCATGATTTCAGATATGGGTACTACTAGTGTGCATGCTCCTCTTTCAATTGAAGGAGGAGGTATAATTTCTATATCCATTATCAGACCTAGTACCATAGTATTTGGCTCTACTTCCATTTCAACTTCGAGTGGGGCACCCAATATTTTTCTTCCCACGCTAGTTCCTTTCCTTTTCGGATGCCTTCTAGTGCAATTCCATTGGTTCCTTTAACAATTTCATTTTTTGTTTCCACAACAATGTCTTCTATGGCAAGTGGTTCAACATCCTTCCAAGGTTTTCCTTTTGGAAGTGGTCATATACCCCATTCTGACCCTTCTTTTAACATAGGATCATTACATTTCTCCACCCAAGGTCAACGTTTTAATCCTTTTCAAGGAGGTCAAGGATGGACTAACCCTGTTTTTAGTGGTTTGGAAGTCGAGAATCAATCATTTTTTGGTCAACAGGGGAATATGAATTTCTCCTCCGTAGGTACCCCTTAGGTTTTTTCTCCTTTCGCCAATGCATGGAACCCTTGTCAAGGGCTTTCCTCTCCTTTTAGTGCTTCAGTAGGGAGTAATTTCTCTATGTTTGGTAATCCTTCGGTAGGAGGTGGTCATCCTCTGAATACTTCTCGACCACAATGTTTTCCTTATGGTTCGGTCTCTTCTACGAACAATTCGTGGCAACTAGGTGCCTCTACAAATCCAGGGTATTATTTTCTTAACGTTGGGAATCCTACTCATGGTGGGTGGAATTCTAAATCTCCTCTGTGCTTACCATTCCTGGAAACCCTATATTTTCCAGATATTTCAAAATTGACAAACGATTTGATCCGATATAATCCAGCTTGTCCTACACTCTGCACCAAACTTCCATCGGATATTCCAAAATTTGAAGGGAATTCTGGTGAGGATCCAACTGACCATGTAACAAAATTCCATTTATGGTGTTCATCCAACTCCCTTATTGATGATTCAATTCGGTTGAGAATGTTCCAACTCACCTTAACTTGAAATGCTGCAAAGTGGTATATAGAACTTAGTGGGGGAACCTTTGATTCATTTGGAGAATTGGCTACTATGTTTTTGAACCATTTTCAGTTGCCCGTCTGATATGATGTTGGAACTGAGTTAATGGATATTTTCCAACAAGATAAAGAAACTCACATTTATGACCATATTTAGAAATGATGAAGAAGGAAGAGGCTCATTAATGTCTATATTCCTAATGAATTTCTTCTCGAATGGTTTTTAAAATATCTACAACTAAATATTTTCGATGATGTGTCACTCTTTGGAGTATTCACTAAAGAACATGATATATTTAGAGCCCAGTAGATAGAACTTATATATTCTCAATCTGTAATTCTCTATAAGATTTTTCCTGATGCTCCTCGATCCAAGATTGATTTATCCAAACTCAAGCCTGGTCCCCATGCCAATGGGCTAGTCAGATCAATCATTAATATCACTCTGCTAAGTCAATTGCACTAGTTGTCTTTATAAACTACTACTTCAATTCATGCATCATCGTTAGTGCCTATGTCTTCTCAACCGTTAACTATTAGCGTTGTCCAATCTTCTAAACCCAAAGTAAATAAAAAATATGATGGGAAGAAAAAGGGATGTGGTAAGAAGAAATATAAGGATGGCAAGGGTAATGTGAACAAACCTAGTAATAATACTGGGAAGGGTAAAAAGGAGTAAAAAAAGAAAGTTAATTTTCCTTGAAAATTGTGCAATGGGGATCATTTAACTCATATTTTCCCAAAGATTCAGGACTCTCAACGTTTGTTAACACGATAGGTTCTTCTAGCTCCCAAAATATTCTGACTAACCCTTTTCCCCAAGGGTAGGAAATTGTTACTAGCGCAAATGCAAATACTGGGACCCCCACGAGGGGCAACCAAGAAGAGGAAAATCCATCGAATGTGTACATGATGAGCTCTCATGTTGATGTTGCTACCAGATCACATGATTATAGTGAATCAGAATCATCTAAGGCTAAGGTTTCACAGTGGCTCCATATTGAGAGGCCCGTAGTTGATCCTATACCTTGGATGTCGAAAGGCTCTAAAAAAAATTCGACTATCAATCCTAATGCCAAGGCTACCCAGAACTACTCTATTGTTGAAGATTTGGCTCAGAGCACTTGTGCAAGTTTGCGGCAGAGATACTCCAGTCGTGCCAAAAAAAACGTAGTGTGCTTCTCATTGCGATCAGGGTGACAGATCCAAAAAAATCTCTTATTGTTACATTTGACATGCCAAATATTAAGAAGAGACTCGCACATCACATGGATTTTCAAATCAAATATACATATCGAAAAATGAATATCTTTTGAATTGTAGTGGATGAGGGAGATTCCACATGCGCCATGTTGATTGCATGTCAAAAACCTATCAGATCTCCTCAAGATGTTTCTTCACCTACTCTCCTGACTTCATTTTATGGTAATTCTCATAGGCTGCATAGAATTTTTCCAACCTTTCCCATCTCTATTGGGGGAAGGTGGTCAATATTGAGGTGGAAATAGATGATGCTAATTTGGATTGTAATATTTTATTGGGACGAAATTGGATTTATGAAATGGATTCCATTGTATCATCATTATTTCACATCCTATGCTTTCCTCATGAAGGGATAATTGTTATTGTTGATCATATGGCTTATTCTCCAAAAGAATCCAATCCATCTTCTGATTCTACCATTCCCTTGGTGAAGAATGCGAAGCCACCTGTGGAGAATTTAGGATTCATAATGTATTCTTCATTGATGGGTACTTTTGATCTTCCTTATCCTACCGCTCATATCAATGCCATTTCATCATCCAAGGCCCCTTCTCGAAGAGAGTTCTTCAAAAATCATTATTTTTAAGATCCCTGGCCCTTACCCTCCTCTACGACCATATTAGAAGAGGAGCGAGTGAGTGGAATGACATAAACCATGTTTGCAGCTGAAATTTCTTATCAATTCATAGTGAACAATGTAGACTCTGATCCTACTCCTCTTTAACCAGAGGATTTTGATGGAGATGTGGCTCCAGCCTGGACTCTTGACTCTACTTCCTCTATGAACTACATTTATAATGTATTAGCATCTGAGGAGGCAATCCTAGAAGCAATGACGGGTGTAGAAAGACCGTGGGATGACTTGCATCATTGGTCATATTTTCTCCCAAATTTACATCAAGTTGAATCAAGTTTTTCTAGTCCTTTTTTAATTGGTGATTTTCATGAAATCTTAAACCCTTTGGCTCTAGCACATATTTATATTGAAGGTTACATGTCTATTATTTTAGAAAATATTCCGGTGAACATCTCCAAGGATGCCAATATAATTGAGAATGTTTTCATCGGAGTTGAATTCCTCCCTGAAGAAATTCAAACTTATACCGATATTTTCAAAGAGTTCCGCAATGTTTTTTCTTGCTCTTATGAGGAAATTCCTAGAATTGATCCATCAATAGTCTAGCATGAGATCAATAATTATGAGAATTCTAAGCCTATACGAAAAAATATTTGGCCGGTAAACCGTAGGAAAGCGGAAATTATCAAAGCTAAGGTTGAGAAGCTACTAAAGGTGGGTTTCATATACCCCATTATGTTAACCGAGTGGGTCTTGAATCTAGTCCCGGTTGATAAAAAAAAAGGAATGATTTTCATGTGCATTGGCTTTAGGGATTTAAATAAAGCTTGTCCGATAGATAATTTCCTCATGCCTTTTATTGAACAAATTATTATAGAATGCACAGGAAATTAGATTTTCTCCTTCATGGATAGTTTCTCAGGATATAATCAAATTACTATCCCTCCTGAAGATCAGCATAAGACAACTTTTATCTTCCCCTAGGTTACCTTTGCATACAAAAATGTTCCTTTTGGCCTTAAAATGCTAGAGTGACTTCTCAATGGGCCATGTCCTACGCTTTCCACGATATAAAACATATCATCAAAGCTTATTTGGATGACCTATCTATTCATTCTTGAAAGAGAATTGATCATCCTCACCATCTTCGTTTGATCTTTGAGCGATGTCGTTATTATAAAATATAGTTGAATCCAAATAAATGTTTTTTTGTTGTCACATCTGGTCAGTTATTGGGATTCATAGTATATACTGAAGGGGTTCATGTATATCCCTTCAAGGTTGAGGCAATGCTTCAATTTCCTCCCCAATCCACCATCCGTCAACTTCAGAGTCTCCAAGGAAAATCCAATTTCTTGATGAGATTTATCATCAATTATGCTGAGATTACAAAGAGATTTATGAGATTATAGAAGAAATAATTTCCATTGGTATGGGATGATTTTTCTCAACGTTCATTCAATGCTTTGAAAAAATCATTGACCTCTTCTCCTTTATTGGGTCCACCTGATTATAGTAGGGATTTCCTCTTATATCTCGTTGTGGAAGAATCAACCATAGGTATGGTTCTAGTTTAGGAAGACGATTCTCTCTATGAGCACATGATTTATTATCTAAGATGAGTCTTGGTTGGCCCTGAGCTACGATACTCTCTTGTAGAGAAATTAGCTTTGGAAATTGTTCATGTTGTCCAACAACTTCGACACTATATTCTACTTAGAATTTTTTTGTCTTAGCAGTTCTCAACCCCTTTTAGTTTGTTCTTAGTAGGAAAGTGATTGGGGGGGAATATAAAAATGAATATTTATTTTACAATAATTCAATCTCAAGTTCTTTTCATCTATATCTAAGAAATATTTAGTATTTGCAGAATTAATCTTGGAGTTGCCTTGTGAAGAAGAAGTTTTTCATGATGAATCATTCCCTGATGAGCATATCTTCCTTATTTCTTCACAAGTTCCTTGGTATGTATATATCATAATATATATTTAGACTTCAAATTTTCCTCTCACTTTTTCTAAGGATGAGCATAGAAAATTACGTCACTTTTCTAAAAGTTATATTACTATAAATGACACTTTATATCATCGCGGGGTTGATTCAATCCTTAGACGTTTCTTAACCCTAGAAGAAACTGAATCTGTGCTAAATTAATGACTAGTTGAATCAGTGATGAATGACTACCATAGTGGAGCTTGTGGTGGTCATCTATCTGGGGTTGCTACAACCAAAAGAATCTTGTATGCAGGCTATTTTTGGCCTTCGATTTCTAAATATTGTTTTAAATCAATAAAAAAATGCCATCCATTTCAATTTTATACTGTGTTAGTTGTAATATATAATTAACTGTAATATATGAGTCTTGAATTGAGTTTGAAAACTAACACCCTAATACCAAGGGCAACAGTCTCCGATAATAGTTTAATAACTACACTATATTTAGAAATATTGTTAGTTGTTCGACCTAGAAAAATGCCCTGTAAACTCACTAACTCACCATTTGGAGCATAAAGTTCCCACACAATGGAAGAAAAATTCTTTGTACTATGACAAGTGCCATAAGTGAAACCGACACGAGGAAGATGGCTTGTTGACATCTGCAAACCAAGTAGAACATGGTAAGAAGAGGAAAACATGTTTGCAAAAAAGGCAAACAAATCACACCAAAAACTACACACTAATGAAACACATACTAATGTACAAAGTATTCATGTGAAATCAATAATAGTACTTTTTAAGGTAGAGCCCATTTCAAGGCTTATCCAATTGATTCCCTTCATAGTCTACTAACTCATAGGCACCCTTTTGTAATACTCGTTTAATAATATAGGTTTTGTGCCACATAGGTTCAAATTTCCTAGCTCCTAATTTATCATTAGCTTGATCATATAAAAGGACCAAGTCACCTTCGTCATATACACGGGGGTTCAAAAATTTGTCATATTGTTCTTTAACGCATCTTTTCTGAATCTCAGTGACCAAAGAGGAAATTCGACAAGTCTCATCAAGATGTTCAAGATAAAGCAAATGTTCCTCCTCAGGTGAAGTACCAGGGAGAAATTCAAAAACTAGTTTCAATAAGAAATCTCACACTCAATTGGGAGAGTGGCTTCCAGACCATACACTAATTTAAAAAGTGTAAATTCAGTTGCTATCTTGGCAGTAGTTCAATATTCCCATATATCCAAAAAGAGCATAAGATGTTAGTTTCCTTTATGCATTCCAACGGTTCATTGAAGCATAGTAACTAAAACTTTTCTAACTTCTTCAACTTGGCCATTGGCCTATGGATAATAAAGAGTAGAGCTACCATGATGTAGCCCCAACTTAGCAGTGAGTTATTTCATTTTATAGTTCTAGAAATGGGAGCCATGGTCAATGACAATGGCTTGAGGAACACCAAACCGAGAGATAACATGATTGAACAGGAATTGAGTCACAGTTTCACCGTTAGAATTATATGTAGGCATTGCCTCAACCCATTTAGTGAAATAATCCACAACAACAATGATGTACCCATGCCCCCCACCCAAGTGAGGGTTACATATAATGATATCAATGCCCCATTTGGAAAATGGGCCAACAATGATAATTGGGTGTAGGGGAGCGAGTGGGGATTGCAGTTTCTAGTTAAAAATATGGAAAGCATGACATTTTTGGAATACAAGAATGCAATCCTTGAAAATTGAAGGCTAAAAGAAACTAGAGTGAAGGATCTTCTGAGACATCGCATAACCTGACATATTACCACCACAGGATCCATAATGGTATTTATTTAAATATTTCTCAGCTTCCTCATGATTTAAGCACCGATGAAGCATGGATTTGACACCAAGAAAATATAAATTATCCCCAATAATACGATAAGGTTTGGATTGGTATCAGACTCATTGTTTTTTAGAGTGAGAAAAATCTGATCGAAAATTTTGAGTTTCGAGATAGATGATGATATCTTCATACCACGGATCATGGGTGCCAGTGAGGAAGAGAGATTCATCAGGAATTAGCTCATCATAAAGGGCAGTTGTGTTTGCAGTGGGAAGGGAAATGATCAACTCAAAAAAAACAAGTGATTTCTTCGACTTAGCCTTATTAAAATATAAGTTAAATTCCTGCAAGATAACAATCCATTTGGAGTATTTTCTCCCAAGAAACTGACGAGAAAGAATAAGAGTCATGGGGTTACATTCCTGATATCATTGTGGTTTTTCATAGAAGGATATAGTGGTAAAAGAGTTGGACAACATGGACTACTACCAAGGCTTACTTCTCGACATGAGCATACTGATTCTCAGTGTCAAAGATATTTTGACTTAAGTAGTATATCACATGTTCTTCATTTCTACCATCGTCCTGAATGAGAACCATGAAAATGGTACCATCAGTGGTGCCTAAGTATAGGAAGTAACACAATAAGTGATGAAGGAGTTCACCCTTCTTGGTCTATGTCTCCTTGGTCCATCTTCCAATGGCTTGGCCCCTATATCATTATGCTAAAAATGGTGATTACATACATTTACAATGCTCAAATGGCTTCACAACTTGTTTCATCAGCTCTAGAACTATCAAGAAGGCTTGTCTAGCCTCTTTCTGCTCCCAAATTGGTAAAAAAGTAAAGAAGTTATGAGCCTCCCTAGATTTGCTACTAGTCGCTCTACAATTTTCCCAAAATTTGGAATCTTCCTACAAATTCGATCTAATTTCAGCTAACCGAGCAACAAATTTGTGCTATTTCACGTAAAATTGTTGAACAATTAAAATGCCCAATAATGCCTAAAACTAGAAATATAAACCATATGTTATGGTACCAAATTATTTTTTTTAATAAAAAAAATGCGGTGGTCATGGTAACAGTCAGCGGTTAGGGTGGTCGATGTCACATGGCAGTTATAGTTTTGGTGTGGGAAACGACCTATATCTTTACACCCCCAGTTCCATTGTGATGGTCATATGGTGTATTATGGAGGAGTCAACGCTAAGCCCTTGCCCCTTCCCGAAAACCTCTTCCACATATAGTTTATATAACTTTTTTAAAGTAAGGTTTAACAAGTGACATGTAGCCCATACGGTTAAGACTTGGAGTTGTTTTCTATGCGGTCTGGTGTTTGAATCCGCGAAGGTGCAGTTTGGAACTTAACCAAATTTGGGTGGCCCCTGTGTTGTCATGTGGCTGTTAGACATTAATTTTTCACCATGCTCATTTTCCCATCCATGATCCTGAAATGCCTCATGAATGATCCTGTGCAATGTTTCCACCATCAAGAAATATGTTAACATATCCCCTGAAGATCCAAGGAAGACTGCATTGGAAGAATACTAAAGAAACTTGGTCAAATTCCTAGTTTCCTGGGTCAATGCCCTTCTTGGTGCCATGACTGTGCTGATTTCCTTTTCGCATTTCTTTCTTAGCGCTGTCAGCACCCTACTTTGTTGGACAACTACGTCGATCTCCTTTTAGGTAGTGTTTCCTCAAATGGAGGATAAGCTTCGACCTATAGAAGCTCAAGGGTAGCGAGTTGGTTGTTAAATTATGGTGATAAGATCGAGCTCTCTGATTTTAGAGCCTTGATCTCATCCATGGGGTTTCATCCCTCAGAATATGGGCCTTCCTCCTCATTTCATGGGGTCCCAACCTCTTCTCCCTTCCTATAAATTCACATCCCTCATTCCAACAACTTTAGAGCTTGTTTGGTCATTATCAAACTTGTCTGAACTCTCATCCTCTTGCATCATAACATTTTGATAAAGCCTAAGTGTTTGGGAGAAGGAATTCTTTTGAGCTTCGGTGAAGGACTCATATTTTCACCAAAGCATGCCTCCCACATCAAGGCCTAGGTTGTAAGCTATCCTTTTTTATTTATCTATAATAACATCTGATTTTTTCTTTCTATATTTGTCTAAATGTTTATGAAAATATTATGGTACTCCTTGATCTACTAGATAGCTAATGTTTACATTTATTATGTATTGTATTAAGTTTGTTGTTGTCTCTTGATCATCTGCAGGTATTTGTGTGCCATCAGAAGCAGGGAGCGGGCCTACAAGGATCGTGGATCAAGGTCGTCATCAATGGATTCAAGCAGAACTTTGGGAAAAAGGTATTTATGTCTCTTTTCTCGTCGCATTTTAAATGTTAGTGAAGATAGCTTTGCATTAGAAAGAATAATGTGTTTCTAGACCCACTCTAGGGATAGAGAGATCGCCTCTGTCTGCAGAGGGGATTTATCTTGATAACATAACTGGAGACTTCACTGGGGATATTAGCCTCTTAGTCTTCTTTCCCCAAATTTATTTTGGATCAGTTTCACTAATTTTTGAAATCTAAATATTCTTATGCCTCTGTTAGCTTGTGTAAGGATTGCCTAGTCTCTTCAATGTGTCAGGTTTGGTGTTTTTGCGAAACTATTTTTTATTTTTCTTTGTTTTTAGCAACCAATGTTCTTTTTTTTTGCATAGTAGTACTCATAGCGCTATTCTATATAGTACAACCATGTCGATTTTCCTTTCAGCACCCTTCTACTTAGAACAAAAGCGTAGATCTCAGGCCTAGGAAAATTTGAGTTTCCCTTTTTATTTTCCAGTGTGTCCTAGCCCTTGAAGGAAGTATGTAGGATATTAGTGATCTCCTTACTGCGTGTTTGACTTACTTGTCTTCTCTGAGTGAGTCTTTCTCGTCTCTTTGATTTGTTTGTATGTTTGGGAATTCTTCACCATTTCAAACACCATTTGTCACATTGTTCATAGCTTGATTCGAAATTATTTGTTGTATGCTCTGGTCATCACTACATCTCTGATCTTCCCTTTGGTTTAGTTTCAAACATAGGATCACAGATTGTTTGATTCACAAGTCTAGAAGACTCTGTTTTTTTCTAAATTCAAAAGAAATTGGAAGTGATTTTCATTTTATTTTTTATTCAGATTATCTTTATCATTTTAAGAAAGGTGAAAAGCATTTCATTCGTGCATTATTTAAAACGATTTTTGTTTTGTTTGATTGAAATAAAAGTGAAAGGATTTGCATTTCTTCTTTCATTCATTTTTCTTTCTTTCTTTTGATTGAATTTCAAAGTGAAAAACATTTTTTTTTTGTGCATCTTATTGAAAAGAAAAGCATTTTCATTTTCCAATAAGTTGCATTTGTTTGGGAAAAGTGAATTTGATTGCAAAGATTTGCATTTCGTAGATTTGAGCTAGTTTGGGGGGCATTATTGTTGTTGCATTGATTTCATTTTTTCTTGTCTCTCTTCCCTAAATAGTTTAGTCTTCATTGAAATGGAAAGATTTATTTTTTTCATTCATTTTGCAGTATAAGGATTCCAGTGACAGTCATTTTGAGCCTTGAAATTGAAACTTTAATCAAGATCAACTTAAAATGAACACCAATTAACCTAAGGAGCATTTTAAATTTAAACCAAAAAATTAATAGGTCTAGGCTAGGGATATGTTCCAGAGTCATTAAACTTAGGAGATATTGTTAAAGATCTGTGTTACAACCCGGGGGTGATATCCCTTTGCATGTATGGAAGTATATTGATTTATGATAAGTATATTTGGGGCACTCTCATCAACCAGTTACATATTCGACAACACTACGATGGACTTTACTCCCACCTACCATCACGTATATTTGGGGAGACACCACTAGGTTTCAGGCCTGCCACAGGTAACTGAGTCGACTGCATTGTAGACGTGATACACCGAACACAACATTCAGGGAGATTGATTTCTTGTACTTCTTGGTTTGACAGGAGGTATTATGCAGTTCACAGATACTTGGTAAAAAAAAAATCCTTGCTTACCCCTTTTTGATTTATTGTGTTTAATTTCTAAAATTTACTGCCTATGGATTTACATCTTACCCATGCACAACTCCTTAGTATATCTTAGGTTGAGACTAATAGAAATAGTTCCTGAGTTTACCAATCAGGGAATCCCCTTAGATGGGAATCCAAGTCCTTTTCCTTCTTTTGGAAATGTTGGTGCTCCGTATATGGCAACGTTGTCCCTCCCAGGATTAACCGTTGGTTTTCCATTTTGGTTATTTTCAACCCCCATGGTTCCAAATGTCCAAGCTGCTTCTCAAACAAGTTCACCTCAACCTGAATAGTGTCAAACTTGCGTTGATCCTAAGCTTGACCCCTCGCCTTCTTTTCCTATTTCTTCTCCCTGTTCTTCCTCTTAGTAAGGTGAAAGTCTGAATTCTAATAAACAAGAAGCTAAGTAGAAGAAAAAGAGGATGAAGAATAAGACGAAGAAAAATAAGCAAGGGGGAAAACAAGCGACCATCACTATTGATGAAACTAATGTTGTAAAACCTTCGAATCATCCCCATAAAGTCAATTTTCATTGCAAGCTATGTAAGGGTGGCCACCTTCTTAGATATTGTCTTGGTATTCCTAAGGTTTTAGTAGTGTGGTCCACTAGCCCAAATATTCCATTGTCATCAGCCTCTGGAGATCATGCTAGGGAAAATCCTTCAGATAGTGACAATAAGGCCCATGGGAAAAAGGGTAAAGTAAAATTTCCATTTAGGCTATGTGGAGGTGATCATCCCATTCTCCTTTGTCCTTATATGGATGAACTTGCGAAAGTGTTGGATAACATTACTACTTCTCAACCGTGACTTCCGAATGGTTACCATAATATTTTCCCTGATCCTCTGCTAGTTAATCAAGTGATCGATCAAAAGTCATCTCTGGTCAATCACACTCTCTCTGAAAGTGAATTACATGATTCCATTCCCGAGCAACCATTGGTTGAGAAAATGATTGACCTAATTCCACCCTTAGTGGATCGTGTTTTTCCAGTAGAGAGTGAACCTCATACCACTCAAGTTATTTTTGTATCTTCAAATTACCATGAATTGGAGGGTAATCCTCTCATTCCCTCGGTACAAGAGGGTGATCCTCCCATTCCCATAGCACAAGGGGGCAGTTCACCCATTCCCACGACAACCCCTCCAAGTAGTCTGGTCGCTTCCTTTGATTGTAGTTGACTGATAGGATTTTTTATTCCTTCTTACATGCCATTTGAGATCACAGTACAAGATTATAATGTGGTTTTACCTAGCACAATAATAGATGAAGGCGCATATGTTAGTATTTGGTCCTTAACTACTTGGAAAGCCTTCGGTTCTCCACAACTTGTGCCTGTTACCCAAAATATGTTAGCGTTTAATAGAGGAACCAGACAACCATTAGGGATTCTTCCTAAGTTGCCTATTACTTTAGAAGGAAAAATTGTCTATATAGACATGATGGTTGTCCAACACCCTTTAGACTTTAACTTACTCCTTGGGCGTGACTATGCTTATGTCATGGGATCTCTTGTCTCTTCTCTCTTTCGTGTGATGTGTTGTTGGTGCGGGGTCCCCTAAGGCACAATTTTCGAAGACATTTTTGTATCATTTTGTATGTTCTCTCTATGCAAAGGGAGTCAAGGGGATTTGGGGTGGGTCAAAGTCCCCATTTTTTATGTAAATTGACTTAGGGGTAAACTGTGGGCCTCAAACCATGGTTTGAGACCATAGCATCTACGCGCTAGGCGTATATAAATAGATAGATCATGTCTAAGCTAAGTAGTTCTAAGTAAGTTCATGATATTGATGTTCTAACAAGTTTATGCGCCTGTAAGGGTTGTTGGGTTGGGTTAATTCGATCATGATGTATTTGTGTGTGGAGACCTAGTCCTAGTTGTGTGTGGACTCCACTAGTTGTGTGTGTGGAAGGATTTTGTGAGGGTTGCAAGGAACATTTGATGTATTGATTGATAGATCTGAAGCTAATAGAAAGGATAGTTTTGGCAAAGTTTACTCTCATTAGGGGAATTTTTAGGTATAAAATGGGCCTCCTAAGGAAATTATAAAATAATAATGGAAATAATAAAATAAGATTAGATTACATCATCAAATTTTAGAGGGAAGAAAAAAAGAAAATAAACTACTTTTTCAACTCGTATTTTCAACTTATCTCACTATGGGTTTGCTCAAATTTCAAGCGGGAACACTTGTTGGATGCAGAATTTGATTCCTCATCCAAGGAGTACCCATGTTGCATACTTTCAATGGATCCTTCTACACAAAAAATGATAAATACATGAAAAACGTGATTGCAATCACGTGTTTTCATATTTCTCGTTTTCTTGTAGCAGGGTCCATCGAAAGTATGCAACATGGGTACTCCTTGGATAAGGAATTAAATTTTGCATCCAATGAGTTCTCTCGCTTAAAAATTGAGTAAAAATTAGGCAGATAAGTTGAAAATACAAGTAAAAAAAGTTTTTTTATTATTTTATAATATTTTAACTTTTTTACCCGAAAATTGGTGAATCATCCCCCAAGGTTGACACCATCATCTTGAATCCTATTGGTTCTTATAAAGTTTATTTTGGTTGTAAATTTTTTTTAGCAGGCCCATTTTAGACCTCAAAAGTTCTCTAATGGTTATGTGTCTGAATTTTTTACCATTTTTTTCAAGGTCGCATTATCTGTCTTACCTATTGGTGATTGTGCGGGGATATTTGATCTGATTATGCATGATTATTAATGGTTAATAGATCTATTTAAGTATTTTCATTGGTTAAGAACTGGATTGAGCTCTGTTATTTTTATGTGTGCTAAGGAAAACAACAATTCTTTGTTATTATGTTAATGACTATGCATTCTCTGTAATTCTGTTATATATTGTTGCATGCATATGTATAAATTTGCATTGGGTTTTTTTGAGGACTACTTCATTATTTTCTCCCTCAAGGTGTAGAAACCTGGTTCCAGCACCCCCCCATACTACTTTGGGTGATACTTTGATATGTGCAAGAAGATCACTACTGAAAGGGCCAGTAGTTGGAGGGTTTGTTGGTTTATCGATAAACTCTAAACCTAGGTCAGGACCCCTCAAGCCAACAAATGGTTCCGTTTTCGGGACCAAGATCATTTTGAGGGAGATTTTATGTTGTGGCGTCCGTCACGAAACAAATTACAAGATTGGCTTGATAGGAAGATCCTTTAATTTTCGCTCCAAGAGAATAGAAGTACTAAGTTGTCTCATGAACACTGGGTATAGAATTATATTTATACAAAATTACATTAAATTTTCTTTTTTTCCTTTGTGAACAAAATATAGGAGTGGTTATCACGCTTGGCTGAATTCCATCACTGCATAAAAGACAACGTATTCATTGAGTGGGCTCCTCAATTTATCCAGGAAGTAGATAAGTTTGATAATAAGATCACCCGCGCGATAGATCATTGGATCGATCACCTCTTGGGAGGATTTGTGACTAAATTTTCCATTAACCAATTTGTTTCATATTCTAAAATAGAACAAAGGTTTTTCAAAGGTCCTAGAGGTAATTTTTTGCGCTCATTGAAATTATTACTGAAAATTCTATTGTGTGAATGGGGTTTTTTGTGTGAAGATACTACTTGAATGTATCAAAGAGGTTCAATTACGCATAATGGAATAATTTACCGTGAAGACTTTGAAAAATTCATTTATAGCCCTTTGAAGCCTAGATCTGATAGTGAACCTGAACCAAAAACTAGTAGCTCAAGTGACTCTGAAGAAGAAATCTCATCACAATAGAAACCCTTGAGTCTATTTCTTACTCCATCCACTCCACTTCTGAACCCACATCACAGATCACTGACACCCCCACGCAGTCCATCTCCACCACTACCTCCACCTCCACCTGAGGTAGATATTGTTGCATCAATGACGTTGCCTAATTTCAGAGGCATTGGAAATGAGGACATTGATCACTTATGGTTTGTGACTGAGGCCGTATGGTAGGTTCAACAAGTTAACAATATTGATATTATAAAAGTGCAACTGGCTACTTCATTCCAAGATCTTGCAATGAGACTGTTACATTAGGTAGACTCAAGAAAACCCCTATGCTACCTTGGAAGAAATTAAAGAATCTATAAAAGAGCAGTTTAAGAAACCTAATTCATATGCGTAGTTGGTGACAGAAATGAAGGATATTCGTCAGGAGCCTAATGAATATGTATGGGAGGTTGATCAAAGGTTGAAGCGCACCATCAGGGATGGTGGATTTTTTATTGATGATTCTAAGCATAAGGAATGGATCATTGTTATGTTTCTCCCACATCTGCACCAACCATTAGGTCAGCAAAATATTTCCACACAAGTTGAGGCTATGGAGGTCACAATGAAATTGGAGGCTACCCTAACAACTGTTGCGCTAGGAACTCAATAGATTCAGAATCAGTTGGAAGCCATGCATCTAGAAATTCAAAATATACGCAAAGAAAAAGGCAAGGAGGTCTGCAAAGAGGTGTTCTGTATAAAATTCAAAGCTTATGGGCACCATAAAGACCAATATCTTGTCTTCAACAATTATCTGAATGTTGGAGGTCCTAGTCTATTGAAGAATCCTATGCGATGCACCATCTATTAAATTTTTGGACTGCATTACACATATTCTTGCCCAAGGATCGAAAAATATGAGCCTGACTTGAAGCAGTTATTTTGCAAATTATTTTTGTCATTAGGGAATGATGAGTAGCATTGCCGTACCTATGATATGATGTTGGATAAAGCATAGATATGTAGAATGCAGGTTGAGTCTACATCACCAGCATCCCTTTTTGGGCATGAAGGATTCCAAGGAAGAGGAAGAGGCCTAGGAGGTGAATCAGCTGGCCAAGGAAGAGGAAAAGTCCTTTTCTATAACTCTGGAGATGTTGGCCATTATACGCGTGAATGTCTGAATCCAACACAACAGTCGTAAAGGTACTATAGACAATTTGATCATGTTATATAATATTGTCCTATCTTGATTGCTAAAATGCAGAAAATGAAGACCCCAACGCAAAATCTTCAGATGGTTCGCACAAAAATTCGTGAAGAAGATCCCTCTGTGATTGTAATTACTAGGATTGGTGTAGCTACCAATTAAGATAAAGGAAAGAAATTTTCCACTGATATATGGATCCACAAAGCACCTAAAAACAAAGAAGGCTTTAATCTTCATCATGCAAAAGAGACCTTTATTGAAGCATGAAAAGAATTTGCAAGAGGAAGGACATCAAGATTTAATAGAACACTAAAGGAAGAAGGAGGAGATGAGTAGATCAAACCATTTCTACAAGCATGTATAAAGTTGTTACACAACAAGAAGGGTGTCAAAAATCTGCAGGCATTGATAGATAATTGCACAGAGAAATAACAACCCATGGTAGAACAACGAGCAGTAAAGAAAATTTTATAAGAACAAAAAGAGAATGGGTAAGGAGATGCGTATGACTGGGTAGATTGATGCTTATTAAATAGACCAAGTTATTTTATATTTGGGATTAGATGTTAATGCTCTACCTAAAAAAAATGGCAGCGCATGGGAGAGCCCAATTTGGAGTGGTCTACTATCCAACTAGGCATGGCCAATCAACAGAATATCATTCCTTTAGGGAGGATGTCACAAGTTGTGGTCAATATAGAGGGTGTTAAGGTGATGGCAAACTTCGAAGTCATACAAATTGTAGATAATATTGATCCCTGTCCTGCGCTGCTAGGATTAGATTGGGCCATTGACATGGATGGTGTTATCAATCTGAAGTGAAGGATAATGGAATTTGAAAGCAATGGATTCAGGGCAATCATTCCTCTAGACGCTGTAGAAGGCAAAAGGTATACTGAACCAGTGCACGCTAAGAATGATATTGATCAAATCTATAAGCTAACTTTGTGTGAGGAAGACTGGATTAATCCAACAACAGATGGAAATCTTAAATGGGTGAAGGATAGCTCTTGTTTTTCGGACTATGATGAAGAACTAGAAAATTGGCAGAACCGATTGCATGAGGTTTCTACACTTTGCTATAATCATGTTACCCAATCTATGCATTGTATAACATCTGCGGTACGTAATTTAATGCACTATGATGACTCAAATGATGTAAACATGTTTATATGCGAATTGGAAAGGATTGTGCCTAAAGGACAGAGATTCCATGCTTTGGATCTTGGCTTGTGCGATACTCCAGCAAGATGGTGGGAAACTCATAAGGAGAATATGGGTAACTAGGAGGAATGTGCACACATGATGAGGTTGCGGTTTGAATTTCCAGTAATTAAAATGGAATAAGTATACTATGGAAAATAGGATCTGCACAGGCATTTGGCGAGATGGAATCAGGTATGGCGTGTAGAACCAAGACCTGAATAGGTCCATATGTTTATTCACACTTTGGGAAAGGTGTCGACTGAATGGTACTTGGAGATAGAGCTACACAGAGGCAATAGTGAATGGTGGGGGATGCAATAAAGAAGCTTTGATGAATGTAGTCTTTAAGGCATCGAAAGCCTATTGGGAAACACCATCCCAAATAAATGGGATGCCTTTTTTCATTAAGTGAGTAAAACCCTTGACAAGCTCAACATAATTTAGGATGAAGCGGTGAAGGAATTTCTCCTTCCCTTGCAAACTATGAAGTTTATTTAATGAGGAAGGAGGAGGAAGATCGACAATGGCCTCAAATTTGAGAGGATTCATTCAGATTCCATGCCTGGATACTACAAACCCTAAGAGATGACCAGATTCGATGCAAAAGACACATTTATGAGGATTTAACTGGATATTATAGTGTCGGCATAGTATAAAAATCACCTGAAGATGAGTTGGGTGATCGGAACACTTAGCAGAGTGCTCAAGTAAATCATAAAGATAGGTTTGGACTATATACTTGATATCTTGGAAAGCATAATACATGGCCTGTTGGAAGGTAGCACCAACATTTTTTAGGCCAAATGGAAGTTTTTTGCAGGTGAAGGTCCCCCAAGGACAAATAAAGGCATTTTTGTGTTGATCAGCAAGAAGGATATTAATTTGGTTATATCCAGAGAAGCTATCTGTAAAGGAAAATATCTCACTCCCAACATATTAGTCGATGATTTTGTAGATAAAGGGAGTTGGATAGTTATATTTGGGACATGCATGATTAATGTCTCAATAATCAATACAGACATGGATAGTTCCTTGTTTCTTAGTTACCAGAACGATATTGGAAACCCAATCTGTCAATGGTATGGGGTAAATAAAACCATATTTGAGAATTTTTTCAACTTCTCCTTTTATAGCAGCTACCTTTTGTGGGTGGACTGGATGGAGACGTTGTCGAGCACATCTTGCATATGGATAAGTACGGATCTCATGCTCCATAATACTGGAATCATTTTCAGGCATTTCTTCATATGACGAAGCAAAGACATCACATAATTGTTTGAAAAGGGTCGTGTAAATATCAATCTCATCAGGAGAACAAGAGGCCTCAATATAAATATTTTTGACAATTCCTGGTTTCATAGAGATGTCAATAGGTATCGCTGCTGAAAAATTTCCCATGTTTCCTTCTGAAATTACCTCATGAACTGAGATGGGTGTCTAAAGGGGATCAATCATTACAGGGGAAACGAGAGTCTTTAGATAGGTAGGAATCCCACCCAGGCTCGGAAGAAATGAGGAACGATGATGAGTATCATTCCAAGGATTTTTTTCAAGTAACATGAATTTAGAAATTCTTTCGTCAGTCGGGAAATTCTCGTTCCAAGGATCACTAGAATCCAAATAACAAATCCAAGAGGATTATGAATAGATGTCTAGGACTGTATTCAAATGATCAGTAGTTTGAGATGTAGCCGCAAAAGCCAAGATGACATCTTGATACACTTTTTCAATAGGGATGGCTGTCATGATGTCACCAAACCGGTCAACATGATTAGGGTTGGGTATGATCCAGGGGTCATGATGAGACATGATCATATTAACCATAGCGACATTGGGAGGAGGAAGGGAAAAAGTTCCCATAAAATAGGAGTCTTTGAAAAGACCCTCTCTAACACTTTCATAACGTATGGTTGATTTCTCAATGTAAGGCACATTTCCAGTAGAAGAATCATCAGAAAATAATTCTAGTTGATATATCATGACAATATTTCCTTGGTGGGGAAAGAGGAGCACATGAAATAAATTAGATACTACAAAAGAATTGCATTAGTCTAGCTATGACCAAGTAGGAGGTTGTAATTGAGAGGCGTGTCAACAAATGTGACCTCCATATTAACAATTGTTCCTTCCAAATGGATGGGTAAGGCATTGAGATACCATACGGGTAGAAACCCATATCATCAAAAGCTTCCAAAGTATTTGGGTACTAGTTGAGAGGAGGAGAGTCGAGGGATTTCCAACACGAGATAAACATAATATTGATGGGGGAATCCTTATCAACAACAGTCTAATGAATGGTCTTACCCATTACGAAAACTTGAATAAAAAAATAAATTTGAGGTAGCAAGCGAGGGAAATTTGAATTCGTGGGATCAATTCCTCCTATGGAAAATAACAAATCATTCTTATGTGATGGACACATCTGAAGGACCTCCAACATCGACATCGTCGAAGGCACCTGAGCTAAATATTTTACAATATTGTAATGTTGAGCAGCTTGCGCATTCAGATTAAAGCCAATTTCTGAAGAACACCTTTGGGGGGTGGTCGGATCATGGATTCAGTGCTAGGTCTCTCAATATGGAGAGGACCCAAATTAGGTGGAGTGGAGGAAGAATGTATGTCTGTTACACAAAAAAATTTCACTGTCCCTGCATTCCCCATCCCGAATATTGGTGGACCATCATAGCAACCCCTTTGTACTGTCACACTTCATGATGAATGTCATTGCATCCCCTAACATGTTAGGAACACAATCTATGTTGACCATTCTTTAATTTGACCCTTTAAAACATATAATTTTGGGTTGGAACGGTTGTGTAGTTACGACCTCACACCGATGGCTAGATTTACATTGGGCCTCGGACCATGGTCTCTCTCTATATGAAGAGTACCCGCACCGAGCTACTTTTGGAAAGTTTTTTAATATGGAAATGAAGCTTCTAAGATGTAACAGCTTCGTGGGTGAAGTCATGGATGTTTGTTCGACTGGATGAGGTTGATTTTCTCCCTTTGGCCTTCTAGTTCCTACAAAAATGTAACTTCCCAAAGTCATAGACCTTTCCTCCACCATAAGTGAATACCAAAGCTCCTCCTCCACTCCTATAAATCCATCTTTAGTCCATTGAATCATTCAGCTAGACATAGCTAGAATAGACCAGGAGCTGATAGCAGAGAATATTCCATAGTTGTGAGAGAGATTTTGAACCTTTCGCCTCTTCGAGCTGAATTGATGAATGAATGCTTTCAGACATGCCCGACTGAACCCGTCAAAGGAGGTCTATAGTGTCAAGGCAAAATATGTAAACTCCCTTATATATATATATATATATATATATATATATATATATATATATATATATATAGATTAATATGACATGATTGATTTCTAGTTCCATCTTTGTCTATGTTAGTATTCAAAGTTTATGACTCTCCTTGACTAGCTAGATAGTTGTAAATGAACATGTGTGCTCATATGCTTTTAGTGTTTGCTTAATATTTGCGCAGGTGTATTAATGTTGCTACCAATAGAGTGCAAGGCTTGAAGAATGAAGATCGAGGGATCTAGCTTTTGGTTTCTGACTTGGTTGTCTCATTCGTTTCAGTTTGTATTATCTCTCATTCAAACAGTGTGATTTATCCATCTTAGATTTCCTAGGTGTTTCGAACCATTCATTTGGTTGCATGTTCATTGGGAGTTTGATCTACTTATGAGTCATATTAGTCATTTATTTTCATCCTTTTATGTGATTTCTTGGTCTTTTCAGTTGATTGTATGTGAAGTAGGGTCATCAAGCTTTCATTTTGTGTCTCTTTGATTGTCCCTCCATCGCCCCGAGCATAGATCACATTTCTTGTTGAGTCGACTTAAAAGCCCTTTATATTGCATAAGGAGATGCATACCTAGTTTTGAGTGCATGTTTACATTCACTTGGAATTGGTCTCTTCATGTTTTGATGATTTCATTCGAAGCTAGTATTTTTTTTGTCTTTTTAGTGTAGCATTGCATTGTTGCTTCTCACTTATACAAAAGAAAAAAAAGTTTGCATTCTTCTCATTTGGAAATGAAAAGTGTTATTTTGCATTAGTAGGTTTCTTCTTCATTGAAAAGTGAAAGACAAAAGAAGAGTTTTCATTTTCTTCTTTGGCTATGTTAGTAGCATAAAGGAAAGTGTCATTTTTCATTTGTTTGACTGCTGCTTTGTTGTGAACCTCTATCCTTCACTTAGCTTGATCCAAAATGGATTTAGTTTTTCCTCAAGATCAAAGTCTTAAAATGCAGTTTAAAAGGGAATCAATTGTAATTACTCGTCAACATCTTTCCAACGGTGTGAATGAAGCATGAAACTGACTTCGTATGAGGAAGTTGCGACAAGTCAAAGTTTCAGGGCAAAGTAGGGAAAAATGGAAAAAGTCAAAGTAAAAAAGTAAACAGTCAATAGGGTGATGTCAGCAGGACACATGTCATCTCGAGAATGCGCCATTTGTCTAGGATAATTTCATCGAGCTCAGTGATGTGTCTTGATTTGATTGGTTGATACGAGCCAATCCGGAGCTAACACGTGGCAGCTCGGATTTTTCCCAATGATAAATCATTTCCAAAAATTTGGGGATCAGAGAGGATCGAACCCCTGACCTTCTAGAGTGCTAAATTTTCACCAGAATTAGATCATCGGATGAGCTATACGTGGTGCTTGTTATCCAAGCATATTTTTTTATATTTATTGTTTTATAGATTTTGTTGCCGGAAAAAGATCTGGATGGTCAGGATCAACCCCGTGACCACTGGAGCCTTTAACCACATCGCATATATCCAAAGTCACAAACCTTATCGAAATACCACATATTATATTGTAATACAATGTATATCATATAGTTTATAAACCGGCAGAACCATATCATATGCACTGCATATCTTAAATACTATATGTTATATATAGTATAACATACCATATATACAATAACGGTGCGGAATGGTGGCGGAGGTTGGGTTTTGGGTATTGTAAAAGGATCTGAAGGATTAATGAGCAGAAATTTGTTGGAATATCTGAATATTTTAATGTGAATCTATGATATTTGTTATGCTATGCATGGTTCTGTGTTAAAATTTTAATAAAAATAAGCATATTTATACCAATCTTTAACATTGACACACGATACGGATTGTCTATTATACTTTATATATATATATATATATATATATATATATATATATATATATATATATATATATATATATATATCTGTGATAGTTGTGTTATTATTCTAAGAATTTATGCTCTGTTGTTTAGTGTGATTATAACTAGTATTGCGCACGTGGATGCGAAGGGATCTATAGGTCTGGGTTTTGTGATATACAATCTGGGAATTGTGAATATGAACACAACTCTACTTGACTTACCTACCCTCTCCCAGGGTGCGGAAACCTGGTTCCAACACCGTCCCATACTGCTTCGGGTGAGACTTTGGCCTGCGCAAGCAAGTCACTACTGAAAGGGCTAGTAGTATAGGGGTTTGTTGGAAAACATTAACCTCTGAACCTGGGTCAGGACCTCTCGAGCCAACAAATGGTTCCGTTGTCGAGACTGGGAGAATTTTGACAGAGGGATTGAGTAATGCCAAGGTTGTACTGGAAACCTGAAAGAAAAGAAATTGATGAATGGTTCGAACAGCAAGTTCAAGAATTTGCAGTAAAAGGAAACCGCAGTAAGAGGTTGACCACCGAAGAGTGGAAAAATAAGTATATTTTCACGGAGATCTATGAGATCTTCTTTGTAACCATTGCGATCGAGCTCCAAGAGTGGCTCAGAAGGTTGGTTGAATTTCAGAAGTGTTGGAAGGACAAACGGGTCACACAGTGGACCCCAAAATTGATCCAGCAGTTGGAAAAGACTGGTAACACCATCACTCGCACAGTGGACCACTGGGTGGAAAGTGTGTTAGGAGGGTTCGTGACAAAATTTTCCATCGATCATTTCATCTCCTACTCTGAAGCAGAGCGAATATTATTCAAAGGATTCTGGGGTAAGTTTCTGAATACCTTACCATTGCTGATTAAGATATTACTGTGAGAAAAAAGTATTCTATGTAGCCACACCGAATAGATGACCTCTGATCTGGACGAGAGTACGACACGAAGTGGAAAATACTATCGGACCAACCGAGAAGGTGGTAGATCTGTCTACAACCTGGTAAGAGAAGCAATTGTGCAGATTCCTCTAGCCACACCACTTTCAAACCAGCGTAGGGGTAAGAATTCAAATACACCTCCACAACCACCGAAACATGACATGGTTGCACACATGAAGTTGCCTATCTTTAAGGGTGTGGGAGATGAAGACATGGATCAACTCTGGTTTGTCGCAGAATCAGTATGGACTGCGTAGAATGTAGATAGTGATGCGGTGAAGAGAGCACAAATGTCCCTTGCCTTCGAAGGAAGAGCTTTGGACTGGTACATGGGATACATCAGCTAGAATGCGAACACAACCATTGAAGATATTAAGAACGCCTTGAAGCAACAATTCAAGAAGCCTAATTCCTACTCTCAAATAGTGGTTGATCCAAAGGATTTCAAGCAAGGGCCCTCCAAGTTGGTGTGGGAGGTTGATCAGTGACTGAAGAAGGTGATAAAAGAAGGAGGATTCCAGTATGATGACAAACAGCACACGGAATGGTTCATTGCTATGCTGCTTCCTCACCTATGCATATCTATGGGTCACCAAACTTTCAAATCACAAGAAAAAGCCCTAGAAGTTGCTATGAAGTTGGAAGCTATGCCCAGAGATAATACTGAGCTGGGCGTCCAGCAGATCCAAGGACAAATGGAGGCGATACACATGGAGATCCAGAATCTGCGAAAGGAACAAGGAGTAGAGGCTAGTCCTGAAAGATGGTGCATAAAATGCAGGACGAATGGTCACACCAAGGATAACTACCCTCCGTTAGCAGACTATATGAAGGCCAGGGGACCTAGTCCATTGCACCCTAGGGAAGTTGTAGGATCAAGTGGGCTGGTGCTATGGTGCGATGATTGTTGCATTGCGGGGTTGCACGACACAACCCACTGTCCCCGCCTTGTTGCATACGTCCTAGAAATAAAGCAGTAATGGTGCAGGTTCTGCAGGTCGGTAGGACATGATGAATAGAACTGCCAGACGTATGATTTGATGATTGATCGAGGGAGCCTCTATAGGGTACATTCAGATCCCTCCTTGCCAAGATCCCTCTCGAGTGCAGGTGGCTCCCCAACTAGGGGTAGGGGAGGTGGATGAGGTGGGAGCGCAAGTCGGGGATGAGGGAAACTAATCTGTTATAACTGTGGAGAAGTAGGACACTTCGCCAGGGACTGTCCAAACCCTATAAGATAGTCTTGTTGGTATCGTAGACAGCTGGACCATGCGATTGAAGACTACTCCATCTTGATAGAAAATATGCAGGAATAGCAGCCGACACCTATGCAAAATGTACAGAGGGTTAAGTCTGAACTACGAGACAAATATCCAAGCGTGAATTTCGTAAAGTAACACCAGTCATTTTTTGCGAATGAACCTTTGGACAGAAGTATATCAAATACTATGGCTGATGTCGAAACGTTTAAAAAGTGGGTCAAAAGAAGATGAGGATGTGACAAGTATTGCGCTTAGAGAAAATCCCGCACACCCGAAAGGTCAAAAGGTTAAGCAAAAGGGTAACGATATCACAAAATGCGCAAGGTTTCTGTTTGGTGCCACTTTCCGCCCTTGCGATTTGCGATCATCGCAAATCGCATTCATGCCACTTTCCGCCTTTTCAATTTGCGATCCATCGCAAATTGCACGTTCTATGGAACGCTCAGATCACCCATTGCAGATATTTGCGATGCGATCCACCGATCGCGCAAACCTTTCGATCATGACCGTCCATCCCTCCACCAGATCTAATGGTCACCGCACTCCCGGCCCATCGCAAAATCGCAATATTTCATGTGACACCCCACTGACCTTCCGATCTGCGATCTTGCGATTGCGATAGACCTCCGGGCCCCACCTCTTATTTCTCGTGCCGGTTCATACATTTAAGGGCTTTTCCCCTTTGCAAACGGGAAATTTGTTATATATCATGTTTACAAAGGATTGCTCATCGCATCGCAAATCCCATGTTTATCACTCTGTTCCACTCCATCTCCCGATCTGCGATATTGCGATTGCGATGGACCTCCGTCAGGTCCCACCAGGCACAATCTTTTCGGCACATTTTCATAGCATTTTCGTCCGATTCCTTTGCATTTTGGCTTTTAGCCAAAGTTTCATGTTTCCCATTAAAAGTCGTCTCTTCGCTCGACCTCCGCCGTTGGTCTATGCCTCCACATCATGATCGAATGGTCCACGATGCATTTCTCCGTCAAACCCTATTGTTCACCATTTACACCATATTATTGCATTTTCCGCCGTTTTTCCGCATAAACCACTATCCCACCACCATAGCACCATTGTTCTCCCGTCCTCCATAATCACCCCCGTATGCATGAATTTCATAATTCAGTCCATTGTTTTGCAGGGTTATAAAGAAGGAAAGGCCACCAGGATGACACAGTCCTTATTGTAGCGGCAGGTCTTCACAGACAAAGGTATAAATGAAGCAGCCAGCAGAGCCCAGCACGCCAAGAGATATGTTTCTTTCTTGAAGGGTTTGAAAAGCTAGTGAGGCAGAACATCTTGGCATAGCGAGTCGATTCAAAGAAGCAGTTGAGCGTCAGAAGATCATTGGTAAGGATTCGGCCCGCGTTATAGCTTCGAGGGCCCTACAACAGCTGGCAGCCAGCATGGACCGTTTTGATATAGTGTGGGCCGGAATCATAGCAGCAAGACTTCCATCGTGCTAAGATTCCACCACTCCTTCCACACCCCGACCATTAACAGAATATGAAGCATGCCTCCAGGGCGGAAGGTTTTGTAGCAATGCCTGAACTATCAGTGGACAGTCGGAAAAGGTGCACATAGTTTGTCAGCCAGATCGCCAGCTCATTTGCGAATGTGCCACCTCCAGCATCAGCAACTACCTCGACCCTTCCACACCTATGAAATCTTGTCAACTCATCATTCGGCCTCAGTAGCCTATTTACTTTTTACTGAATTAGTTTCTTTTTAAAAGTTTCGAGTGGGCCTCTTGCTCCACTCCAGCATTTTACTTTTTTATCAGACTACTGTTTAATTTTTTGTTTTAAAACGGCCAAATACCTTACTATCCATGATGGGAGGCCTTATTCCTCATCATAAGTTTTGTTGTTCTGATAAAGACCTTTAACAGATTTTGGTTATGCGAAGAAGATATTTTTTTCAAAAAATATCTTCTCGCTGAGATAGGAAGGGGTCTATATAAGGAAGATCGAATGAGAAAAAAAAGGGGTTCCAAATTTTCTGAAGAAACTCGCAGTGTAAAGAATTTTGTATGCTCGTTGTGGAATTATCAATACAAATACACAGAGCCCGTGGGGTCTCAGCGAATAGAAGTTATACTCATACGTGAGGATTCTAGTCTTGATGTTATATGGTCTGTGTGATTCTTTCTTCGTAATATTGTCTCATTGTTTACTTCATTGTCTCCAATTTCTTTATATTATGCTTTGGAATGCGAGTGACTCGCCAGTTTGGGTATGAATTTATCACTGTTTGGTACTCATACTTGACTGTTCTATGTTGCTTTAAATATGGCCCATGCGTAATATGTCGTTCCGCCTAACACTTCATTTGTATTTCCTCTGTATTAAATATCATGGGATGTTGTTCTTCCAGAACTGATTAACATGTATTGTTCTTAACTTTTAAACCCATATGATGTTTAGTTGTTTCAGGAAGTATCATTCAATTGATGATTAGTATTCTCCTCTCGCTTTCTTTGTGTTTATTTCGATAAAATACTATGTACACCATTGAGGAGGCGTACTCCTTGATGGCGTCTCTAAGTTTATTAAAGTATACGTGGTAAGAGATTCCTTCTTTATACTGCGTTGTCTTTGTAACTATTTGAATCAAAATGGTTGGTCTGGTTCATATGATATGCAACTTTGCTGAGTTGAAATCCAGTGCTAAGGCATTAATGAGTGCCAGGGTTCTGAATATACACTATACTCTTTACTGGTTAAGATGTCCTAGGCACTGGTATTTGGCAACTCAAGGCTGTCTCTAGGAGCTACAACATCTTTTTGGCGCCGTTGCCGGGGAACGAATTTAAGAAAATCAGAATCCCTGGGCCTCGACAAAATTTTATTCACTCTCTAATTAGGTGAGCATGGAGAGGTGAAGAGTTGTAGATCCCTCACCTTGGCAACTCCACATTCATTTATCGGAAGAATTTACTTGTAGTCCCGACTCCGCTGGGGAAGAGACAAATGGCTTTGATTTGGAAAATCACTGTGGTGGATAGCAAGATCTTAAATCATCCCCCTGGCGACTCCACAGTTTCTAAATGATTAAAAGACTCCATTGGGAGACCATGTAACGGTACAGCATCTTCCATGCTGAAGACCAAACCACTTCATCAATGGAAGATCCTGAATAGTTTGCAAAAATGCATCTAGATTTCATGGCTAAGTGTCGAGATGAAATGTCACGTGGCTTGGCAAATCTGGAAGTGGAGGACCTCCCACGGGTTATTCTTCTCATCCCAAGTTTCACACCCATGCTTAAGAAAATCTTTCTAAGATTGATGACTGAAAGATATGAGGCTGAGATCAAACTCTTGAAACCACGAGAACAAACTCAAGACCTAAAAAATGAGCAAGACACTTGTGATGCTTTGAAGCTCGCGGAATATAAGGAGGAAAGTGATCAAGAACTGCCTGATTGCTTACCTGCATCTTGTATTATGCTGATTAGAGAGTATCACGATCTAATAGCAATGGAAAATAGGGAGCGCTGCCTCGAGGAAACAAGAGACCACATAGAAGAGGCAGAATCTGATGTGGAAGAGGAGACTCAAGATAACATCCCGCCTCCCAGTCATCTAATGCAAGAAAAAGAGGATTGTTGTGCTTCTGTCCATGATGACAGGGAAACCCCCCTTTTGACAGAAGAAGAGATTGATCAAATGTTAAATTAGCGATCCACCTCCGAAGTCTGTTGTAGAATAGGTTCCCTTGCTCACTCGTCTATTGAATTTGATGATTTGAATCCAGAAAACTCCTCTGAGGATCGAGACGAGGAAAGGCCTGCTGAGATGCCGACAGGTTTGATTGGTGACCTTGCTTACGATTATGACTTTCCTAGTTATGATCTATTTGATGATGATTGTTTCCAGAGAGAAGATGAGCCTGCAAAACCATCATCAGTAGACCTATGGGAGGAAAGCCAGGGTCGACAACTCCAGAGGAGCAGTGAACCCAGTCAGCCTATCTATGACACTGATGGGGAAAGTTATGAAAGCATCAGTGATGAGTGTCATGTAATCGGTGGTCAGCAGTCCTTCCTTTCAGAAGACGAGGAGGAGAGCAAAAAAAAAGTTCTTGAGCAAGATGAAAATAACGAGCCTTCTCTTGAAAAAGAGGAAGTAATGGAACAAACCACTTCTCAAGAATACATATATCTGTTCACAGAGCTCAGCTCATAAAATCAGAATATATCATAGCTCCAAGAGGACTCAACTGCCATACATGATGAGTCCTTCATTTCAGAAAAAGAAGAGGAGGGATATTCTCTTTCTCAAGAGAGTTTTGTTCTTGATCCAGTGGAAGAAGAAGAAATTCTGGTTGAAGCCTGCCTGCTACATATTCATCACCAGGTATCATATCATGATCCTTATTCACACTTCCTGCAAAAATTTGAAGAAGGATCAAGGGTCTTTTCTAGCAGCATGTTGCCAGCAGAGAGAAAAATTTTCAAAGCTGCCATTATGGAACAAAAAGAAGAGATACCACTGCCTTTAGAAATACAAGAAGAAGGTGATCAGGCTTTCAAGTGCCATATTGAAGATACAGTGGAAAATGTAGAAATCAAAGCAGCCCAGGATGAAGATAGCCTACAAATCACGGAAGGCCTAAAAGAAGAGCTGGTACATCATGTGTTCATTGATCCTGTGGCAGAATATATGGAGGCCCTGATTTTCTCAAATTCTCAAGCATTGATTCTTTGCCAGGGCCAGTTTCATCTGGGGAGGCCACCACTGATGATGACCGCATTTTTGAAGAACCACACGTAGAGCGCCCTATGGTTATCTCTAACAGGCAGTCAGTGCTCCTTTCCCTTTTTGTTACTACTTGACTGGCTGCACTGGCATTATTGCATCACCTAGAGCATCAGAGTTTTCCAGAGTAGAGTAGGGTAGGTAGGAAAAGTTGAATAAAGATCAGCCTATGAGCAAGTAGTTAGTCATTTTAATTTCTTCAAAGTCCAGCGAGCCAGATAGTCTAATCCTGGCTCAGCTATTTTTAGTTTCTGTTTCCATCTTTGTTTGAATAATGTGGGTGTTGTAATGAATTATCAAGTGAAAAGTGAGAAGTGCTGGGGGGCAGAGTGTGCACAGAAGATGATCAGGTGGTCTGTGAGTTCTCGACATGCTCAAGGATGAACGTGCCGCCCCTAGGTGGGGCCAATGTTGATCATAAAGTAACACCAGTCATTTTTTGCGAATGAACCTTTGTATAGAAGTATATCAAATACTATGGCTGATGTCGAAATGTTTAAAAAGTGGGTCAAAAGAAGATGAGGATGTGACAAGTATTGCGCTTAGAGAAAAGCCCGCGCACCCAAAAGGTCAAAAGGTTAAGCAAAAGGGTAACGATATCACAAAATGCGCAAGGTTTCTGTTTGGTGTCACTTTCCGCCCTTGCGATTTGCGATCATCACAAATTGCATCCATTGCAAATCGCATCCATCGCAAATCACATTCATGCCACTTTCCGCCATCGCACTTTCCGCCTTTGCGATTTGCGATCCATCGCAAATCGCATCCATCGCAAATTGCACGTTCTATGGAACGCTCAGATCACCCATCGCAGATATTTGCGATGCGATCCACCGATCGCGCAAACCTTCCGATCACGACCATCCATCCCTTCGCCAGATCCAACGGTCACCGCACTCCCCGCCCATCGCAAAATCGCAATATTTCATGTGACACCCCGCTGACCTTCCGATCTGCGATCTTGCGATTGCGATAGACCTCCAGGCCCCACCTCTTATTTCTCGTGCCGGTTCATACATTTAAGGGCTTTTCCCCTTTGCGAACGGGAAATTTGTTATATATCGTGTTTACAAAGGATTGCTCATCGCATCGCAAATCCCATGTTTATCACTCCGTTCCACTCCATCTCCTGATCTGCGATATTTCGATTGCGACGGACCTCCGTCGGGTCCCACCAGGCACAATCTTTTCAGCGCATTTTCATAGCATTTTCATCTGATTCCTTTGCATTTTGGATTTTAGCCAAAGTTTCATGTTTCCCATTAAAGTTCGTCTCTCCGCTTGACCTCCGCCGTTGGTCTATGCCTCCACATCATGATCGAATGGTCCGCGATGCATTTCTCTGTCAAACCCTATTGTTCACCGTTTACACCATATTATTGCATTTTTCGTTGTTTTTTTGCATAAACCACTGTCCCACCACCGCTGCACCATTGTTCTCCCGTCCTCCATAATCACCCCTGTATGCATGAATTTCATAATTCAGTCCATTGTTTTGCAGGGTTATAAAGAAGGAAAGGCCACTAGGATGACACAGTCCTTATTGTAGCGGCAGGTCTTCACAGACAAAGGTATAAATGAAGCAGCCAGCAGAGCCGAACACGCCAAGAGATATGTTTCTTTCTTGAAGGGTTTGAAAAGCTAGTGAGGCAGAAAATCTTGGCATAGCGAGTCGATTCAAAGAAGAAGTTGAGCGTCAAAAGATCATTGGTAAGGAGTCGGCCCGCGTTATAGCTTCGAGGGCCCTACAACAGCTGGCAGCCAGCATGGACCATTTCGATACAGTGTGGGCCAGAATCATAGCAGCAAGACTTCCATCATGCTAAGCTTCTGCCACTCCTTCCACACCCCGACCATTAACATAATATGAAGCATGTCTCCAGGGCGGAAGGTTTTGCAGCGATGCCTGAACTATCAGTGGACAGTCGGCAAAGGTGCACACAGTTTGTCAGCCAGATCGCTAGCTCATTCGTGAATGTGCCACCTCCAGCATCAGCAACTGCATCGACCCTTCCACACCTATGAAATCTTGTCAACTCATGATTCGGCCTCAGTAGCCTATTTACTTTTTACTGAATTAGTTACTTTTTAAAAGTTTCGAGTGGGCCACTTGCTCCACTCCAGCATTTTACTTCTTTATCAGACTACCGTTTAATTTTTTGTTTTAAAAACGGCCAAATACCTTACTATCCATGATGGGAGGCCTTATTCCTCATCATAAGTTTTTTTGTTCTGATAAGGACCTTTAACAGATTTTGGTTATGCGAAGAAGATATTTTTTTCAAAAAATATCTTCTCGCTGAGATAGGAAGAGGTCTATATAAGGAAGATCGAATGAGAAAAAAAAAGGGGTTCCAAATTTTCTGAAGAAACTCGCAGTGTAAAGAATTTTGTATGCTCGTTGTGGAATTATCAATACAAATACACAGAGCCCGTGGGGTCTCAGTGAAGAGAAGTTCTACTCATATGTGAGGATTCTAGTCTTGATGTTATATGGTCTGTGTGATTCTTTCTTCGTAATATTGTCTCATTGTTTACTTCACTGTCTCCAATTTCTTTATATTATGCTTTGGAATGCGAGTGACTCGCCAGTTTGGGTATGAATTTATCGTTGTTTGGTACTCATACTTGACTGGTCTATGTCGCTTTAAATATGGCCCATGCGTAATATGTCGTTTCGCCTAACACTTCTTTTGTATTTCCTCTGTATTAAATATCATGGGATGTTGTTCTTCCAGAACTGATTAACATGTATGGATTCTTAGCTTTTAAGCCCATATGATGTTGAAATATGTTTTCCGGGTATCATTCCATCGGTAATTAGTATTCTCCTCTCACTTTCTGCGCAACAAACACCTTTCAGTAAAAATACCTATACACCATTGAGGAACTGGCCCTCCTTGATGAAAGTTGTCTCTAAGTTGTCTGAAGTATACATGTATTGAAGATTCCCTTCTTGCCTCTGCAGTATCTTTATATCTTGCTGAATCTCAAATTAGTTTGGTCCCATTCATATGATAACGCTTTGCACAAGTTGAATGAGTAAAGAGTCCTAAGTTGATAATGAGTCTGAATATACACTATACTCCTTACTGGATAAGATGTCCTAGGCACTGGTCTTTGGCAACTCAAGGCTGTCTCTAGGAGCTACAACAGGACTAATGGTAGATCCTGCCAAAATTGCAGTTATCATAAACTTGCCAGTACCAACCATGGAGAAACAACTGTGCTCGATCCTTGGATATACAGGTTACTATAGGAAATTCATTCAAGGCTATGCACTGATTACTGCCCCTATGGAAAAATTGCTCAAGAAGGATGTTTCATTCTTTTGGAATGACGAGTGTCAAAAGAGCTTCGAGTTACTTAAAGAAAATATGTTCTTGGCTCCTATTCTCATCTTTCCTAATTGGGAGAAGGTATTTCATGTGCATTTCGATGCATCAGGCATTTCTCTAGAGGTTTTCCTTACGCAGCCAGGAGAAGGATATCTTGACCATCCGGTTGTCTTTGCAAGTAGGAAACTCTCTGGTGCATAATGCAACTACTCCACCACAGAACGGGAGGGATTGGCCATGGTCTATGCTTTGCAGAAATATCAAAATTACTTATTAGGAGGACACTTCAAAATGTTCACAGACCATTCTACTTTAAAGTACTGGTAAATAATCCTGTGTTGGGGGGAAAATATGCTGATGGCTACTGCTATTTCAGGAATATGACTTCGAAATCATTGTGAAGCCGGGAAAGTTGAATGTTGGGCTGGATCACTTGTCCCGAATAAAGAGTGGTGAGGAGCCAACCGACGTGGAAGCCGGATTGCCTGATATGCAGCTATTTGCTATTAAAGTAGTAGATGCACACTTCGCAAATATCATTCAGTTCCTGACTACTGGGATGGCACCTCCAAACTAATCTGTACAGTAGAAGAAAGAGTTAGTCACCCGGGCAGTAGATTTTACCATCATTGCAAGTCATTTATATAATATGTGAGAAGATGAAGTCTTGCAGTGATATGTTTTGGACCACGAAAGGTGCGCTATCTTGGCAGAGGCTCATGAAGGAGTAGCAGGAGGTCACTACACAGGAAAAGAAACAGTGCAAAATATCTTACGAGCTGGGTTATGGTGGCTGACCTTGTATAGTGGCGCTCGCGACTATTGTAAAGCCTGCGATATGTGCCAATGAACGGGGAGGCCATTCCACAGAGATGAAATTCCCCTTCAACCATAGATGGCTCTACAAGAATTTTATAAATGGGCTATCGATTTCATCGGGCCTATCAACCCACCAGGGAAGAAGAAGGGTGAGCACTACATTATTACAGCCACTGATTATGTAACTAGGTGGGTGGAAGCACAAGCAATAAAGGATTGTACTGTCAATACTGCTGCACATTTCATATTTGAACAAATCCTAACCAGATTTTGATGTCCAAAGATTCTCATGAGCGACAGAGGTACGCACTTTGTTAACGAAACAATCCAAGCTTTGACCAAGGAGTTCTGGATCCATCATGTGAAGAGCACACCATATCACCCACAGGACAACGGCGTGGTTGAAGATTTTAATAAAATCTTGGAGCAAGCGCTGACAAAGGTATGCAATGTTGATCGTAGCAATTGGGATGTGCGCATCCCATCGGTCCTCTGGGCCTATCGAACAACCTACAAGAAACTAACAGGAAAAATCCCATTCAGGATGTTTTATGGTAAGGATGTTTTTATGGAGTATATTGTTCCTAGTCTATGCATCACAACATTTACAAACATGGCAGAACCTGACATCATGGAGGAGTGCTTAGGGCAGCTTATGGCTTTGGAAGAAGATTGGTTTCTTGCGAATTTCCATCAACAACTCCAGAAGGCCCGCAATAAAGCCTGGCATGATCGAAATATTCACCAGAAGACATTCGCAGAGGGTGAATTGGTCCTCGTATACGATAGCCAGTTTGCAAAGCATCCTGAGAAGTTCCAGAAACATTGGCTTGGTCCCTACACAGTTAGGGAGATCACGGATGGCGACGCGGTTAGGCTTCTTACCCTGCGTGGTGATATGCTCCCAAACTACGTCAATGGTAACCGGCTCAAACCATATCAGATCAAATGACTCTATGATTGGAGTAGCCATACGTGCACAGGTTGAGAATCCACCACCACAGTGACTCGGGACGAGTCACAAGATTGTGTTGGGGGAGTGTTACAACAAGGTCCCCCAAAGGCTGCGAATTGGGACAATTTTGAGTATTTTTGTATATTTTTGGCATATTTTAGTCTAGCACAGGGGTTTTGGGGTGGGTCCAAGCCCTGAAAGCATTGTAATGGGTCAAAGAGTAGACCTAGAGTCCGCAAACCATGGTTTGCAGACCACATGAAAGATTAGGCTAGATTGTTATAAATAGAAGGACATTTTGAGTAGAATAGAGGAGGTATGTCTTAAGATTGGTACAAATTATGAATTAGTAGATTAGTTTGAGTTATTGGGGAAAGGACTCCTGCTGTATGTGTGCATGGAGATCCTCAGTCCTGTTATGTGCGGACCATGATGCTGTGTGCGCAGGTTGGGTTTTGGGTATTGTAAAAGGATCTGAAGGATTAATGAAAGAGGAAAGTTGTTGGAATATCTGAATCTGTTAATGCAAATCTATGATATCTATTATGCTATGCATAGTTCTGTGTTAAGCTGTGAAAATAACTATGTTATCTGCTAATGCTGCGTTGACACCTGATCTCAATCTGTCTGTTATAATATATATATATATATATATATATATATATATATATATATATATATATATATATATATATATATCTGTGATAGTTGTGTTATTAGTCTGTGAATTTATGCTCTGTTTTTTACTGTGATTATAACTAGTATTGCGCACGTGGATGTGAAGGGATCTATAGGTATGGGTTCTATGATATACGATCTGGGAATTGTGAAGATGAACACAACTCTTCTTGACTTACCTACCCTCTCCCAGGGTGTGGAAACCTAGTTCCAGCACCCTCCCATACTGCTTCAGGTGAGACTTTGGCTTGCGCAAGCACGTCACTGCCGAAAGGGCCAGTATTATAGGGGTTTGTTGGCAAACCTTAACCTCTGAACCTGGGTCAGGACCCCTCGATCCAACACCATGATACACCGAACATAGAATTCGGGGAGACTTCCTACACGTACATTAAGTCCTTGGTAATTTCTCTTTCATTTCGTCACCAAGGTGTATATTGCAGTTCACGAGAGCTTGGTACACCCTTTTTCGTAGAGTTAATGAGTAGTCATTATGATCCTTCTGTGACTCTTTAAAATTGAAAAGATCATCGAGCACTTGTCCTTTTGAACTCGTTCAAACTGAAAGTGACTAGAGTCACCTTTTTTCCTTTTCTCGACTCTTAAAACATGAAAATTTAGAGTTTGGTTTCAAAGTCATAAAATTAATTACCCACGATTACCTCACACACCCATTAAGCTATTTTCTTGGCCGGTTCATGAGTAATTCCTTAATGATTATTGTTAAAGCCTCAAATTGGCCATCTCTTTTCTCTTCTTCTTTTGAGATAAAGTCACCATGGCGGAACCACCTATTTCGTCCTCCTCTTCATTACCTCATGGTGAAGAGTCTCTCCCCAGAGTCTCTTGTGAGACATCTCCATCTGTTGGGACCTAAGACCTTAAAAATGCTATCATCCTAAGCATTCAACCTCTTGCCACTCAGTCTGCCCCTGAGGAGTCATTTGACATCAACTGGAAGCCCCTAGATCCTTTTTTCTTTCCGAGATAAGATCCCCCTCAATGCTTAGATTCACCTGCTACACCATTGTTAAGTGATTTTCCCTCTACCACTTGCCATCTTGTCCTTTACATCATGTCTTCATCTGACATGGATGCCTCGAGTCCTATTAGTAGTGAAGAGACTCTCATATCTACTGGAGAATATAAATTCCCTCCTGGAAATTTTCCTTATGAGACAACTCAGCCGTCCTCTCAACCTTCCTATCTCCCAACTAGTTATTGTTCTTTGGGACAGATAATTTTTGGTGCTTCATCTTTGTACCAGAACCAGTTATGGTTAAGTACAACAACTCCTTCTACAGGGTCATTTGTGTCAGGTCCATCTTCTTTGATTCCCATTATTTCGACGGTTGTCACGTATGTCCCAACCTAGCCCATTGTTTGTGTGGCTTCCTCCAAATCATCCGTTAGTATGGTTACATCATTTCCATCAACTTCTACTGTTCGAGGAATTCAACCCAATTCTTTCGCAATGTCTGTTGGACCCATTATGAGTGGATCATAACCTCACGTATCAGGAGTCCATCAAGCTATTGGTACTATGCCTATCTCTTCTAATCCTATTCTAGGAAGTTTGTCGTACGACCAATATATGATGGCTATTCAACATCAGAACTATCTCCCCCAGGGTTATGAGTAGGTTCAGGCTCTGATCAATCTACCACAGTACTACGATGAGTTAAAAAATCACGTATATTACCATGGGTCTCTCCATAAGTTCCATTGTATGTCCAAATGACTCGAGCTCCATTTCGCCCTAATCAATTCATGTACCAATAGGGAAAACCATATGGTTCACAAGGACAACCCTCCCATCTACAAGGATAACCATTGTTCCAACAAGGATAACCCTATGGTCATACTGGTCAACCCTACATTCAGCAGGGAGGGCCATATGTTCCTTAGGGGCAAACCTATCCACCTTAGGGACAAAATTTTGTGCAACAGAACCAACCTTGCATTCAGAAAGGCCCAGCTCTTGTGAAAAAGGCCAACCCTTCGTTGGTCAGCAAGGTCAAATTGGTCTTCAGGGGCATCCTAGTTCATCTCAACCATTAGGCCATGTTGGTTTTCAGGGACAGCCTAGTCCGCCTTCTCTAGGCCAACCTAGTTTTTAGGGAAATCCTGGTCAGCATCAGGGCCAACCTTTAATTACTCAAGGCCAACCATTGGTTCCCCAAGGTCAACATTTTATGGTACAAGGTCCACCCAAAGGCACTGCTTTCATCCCGCAACAGAATCCATACGTTGCTCAAGCTAGACCTTAGTGGTTCACTCAGAATCAGTACCCTGGTCCCCAACTAGGATATGGGCATAATTTCCAAAATTATAACCCCTATGGAAAAAATCCTTCAGGATATAACATATGGGCTCAAAATTTCTCCCAACCTGGTTGGAACCCTAACGTTGGTCTTTATCAAAGGCCTGCAATGCCTTTTAACCTACAATTTCCATTCCTTGCCACACTGGAACTGCCTGATGTGTCGAAGGTAACGAATGATCCCATTCTTCATAATCGATATTGGCCCCTAGTTCCCACCAAGATCCCTGGAAATTTTCCCAAGTTCGAAGGCAAGTCCAGAGAAGACCCTCAGGTGCATGTTATGACGTATTAGCTATGGTGCTCCTCTAACTCCTAGATTGATGATTCTATCTACTTATGTCTTTTCCAAAGGACTCTCACTAGTGCCATTGCAAAGTGGTACATTAAACTCTCTCGTGGAATCTTCCAAGATTTCAACTCTCTTGCAATGGCATTTATCACACACTTTCAGTTACTGATTCGCTATTAAATGGGTATGCACCTCATTACATCCCTTAAATAGGATCGGGCCACAACATATATCCGATCACATTCATGAATGGGGATGGAATCATCGATTGATCAAGTTTGAAATCCCTGATCAACTTCTGACTGATTGGTTCACTACCTCTTTTATCGGTCCAATAGCTAAGGACATATCTATGGGGACATGTGTTACTAGGGAGTAGGCCATTGCTCATGCCTAGTACCTTGATCTAGTGTACTCCCAATCTGACATGCTTTATGAACTCTTGCTGAATGCTCCATGACTTGGAGCTTCCAAAGCACCGGTGACACCATCTATCGATGGTATCATTGGTTCTGTATCCCATACTTCCCGTAAGTCTTCCACTACTCCTGTGAAGTAGAAATCCACTCCTTCCACTGATACTGATTCTCAGCCACCTTCCAATCCTGTTAAAACCATAGTACTGAATGTTGTCCAGTCTACCTTGGCGGAAAAATCTTCCAAAGGTAAGAAGAAAGGTAAAGGCAAGGTCAAAGCCGATACCCTGAAATAGGATTCTCCTAAAACGAATACTGATGATGGCTCTAAACGAAAACCAAATTATCCTTGTCTAATATGTGATGATGAGCATTACACCAAGGACTGTCCATGATGGTCCAAGATGAGCCGGCTGCTCAAAGGCACCCAAGGAACTCCGGCTGTTCTTAAGGAACTGTTACCATCACAAAAAACTCAAATGGTTGGGCAACCTCAGTCCTCCACCCCTTTTGGCTCTCAATTTTTCATGATGAATGGTGCTGCACCCATATCTATTTCTACTAGATCAAAGGATTATACCAAACCACGTCAAGTGATAGGGAAATAAATTGCATATGGTCCTCCTCCCCCACCTGTTTCTAGCCCTCTTCATATTGAAAGTCCTAGTTCTAATTCCGTTGTATATCCAACCTCCAAAGGTGTGCTACGTAAGTCCTCCTATAACCTGAACACCTGTGCCGCTCAGCATTACAGTATTGTTGAGGATTTGGGTCAGGCGGCATCCGCTATGTCTGCACTGGAGGTACTTCAGAGTTGTCTGTCACAACGGAAATCTTTGTTATCTGCTATCGAAGGAGTTGACCCTGCTGATTCAAGCCTTATCACTTTTGATCTGGAAACTTTCGTAGTATCCCTCACCAAATTTCTTTGATTATCCAAGTTGGGATTAATGGTAGGAATATACATCGAGCAGTCGTGGAAAAAGGTGCATCTACCTGCATCATGTATGTTGCAAGTTGGAAAGCCATCAGCTTTCCAGCCCTTAACCAGTCTCCAAATGCTTTAGAAGCCTTCAACGGAAGGGAATCTCGCCCTCTTGGTATCCTCACCAGCTAACCTATAACATTGGAAGGAAAAATGGTTAATTTTGAGGTTGAAGCCGTTGATGCCAAACTCAACTATAATATCCTCCTTGGTCGCAGTTGGACTCACGCCATGCTATACATATCGTCCACTCTCTTTCATGTTTTTCGTTTCCCTCACGAAGGAAATATTATCACCGTTGATCAGTGATCCTTTTTCAATTCCACTTCTTTAGAGAGAAACGTTCCATATGTAGACCACATTCCCATGCCTTATGAAAGTGTGGGGCTAGGACTTTTCAAATATCTTGTGCTTATGGGTCTTTTTTCTCTTCCTCCACCCAACACTGCTCAGGTCAATATGATCTCCACATCTTCTAATCCCTAGATCATCCCTTCACCTGATCAATTTTATTCGTTTGGTGATGTAATGTCATTAAGCCCGATCTAAATTTATTATTGTGAAGTTATCTCGGCTTCGGCTTCTTCTTCTTATCATACTTCTTCAAGTATGCCTCTCGACACATACTCTCAATCCCCTTGGATCAGTGCTTTGGATTCTACAGATCCCTTGAATGAGACATTTCCAACTGATGAAGCCATCATGGAAACCATGTCTCTCGAGGATCCTCCCTAAAATGATAGTGATCATTGTTCATCCTTTTTTCCTAGTCTTGGGGCATTGTCTACTTGTCTTGAGAATTTTTCTTCCCAAGCTCCTTCCCAACCACTTCAAATTCATATTTTGACTCATGAAGTTTTTGCGGATGGAAACATGGGAAATATCACTCAGACGATGCCTATTGACATCTCTGTTAAACTAGGGGTTTTTGAGAACATCCACATTAGGGTGACCTGTTCTCCTAATGAGATCAAGGTCTATACTAGTCTCTTCCGAGAATTTCGAGACGTTTTTTCTTGTTCCCACGAGGAAATTCCCAGCATTGATCTGAGTATAGTCATGCACGAGATCCATAATTACCCTGATACGAAACCTGTACGGCAATGCCTTCGTCCCGTGCACCCTAGAAAGGCAGTTTCCATAAAGGGAGAAGTTGAAAAACTTCTAAAAGCGGGCTTCATTTATCTAATCCCATTGACATATTGGGTCTCTAACATTGTCCCTGTCGATAAAAAGTAGGGCACTATTCGAGTTTTTGTGGATTACTGCGATATCAATCATGATTGTCCCAAGGATAACTATCCCACTCCCTTTATCAACCAAATCATTGATGAATGTTTTTGGAGTGAGATGTTTTCCCTTATGGACGGGTTCTCTGGTTACAACCAAATTAATATACTACCAGCTGATCAACATAAAACTGCCTTCATCTATCCATGGGGTACATTCGAGTATAATAAGCTCCTATATGGGCATAAAAATGTTGGGGCCACATTCCAATGAGCGGTGTTGTATGCTTTTCATGATATTAAGAACATTGTTCAACCTTACCTTGATGACATTCTGGCTCATTCTGCTAAGCATCGAGACCACCCGGAACACCTCCGTCAAATTTTCCTTTGTTGTAGATGCTATAAAATTTGGCTTAATCCACACAAATGTGTCTTCTGCATCAATTCTGGCAGACTCCTTGTGTTTTTCGTTTCCAAAGACGGTGTTTGTCTCGATCCTCTTAAGGTCAAAGCTATCATTAATCTCCCTTCCCCTTCCTCTTTACACTAATTGAGAGTTTGCAAGGGAAAGCTAATTTCCTGCATCGTTTTATACCGAACTATGTTAAGGTCGCCAAAGGTTTTACGTGATTTCTTAAGCAAGGCATCCCATTCCATTGGGATGAGATTGCCCAAAAATCTTTCAATGCACTAAATACCATGCTTCTCAATGCTCCTCTTTTACGTCCCCCAAATTATCATCACGATTATGCACTCTATCTGGCTGCCACTTTTAGCATTATTGCCATGGTTATAGTATAGGATGATGATGATGGTGATGAGAATGTCATTTATTATCTTAGCCATAATCTTCTTGACATTGAAATGTGTTATGCTCATGTCAAAAAATTGGTGTTGGCATTTTTTCAAGCTGTCCAATGTTTCTGCCATTATATTTTACTCCGCAGTATGATTGTGATTTCTAATTGCAACCCCATGACCTATCTTTTTAACCCAAAAATTGTTGGGGGGAAATTAATTTAAGTGGATATTTATCCTCTAAGAGTTTTATTTGGAGTTCACTACCACAAAATCAAAGAAGTCATTGGTTTTTGCTGAGTTGATCTGCTCTTTACCCTCTACCTCTGCTCCCTCTGGTTCTGACGAACACATTCCAGATGATAATATTTTTATGATTATCCCCCTTGATCCATGGTATGGTGATATCATTGTTTATCTCTAGACTTCTACATTCTGTTCTGAGTTGATGAAAGATGCACATCGACGTATCTGTCATCATTTGCAACCCTATCGCATAGTCAGAGATAATTTATACTGCATCAGAACTGATTCCGTCCTCCATCGGTGTTTAACCCTCAAGGAAGCTGAAAAAATCGTTAATGACATCCATTCTAGTGCATGTGGTGGTCACTTGTCTAGGTATGCTACTGCTCAAGAAATTCTTCGTGTCAGATATTTCTGGCCTACTATTTTCAAATATTATATCCTTGTTGTCCATAAATTTCATGAGTGCCAAATCTACTAGCGTAAGATGCGTGTGTCGCCCGCTCATCTCCATCCCCTCATTACCTTTGGTCCCTTTGCGAAGTGGGGTATCAATTTTATGATGTGTAACCCTCGCTCGACCTAGGGGCATAGTTATATTGTTGTAGTCGTAGACTACTTCACTAAATGGGTCAAAGCAATGCCTACACTCACAGTTGACGGTAAGACGACTGCCCAATTTCTTTTCAATCACATGATTACCAGTTTTGGAGTCCCTCAAGCCATTGTCACTAATAATGGCTCCCATTTTCGCCATTATATGATGGTTGAGCTGACCACTATATCTTCTATTCCCTATAATGGCTAAACTCTTCATGGAAAATTTTGAAAAGAAATTTCTCGATACTTACCCATTGAAACCTAAATTCTGGATTAGGTTTGTGGATGACACCAGTGTTGATTGGTTGCATGGGAATGATGAGTTAAAAATATTCCTAGACCACCTTAATAGTATATACAAAGATATCCAATTTACAATGAAAGGTGAAGATAACAGCTGCATACCATCTCTTGAAATTCTTCTAATAATAAATAAATATGGATCTCTTGGACACAAAGTATTCAAAAAGAAAGCACACACTCACAATTACCTTCACGTTGATTCACACCACTACCTTGCTCAAAAAATGGGGGTCCTTTTGACTCTTTTCACTCAAGCTTTCACAATATCAAATGACAGTCATGCTAAAGAAGATGTTGAATATTTAAGAAATACATTCATAAGATTGGGATATATAAATAAATACATCATCAAATCTGTTCAAAGATCCAGAACAAGAAATAAGAGCAATCCCCTTGATAATTCCCTAGCTTCCAAAGCATATCTTCCATATATTCAAGGAGTCACTAACAATATTGCCAAGGTTCTTGCTAAAAAGGATATTGGAACCTATTTTAAGCCTCTAATGACCATTAGACAAAGGATGAAATCTGTCAAAGACAACCCTGATCGACTCCAACAAAAGGGTGTTTACAAAATTAATTTCTCTTGTGGGAATTGTTATATTGAAGAAGCATACAATAATTTCAAATTAGGCTTAAAGGGCATGGCACTGACATCAGAAATGGAAGAACTAGAACCTTGGCTTTGGAAAAGAACTCTAATAATACTTGTCACCATATCTATCTAGGAGACACTCCGGTGGTTACCAATGAAAAATATCACTTCAAGCACATTTCGTGGAGCCCTTGATATAATCAAACACCCTCATAAGCTCAACAGGGATGGGGGTTTGGAGGTTAGCAAAAATTGGATCCCCGTTCTTTCGAAATAGTACCTCTGGTATAATCTCCATTTTTACACCTCCCCTTTCCTTCACCTCCCAACATGTTAAATTTTATGAATCCCCCCTTCCTTTTATCACTTATGCATAACCCTTATCATTCAATCATGTTTCCCATGCATATGCAAAATACTACTTAGCTCCTCCCCCCCTCTCCTTTCACATTGTTCATTATCTCCCCTCCAAACATCTCATAACTCCCCTTCATCTCACCCACATTTTTTCAATTCTCCCTGAACTTCCTCCTTTAACCTCATAGCCCTTTTTTAATTAACCTTTATAAAAAAAATTTCTAAAAACATATCACTTTCTACCTAACTATTATTAATAATTAATAATTCAAGAAATTCTCATTAACTTAATCCCATCTAAATAAATTAAGAAAATTTAGAACTTTACTATTATTATTAATTAATAAAAAATTTAGTAATAAGACAACCTTTTATTATTAAAATTTTAATTTTAATAATATAAATTTATTAATTATATCAATTCAAATCCAAACCTAACCTAAACTTCATTATTAAAAAATTAAATTTATATTAATTCATATTCATTCTAATTATATTATTGAAATTAATTTTACAATATTATTGACAATATGAATATTATTAATATCAATATTATAAATAATATTATACTTAATTTTTTTTTTACAGCAATGGTTAGATTTTATTTAAGATTCGGCAAAACAGCTACCGCGAGCTTTTACAGGGCTACTATGTGTTTCCTTGTTACAGATTTTGAGATCGCTTTGATAGAAGCCGAGGAGGATGCGTCTAACTTCTGATAAATATGCTAATGGGATTACACTGTGATTGAAGATAGAGGCTTGGATGTGTGCTTGATCTTGATTCAGAGTGGCATCATGACTTTCCTCCGTTTTTTCTTGCAATGTCTTAGCTTTGCTTCCTAGTTTGCCGAGAGGAGATCCATCACACTGGTCTGTCAATGCCGAGTCTGCCAAAAGCTCATTACTTGTCTTCTTTGGATTTATCTGGTGGATTCTTACATTATGCTCAAGTTTTCCAGGAGAGGTGCCAACATTACCGGCGTTGCTTGTTGTTTCCTTATAGATTGCAACAGAGGCCTTTCTGCTACTAGCCTTGATGCAGCCTTCGTGATCCTCCTAGCACTTACCTAACTGATTGCAAAATGAGGGAGCGATGAGATCCAACAGAATGCAGAGAGTGAAATTGAAGGGGATGCGCTTTGATTTTTTATTTGTAGATGAATCCGTGTTCCCTAACAGCTGCCTACTCGTTTTGGTCCAGCCCCGAAGCGCTGGAAAATGGAGAGTAATCTAAAACAGAGGAATGCTCATAGGTAAAGAGGCCCGGTCTTCTTTAGATTTATGGAATGCTACAGTTCGATTCAACATCATTAACTAATAGAGATATCCTATTCCGGAGAGAGCTAAGGTTGGCTTCCAAGTCCGCCTGAGAGTTTAACTTTCTTAGAATATGATAGAAGGATATTTTTTGAAACTTGGACAGTATTAGCCTGATTTTTTTGAGTGTGGAGGCTAAATGTACCTGAGAAGGGTTATTTTGAGATTGCATAGCCTGGATAATTAGCCTAGAGTCTCCAAATACTGAGATGGATAGGAAATTCCTCTTGATAGCCAGATTTAGACCCTACCACAGAGCAAGAGCCTCCGCTCTTTTGTTTGTTTCATTGCCCAGACCCCATGCAAACTGCAACTCAGTTGAACCTCCAGGACTCAAGATAACCCCACTGCCACTCGCTGCTCCAGGGTTACCTTTAGAGGCCCCATCAAAGAAAACGCAGTGATCATCCGGAGCTGATATCCATTTAATGAATTCCTGCTCTTCTAGACGAATTTCCCAATTAGTAAAGGCTATTGCAGGAGGAATGTGGCTATCCTTATGCTTTGGAACTAGCTCTTTTAGCCAATGATCCTCCTTGCTGTCCAGGACCATTTAATTTCTAATGGCGGGTTTGGCTTCTAAGGCCTCACCCAATAGAGCTTTGATTTTAGTGATAACTTTGGCAGGATTACAACTCTCCTCCTTGAAAATTCTGTTGTTCCTCTCCAGCCATAGTTTCCAGCATGTGAATTTGGGTATCCACATGCAGCCAGTCTTGAGAAGGATTTTTTTGGAGAGACAGAATGGGGATAACTTGGCCCAGTTTTGAAGAAGATTTGGGATATTTCCGGGAAGCTCAATTTTTTCAGGTCCTAACATCAGGACACCCCTCCAAAATTCTTGAGCAAAGGGGCACATTAACAACAGATGATTAGCCATTTCTTCATCCGAAACACATAGGGGGCACCTGGAGGGCCCTTCCATTCCATGCCTTTGCAGGTTATCTCTAGTGAGGATACTTTTATGCGCCAAAGTCCAGCAAAAGAAGTCAACTTTGGGAAGAGAAGGAAAGGCCCAAATAAATTTCCATTGAGTTGGATCCAGAGGAACATTTGGGACAGCCATCATGCTTTTGTAACCTTCTGATGTTGAGTATGAGCCTAAGAGTGAGCCCCACCCTCTTTTGTTCTTAGAAGAGGCCTTTAAAGGAGATTTTCCTTGGAGCAAATCCAACAATAAAGAGGCTTCACCCTCCAGCCATTGAGGGACCTCCCCCATATTCCAACTATCCCAAAGACTTCTTGCATCATTCGTCCAATTGGAGATGTCCCAAAGGGTTTTCATATTGCTAGCCTAAAACCAAACTTTGATATTTACAAGTTCTTCCATCTGGTTCAAGCGTTGATCACCTAGGATAGAATCATCCCAAATTCTTATTTTTTTTCCCATTACCTGGGATCCAGAATATCTTGAGACTGAAATTCTCCATTGCTGTGAGACAAAGTTTGAAAACCAGAGATCCTTTGGTTGTTCTTGGAGGATGATCCAAGCACCTCAAACACTGCCCATGAAAATATTTTTTCCACAGAACTCTCTTGCTCCAACTAGGTTTCCCAGAAACAATGTTACAAAGGAGCTTGGAGCCCAGAGCAAGATTTTCCGCAACCAAATCGCGCATTTGGAGACCTCCTTCCAAGAATGGCATCTTAAGAGTGTCCCAATTTACTAAATGGAGCCTTCTTTCATTATTTCCCCCCCCCCCGCCCCCCCTCCCACATAAATCTTCTCAGAAGACCATCCACCTTACTGATGAACGTTTTAGGGGAAAGTAGGATGGAATTATAATATAATGATAGAATTATGAGAATAGATTTCATTAGGATTACCTTACCAGCATTATTCAACCATGAGGCTCCCCAAGCTTGTATTATGAGTTTTAGCTTGTCTAGCAGGGGCATCCAGTGAGCTACTTTAGGTTTTTATTTGAAGATTGGAATCCCAAGATATTTAAATGACTCCCAGGTTCGGGTTCCTTCCATTTCTAATAGCCTTGCTATGTCTGTCAATTCCTTGATCGAGCAATTCTAGCCGTAGATTGTGCTTTTTAGATAGTTGATCCTGCTGCCCGAAACCTCCCTATAAATGTCCAGGTCCTTCTTGAAGGACCTTGCAGAATTTATGTTGGCTCCTCCAAGCAATAATGTATCATAAGCGAACTGGGCATGGTTTATGTCTTTAACATTGTGAGCCATTCTAAGGCCTGGCAGTGTTTGAATATGTTGGTTGTAGTCTAGCTGGAAGCTGGAAGCTGAAGCTTGAATAGCATAAAGGAGCAGGGACAAAAGGAAACCTTGTCTTAGTCCCCTTGAGGCTTGTAAGAATTATGTTGATCGATCATTAACCAATGGCGCTATCCAAGGGGAGGCTATGCAGGCTTTCACCCAATTTATGAGAGCTATTGAGAAGCCCAATTTCTCCATCACAGTAAATAGGAAATCATGTCTCACCCTATCAAAGGAATTTGCCAAATCTAGCTTAATCACCATACCTTTCTCTTTTTGATGACATCTTGAGTGAACTGCTTCTTGCACCAGCACAATATTGTCAAGAAACTTTCTCCCTTTGAAGAATCCTCCTTGGTTTTTAGGGATGATGACCAGTAGAATTTTCTTAAGACGGTTGGCTATTATTTTGGTAACTAGCTTATAACTAGTATTACACAGAGAGATGGTCCGTAATCTGCTGAAGTCGATGGCTCCTTTCTCTTTCGGAATCAAGGCAAGGAAGGTCGAGTTGGTGCTGCCTCCAATCTTGGCACATGACTGAGATTTCCCGACCATTATCAGAAGATATTTTTTAATTGTAGGCCAGCAAGTCAGATAGAACCTTACTGTGAACCCATCAGGGCCAAGAGCTTTCTCTGGTTCCATGCAATCCAAAGATTTTTTAAGCTCATTCATACTGATCAGAGCAGTCAGCATAGTATTATTAGAATCTTGAACACAATGAGGAATTAGTTCAATCGGATAGGCATGAGAATCGATAGGAGGGTCTTCCGGTGTCGAGTAAAGATCTTTGAAGAAAGAGTGGGCTGCTCTCTTTATGCCTTCAAAATCTTTAACCACAGCATTTTGATAATGAATTTCATTTACTGTTTTGAAGTGCTTGCGTGCTTCAGCTTGCTTATGGAAGTAGCTTGTATTTTTGTCTCCAGCATGTAACCAAAGATTTTTGGACTTCTGTCTCCAGAACTCTTCATCGTCCCTACTTGCTCTATGGAAATATTTTTGCAGTTCAAATTCTTTTTGTAGGAGGCTTTGAGTTACATCGGATTTCTCCATTGTTAATTTATGGACAGCTAGGTTTTCATGAGTCTCCTTTATTTTGGTGGTGGGTGTTTTCAACCTTTTGGCCCACTCCTTGAGCTCTCTTTTAAGACCCCTCAATTTTTCTTCCCACACAAAGAAAGGGGATCCTTGGACTTGCCGGTTCCAGGCCTCGGAGACAACCTCCTGGAAACCTTCTTGATGTATCCACAGAGGACTGAATCTAAAGGGAATGGGGCCAAGGTTTCCATCTAGGGAGAGCTCAAGCAGAATGGGTTTATGATCAAAAGTGTAGTTCGGCAAGATTTTAGAGGTGGCCATTAGACCGTAGGTCAAGAAGGATTTTTGGACAAGAAATCTGTCCAAATGAGCAGCAATGTGGCTGGGGCCTATCCTTTTGTTGGACCAGGTGAATTTCCCAGATGTGGGCTTGATATCCTCCAGATCCAAACCTAACATGAGGTCTTCAACCGATTCTCTAGCTAGGTCCCTGACCGGAGAGCCACCCTTTTTCTCTTCTACAACTAGCATAACATTCAGATCACCTGTAATAATAATATTTTCTGGATTGTGCAAGAAAAGATAGGACTGGAGTAAGTCCCAACAAATTTTTGTCTCAACCGGTAAGACCGGAGCATATAGATTGAACATACTTACTTGATGGCCAGACTCTTTGTGGAGAAGCTTAGTGAATAGCCAGTGGGGGCAACATTCTTCATAAATCAGATCATATATAGAGCTATCCCAGAAGGAGGCAATCCCTCCAGAGGCGCCTCTAGCACTGACAGCTCTCCTTTGGCCTTTATGCTATAATGCTTTGCTTGCTTGGAGGAGAAGAAGGTCCTCCAACTTTGTCTCCTAGATGAGAAGGATTTCAGGCAAGTACATCCTCACAATGTCTTTAAGGGCTTCTTCTTTCAGCCTGTTGCCTAACCCTCTACAGTTCCAGGAGACGTATTTCATTATTTACTAGCTTGGGAGGTTGTGGCTCCTTTTGGAGCCTTGCCATGCTTGCGCTTGGATCTGGTATTCATCATTCCTTTGAGATTTTTCTGGGAGCCTTGGAGTACATCCAGATAATTTTTTTCCTCTCTCTGTTTCTTCTTGTATTTTTGACCCTTGGCCGACTTGATAAGAGTGACTTGTGAGCTATCAGATTCAAAGTCTCCCCCTTCTGTTTCTCCCCCGGAATTGGAGGCAAGACTAATGTGCTCCTCTTTTTCTTCTTTTTCCCTTGATCATCCTCTGATGGGGGAATGTTTGTTTCTGCCTCAGCTTCTTTCACTTTCTTCGACGGGTCTTCTGGTTCCTCTTGGATCTCAATGGCATCCACCTTTTCCCTTGAGGAAGAGCCTTCTTTTTGAACTTCTTTGGCCTTTGGTTTAGTCTGGGGCTTCCCCAATGGCCCAGTATTTTTCTTCTCAGTTGGTTTTGGGATTTCCTTGCCCTTTTTTATCTCTTTCCATCCTTCTTCGTCCACTTTGCCCCTTGTTGGGGTTTTTGGGCAATTTCGTTGGAAGTGTCCATGTTCATGATAGGTTCTGCATTTGAAAGGAAATTTCTCGTAATCCAGTTTTTGATAATGATGCCATTCTCCAACTACAAGTTTTACCGCTTCAGGCAGACCGGCTTCTAGATCGACTTCCACACAGATTCTTGCGCAGGTATATTGGCCCTTGTTATCTGCTTTGTCGATGAAACGACCTAGTCCATTTCCAATCTTCTGCAAGGAGTGGTAGCTCCAGCAATGGATCGGGAGGTTGGGAAGCCAGACCCAGACTAGGACCTCTTTAGGGACGTCGACTGAAGGATCAAAGTTGGGGGTCCATTTATTAAGATACAGACCCTAATTTCCCATGAAATATGGATTGTTTCTGAATACCAGATCACGATCTTCTTTGGAGGTGAACTCTAAAATGAAATACCCTCTTCCGACAGCATAGTAGATCACATTATTTTTCAGCTGAGGTCTCCAGTTGCATTGGATCCAGTCATCCGTTTTTTTTGTAGATGGCTAGCATCCCATAAATTTCCCTACCAACCCTCTGTCAGCCAGGGCTAGGGTGATTTTTATCGGTTGATCTTCTGGCAGCGCGATCTCAGGAATTTCCTCTAGTTTTTTGATAAATTTCAGGACTTCAGGGATCATATATATGTTTCTTCCCTTTCTGCATTAAAAATCTTCGGAATGCTTCCTCTAATGATATCGGTGGGGTGGGAGAAGGCTCCCCACACCCAGGTGCCCTCATGGTGGCGGTTGTGGCTCCTCTGCGACCGCAATACCTAGCTCAGACGCAATCGCTGTGTGCGCGCGAAAAAAGTACCCATAAATGGGTTATTACCAATATTATACTTAATATTAATAATATATTATATTAACATTACTAATTTTAGTATCATTTATAAAATCTTAAATCAAAACTTAAACTTCATCATTACAAATTAAAAATTCATATCAACTATTATGAATATTTATTTTTTTAATATTATTAGTTACTAATAAAAATTAAAATTAATTTTAGATAAATTTATTTTAAATGATTAATATCATTAATATAACTAATGGTTCACTTATAAATTACAATCTAATTAGCGGTCGCATATTAATATTAATAAAAATAATTTCAATAAATAGAAATTTAAAATATAATTTATAATCATTATCGCATGCTTTATGCATGCCAGCTCTTTGCTTCTCCTCATTCTCTCCATTCTCTCTATCCTATATTTATATACCCTGACTTTCTTTCTTCTTGGTAGGTTTTTTCATGAATATGAGTCTTGTTCTAGACTCGAAATGTAGAAAAATGAAGACTATGGAGATTTTGAACTCTAAATCTCAACCCAAAAACTATTTGGAGAAATTCCACCCGGATTATATTTTATTAAGAAAATTAATTATTTTAAAGTGTTCCTAAGCCTAAACTTAGGAAAAAAATAATTAAAGTGAATTAATAGAATATGGGTGTGAATTTTCAAGAAAAAGAAGATCAAGTCAAAATGTAATATTAGTCGTTGATTGGAGATCTAATCTCGGTCGTTGAAGTATCAACGAGAAGACTATAAAGAAGGCTTAAGGTTCATTTGGAAAAATACACCAAGAGATCAAGAGATCGAATTTTTTGAAGTGAGCAGTTCTCAGAGGAAAACTTTGATCAAGATATTCTCACGCAATTGAGGGGAATAGACAGTTTTGGTCTAACAATCTTCTCTGGGGCCAATAACACTTAGCATAGAGGCAGAGAAAGACACAGAGGAGGCAACTCAGTACCCAGAGAGGGTGACACAACACCCAGAGAAGGTGATGCAGGGCCACAAAGGTGACACACAGAGGAAGTGTAGTCTTCTTGAGCATTAGTCTGATATTTTTTTTGGGAGATTGTGATTTTAAGCAAGGAGGGTTGGAATCGAGTTTCATGAGAGAAGATTTATCCAGAATAGGAGTTGATTCACTCCTCCAGATTTCCCCATGCAAGCCCGCGTAATTACAACGCAGAGGTTGCCGAGGGTTCGTCGTTTCAGCTAGCAGATCAGTCAGGACCTACAGCGCGAGGTAATATCACTATTTTTTCTCTACCAAGTGATATTATCTATATTGGATTGCCAACAAGGCATCTAGAGATTGTATTAAAAAATAATAGCTATTAATAATAAAACCCTCAAATCTGTTGCACTGGTTTTCTCGCATTGGGTTTTTCTGGGGATGTTTGTCCAAAAACAATTGTCTCATTTATGATATTATTTTATTTTTCTCGGTTTCTTGTTTTGACATAATAAATTAATTAAGTGAAGGTCATAGCATTAATTACTTCAGTGTTTATAGAAGAAATCAGTAAGTCACTTGTTAATGTAATTTACAAGTAGATGAAGTAACTTTAGTTGGCTGTAATAGGATTCCGGACTTGGAATTTTCACATGCTATCAAAGTGTTGTAGGTGAAAAAAATAGAGTAGAGCCAACGCTAATCAGGAGGCCGACTAGGTGTAGAAGGTAGTAGTTCGAATCCCTAGATGGATTGCGTAGTCTAGGCTCGGAGGGCTAAATTTTGGGAAAAGTCTCTCTACGAGTGAGTTGATAGAGAGAAAGGGATTCCAGATCGATATTTTTTCAAACCAGAGGGAAGAACGTAGAGCCTCAGCATAGAGCTGGTGGGACGTATTTTTTATGCAAGAAATATGTTGGGCAGGAAGTCATCAGAAGAGAGATAAGAAGCAAAGTGAGGGAATTTTCTTCATCGAGGAATTCCTAGCCGAGGAATTTTTTTTTTTAAATATCTGAGTAGCAAATCTGGGTGGTTCATTTACCACCTCCAACAAGGAGTGTGTGAACCAGTCTAGCATTGCGCAGAGGAGGAAGAGAGGGAGTAGATTCAGCATTTTCTTTTTGGGAGATATGGCAGCTCATAGGCTTAGAGATTAGGAACAATTGGAGGGAGCCTCCAACTATGTAATCTGGAAGGTGAGAATTTCATGCCTTCTAGACGAATACGATCTCAATATTTTTGTGGAAAGTATGGTAGCTGTCCCTATGGATCCAGATGAGAAAAAGAAGTACAAGGCTAATATGGCAAAGGCTAAGAGGCTACTCCTACATGGATTCAAGGATCACATAGTGTCCCACATAGCCAACAAAGACACAACTAGGCAGATGTGGAAGCCTTAGCATCTCTATACGAAGGATCTTCCGAATAGTGGAAGATGTACTTAGAGCAGAAAATGTGGATAATTTAGATGCAGAAGGGGAGCATATTGTTCTGTTCTTGTCTAGGCTTCAGGAAGCTCATGATCAACTAACAGTTGTGGCATCCACACCTCAGCCTACCATGATGGTAAGGCTGGCCCTCAACGGAGTCACACAAGAATGGCAGGTTTTCATCTAGAGCATCTAGGGCAGAGAAACCTTGTCGAGCTGGGAATAGATGTGGGATCCTCTTCATCAAGAATAGCTAAGGAGGGACCTAGTCAAGAGTAAATTTTATGACAGTATTGGAAATGGGTCAAAGGAAAAGGAGGAGGAAAATGCATTCCTTACATCAAAGGGACAACAAGAGCATCGAAGATGGAAGAAGGACGTCTCGAAGATTAAATGCTTCAAGTGTGGTGAAATTTCTCACTATGTAACGCAGTGTCCTCTAAAGAAAAAGGATAAGGAATATAAGCATGATCCAAAGGCTCCATCCGCAAATATCGAGGAATATGAGTATGCCATGAGCACCCATGCATCTCCAAGAGGTAAATGGGGTGATATTGAACTGTAATTTCACAAGAACTTTAGATGGGAATGATCCTTGAGGAGTCCACCTCTTGGATCATGACCTTGCTACGGGAGCCAAAGATCAATAGTAGTAGGCTGGAGGAGTTTCAGTTGGTGAAAAGGAGTGCTGGAGCGATAAATGCACTGGTTGGCAGCATCAAAATCTGAGCAGTGTAGTGCGGAGTTGCAACAGTGCAGAGAGGCAGAGTGTAGTAGCAGCAATAGTGCAGTGCTTTAGAGGGACAACGTGGGACTAACAACAATAATATTTTAAATGTCGAGATGTATCCATTTTGAAAACTTGTTCAAATTTTGAATTTTTTCAGTTGCTTCTTTCAGGAATTGAGTTGTAGTGTAGAGTTAGCAGTCATAGTGCTAGCAATAGATGAAACATTTGAGAGGGAGTTGTAGTATGGATGTATTTTTTATCGTGGTAGGGCAACAATAGTACAGTTGCAGCAACAACGCAATAGTTTATGGACATTATGTCATACATCATCGATGCAAATGGAGATGCTTCAAAGTTAGAAGAGTGTGCAACAAGGCATATTGCTATTACATATTCCTCAATAAGAGGGAGTGTTGATTTGGGGTAGCATCGGATGTGCTCTAAGTCTTAAACTTTGTGGATACGCTTATAAACATTTATTCCAGATTACCCAGAATGTTTTTGGGGAAATTCCACCCGGATTGTATTTTATTAAGAAAAATAATTATTTTAAAGTGACCCTAAGTCTAAACTTAGGAAAATAAAATAATTAAAGTGAATTAATAGAATATGGGTGTGAATGTTCTAGAAAAATCAGATCAAGAGAAAATGTAATATTAGCCATTGATTGTAGATCTAATATTGGTCGTTGAAGTCTTAATAAGAAGACTATAAATAAGGCTTAAGGGTCATTTAGAAAAATACATTGAGAGATCAAGATATCAATTTTCTGAAGTGAGCAGTGCTCAGAGGAAAATTGTGATTGAAAGATTCTCACGCAGTTGAGGGGCAGAGACAGTTTTGGTCAGAGTATCTTCTTTGGGGATAAGAATACTCAACATAGAGGCAAAGAAATATGTGGAGGAGTTAGCGTAGTGCCCAAAGAGGGTGACACAACACCTAGAGAGGGCGACGCAGGACCACGAAGGCCACACGTAGATGTAGCGTAGTCTTCCTGAGCAGCAGTCTGAGATTTTGCTAGGAGATCGATTATGAGCTAGGAGGGTTGGAATTGAGTTTCCTGAGAGAAGATCGATCCAACAGAGGAGGTGATGCATTCCTCTAGAGTTCCCCATGCAGACCCATGTAATTACTGCGCAAAGGCTATTTGGGGTTCGTCATTTCAGCTACCAGATCAGTCGGGACTTGCAGCATGAGGTTTCAGCTACTGGATCAGTCGGGACTTGCAGCATGAGGTTTCAGCTACTGGATCAGTCGGGACTTGAAGCATGAGGTAATCTCACTATTGTTTCTATACCGAGTGATATTCTCTTTACTGGATTGCCAGCAAGGCATATAGAGATTGTATTCATAAATAACTGCTACTTAATCATAAAAACCCTCAAATATGTTGCACTGGTTTTCCTGCATTGGGTTTTTCCCGGGACATTTTTCCAAAAACGATGGTGTCTTTTGTGATATTATTTTCTTTTTCTCAATTTATTGCTTCAGCATAATTAATTAATTAAGTGAATTTTGTGGCAGTAACTACTGCATTTTTTATATAATAAATCAGTAAATAACTTGTTAATGTAATTTACAAGTAGATGAAGTAACTTCAGTTGGATGTAGTAGGATTTCGGACTTGGAATTTTCACAAGCTTTATGTCAACTTTTAAAAAGTTACATTAGCCCTTTTACAGAGTTACATTAGCCAAAGATCATTTCTCTTGAGACACAAATGACCTTTATTTTATAGATAAATCCTCCAAGTGGAAAATAATGGCTAGTTGGATTGATTTCAGTCAAAATAATCTCGACTATCGATAGATCCTAGATCAACTTTTAATCTCTGTAGTTGAAAATACTTATTTTTGAGGAATTTTCGAATTTATCATTAAACTCAATTTTTATTAGCTAAATAATAATTATTTTGAGCTAATTTCCTCAAAAATTTGACTTTGACTTGACTACCAAGGCTCAAGGGTCCATTTTTTCTTGAAATTTCCAATATTCCTTGGTGGGGGACTTCCAAAAATAAATTTATTTATTACCCATGATTTTTCCACTTGGAGAATTTAATTTCTCTAACATTTTAATTTTTTTACTCTAATTAATTAATTTTCTTGATTAGGATTAATTTAATTTTTGCTAGAAAAAATAATTAATTGACACTTGAGGGGATAAATTATTTTTCCACCTTCAAATATTTTAGCCATGGTGTCTAAGTATGAGGGACCATGCATTCAAATATTTTTTACACAAGATTTTACAAATTCAACCCTCAAAGGGGGAATACTCATTTTTTATAGACCCTCAAAATGCATGCCTGATTCAACAACACAATATGATCTAGTAGAACAATGACTTGTAATAAAATATTTTTTCCAAATAGCTTAAATTATTCCCAAATCACTTTTACAAAAGACTCAACTAAAGCACTAAAACTCACCTAAGACTTTGATGATAAATTCCACCTTATCTTTGGGGTGAGACTGATGGAAAAAATTTGTCAATCATTTGTGTTGAGAAACACAGATAAATCAATGAGATAAAAAACATCTTAGGATGAAATCTATTGCCAAAATAATAGGATTAACTAGGTTGTTACATACATTGGCACTATCTTACTAGTATCCTTTACATTACAAATTTTGCAGAATGGGTTTACAATGACTCAAAAAGTGGATGGCTCATGATCTTGACCCTTTGAAAAATATGGTACAACTGATTCCTTGGAACTTTGACAAAATGTGTGTAACAAGTCCAAGGGAGAAGGATGTGAAGACTTCAAGGATGTTTTAAAAAGTTCAAAATTATTACCCATCACATTATATGATTGTAAACCCAATTTCTACAAGTTGTAATGTAAATGATGCTAGTATTACTATTTAACTTGTAACAACACTTAGATAATCCTTTGATTTTGATAACTAATTTCATCCTAGGAGGTTTTTTAACCTCACTGAATTATGTGTGTTTTTAAACATGAATAGTTAGTAGAGTTTTTCTTCCAGCTTAAACCCCAAAGGTAGGGTGAAATTTATTGGCAAAGTCTTAGGTAAGTCTTAGTGCTATATCGAGTCTTTGTAAAAGTGGTTTGGGAATAATTTAAGCTATTTGGATAAATTATTTTATTATAGACTACGTGTTCTATACTAGATCATATTATGTTGTGAAATTGGGTAATTATTTTGAGGGTTTATATGTAAAAGTGTATTCCCCCTTTGAGGGTTGAATTAATTGTAATATCTGATGAAAAAAACATTTTAGTGCATGGTACATAATACTTAGACACCATGGCTAAAATATTTGAGGGTGGAAAAAATATTGATCCCTCTTGTGTCAGTTAATCAATTTTTCTGGCTGAATTAAAATTAAATCATAAGCCAGAAAATTAATTAATTTAGAGTCAAAAAATAATTATAGAGATCAAATTTCTCCAAGTGGAATATAATAAAAAAATTTGTGGGTCAAAAAGAATTCAAATTTTGGAGGTCCCCCACTAAGGAAAAAATAGATTTTTTAAGAAAAATTAAGCTTTAGGACCTTGGTGGTTAAGCCAAAGTCAAAAATTTGAGGAAATTAATCCAAAAGATTAATTTTTTTATTAACAAAAAAATGGGTTTCATGAGAAGTTCGAAAATTTCCTCAAAATAAATATTTTCAAATGCAGAGATTAAAAGATGATTAAATTATTATCAATGACCAAGATTATTTTGATGGAGATCAAGCCAAATAGTCGTTATTTTCCACTTGGAGGAATTTTCTATAAATATAAGCCATTTTGCTTCTCAAATCACAATGATTTTGGATGATGTAAATTTGTAATGTTGGTATTGAGCCATTTCTCTCATGGGAACATTTGACATCATAATAAAAATACTTTGGGGTTCAGTTCTTGGTGTTATTTTTCAATTGATATGTGGTACATGTTGCTTATGTGCTTTCCTAAATTGTGCTAAAGAATTTATACACTTGTTATTTCATTTTTCGATGATAAAAACATTCTGTTGGTAAAATTTGATTTTATCTTACATGATCTAATTCACCATATGATCTAACAAGTATGTTTGAGAAAATATATAGAGATTTGTAGGTACACCAGTCCTTGGGCTCCAAGTTCATAGAATTTGGGGAAGAGTCGACCTTGTTTGGACTCTGGTAATTTTTATATGGTTTCCTTACTTTGCTAAAGAGTGTGGCTAATTTTAGAAAAACACATTCATCCATTGTCAATATTCAAAAAAAAAATCCCAAATTTTTTATGTTGCAAGTATTGTATATTTGTAAATAAATTTATATATAATTTTTTTGTAATTTTTTTTTGTAAATGTTTTCTAACCCTTGTTTTGAAGCTATTGGGGTTTTGGGGTTTATTTTGAACTTTTTTATATATTGGAGCTTTGGAAAATTTTATTTCATTTGTGCAGGTTAAATCTAAGGCCATATCAATTTTGTGATGGTTTCTAGCTTCCTCGAAGAAAAAAGTTGGGGTTTGGAGGTGGATCTAGGCCTAGGAAGGCAAGATATACCCTCTAGCTCCCCATCAAGCTCAAAAATCAAGCCAGATAAGGAATTCTCTAGCCCTTGGAAGCATTTTTGTGGCATCTTGTGGTGAATTTTGAGGTGGTCATTCCTTTGGAGAAACTTTAGGCAAGCAAGTTGGTCATCTTCTAGGCCTAAAGGCCTATTGGTTTTCCTCTCCAAACTCTCATTCCTATATTTGTTTTATGAGAATCTTACAATAATATTGTTTCTAGTGATAAAAAGATACATAAAAGCGGCATAAAACTAATTGATAAATCACTTAACACATTGACAAGCCCCTTGCATCAATTGGGTATTCACTATTTGGCATAGATTCACATATTTTGATGATTGTCATGTTAGTTTAAGAAGCATAATAAGGCATGATTTTACATAATAGTGACATCAAAAAAGGAGCCTCAGCTAATTAAGTATTTGTATCTTATCTTCCCTTGCATCTATGGTTACATTGGTGTGTTAGAAAAGTGATTTAAGAGGGCTTCCTTTTAGGTTTTCCTTGGTTTCCTCATTCATCTCATTTTCACTCTTTCATATGATTGCACACATATACATATTCTCATTGTTTTCGTTTTATATTAAGTGCTCTCATTTAAATCAAGAGAAAGAGATAAGTATTTAAGTCTATTTTGATAGATTTAGCATAAGATTAGCTAATGTTGTCATAACTTTCAAATTGTTGTTATAAAATTTTATTATTGCTCATTTAATGTTATTTGAATATAAGTTGCATAAGGGCTTCTAATATTTCTTGTGGAAAATATTTCTAGCATTAGTAAATTTGGATTTTAGAAGTGAATTGACTATTGGTTTAGTTGCTACATTGCTTCATAACAAGACATATACAACTTTGTTTTCTTGTAAGTTCATAAATATAAGGGATCTGCATATTGCACTAAGTAACTCGCTCTTAAACAAAACTAATCTTAAGATCTAATATCATATTTAATGATTAATATTGTTTAATTGGTTATTATATTTGGGCATACTGGTGTCTCTTGTTCAATCACAATAACATTGGAGATCTATTTTTTTTACATAAATTTGGCATTGTGATAAAATTTGTCATAAATTTAAGTGTTAATTATGTTTAAAGAAAATTAAGCATCTAAATTGTCAAATTCTTGAGCAATTGTTCATTGGCATCCTTTCATTCTTGTATTGCCTCATATAAGTGTTAACAAGAACCTTGGCTAATTGTTCTAAGTGATATTGTGGATAAGTGTTCTAGTCTCTCTTATTTTCCATTATTGTTATTGGAATTGTGGTTCATGGTTTAATTGTATATCTATTGTGGATTATTAGTGAATTAGAGAAATTATATTGTTTCCATTTAACGCTTGAGAAATTATCTATTGTTTATATTGAATACATATTTTGAGCACCATTAAAATTGAGCACTTTTACTTGTGGTTAAGGTTGTCATTCATTGTTAAGTACTCTTTATCATAAGAGAAATTGTAAGTATGTACTTAAGATCATAAGTAATCTTAACTCAAGAGCACTCAAATCAAATTTATATTTGCATTCTAAGGTATAGTCTTGCATTAATTAACTTACCTCCAAGAATAATCTTGGTTGATAGAAAGATAGGAACACCCTTCATATTTTAGCTTGTTAAGGGTAGACCCTTTATAGTGGTTAACACGGTGGCATTGTAGTCGTCAGAGCCACAATCTCTACAACGTAGGAAGCACTGGGTGGTTATACTTCAAGGGGAGGTATCGTTAGCCAAGTCTTTGCTTGCTTCGCCTTTACTTCTCTATACAACCTACTTTAGAGACTATCCTTAAAACAACTGAGGATTAAGGGATGCATTTATCTAGGCATATAATTAGAATTAACCAAGCTTTTTTCATATCACCTATTTTCTAGGACTTGCATCTCATATAGGTTAGCAAATCATTTTAAGAAGCGATTTTTCATCTATTCATTTGGTACCTAATTGATATAAAGCAAGTATTTGGATCCATAAGGAATGTGTCTCACACATTAATCCAATATAATCCCTAAAACTTGTTAAATAAACCAAATGGAAAGGCCATTCAATCATGTCTCTTGGACTTGTTGTTTTCCAAAAAGTCTTGCATCCTCACATTCCATAGGGACTACCTCCCATTACCTGTTGTTGGGAGATAGCTAGAATGGAGAGGGTGGTGATCAGAGTGACAACCCCTACCCCGAGTCTTTCTCGCCTTGTGCCTGTAAAATATGAGCAACAATTTTTTTTGTCGTAATTGTCAGGGAACAATTTTTTATCCTTGGTTTTAATGACATCCTTTATTCACATCATTTCAATTTTTTCAATCTTCAATTTTTCATCTTTTAATTTGAGTCGACAATGCCTCATTTTTATCATTGTCCTATCATTATTTCTCTCAACAATCCTTTCATCAGTTTTCTATCTGCACATTAGCACATTGTTGGCTTGAGGGGTCCTGACTTAGGTTTGGCATGCAAGGTTTGCCAACAAACCCCTTTACTATTGGCCCTTTCGGCAGTGACCCCCTTGTGTAGGTCACAGTCTCACCCGAAGTAGTATGGGTGGGTGCTGGAACCAGGTTTTCGCACCCTGAGAAAGGAAGGGTAAGGAAAGCAAGGCTACGTTCTATTCAAATTACCTTGTTTCTGCGCAGGGTTAAATACGTATCCAATTGCATCCACGTGCACTAGATCTACAATTATACGTTTTTCATAATATAAACACAACGCTACATAACCAGAACAGAATAGATCTAGATCCAATTCAACACTCAGACTTTCGCAGCAAGATATAACCAGAATGGAATAGATCTAATCATTCAATATATAGACCTTCGTAGTGCAAAGACAGAAAATGCATAACACAGTAATTACCATCAATTCATTCAATAGTACTCACAGATTCAGATCTAATAATCTTGCATATTCATTCATTCATCAACCTTTCCTTACAATTCCCTTCCCAACCTGTGCACACAGCAGCAGGGTCCACACACAACTGGACTAGGATCTCCGCGCACACAGCCAACAAGAGTCCATTCCCCAAAAACCAAAACAGATCACTTACACAATAGATCGCATCAATAGCTCATCCAATCCTATCTCTTACAATCCAAAATGCCTCTCTATTTATACCAATCTAGCTTTAACATTCCTATGGTCCGCAACCCATGGTTTTTAGACCCCTAGTTTACCCTTTAACCCATTACAATGTGTTTGGGGCTTTGACCCACCCCAAAACCCTTGCGCTATACTAAATATAATAAAAAATAACCAAAATGGACCAGTTTCGTAGCTTGTTAGGAGACCCCGTTCCAAGAGTTCCCCAACACAATCTTGTGACTCGTCCCGAGTCACTTTGGTGGCGTGCCTCCAATCTTTGCGCGCAAGGTAGCCAGGGTGCGAAGGAGTGGTGGAAGCACTTCCTTGCTTTGGGCCACAGCGTGTTGCACAATATTGATCATCATCAGAGAAGCAGGCCCATCGAGATTCAGACCAACTCGTTCCAACAACCAGTGGAGGCGTGTAATGGCGGACTGCACATCATGTGCAAGCTGGAGTGTAGCATCAGACCATGGTTTCAAATTTTTGCACACAATATTCTTGGAGTGACAAAGGTCCTCAATCCTGTGTATGGTAGTCAGGCACTTCACGAGGGCGGGGGGAAGGTGTGGAGGCCTGAACTCGATCTAGCACATCTTATGCCTACTTCAATTCCCATTGGGCATGCTGAAGCGTGGGGTGGTGCCATGCTCTTTTCCATAGCTACGTAGCCTCTTCAAGCAATTGGGCTCCTTGCGCCAGTTGTTCCTAAATAATGCGTGTTGCATTAGTGACCACGGCAATTCATTGGGCTCGTTCTTCCAGAGGCATGACATACTACTTGCACCTTTCTTGTTCACGATGGTGCACCTTTTGTAGTATGCTGGTAGACAGTCTTTGTAGCTCTATAGTAGATAGTTGTGCTAAGTCTACTTGAATGTCCCCAGTAATCTGTTCAGAAGTGTGAATTATGGCAGTGCAAGGGAGTAAACATATGTTGCTTCTAGCGGGTGGGGTCTGGAAATGGCAGAGATGTCGTAGCAGGTCTCGGTACCGCAATGTTCCTGCTGAACTTGTTTCACAACTAATCCTTCCAGGCGGCAGCCCACGCACACTCCTATTTATGCACTCGGCATCTCCCGGTCCTCTTATCAGTTTCTCCTACGAGTTTAGACCCATAACAGAGAGACGAGAATTATATAACGTATGAATAAGTATAAAAACCAATAATGCAAGAAGCCAATGCCACTTGATAGTTGAATAAATAGCTTGACCCAACGTCTTCTAGCCATCCACGCCCTAATCAAAACTACTTAATGGCAAGGTAGCTCGCATGTGACGCGTACCCTCAATCTGTCAAACCATGCTTATCATAAATGGTGATATTGATGATCTACGGCCCATTTTCTATGTTTGTAAGTGTCTTTTCGCATTAAATCAGGATGAGCTAACATTCTTCCTTCGTGTCCAAGGTCATGTCCCTGTAATGTCAGAGCGTGGCTGACGCGTTGAGGGAATTTTAGTATCTCGACAGAAGGTTGACACAAGGTGATCCTGCAAGTCGATCGGGAGTCTTTTCAAAGCATTGATGCCATTTGCAGAAGGAGCATTCTTGAGAAAGACAGCTGCATCATACATCCATGGGTGATTTATTTCTCGAGACGTTCGCAGATTCTCCCAGATACACATGATTGTAGACAGGTCCGTAATCCTATGCGCACTGAGGTCAGTAGTACTCTGGTAAGTCTAGTTGGGTAGGGGTCGAATGCACCCTTGAGTGTTGCGCGTCAGCAGGTAACCACATGGGTCGAACAACCTTGGGGCCCATCTGGCTAAGGGATTTTCTATACGTAGGATCACCCTACTCCAATACTTCCTCCGGGTAGGGGAGACAGGTCTTACGTAGGTGCTTCATATAGGGTTAGCGGTAGTGCTTTGGACCTACATTTCGTGAAACCCTTAGGCTTCACAGGCTTTTGAGTGGCATCTGTGCCCTCTTGGCAAGGCAAGGCTCTTTCTATGGTAGAGATGCGATGGAAGTTTCTAACGGTCTGAAGGCTGCAAAGCACCGAAACCTCATGCAGCTGGCGCTGTCAATTCTCCAGCTACTCATCGAAATCAGAAAAACATTCACTGTCCTTTTCCCAATAGAGCATCCCTTCATCCATGGGGTTAACCCGATCTTCATCTTGCGTAGTGATCTTATAAATATGATCTAATTCTTCCTTCGTATGGACAGGCTCGGTATACCGGGCACCTTCCGCGGGATCCAGGGGTACTATGACACGTGTACCTTCGCTTTCAAACACCATGCTTCATTTCTTGAGGTTGATAATACCTCCCATGTCCATTGCCCAATCTAGTCCAAGGAGCGTAGGGTAGGGGTTTGCATCTTCAACTATCTCAATTACTTCAAAGTCAGCTAGGACCCTTGCCCCTGTAATGTCAACCATAAATTTTGGTAATCTACCCAAGGGAACGATTTTCTGTTGATTTTCCATGTGCAGCTGGATAGTGGACCATTCCAATTTGGGCTTCCCCATTCGTTGCTACGTCTACTTAGGTAAAACATTGGCATCAGATCCAAGATCTAAGATAACCTAATCCATTTCATAGTCTCTGATTTGTGCAGTTAGCCACATTTCTCTCCCTATGTGTTTATTGGAGCTGTACAGTTTGTGCATGTCCTTGGTCTCAGGAATCAAGGTGGGTTGAGCTGTGTAGGTATTCATTAAGGCTAGGAGGTTTCTTACGGCCTGCGGGTTCCTGAGCGATTTCAGACATGCCTTCAAAAAGGTCCCAATTTCTTCCTTGCTTTGAGACTACGCAGGGGCTGCTAGCAGTGCCTATTCTTCGCAGGATACCTCTTTGCTTCCCTTGGTGTCCAGCCTACTACGTGTTATGACCTTTACACTTTGATCTGCTTCTCATAGCTTAGTTTTAACCCTCTGTACATTCTGCGTAGGGGTAGGCTACTTTTCCTACATTTTGGCTATTAAGATCGGGCAGTCTTCTGCCTCATGGTCTAGCTGTTTATAGTATTTACACGATAGCCTAGTGGGATTAGGGCATTCTCTGGAAAAGTGCCCTATTTCTCCATAGTTATAACAGATTAGCTGACCTCGTCCTAGGCCTACTCTTCCTCCCCGACCTCCTCTGCCTCGGGCCAGTGATCCTCCAAAGTGTGCAGCCAGTCTTGGCGATGCAGGGTCTGATTGCACCCGATATTGGTTCCCGCGATCCATCATCAAGTCATACGTTCAGAAATTCTACTCGTCATGTCCTACGGATCGATAGAATCAGCACCATTGTTGTTTTAGCTCTGGGAAATATGCACCCAGCCGAGGACAATGGTTCGTATCGTGTAGGCCTGCTACCCGACAATCATCACACCATCGCGCAGATCTGCTTGATCCTGGTTGCAACAGGATAGGTTCCCTACTTACCCTTGGGAGTAGCGGGCTAGGTCCTCCGGCTTGCATATAATCAGTGAGTAGAGGGCACTGATCCTTTGTGTGACCAAACAGTCGGCAACGTATACACCAGAGATCCATGCAGATGTCTTTTCCTCACTCTTTTCACAGGTTTGTATCTCTATGTGCATAGCCCCAAGTTGTTCCTGGATCTGTTGTACCCCTACTGAGGTATCTTCCCGGGGAGCAGCTTCTAACTTCATAGCGGCTTCTACAACTTTCTCCTGCGACTCAAAGGTCTATTGATTCATTGGTGTTCACAGGTGAGGTAACAACGTGGCGATGAACCATTCCATATGTTGTATATCATCATACTCGAACCCTCCTTCCCTAATTACCTTCTTTTACCATTGATCTGCCTCCCATACTGATTCAGACGCACCTTGTTTAAAGTCCTTTACGTCCACTACTAACTGGGAATAAGACTTCGGTCTGCAGAATTGTTGCTTCATAGCATCCTTAATATCCTAAATGGAGGCAGTTCCATTCTGGGAAACATATCGCATATACCAGTCCAGAGCTCTATCTTTGAATGCTAAAGACAGTTGTGCCCTTTTTATTGTATCACTTGCCATGTTTTGCGCAATCCAGACAGAGTCCGCAACGAACCAAAATCGATCCATGTCCTCATCTCCTACCCCTTTGAAGGTAGGTAGTTTCAAATGCGTAGCCATATCACTATCCAGGGACGATGTTATAAGCGAATTATTACCCTTGTGTGCCCTAGGTGGTGATGTATTTGGTTCCTTCACCGGGCTATATGTAGGTTTTAACCTTAAACAAAAATTATCTACACATGAATCTTATAACAGAAAATAAACAATAGCGAGAGCATAAAACATAAAATAGATAAACACAGATATTTTCCCCTGGATCCTAGATTGGGACGACCAACTTGATTTTTCATTATATTCCTTTTAGTGTTACAACACACACATATATATATGCCGAAGCATACATAAACCCCAATCCATTAACCCTGGATTTGAACATAACCGTAGTTCCCTTGACCAGATCTACAAAAATACCAGGGGCCGAAAACCATCATACCCCAAAACCATGTGCAAAACCATGCACAAAACCATGGGCGCGGACCGCCCACCGGAAATTAAGGACCAAAAAAATTTTACTGGGGCGCTGCCCCGGACCCCGATAGGGGGGGCTACTGCCCCCCTTCTGACCCCCTCGTTGCGCCAAGCGCAAAGGGGGGGCTATCGCCCCCCCTCTTACCCCCCCACGCGTGATTAGTCGTGGAAAGAATATAACATATACCCAACATTCTCCCACTTGTTTTTTTCTTTCTGCAGGGGGCCACAGGAGAGCTTAGTCATTGGCCCAATTCTTCAAAACCCATTGTTTCTCTACACCAAGAGAAATTCTGAGTGCTTACAGACTTCGTCAATGCATCTGCAACATTCTTCAAAGTGTCCACCTTTACCAGCAACACCCTTTTAGCCTCAACCATATCTCTAAAAAAATGATATTGAACATCAATGTGTAATGTTCCAGATCTGAAACTGCTCATGAATCCGGTAAATGAAAATCCTTTTTCAAGAAAAAATTAACAATCAACAATTGGATCTATTCCAGAGATTGAATACATGGGAATTTACTGGATATGTCATCTCTGATAAGAGGGTGAGATCCAGAGGCTAGCTAACCCACTAGAAAAATCTGTCTATAGAACTATGTCGAGAGCTAATATTCACAAGAGGGATTGCTCAGCAAGCCAAGCTTGAAAAATAAATTTTTCATATATGGGTGCTACAAAAACTAATATAAACTCTTGGATCCATTATATATGATAATATAAAACCCAATTCCAGGAGGATATCAGAAACAAATCAGATTAGGTGGGTTAAACAGTTCTCCCACACCTAGCTTGCCTTGAAAATTGCCTAACTAAGGGAATGCAGCAACATAGAAACTGTATAATGGTCTTACACTGATGAATAAGCTTTAAAAAAATTGCAATAGATAGTAATACACATCTTTAAATTACAGCAATAACTTATACAACGTTTTATGAACCAAGGAGTGGGGAAAAGTGAATATTTAGGCGCTAAAACGAGTATAATCAGAGATTTGCTAACAATAAGGTGGAAAAGTGGTTGTATCTGATATATAGGGTTATTAGGGACTCCCATGTCGAATTTCAGCAAAAAAAAATAATATTTTCTATGTTAAACAGTTCCTCCTTCCCGACTAGTCAAGAAAAACACCAAATCCCCATGACTTTGAATATGTAGAATTTATTGGAACTCAAGCAGCATGATTTTATGAAGGTGATACATGAAACATGATATATACATCATTAAATTATACCCATAAGGTTACTCATGCAATAGAAGAGAAATAATTAAGACTTTAATGAAGAAAAACCCTCCTTAAGAGGCGCTGCAACAATTGTATTTCATTGTAAAACTCTCACAGAATTATTTTCTGAAGAACACAGCAGCTGTAGGTTACAAATAAGATCTAGGAAAGATAATTGTACCAAATTTTAGATCTATATGAGATCCATACACTAGATTGTCACTTTTTTACATACCCCTTGGGGTTTTCAGCAGAAAATGGAATACATGGAGTAGATCTGACTTCTTATGCAACAGATCTGCAGATTTAATAAAAAATTTCTAAATATGAAATTCTTATGAATAGATCAAATCTGGAAGTTACATGGATTGGTTGGCCAATCCATGGATCACCACAGTGAGGGAACTTCCCAACACCGGAGATCTCTCTCCTAAGAGATTTCTGAATCACCCTGCAACTCCTCCTTTGAAAATAATGCAATATAGGAAGATGGATTGCGCTGTAGGCTCAGAAATATGTAATGGCCTGATGCCAATATCTGAAATGAAGTTCAAATCATCCAATACAGTCCTTCCAATGGATTAGAACCCTCCTCCACTGGAAAGAAGTATTGAAATGCCTTAGATCTGAAAAGATCTAAGCTCCACTTGCTGCAGCTTTCAAAAGAAATCAAACCCTCAACAGGATCTGCATTGTAGTTGGAAGAATAAGCTTGGCCAAAATTCCAGATAGTGGACAAAGATGAACATCCTCCTCCAAGGAGCTACTCCATGGAAGGAGAGAGGATTCCTAAACAGGAAATCCTCTTCTCTTTGGCTAACCAGCCAAGAGAACTTGAGTTGCTCAAGCAACTTCTAAAATCATCAACAACATTTTCTTTGAGCCTTCTCCTTCCTTTTATAAGATGAGGATGGGCACAACCCTAAACGACTTTCAAAACTTAAGCCCCTTTCACATGTGCAACCTCCATCTAGATCTGTGCTGGCCAAAAAGGAGGTACATTGCACTTAGACAGCGTTGTTGATAAGGTATTGTTGACCCAATCAATTGTCACAAACCCCCTTTCACACACAAGGGTTTCATTAAAGTAGCCCTGATTTAGCCTTGTTCATATTGGGCATTTATTTATTCCATGGAGTTTTTGCATTTTATTTATCTCCCTTATCATTTTATTCCTTATACAAAGTAAACAATACAAAATGAATATTCCTATTAAATTAGGAATATTACAGTCCTCCCCCTTCAAAATATTGCTTGTCCTCAAGCAACTGCAAGGTAGGATAAAAATTTCCGTCCTTATTCTCCTTGTGGCCTCATCAATGGATCCCACCCTGGCTGAAAATGGTATGCAATAAATTTGTCCTCCCATGATTTCCTCCAAGTGTAAAAGAGCAAGTGTACATTGTGAGAAAATGGGGGGTACAAGTGGTGATCTCCCTACTGCTCAATGGCCTCCTCAAGGTAGGAGTGATGATGAACATGGGGAATTTTATTCCCATTGAGTGAATTTCACACCCATTCTATCATCCAAATGTTGTGATCTATGCTAAGTAGCTCATATAATTGGTCAACCCCCGGTTTGTGCAATGTAGTGGGGCTGCATGGAGAGATTGTTTTCCCCTTTTTCATTTGTTTCCCTCTCCGCTCATGAAAAGGATGGAGCTGTTAGTGTCCTTGGGCTGAAATGATATGGCCTCCAAGAATGGCCCAAGCTACTCCATCAAATGTTTCAGCCATGAATTGCCTCTTCAATTTCTTCATGTGGTTTTCCCCACAAGAAGAAGAAAGTAGCAATGTAGCAATCATGGTTTTCCCATGGTGTCTCCTGCAATATAAAGCATGTACAATGGGGAGAATCATGCTCCCAATGGGCTATCCCAATATATACAACACTCTCAAATTAGTACTTCCTGTGAATGTACAAACATCAACAATACAAGGAAGTAATATGCCATGAAAACAAGTTGCCAATTGACAACTAGAGAGTGGGTCACTGCTCTTCTCATGGGACCAACACAGTGTACCTCCTTCCTGCTTCAAAACATAAATTAACAAGAAATTTTCCAGCCACTTGTTTTCTGCCACAATCATATCATAAGATGGAAACATGAATATACCATTTGGTGCCAAATATGCACCCCAAAATCATGTGGCCTCTTCCACAAACCACCATAAGTTTGGCCAATTTCGTTGCTACAAATTGCTGCAAGTACATCCTCATATGATATGCAAGAAGGGATAAATCCTCTTGATACATCATGCTACTCAAACAAGGAGAAGAAGTACAATACAAGATATAAAATTATACCTTCTCCCTCATGCACTTGAGCTCTTGAGCTGAAATGGCTCAACTGAAAATTCTCCCTCACTTCCAATGAGTAGGGAAGTGGTTGTGAGGTCCTCTCCATCATAAATCGGGCTATGCATCTCTCCATATGCTGATATATGTCATGCTGAATGCCCTCCCATGTGAAATTCTCTAGCCAAGCAAAGTATGCATCCAAGTGCATAGCTAGGAAGCCCTCATATGCTGCATGCAATAATTTCTTCTTGAGACTAGAAGCTCTAGCCAAGAAGAATCTGCCATAGTGTTAGATGACCATATCATAACTTGTATTATTCATCTCCCTCCTTGTCATCAAGAATCATGCATGCATCAAGATCCTGGGGAATACTCAACCCAAGCTGAGCCCTCCATCCTGGATTAGTCCTCCACATAGATAGCGCTAGTATTCTGCAATATGGTGCTTTCCTCATGTTGTTGTCTGCTACTTTGACATCCCTCATGCCAAAGTCATATTTCCCCACATTCACCTCCCTTGGATCCAAGAGTGGTGAACCCAAAAATAGGATGCCTCTCAACAATATTGGATCCAGGGGCCTCCCAGGTGGGTTGCCTCCCTGTAGTGAGACATCTAAATAGGGAATGGACTATATGAATGAGAGGAGTGAATGGTCCCTCTCTTCACTACGCAGTGCAGTCCTTCTCCTATGTACAGAAATCCTCCTCAATAGATGAGGGTGCCTGCTCCTTCCCCTTGGAATTCTGATCCTCCTTCTCCTCTTCTCCCTCTAATGGTACAGCGTTGGTATCCATTCTCTACTCATCCCCTTTGGAAATGTGGAATGGAGTTTGTTTCATGGCTACCTGCAACTCATGCAAAGTGTTGGGTTTTATGATGCCAACACATGAGGGCTTGTCATTAGCTCTCCTCACTAATCCTTTAGTGAATCCCTCATAGGTTTTTACATTTTCATGACAGTATGAAATAGAAACTTGAAACCACCAATAATAGGCCATACCTTTGTGATGCAGTGGTGCTTCCTCCATTCTTCTTGCAATGCACATGGGGAATAGACTGCGCTATGGATGTGCATGTGAGACTAAATGCTCACACCCCTCAAGTGAATAACTAGGGCTTGCTTCATCAACAAACCCCTTCAAGAAATTTTTGCAATTCTCCCTTTCTATCTCCTTGAGATATTGTATGGTACCCTCCAAAGTCTGGAAAAGAAGCAGGGAGGTCTTCTCTTCCATCATTCTTCCTCCTCCTCTTTCTCTTGCCAAGAAAGGAGGCATGTTACAGCGTTGAATATCAAGTTGTGCAGCTAATTGCTCACACACATTGTAATGAATATTGGGGCTTCTAAGATCATAGGGATCTGCATGATATCCCTTCTCCATCCCCTGGATTTATTCTTTCAGTACATGAAGAGTTTCTAAAAACTCTTCTCTCTGTAATCTTCCAGGAAAGGGGGTTCAGGCCCTTCTCCCTTGTGTCTTCAATGTAACCAAAATTCTCCATCAGATTTGTCTTGCTTCTTCTCTTTTCTTCTTTGATAGCTTGATCTCACAGGCTGTGCCAAATATCAGGCTCTGATACCATTGTAATGTTCCAGATCTGAAACTTCTCATGAATCTGGCAAATGAAAATCCTTTTTCAAGAAAACATTAACAATCAACAACTAGATCTATTCTAGAGATTGAATACAGGGGAATTTACTGGATATGTCACCTCTGATAAGAGGGTGAGATCCAGAGGCTAGCTGTCCTACTAGCAGACTATGTCTATAGAACTATGTCGAGAGCTAATATTCTCAAGAGGGATTGCTCAGCAAGCCAAGCCTGAAAAATGCATTTTTCAGAGATGGGTGCTACAGAAACTAATATAAACTCTTGGATCTCTTAGATCTGATAATATAAAACCCAATCCGAAGAGGAGATCAGAAACAAATCAGACTAGGAGGGTTAAATAGTTCTCCCACACCTAGCTTGCCTTGAAAACTGCACAACTAAGGGACTGCGGCAACATAGAAACTATATAATGGTATCACACTGATTAATAAGCTTTAAAACAAGTGCAATAGATAGGAATGCACATCTTGAACTTACAGCAATAACTTATACAACATTTTATGAACCAAGGAGTGGGGAAAAGTGAAGATTTAGGCTCTAAAACGAGTATAATCAAAGATCTGCGTAACAATAAGGTGGGAAAGTGGTTTTATATGATATCCAGGGCTATGAGGGAAACCCATGTCGAATTTAATTAATATATATATATATATATATATATATATATATATATATATATATATATATATATATATATATATTCTATGTTATTGTCCGCTTGCAACCCGGAAGCTAATTGAGAAAAACACCCAATTCCCATGACTTTGAATATGCAGAATTTATTGAAACTCAGGCATCGTGATTTTTTGAAGGTGATACATGAAACATGATATATACATCAGTAAATCAGACCCATAAGGTTACTCATGCAATAGAAGAGAAATAATGAAGACTTTAATGAAGAAAAACCCTCCTTAAGAGGTGCTGCAACAATTGTATTTCACTGTAAAACCCCAACAATGTTATTTTATGAAGCACACAATAGATGTAGGTTAAAAATAAGATATAGAATAGATAAGTGTACAAAATTTTAGATCTATATGAGATCCATACACTAGATTGTCCCTATTTTACATTCCCCTTGGGGTTTTCAACAGAAAATGGAATGCATGGAGTAGATCTGAATTCTTATGCTGTAGATCTGCAGTTTTACTGCAGAATTTCTGAAGATGAAATTCTTATGAATAGATCAGATCTGGAATTTACATGGATTGGTTGGCCAATCCATGGATCAGCACAGTGAGGGAACTTCCCAACACCGAAGATCTCTCTCTCAAGAGATTGATGAATCACCCTGCAACTCCTCCTTTGCAAATAACATAGTCTAGGAAGATGGACTATGCTGTAGACTTAGAAATATGTAATGGCCTGATGCCAAGATCTGAAATGAAGTTCCTATCATCCAATACAGTCCTCCCAATGGATTAGAACCCTCCTCCACTGGAAAGAAGTACTGAAATGCCTTAGATCTGAAAAGATCTAAGCTCCACTTGATGCAGCTTTAAAAACCAAGAAAACCCTCAATGGATCTGCGCTGCTATTGGAAGTAGAAGCTTGGCCAAAATTCCGGATAGTGGACAAAGCTGAACATCCTCCTCCAAGGAGCTACTCCATGGAAGGAGAGTGGATTCCTAAACAGGAAATCCTCTTCCCTTTGGCTAACCAGCCAAGAGAACTCGAGTTGCTCAAGAAAATTCTAAAATCATCAACAACCTTTGCTTTGAGCCTTCTCCTTCCTTTTATAAGATGAGGATGGGCACAACCCTAAACCACTTTCAAAACTTAAGCCCCTTTCACATGTGCAACCTCCATCTAGATCTACGCTAGCCAAAAAGGAGATACATTGCACTTAGACATCGCTGTTGATAAGGTCTTGTTGACCCAATCAATTGTCACAAACCCCTTTCACACATAAGGGTTTCATTAAAGTAGCCCTGATTTAGCCTTGTTCATATTGGGCATTTATTTATTCCATGGATTTTTTGCATTTTATTGATCTCCCTTACCATTTTATTCCTTATACAAAGTAAACAATACAAAATGAATATTCCTATTAAATTAGGAATATTACACAATGTAATTTGTCTTTGAATGATAAGTAGGGTTCTTAGCCAAGAAAATTTCACTTTGGCTATCACAGCCTATCCTTATAGCTTGTTGTACCAACCCCATACTTGAACACAATCTCTGCAACCAAAGCCTTCCTTGCTTGCATGAGTACGGCCCTCTATGATGCTGCCTCTGTAGTTGAAAGAGCCACTACAGACTGTCTTTTACTCACCCAACTGACTGCACCTCCAAATAGGCTAAACACATACCCACTTGTAGATCTTCTTTGGTCCAAATCTCCAGCCCAGTCAGCACTAAAAAAACCACGAATGTCCAACACTCTTTCCAATCCTGGTCTTCCCTGGTAGCACAAGCCATAATCACTAGTGCCACGTAAATATCTGAAAACCAGCTTCACTATTGTCCAATGCTCCTTCCCTAGGTTTGACATAAAACTGCTCAATACTCCCACTGCACGTGCAATGTCTAGTCTAGTATAAACCATTGCATATATCAGGCTACCCACTGCACTTGCATATGGAACACGGGACATATCCTCCTCTTCTTCTTGTGTCTTGAGACATTGTTCAGTAGACAGCTTTGTACCTACAAGAATCGAAACATTCACCGGTTTACTATCCTACATATTGAACCTCTGTAATATAGTTTCGACATACTTCCTCTCGTTTAACCAGAGCGTCCTCTTTGCCCGATCTCTCTTAATTTTCATGCCCGAAATATAGTTTGCAGCACCAAGATCCTTCATGTCAAATTTGGAGAACAGTTGGGTCTTCAAATCTTGGATAATTTCTTTGTCATTTCCAATCAACAACATATCATCCACATACAAGACCAGATAAATAACACGATCACCAATTAATTTAAAATAAACACAGTGATCCTCCTTGCTTCTGGTGAAGCCAAGTCCCCGTATATAGGTATCAAATTTCTGATACCACATCCTTGGTGACTGTTTTAACCCATATAGAGACTTCTTCAACCTACATACTAGTTCTTTCTTACCCTTCACCATAAAACCTTCAAGTTTCTTCATGTAGATCTCCTCTTCTAGACCCCCATGAAGAAATGATGTCTTCACATCCATCTGTTCTATCTCAAAATCAAATGCAACAGCAACAGATAAAAGTAATCTAATAGAAGTGACTTTGGCAACAGGAGAAAAAATATCACCCAAATCAATTCCCGGCACCTGGGAATAACCTTTCGCTACCAACCGAGCTTTGTATTTCTCCACCTTGCCTTCTACATTCATCTTCTTCTTGAACACCCATTTTCTCCCGATGGGCTTCCTTCCAGCCGACAACTCCACCAGATCCCATGCCTCATTTTTGTGCAAGGATTCCATTTCATCAACCACCATAGTTTTCAATCTTATGAATCCACTGCCTCACTGGAAATTCTGGGATCATCATTAGTGATAGTTAAAGAAAAATTTGAATAGAAATCAAATGGAATATACCTTTCCTGTTGCCTTCTTTCCCGAACTGATCTTCTCACAACTGGAGTTTGTGTATCTTCCTCTTCTGAATCTTGTTATGTTGTAGAGTCTGATTCATCCTCCTTTAGCTCAAACTCTATCTTCTAGGGTTCCTTTGGCAGGACTTCATGTTTAACAACATCTTTCACCTATCTAAACACCACATCTCAACTTTACATAACCTTCCTTGTTTATGGGTTCCAAATCTTGTAACCTTTTAAACCGTCCTTATATCCAATAAAGATGCACCTTTCAGATTTATTATCCAACTTGGTCCTTTTCTCCTTTGGAACATGTACATCTGCATCACATCCAAATACCCTCAGATGAAGAAAGGGTTTCTTACCGGTCCATACCTCATGTGGAGTCTTATCCTCAACATGAAGGTGATATGTTAACCGGATAGCATGCGATCTCTCCTTTGCCTCTGCCTAGAATTCTTGTCCTAACTCGGTACCACTGAGCATGCTTCTTGCCTTTTCCATCAACATTATGTTCATTCTTTCTGCAAATCCATTTTTCTGAGGTGTGTATGGAGTAGTCTTCTACCGTGCTATACCACACTTCTTACAAAACTTTTCAAATTCCTTCTTGCAGAATTCCCCACCATTATTTGTCCTTAGCACCTTTATCTTCTTCTCTGTCTAGTTTTCCACCAGAGCCTTAAATTCCTTAAATTTGTCAAAGACTTCAGATTTCTTCCTCAAGAAATATATCCATGTATTCCTTGAGAAGTCATCTATGAATGAAACATAGTACACAGACTTTCCCAGTGATGGAAAAGACACAGGTCCAAACACATCACTGTGCACAAGTTCTAATATCTTGTTTGCTCTCTTAGCACCAGAAGGAAAACTCACCCGATTCTGCTTCCCATACACACAATGTTCACAGAAATCGAAATCCAGAGAGAAATTAGAAATACCTTCTACCATACCATTTCTATGTAGTATCCGAAGGCCCTTCTCTCTAATATGTCCAAGCCTTTGATGCCATAGCATGGTATTTTCTCCAGAGACAGCTAAGCTTTCCGCTCCATTTTCAGGAACCACATAGCTATTACACCCATCAATAACAGTGCTACCTTGTAGCTTGTACAGAGTTCCAGTCCAAACTCCTTGCATTAATACCAGTGCTCCCCGAACCATCTTGCAGGCATCTTTCTCGAACACTGTTTTTACACCTGCATCATCCATCTTGCTTACAGAAATCAAATTTCTAGCCAATGCAGGAATATGCAGAACACCAAGAAGTGTTCTAATCCTTCCACCTTGCAGCTTCAGCTTGACCTTTCCACGTCCGATGATTCTGGCCCTCCTATCATCCCCTAGGAAGACATCACCACCATCATATTTCTCATACTCGCATAACCACTCCCTATGGGGAGTGAAGTGAAAGGATGCACCTGAGTCAATCAACCATGACTCATGATCTACATGTGTATTTGAAGAAGAAGCCAAATACACATCCCCACCTTCATCCGAGGTGGTTTTTGCCTCTACATAAGGAGCATCATCAGATCCCTTTCCTTTCTCAGGAGCTTTAGATCTGCAGTCCTTTTTGTAGTGCCCTTCCTTTCCGCATTTCCAGCACACCTTTACAAACTTTCCAGGAGATTTAGATCTCCCTCTAGATTTAGATCTCCCACTCGAAACCTTATTCTTGTTTTTGTTTTGGGACCTTCCTCGTACAGATAAGGCATCTCCATTTTGACCCTCCATATTTCTCCGTCTCATTTCCTCCGACAGCAAGGCTGAGACAATGTCATCAAAATTCAAGGTAGTTGTATTGCTATCTATTGCAATAACCAGACTGTCCCACGAGTCTGGTAGAGAGCACAACAAACTGATGCACTTATCTTCATCTGAGATTTTAATATCAACAGACGACAGCTGACTTACCACAGTATTGAAGGCGTTTAGATGCTCTGTCACCGAGTCTCCATCCTTCATCCTCAGGTTATACAGCTTTTTCCGCAGGAACAACTTATTCACCAAAGACTTAGATTGGTACAAAGTCCCAAGTTTTTCCCACAAATTCTTCGTCGTAGCTTCCCTAGATACATTCAACAATACTGAATCTGAGACACACAACCGTATTGTGCTCTTAGCCTTCCGATCCAGTTTCTTCCAGTCTTCATCTGACATTTTCGTTGGTTTAGTACCTGGATCTACCGCAATCCACTGATCTTTATCCACCAGCAGATCCTCCATCTTGAGCTTCCACAACTCAAAACTCTAACCATTAAATTTCTCGATCTCTATCTTTCCGCTGCTCGCCATCTTCTTTCACCGCAAGAATCGATCCCGCAGATCTCCCACTGAACAGGGTCTACCTTAGGCCCGAGCAAAAAACCCTCAGCAACAAAAGGCATCCCCTTGAAGCCAAAACCTGGCTCTAATACCAAATCTAGGTTTTAACCCTGAACAAAAATTATCTACACACGAATCTTATAACAGAAAATAAACAATAGCGAGAGCATAAAACATAAAACAGATAAACACAGAGATTTTCCCCTGGATCCCAAATTGGGACGACCAGCTTGATTTTTCATTATATTCCTTTTAGTGTTACAATACATATATATACATGCCGAAGCATACATAAACCCCAATCCATTAACCCTGGATTAGAACATAATCGTAGTTCCCTTGACCGGATCTACAAAAATACCAGGGGCCGAAAACCATCATAACCCAAAACCATGTGCAAAACCATGCACAAAACCATGGGCGCGGACTGCCCACCGAAAATTAAGGATAAATTTTTTTTGCCGGGGCACTACCCCAGACCCCGACAGGGGGGGCTACCGCCCCCCTTGTGACCCCCCCGTTGCGCCCATTGCAAAGGGGGGGCTATCGCCCCCCCGCTCGTGGTTAGTCATGGAAAGAATATAACACATACCCAACACTATAAGTGGCCCTTCCTCCATCAAGGTTGGTCCGATAATACTTACCACTGCGTTTCGCGCTCCCGTCTGGATTCGAGGTCATCCAGTTGGTATGGATACACAGAATGCTCTTCTCACACAACAAATTCTTGATCAGTAACGGTAACGTCCTCAGAAACGTACCCTGAAATCCTTTGAAGAATCGTCACTCGGCCTCAGAGTATGATACAAACTGATCAATGGCAAACTCTGTCACAAAGCCTCGTAGCACACTATCCACCCAGTGATCCATCATGCATGTAATAGTATTATCGGTTCTTTCCAGCTATTCAAGCAGATCTGGAGTCCACTAACTGGCTCGATCATCCTTTCGACACTTATGGAATTCTACCAGCCTAGCCAGCCACTCTTGAAGCTCAATTGCAAAGGTTACAAAGAATATTTCGTAGCTTTTAGTAAGAACATACCTATTTTTCCACCTTTCCGCTATTAACTTTCACTTTGGTTTTCTTTTTCTGCAAACTCCTGGATCAGCCTTTCGAACCAGTCCTCGATCTCTTTTCTTTCAGGCTTCCAGTATTCTCTTGTCATTACCCGATCCCTTTCTCAGATCCCTTCCGGTCCCGGCAACGGAACCATTTGTTGGCTTGAGGGGTCCTGACCTAGGTTCGGTGTGCAAGGTTTGCCAACAAACCCCTATACTACTATCCCTTTCGGCAGTGATCTGCTTGCACAGGTCGCAGTCTCACCCAAAGTAGTATGGGTGGGTGCTGGAACCAGGTTTTCGCACCCTGAGAAAGGAAGGGTAAGGAAAGCAGGGTTGCGTTCTGTTCAGATTACCTTGTTTCTGCGCAGGGTTAAATACGTATCCAATTGCATCCACGTGCACTAGATCTACAATTATATGCTTTTCATAATATCAACACAATTCTACATAACCAGAACATAACAGATCTAGATCCAATTCAACACATAGACTTTTGTAGCAAGATATAACCAGAACAGAACAGATCCAATCTTTCAATATACAGAACTTCTCAGCGCAAAGACAGAAAATGCATAACACAGTAATTACCATCAATTCATTCAATAGTACTCACAGATTCAGATCTAATAATCTTGCATATTCATTCATTCATCAACATTTCCTTACAATTCCCATCCCAACTTGCGCACACAGCAGCAGGGTCCGCACACAGCTGGACTAGGATCTCCACGCACATAGCCAGCAGGATTCTGTTCCCCAAAAGCCCAAACAGATTGCTTACACAATAGATCGCATCAATAGCTCATCCAATCCTATCTCTTACAATCTAAAATGCCTCTCTATTTATAATAATGTAGCTTTAAAATTCCTATGGTCCGCAACCCATGGTTTCCGGACCCCTAGTTTACCCTTTAACCCATTACAATGCATTTGGGGCTTTGACCCGCCCCAAAACCCCTGTGCTATACTAAATATAATAAAAAATAACCAAAATGGACTAGTTTCGTAGCTTGTTAGGAGACCCTGTTCCAACACACATGGACGTTTGGATTAGTTTCTTTTTTGAGCGGTAACTCCATTGGTTCATCCATTCATAAGAGATTATACTAAAAGGAATCTTAGTAGCTTGGCTAACCCCACTCCTGATCTTGAAAAGATTTAATAGCTCGGTTGAAAAAATTACATTCTTTTAAGCACTTAATCTTTCTCAGACAGGAAGCCCTCTCTGACATCCACTTGTTTTTCCATGACTCAGGGATAGAGTTTTTCTCTTCCTAGTTCTTCAATTTTCACGTTTTGGATTTAGAGTTAGATTTATATTCAAGTGGTGAATTCACTTCTTTCATTTTTTGCAAGATTTTTTGTTAGAAGCTCGCTTCTTGTATACTTCTTGTTTTTATTGAACAAGGATCTTTCTCTGACATCCATTAGCCCATTTTCCATTTAAGCAAGTCATCTGAATTACTTGCTCGCCCCTTGTGATTTTACTAACTTTCAAGGTTATCCTCATGATTTTATAAATGAGGTCATAGATGCCATCAGCGAGGTTCCTCTTTTTCAAGGAAACAATGTCTATAGTGCCAATATGCACCTCAATAATTTCAACCTCTGTATGAAAAAATGTCAAATATATTCTAACTGTGAAGATATATGGATAAAGCTTTTTATTACCACCTTAACTGAAGAATCTATGGATTGGTTCTTAGAGTTGACTGATAAAACATTTGGCTCTTTACAATCAATTATTGATGCCTTTGAAGATAAACATGGAGATACTAATCAGAGGAAATTTCAGCCTAAAAGTGGCCTCCTAAGGAAAAAGAATAAAATAATAGTTAAAATAATAAAATAAGAGTTATGAATTTTGAAGGGAAAATAAGAAAACTACTTTTTTTAATTGTATTTTTGGCTTATATCCTTACAGGTTTACTCAAATTTCAAGGGTATACACTCATTGGATGCGTAATTTAATTCCACATCCAATGAGTGCCCATTATGCATATTTTTTAGAACACCCACATTCATAAAAAAATTGCAAATACATTAAAAAAGTGTGTTAAACATGTTTTTTTAATGTATATGCACTTTTTGTCAATGTGGGTGTTCTCAAAATTATGCATAATGGGCACTCATTGGATGTGGAATTTAATTCCGCATCCAACTAGTGGCTACACTTGAAATTTAAGTAAATTTATTAGAAGATATGCTAAAAATACAATTAAAAAAAATTAGTTTTCCCTATTTTCCCTCCAAAATATTTACATGTACCTCTTTTTAAATTTATTGGATTTTGATTGGTTTACATATCATGGGCACTTTTAGGCTCAAATTTCCTCTAGTGAAGAAATGGTCAAAGAAAACGCTGAAGTAAAGGAAATTAAAGGGGTTGAGAATGGGCTCATCAAGGAATTAACTCAAATGGTTAATTATATTCAACTCAATCAGGAATAGGTAATTAGGGAAATTGAAGCCAACCAAGATCAACTCATCAAAAGCATGGAACTTAATCAAGAAAGAATAATAGTTGATCATGCCAAAGAAATGAGCTCCATGAAAGCTAATTAGATGACTCTTCAAAATAGTTTGTTATCTACAGAGGAAAATCATGATAAATAAGTGGAGGCTATGATGTCCAATATGAAAATCATTTTATTTCCATAAAATAAGATAATGATAAAGTTATAAAAACTATGGAATAAAATCATGCCAAATAAATCACAATTATGAATCTCGAGCATTCTAGTCAAGTAACTATTATTCAAAATAAGTTGGACGAAATAGAAAGATCACAAATTTAAAGATCCAATCTTGATCAACATGACCCAAATAGGAAGGAAACTAAGGGAAATCAAGTTGATGCTTGTAATATTTATCCATCAACCTTGACAAAGTAGGTTTATAAAAATAAAGAGCATGTCACAAAAGTATTGGACATTCCAAACTTTCCATATGAGTGTTTTCTAGAGCAGGTAGGAAGTTCTAGATTGGCCACATCATCATCAACGTCACAGGCTACTTGAAAGAAACATAAAAATAACAAAGAAGAGGTTTGATGCATCTGATAGCTAGGAACAACTCGATATTCAAATAATTTAAAGGCCTCAAATTGTCATAATTCAACACGGCACATCCAAAAATAAACCCATGGGTCTTCCTGAAAGTAGCCATATGCTCAGTATGCACTTCATTGATGACATTGGATTCCATTAGACATCATTTGTATTATATTTCTAACCCTGCACTCTTATTTAGGATTTCAATTTTGTCATTAGTTAGTTTTACTTCATGCATTTATGTTTTATGCTTTGAATGTTAGAGTAGATTTTTCTATTCTAGCAGATGTTCTATATAGACATGATTTGGATTTTGAATGAATATATATTTGATGGACTTATGTTTTCTTGGATACAATATTCTATATTCTCATGTTCCGTCAATAAAGCAATGATCAGGAGCTCAAGTCCAAACTATGGAAAAAGCTCAAAACTAAAAGTGTTCAAAATCACTTACAACCTGAACGATCGGGTAGGCCTCGTCGATACGATCCTGATGCCATGAACGACACTCAAATCCGACACTGTATGTGAAAGTTATTCAAGTTTGAAAATTCACAATTTCATTGCAAAAGATCAGTTTGACCAGGGTTGAATTTGATTTTAAAAATGTATTTAAAAAAGAATATTCCACAGAATATTCCATCATCAACCTATCAGGGCTTGACATTTATCAATTGCGGATTGCACAGTGTATTGACTTTGGGATTTAGTGGCCAATTAAAGGGTGCCACACGGCCCGAGGATTACAGATTTTATAGTGGCAAAATTATGTGAGTTGGCAGGATTCAACCCTGGGTCGGGTGGCCAACAGCCCACAGAACCGACCGGCATGCCCACATGTTGGTTCTTAACATGCTATGGCCACTTCACACATTTGAATGTTATCAATGGTCACGTTGGGGCAGAAAGGGGGATATCCCCCTACACATAAGACCGCGGGCTCAAAACCCTGGCCCTCAACCACTGGCGGAGGTTACGACAGTCACGGTTATGCTATACAGTTGTGGTCACATGAACTCCAGCAGACGTTATGTGTAGTTTTTATGCCACGATTACAAAACCGTTGGCCCAAACGGTTCTGTCGGCGGTGGTCTAGTTGGTCCATGTGACCACTACCACTAATATTTAACTTCAAGCCTAACGGTTCTGATGTTTTAGGCAGAGCATGCCATTCTAGGCAAATTTTTCCAGATGTAGCGGGCTTATCTCCAGTTCTCCCAAGTTTAGTGGAGTTTCTTTCGGCCAAATTAGACAAAACTTCAGTTGGTCATAAATTTCACTTTACTGAACCTTTTTGGACGAATTTTTTTATTTATTTAAGGTATTCATAGGATTATGGATCCATTTTAATAGGTTTCAGAGCCATTAGAGTTGATCTTCAGCCTCTTTTGCTTCAGGGAAGCAATGAGAGCTATCAGGGCCAAGAGGGAGTTGGAGCTATTTTGGGTTATGCTTAACCATTTGAGGTGAACCAAAAGTCAATTTCTACTATTTTCAGCATTTCAGAGCCATTGGGATAGGTTCCAGAGGTAATAGAGGTTTTCTATGGCCATTTTAGCTTCAGGGAAGCTTGGAGAGCCATCAGGGCCCTGTTGAAGAAGTCACTGTTTATGGTAAGTCTTCACTGTTTAGTGAATATGGAAAGGCATTTTTAGCATATTCATATCTTCTAATTATGTATTTATAGTCATATTTTCCTATTGAGGCACTTTTAAACTTTTACTATCATTTTGGAGAATTTTAATACAAGAGGACAAGCTCATTTTGGGAGGCTTGATCCAGCAGACGTAGCCCAGGAGGGGTGAACTGCTCACCAAAAATTTGTGTCATGTTATGATGAAGTTAATTTGTTGTATATTTCTGATTTAATATGTTAAAAAACAAATTAAATTAAATTTACCTCACACATAAACTCATAAACAGTGACCAAAAACACTTTGTTTAATCAGCAAGACATGGAGAACTTTGCACACATTTAATTAATTGGAAATGGATACCTTGCACACATTTTCAAGTACTTCAATTTTTAGCAGATTAGATGGTATCAAAGCATAGGTTGAGCTCAGGTTGAGCATTTGTTTTTGTGCAAAAGGTGTTAAAACAGTGTAAAATATTGACTATTTTATTGGTTACAAAATGGTTGTTTGTATGAGTTTTCTTGAGTTGAAAAGATAGTTGTTGATAGCTAAGTCTTGGAAAGGAAAAAATAGTTGTAGGCTATTTCCTTACCCCAAAGTACCTCAAGATTATCTTTTGAAAACAAACCCACTTGATTAGTGTTTGCTACAAAAGCTATTGGAGTTTGTGTTTTATGGTTGCTTGAATAAGAAGGGGTCTTTAAAGACATTTGGTTAAAAGCTTTTCATTTGATTGAAAGCTTTGAGAACTTTTCTTTGGAAGTTCCTTTTGTTAATTTTACCATTTACATAATGTCAACTTATTCTACAAGTGAATTTTCCTCCTTCACGAGATTCTTCAATGATGACATGAAGAATGAGTTCATTAAGGTGAAGGACATGGCACAAATTCTAATTGAGGATCAAAGAGAAAGTGCTATGCTTCATGCACAATTGTTGACCATGAAGGAAGAGAAGGAAGAAATTCTCCAAAGGTTGCATGACATGGAGAAACAACTCCAAGCTCAAGAAGCTTTGTCCAAGAACAAGCGTGAGGAAGAGGTAAACCATTCCAACTTGTCTTCAATTTCCTCAATTGAAAAGTGTGTTGGTTCTTTTGAAAAACATACAAGGGCTATAGGGTCCAAATTAATGTTTAAGATGGGCTATCATGAAGGAAAAGGTTTGGGAAAGCACGCACAAGGCATGGTTGACCCTATTTCGGTTGTGGAGCGACCCAAGAATGTTGTTCTTGGTTATCTGCAGTTTAATGGTGAAGATTCCAAATCCTTGAATGCATGTGATGCAAATTTAAAGAGAACCTTTATTCCAAGTTCTAAAATGCATATATGTCAAAATTGTTTTAAGGATGATTGCCATTGTTTTAAGCCATCATTGTAGCAAGTAGAGGGTAAACATGTCGCTTATGGCGAGCCTTCAAGTTCAAACAATTTTCAAGACAAGAACTGTGATGAAAGTCTGAAAAATAAAGTTGTCTCCTCTACTAGTTCATCATCTTTCGAAGACAAAAAGGATGGAAATTCCATGCAGAAAAAGGGGTATAAATATTCACATGATAAATTTGATTATGTTTTAGAAAAGAATGATAATTTTTCTTGTTCAAATGAAAGAAATTTTTGTTGCGCATTTTGTGGTGGATTTAACCATGTTGCTTCAAGATGCCAGTTGAAAAAGAAAGCACACAGGAAGCAGAAGAGGCAAAGAAAACTTTCACAAAAAGTGTTTCAAAGTTGCACATTTTTTCAAAAGAAGGGACATGATGTCTCTCATTGTTGGACCTTGCATCCAACTCATCGTCCAAAGCACATGCAGCTAGAGGACAACAAGTTTGGCGCAAGTGGATCTATGGAGTCCATTATCGATGTGGAAATGGAAGATTCACATGAAGGTGTATTGCAACCGCAAAAGAAGCCATGGAGTTGGCTTGGTAGGAAGTGGATTAACTTCTTATTACAGTAATTCATCTTCATTTTGTACATGCAAATTTCAGATTGGTATGGCGATAAAACTTGGTCGAGATTTGGCACAAGTACATGGCTCATTCAGCAAAAATTTGCCATGAGGACAGTTGGCAAGTCAGGAAAATTTTTGAAGGCTGAAGAGAAGAGGATGTTGTTATTCTCTCATTTGTTGTACATTTCAGTTTCAGCATTTCAATGAGATTTTGGGGTCCAAAAGAAACTTATTTGGGAGGTGTGATCAGCAGCTCAAGTCCAAGCTATGGACAAATCTCAAAATTAAAAGTGTTCAAAATCACTTGCAACCTAAATGACCGGATAGGCCTCGTCAATACAATCCTGATGCCACAAACGACACTCAAATCCGACACTGTATGTGAAAGTTATTCAAGTTTGAAAATTCACAATTTCATGCAAAAGACCAGTTTGACTAGGGTTGACTTTTATTTAAAAATATATATTTAAAAAAGAATATTCCACAGAATATTCCATGGAATATTCCATCATCAACCTATCAAGGCTCAAAATTTGTCAATTGTGGATTGCATAGTGTATTGACTTTGGGATTTAGTGGCCAATTAAAGGGCGCCACGTGGCCCCAGGATTACAGATTTTACAGTGGAAAAACTATGTGAGTTGGCAGGATTCGACCCCGGGTCGGGTGGCCAACTACCCACAGGACCGACCGGCCCACCCGCATGTTGGTTCTTAACATGCTATGGCCACATCACATATTTGAATGTTATCAATGGTCACGTTGGGGCGGAAAGGGGGCCGACCCCCTACACACAGGACCGCAGGCTCAGAACCCTGGCCCTCAACCACCGACAGAGGTTATGACAGTCACAAATATGCTATATAGTTGCGGTCACATGAACTCCGGCAGACATTACGTGTAGTTTTTATGCCACGGTTACATAACCGTTGGCCCAAACAATTCCGCCAGCGGTGGTCTAGTTGGTCCATGTGACCACTACCACTAGCATTTAACTTCAAGCCTAATGGCTCCAATGTTTTAGGTGGAGCATGCCATTTTGGGCGGAGTTTGCTAGATGTAGCGGGCTTATCTCCAGTTCTCCCAAGTTTAGTGGAGTTTCTTTAGGCCAAATTGGACAAAACTTCAGTTGGTCATAAATTTCACTTTACTGAACCTTTTTGGACAAATTTTTTTTTGATTTCGGGTATTAAGAGGATTATAGATCCATTGGAACAGGTTTTAGAGCCATTATAGTTGATCTTTAGCCCCTTTTTCTTCAGGTAATCAATGAGAGCCATCAGGGCCAAGAGGGAGTTGGAGCTGTTTTGGGCTATGCTTAACCATTTGAGGTGAACCAAAAGTCAGTTTCGACTATTTTCAGAATTTCAGAGCCATTGGGATAGGTTCTAGAGGTAGTAAAGGTGTTCTACAGCCATTTTAGCTTCAGGGAAGCTTGGAGAGCCATCAGGGCCCTGTTGAAGAAGTCATTGTTTATGATAATTCTTCATTGTTTAGTGAATATGGAAAGGAATTTTTAGCATTTTCATATCTTCTGATTCTGTATTTATAGTAAGATTTGCCTATAGAGGTACTTTTAAACTTTTATTAGCATTTTGGAGAATAAAAATACAAGAGGACAAGCTCATTTTGGGAGGCTAGATTCAACAGACGTAGTCCAAAAGGGGTGAATTACTCACCAAACATTTGTGTCATGTTATGCTGAAGTTATGTTGCTGTATATTTTTTATTTAATATGTTAAAAAATAAATTAAATTAACTTTCCCTCACACATAAACTCATAAACAATGACCAAAAATACTTTGTTTAATCAGCAAGACATGGAGAACTTTGCACACATTTAATTAATTGGAAATGGATACCTTGCACACATTTTCAAGTACTTCCATTTTTAGCAGATCAAGCAATGTGTCCCCAAGTAGATCCATATTATGACCACATTTTTGTCAACAGTCGAAGGAAGTAGGATGCGAAGACTTCAAGAATTTTTTTCAAAGTTCATAATTATCAACCAACACATTATATCATTGTAAACCCAATTTTTTCAAATTGTAATGCAAATGATTCCATTATGACCATTTACTTTTGTAACAACATCTAGTTAAGCCATTGATTTAAGTGACAAATTTAATCCTAGGATGTTTTTTAACCTCACTAGATGTAATATTCCTACTTTAGCAAGCATCTAAGGGGAATATTAATTTTTGAATTTTGCACTTTGTAGTTGGATAAATGGGTAAGGAGGCCCATGCATAATCAAAACTTGAATAAAATTCATCATAGTGTGAAAGGATATCATCACGGTAACTAGATTTTACACTTGTGTGTGTGAACAGGGGCAAATGGATGAGAACAAAGTCAAGTTTGACTAAGTCAACATGCATGCATGAAGAAGAAGATTTCAGCAATATATCTAGTTCAATGCGAACAAGGATCAGCATAGAAAAACATTTGAGAGCTGGATTGGAGGCACTTGAGTGTGAAAATGGATGAGGCAGATTGAAGAGGTCAACCTTGACCAAATCAAACAACGTCCAGATGCACTGAACCTCCTTGTTGATTAGTGCAGTTTTAGATGGAGGATCTTCATGTGAAAGGAGCTAGAGTTTAGGAGGTGGTTTAGGTTTCTCAAGCTCTCATCTTATAAAAGGAAGGGGAAGGCTCAAGAGAAGTTTTCTCATGATATTTTATTTTGAGGTTTATTTAGACAATTCGAGTTCTCTTGGCTGTTTAGCAGAGACTTGTGAGGATTTCCTGTTTAGGGATTCTCTCTCCTTCCATTGAGTAGCTCTTGGAGGGCATTGTACTTCTCTTTCACTATCAGGCATATGGCCAAGCTCCATCTCCCTTAGACAGCGTAAATCCTATTTGGTTTTACTTGTTTCAGTGAGCTACAGCAAGTGGAGAATAGATCTATTCAGATCTAGACTATACTAGTGCCTCTTTTCAGTAAGTGAGTCTTTTATCCTCCTGGAAGAGTGTATTAGCACTTTGGGCTGATATTCAGATCTTGGCATGTGGCCAATATATTCTCCATCTCTCCCAACGCATTTATTTGTAGGAACTGCATTATTCCATTCAGTGTTGCAGTAGCACGGTTTATACCCTTGCTTTTGAGCTTGTTCCTTGGAGGAAGGGCCAACCCTTCTCCCAGAAAGCTTTGTATTCATTATTCTTATCTCTCATGTATTATTCAGCTACATGTATTCAAAGTTTCATTAAACTACATTTTTCAGATCTAGATCTGCATATCTGCACTTTTATGCAGTGTATCTCATGAAACCCTTGCCGAGTTATTCTCTTTGATGTATAAAGGAGTTGAATCTCCATTTTACTTCATACTTTCATGTAATAAACTCTAGATATGATATAAAAACTATTTTTTATTCAAACCCTTCAGAAAATCACATATTATGTGCTTCAGTAAATTCCTGTTGAGTCAAGTCATGGGGTTTGTGCATTTTTAAGCCATATCGGGAGTGGGAGATTTGTTTAACATAGCTATATTCATTTGTTTCAGCTCAAATTTGGTATGTAAGTCCCATATAACCTAAGCTAAGGGATCCCACCATCATTTTCCCTTATTTTTATGCACATTTCTGAAAATAACATTTTTGGGGCTTAAATTGTTTCTTTTTCCCACTTTTTGGGTCCTAAAATGAAGAATAAGTTGTTGTTGTAACATCAGCTGATTATAATGTGTTTCTTGACACATTCCATGGATGAATATATTTTTTCAGCTCTTGCATTGTGTTTACATATTGTTGTAGTCCCATTATTGGGCATTTTCCGGCTATTCTAGGTGTGAGAGGCTTGTTTATCTCACCTAGTTTGCTTGGTTTCTGATTTCCTCTTGGATTTGGATCTTAGATTATCAGATATAAGAGATATAAGGGCTGATATTTTTTTCTATAGCATACATTCCTAAAAAATGCATTTTTCAGGCATGCCTTGCTAGCAATCCCAATTTGGGGATATTACAGTGGTATCAGAGCATGATCTTTTGGCTCAACCTGTGGGATCCAGCCATCAGAAGGAGCGATACTAGAATGATGGAGAGGATGAAAGTACTCTAATCAAATTTCAGATCTAGAAAAAACCTCTCCAAGGAGGTTAAGCAGGCAGAAGGAAGAGAAGAGGAAGAACCATGCACTTCCTATTCTCATGAAGAAGAAGACAAAGGGCATGAAAGACACGTGGAATATCAGACTCTAAGTGAATACCTTGTTGACTACAAGACTCAACCTAGAGCCTTCAAGGAGACTCTAGCCTTCCCACAGTTCATTCAACTAGAGGAAGAAAGGATACCTTGCAGCACAAGAAGAATGAAAGGCAATAGGTTTCTATTGTCTACTTTCAATGGATCATCTTCGGCAAGGACTTGAACAAGAAACTTGCAGCATTCTTCCTACTACATCCAATGGTAGAAAGAGAAGAAATAGAGATTGCAGTGCTGCACATGAAGGGAAAATCAAGCACTTAGTGCTTCAGCCACATAAGTCATGCAAGAGTATCTACTCTTGTAGATTTCACTGAGAGGGTGATCAAGAGATTTGATGAAGAACAATCAGAGAGGGAGGAGCCCTCACCATCTCTTGAGGAGACTTATATCAGCGCTATCACAACCATGGAGGAGTAGCCTTCAACATCAGTAGTTGAGGGAGCCAATACAGTGAAAGGAAGAACTCTTGCAGCCATGCAAGGTGTTCCCAAAGTCCAACAAGGTATGATTGCATTTCCACTTTCTATTATTGCAAAAAATATTTCAGAAGATTGTGGAAATATGCTATTGTATGACCAAGATCATCACTTACTGCTAATCTAGAGTAGCAAGGTTTCTTTGCACTTTCAAAGAGCAGTAGTGAAGAGATAATGACCCATTCCTCATGGGAACATTCAAATGCCAGCTTCACTCAGGAAACCATGGAGGAAGAGATTTCAAAGAGTAGACATCTTGAGATGAAAACTCTTTCTCCTCTCTATATGACACTCTCTCAATGAGCATGCCACAGCTCAAAGAGAGACTTCTACTTGTAGCAGATCTAAGACCTCATTGGTTTTGGAAGGCCATGCATGAGGAGGAGGTCTCATCAGGAGATCCCATTGGAGGTGCACTTCAACATTTCATGGAGTGCAAAAGTTCTTCAAAGATTGGAGGAGCATGGTGTCCTACCATGGGAGGATACCAAGCAATGGTAGAATGAGATCCATCACCCACATTGGGTTGAGTGGATGGCAGTATGGAGCAAGAGGTTTCCAAACCCCTTACAGATCTATTATACAGGCCAACAAGAAGCATGGTTGCACTGGTTGTTTTTGGGTGAGTTTGGTCACTACCCCAAAATTTCCATTTCTTTATCTCATGCCTTGAGTCTTAATGACAATATGCATAAGAAGAAGGCATGGTTGTTGTGTCTGTTAAGGAGAGAGTTTGGACATCATATGTCAAATCTTATGTCCATATATTTTCCTTTGTTTGAGATATATCTCATGGGCTCACATGTATTTATGTTTGAGATGTATTTCATGTATGTACATTGTTTTGGGAGGAAGGATTTCTTCCCCATGATGTATGAGGGGGTTGGTTTGTACTTTGTTGATGAGACAACTCACATGTCCATCATTTTATTTTTGCTCCATGATCTGCATTTTGATAATGCAAGAAGGCAGCAAGAGTCTTTGCCGCTATGGCTATTATTGAGAGAGTATGGGCTGAAATTTCTCCATACTCATCATGATGTTTTAGGAGGAAAATATGGCACATTTTCTTGCTATTTTGATCATGTACAGCTGATATATATATTGTTGTTTACTACCACATAGTAGATGAGCACTCATGCACAACTAGTACTTTGTTGAAGGCCAACTTGCCACGTGATATTCTCAAGCAGCAGTTGGGAAAACTGCTTTGTATCCACTTAATAAACCATTGGTATCATGTAACCTTCAGAATTTTTCTGATTTGGATGCCAAAGGATGATGATGTGCCATTCATTTTGGATGGGATGATTTGGGCCAGTTTGATCCATGATGTGGGAGAGAAGCTCTTTGGAGATCTATTTCCATTCTTGCCACTTGAGGGCAATCTGATTGCAGCCACAAATCAGCATGTTCTCTACACTTGTTATGAGTGGAGAGAAAGACAACATGGGGTAGGCCATTTTGTCTACCATGTTCAGTTATTCAACCCACCCACATTGCAAGAGCTAAGGGTGGAGGAGATATTTCATGAGTTTCCATGTTGGAGGGTGACTCATCTTGTATGGATGATAGCTTGGGGATGGAGGTTTTACATGGGAATGACAGTTCTCAAACACATTTCAGACTCCATGCCTTGGGAGGGATCCTTTCAGTTCTATCCTTGCAGTTGCTTAAGGACAAGCAACATTTGGGAGGGGATGACTGTAATATTCCTACTTTAGCAAGTAGCTAAGGGGAATATTAATTTTTTGAATTTTGCACTTTGTAGTTGGATAAATGGGTAAGGAGGCCCATGCATAATAAAAACTTGAATAAAACTCATCATAGTGTGAAAGGAGATCATCACAATAGCTGGATTTTACACTTGTGTGTGTGAACAAGGGCAAATGGATGAGGACAAAGTCAAGTTTGACTAAGTCAACATGCATGCATGAAGAAGAAGATATCAGCAATATATCTAGTTCAGTGTGAACAAGGATTAGCATAGACAAACATTTGAGAGCTGGATTGGAGGCACTTGAGTGTGAAAAGGGATGAGGCAGATTGAAGAGGTCAACCTTGACCAAATCAAATATTGTCCAGATGCATTGAACCTCCTTGTTGATCAGCACAGTTTTAGATGGAGGATCTTCATGTGAAAGGAGCTAGAGTTTAGGAGGTGGTTTAGGGTTTCTCAAGCTCTTATCTTATAAAAGGAAGGGAAGGCTCAAGAGAAGGTTTTTCATGATATTTTATTTTGACGTCTGTTTAGACAATTCGAGTTCTCTTGGCTGTTTAGCAGAGACTTGTGAGGATTTCCTGTTTAGGGATTCTCTCTCCTTCCACTGAGTAGCTCTTGGAGGGCATTGTACTTCTCTTCCACTATCATGCATATGGCCAAGCTCCATCTCCCTTAGACAGCGTAAATCATTTTGGGGTTTACTTGTTTCAGTGAGCTACAACAAGTGGAGACTAGATCTATTTAGATCTAGACTATACTAGTGCCTCTTCTCAGTGAGTGAGTCTTTTATCCTCCTAGAAGAGTGTATTAGCACTTTGGGCTGATATTTAGATCTTGGCATGTGGCCAATATATTCTCCATCTCTCCTAGCGTATTTATTTGCAGGAACTACGTTATTCCATTCAGTGTTGCAGTAGCAAGGTTTATACCCTTGCTTTTGAGCTTGTTCCTTGGAGGAAGGGCCAACCCTTCTCCCAAAAAGCTTTTTATTCATTCTTATTCTCTCCCATGTATTATTCAGCTACATGTATTCAGAGCTATAGTAAACTGTGTTTTTCAGATCTAGATCTGCATATCTGCACTTTCATACAATGTATCTCATGAAACCCTTGCCGGGTTATTCTCTTTGGTGTATAAAGGAGCTGAATCTCCATTTTTCTTCATAATTTCATGTAATAAACTCCATATCTGATATATAAACTATTTTTTATTCAAACCCTTCAGAAAATCACGCAGTATGTGCTTCAGTAAATTTCTGTTTAGTCAAGTCATGGGGTTTGGACATTTTTAAGCCATATCGGGAGTGGGAGATCTATTTAACATAGCTAGATTCATTTGTTTCAGCTAAAATTTGGTATGTAAGTCCCATATGACCTAAGATGAGGGATCCCACCATCCTTTCCCTTAATTTTATGCACATTTCTGAAAATAACGTTTTTGGGGCTTAAATTGTTGCTTTTTCCCACTTTTTGGGTCCTAAAATGAAGAAGAAGTTGTTGTTGTAACATCAGCTGATGATAATGTGTTTCTTGACACATTCCATGGATGAATATATTTTTTCAGCTCTTGCATTGTGTTTACATATTGTTGCAGTCCCATTATTGGGCATTTTTCGGCTATTCTAGGTGTGAGAGGCTTGTTTATCTCACCTAGTTTGCCTGGTTTCTGATTTCCTCTTGGATTTGGATCTTAGATTATCAGATATAAGAGATATAAGGGATAATATTGTTTTCTATAGCATACATTCCTAAAAAATGCATTTTTCAGGCATGCCTTGCTAGCAATCCCAATTTGAGGATATTACACTATATTATGTGTGTTTCTAAACACGAATAATCAGTAGAGCTTTTCCTCCATCTTAAACCTCATATCTAGGGTGAAATTTATTGACAAATCCTTTAGGTAATTCCTAGTGTTATATCGATTCTTTGTAAAAGTGGTTTGGGAATAATTTAAGCTATGTGGATAAATAATTTTATTACAGATCACTTAGTCTATACTAGACCATATTGTGTTCCAGAATTGGGTAATTATTTTTCCACCCTCAAATATTTTAGCCATGGTGTCTAATTATGTGAGACCATGTAGTAAAATATTAATCCCTCTTGTGTCAATTAATTAAATTTTCTGGCTAAATTAAAATTTAATCCTAAGCAGTCACAGGGGGGTCAGCTCAATTGGTGATCGAAGTAATGTGAAATATATGAAAATTGAGAGATCCAAGGTTCAAATCCCCCTGCTTGTGACCCGGTTTACGGAGAGGAGAACAGGTCGTAGACCCTCGAGGTTTACTAGTAGCTACATATCAGGCGAGCTATTGGGTTCCTTTGGGATACCAAAAAATAAAAATAATTAAATCATAAGCCATAAAAATAATTAATTTAGAGTCAAAAAATAATTATAGAGATTAAATTTCTCCAAGTGGAAAATAATCAAAAAAATTGTGGGTCAAAAAGAAGTCAAATTTTGGAGATAACCCACCAAGGGAAAAATGGATTTTTTAAGAAAACTTAAGCCCTTGGACCTTTATGGTTAAGTCAAAGACAAAATTTTGAGGAAGTTATTCCAAAAATTTAATTTTTGGATAAATAAAAAATGTTTTTTATGAGAAATCGAAAATTTTCTCAAAATAAATATTTTCGATGGCATAGATTAAAAGATGATCAAATTATTATCAATGGTCGAGATTATTTGGATGGGGATCAAGCCAAATAACTGTTATTTTCCACTTGGAGGATTTCTCTATAAATACAAGCCACTTGCGGCTTTTGAGGTCACAATGATTCTAGATTATGTAAATTTGTAACGTTGGTATTGAGCTATTTCTTGTTTGGAATGTTTCATATCATAATAAAAATACTTTGGGGTTCAGTGCATGGTGTTCCTTTTCCATTGTTATGTCATACGTGTTGGTTATGTGCTTTCCTATATTGTGCTAAAAAAAATTATAAGCTTGTTATTTCATTTGTCGATGATTGGAACATTCTATTGGTAAATTTTGTTTTATCTTAGGTGATCTAATTCACGATATGATTTAAAATGTCTGCTTGAGAAAATATATAGACATTTGCAAGTACACCGACCCTTGGGCTCCAACTTCACAGACTTTTGGGAAGATTCGCCCTTGTTTTGGATATGGAAAATTTTATATGGTTTTCTTACTTCGCTAAAGGGTGTGTCCAATATTATAATTTTTTAAAAACACATTGATCCATTGTCAATATTCACATATTATTTTCTCAATAAAATTTATGTTGCAAGCATTCTATAGTTGTAAATAATTTTGTATATAAATTTTATTGTAGAATGATTTTTTGTAAATTATTTCTAACCCTTGTTTTGTAGCTATTGGGGTTTTGGGTAAATCTTATTTAATATGTGCTGGTGAAATATTAGGCCATATAAATTTTGTGAGGGTTTCTATCTTCCTTGAAGAAAATCATTGGGGTTTTGAGGTGGATCTAGGCCTAAGAAGGCAAGATCCACCCTCTAGCTCCCCTTCAAGCTCAATGTTCAAGCCAAAAAAGGAAGTGACTAGCCCTTGGAAGCATTTTCGTGGCATCTTGTGGTGAATTTTGAGGTGGTCATAGGAGAAATTTTGGGCAAAAAAGTTGGTCATATTCTAGGTCCTAAAAGCCTATTGGTTTTCCTCTCCAAACCCTCATTCATATATCTATTTTACCAAAAGCCTACAATCATCTTATTTGTAATGATAAAAAAATACATAAAAGTGGCATAAAACTAAATGATAAGTCACCTAACACAATGAAAAGTTACTTGCATCAATTGGGTATTCAATATTTGGAATAAATTCACAAAATTTGATGACTATCATATTAGTTTAAGAAGCACAATAAGGTCTGATTTTACTTAACAGTGACATCAGAAAAGGAGCTTGAGCTAATTAAGTATTTGTATATTGTCTTCCCTTGCATCTTTGGTTACATTGTTGTGTTGGAAAAGTGGTTTAAGAGAGCTACCTCATTCATATCATTTGTACTCTTGCATATGCTTGCACTAATAGACATCTTCTCATTGTTTGAATTTTATCTTAACAACTCTCATTTAAATCAAGATAAAGAGATAAGTAGTTAAGATTTTTTTGACACATTTACCATAAGATTAGCTACTATTGTCATAACTTGCATATTGTTATTATAAAATTTTACTATTTATCATTTAATTTTATTTTAACATAAGTTACATAAGGGCTTCTAATATACGATTGGAGGTTCCCAATCCAATGGCTCCATACCACCAGCTCATAGGTCTCAAAATGCCTAACCAACCATAGCTATGCTTCGTGTGATACCTCGCCACTCTGAGGGAAGACTAGTGAACTCATCCGTATACCGATCTTCTAACACATTCCACTAGTGCAATGTCACCTTGGTCAGTAGCACGTCGAACCTACTATGAAGGTCCTCGAGCAAGGCATCATTGTTTGGTTTCTGTCGTGACATCAACCCACCCTGATTTGCAGTCCTAGGCACTGTGACTCGTCCCATATATATTTTCGATTTCATTGGTGCTATATCTGCATAACCTAAGTTTGGAAAAAAATACCACATATATACATTTTCTAAAATTTACATGTAACCAAAAATATAGTAACTTTCACTTACCATATGGACCCCATGCTCATCCTAGTGGTAGGGGAAAGTCAATATCCCCCTGATAGTTCATGCCACTATACGATAGTCATCTATGTACAATGGAATCTAGTCCCAATGTGAAAATAACTCATGTTGGAACACTCATCTGACTCCCCCTCCTCCACATCGTCATAGTAGTTTCCCTCAACGGTGCATCCTAGCATCCGATGGGCCCCCATCACGGATTTTTACATGTGGACGAATGCTTGGGATCTTCTCAAAGAAGAATGGGCGTAGAACCATCCCAAAATAATAGTTACCATTGGTCTCCTGCCTACATAATGCCAATTGTCGCTTAAACGATGACAACATCATCTGGGAAAACCTATAGTATCTTCCTTTCCACCACACTCTCCACAAGCATCATATTCCCTCCAGTGATGTGATGAAAGGCATGACTACCCAAGATTCGTAGCCCTCTCGTAGTTATATTTTGTGTCTCTAACCTCTCTAAGTCATTGATATGAATGTTCATGCCCTTTTCATGAACACCAGGTATACAATGGTGATCTACAAACTCACCAATATTCCTCCCATGAGGCAACACTGAATGTATTTCCCCTACCATGCCCAAGGGGGGTAGTCTTGTCAAACATTATATCTCCTAGACTGCCAGCTTGATCATGTGGCCCTATACCATATAGGTGTCTTGATATGGGTCCCATTAGATCACAATCCTCAATAGAAATGGCTCACCAGCCATCATCAATGGGTTCTCCAAGAACTTAAGAACACCATAACGAGCGAGAACGCCTATGATTTATGTATTCCCTTGAATCTCAACACGAAGAGTCTCTAAATCTTGTTCTCGCCATACAACCTTTAGCTCTTCCATACTTGCAAAATACCATTATGTTTTTTCAGTTTAGTGTCAAAGGCATACATTTCTAGTCATTAGCTTCAACTCCCCACAGAGCACCAGTCCTACTTTTCCTCCCAAACCAGAACACATTTTTTTCCCTAAAAACTGTGTTGGACGCAATTTTCAGCCCATTTTTTGCATTCCAAAATGCAGAACAAGGCCCCAAAATTGCATTATGATCGTGGGGATTAGCAAGGGTCCCCCATAGAGAGATGAGACCATAATTTGAAATTGCAAACCACTAAAAATGAAGAGTAATTTTATGCCACTTGCCTCCAGCTCACATATCATGATTCCAACAATCAGTTTGTCCACTAAAATCTCCACAATATTTAAGGCCTTCTCCTCCTCTCCAAATTCTCCAAAACTCACTATGAAAATGAATTAGATTTGGAGGCAAGAAGCCCTTTTATAGGAAAAACCCTAGTTTTTTTTGCTCATTGCAACCAAACCGTAGCTCAGTTTGACGAACAATCAACACCATTGGAAATCTCTCACTAAGTTCTATAATTGGTCTTCCTTTGTTTTTGGTAATTTAACACTTTACCTGGAAGACATTTTTTCCACAAAGTTTCACTTTTCCACTAATTAAAACTGAATTTATTCATATAAGCCGCTTGTACTTTAGTACCACTTTGCCTTATCACTTTTCAACTCATGTGTCGATTTTCGTCATGATTAATGATTATTTACTCATGTTTTTTATGGTCCCCCTAGGCCTATCCCATGTGGAAGCATAATCAAGTCACCCTTGTTTAGATCATTTGAGATGAGTCACCCGTGCATTCACAGAGTATGTTTGACATCCCATTGAGTCTTGTTATATTATTCCATCCATCGTTGTGTCACGTTCATCCCTTATTTCTCCTTTTGGCCTCCAACTATACTATTTTATCTCTTAAAAGCCTTCGTCTGAGTAATTGACCATCCCCTCCAGAATCGAGTTAGTCACTGCCAGGTCAAACATGAATATTATTCTCTAACAAGGGAATTCACCAGTCTGCCTCTAATTTTATATCCATCCATCATCATCCTTGGTGTCATTCCATCAATCACTCTACTATGATCCCTTGTGCCTTAGTTGAGGATTCCTCATTGCCTCAACTTTGGCGGGCCCTCTTCTTACGAATTAAACATATTTATTCGAGAAGTATGGTCTATAGGGAAGTGTACCTTGGTTCCAGTTGTCATCATTGTTTGGTACCTCAGACCAAGCAAAGGGCATCATCATTTCCCTTTGACTTGGTTGTTTCTCACGTGCTCGACTCTAGCTCATTATTGCATGATTGAGAATTGTACATTTCATGGTATGGTGATCCAACAGATTGTCCTAGTGATTTCTAAGTGTGTGTGACATGTTCCAGACCTCATGAGGGGGTGACCCTTTAGGTATCCCCCCACAAGCCCGAATGACCTTAGACTATGATCCAACCTCATATGTAGTTCTGCATATCTGATGGGTTTGGTTCCAGCCTTGTAGTGCCAACAACATGCTTTTCTCCTTTAGATGATCTATTCAGATCTTCAGAGACCTTTCCTATTTAGCAGAGCTTCTTTGGTTGTGATTTCCCCACCCCATGTCAACTTGAAGGGAATTATGTCTTATGTACTCAGATGTTATTGTCTTTAGTCCTGGCCTATATTTTTCTAGGCGCATTATGTATATGGGATTCATTGTATTATTTCTTGGCTCATTGATTCTGATAGATCATGTATCATGTACTTTATAGCTCAGTCCCACATTGTTGGGCTCTCCATTATTCTTTGTACTTAGTTATCTCGACAGGTATAGTTATGCCTCGCCTATCTCATTTTGAGATCATGTACTCCAAAATAAAAGGAGACTTATATCAGTTTATAAGGTCTCATCCCCTCCATTTTTTTCCTTCCTTGCATTGCTTCAGTTGCATCTCTCACTCTCTCTCTCACTCCCCTTTGGTGTCTCGTGGAAGTGTAACTTGCAACGTATTTCAGTCCTACAATTTTCTCCTAACACTTGTACGTTGGGGGGGGAATTTGTTATAACCAAAATATGATCACCTAGCCATTTCTAACTACATGGATCAAAATACACCATGTAAATTTAATTTTACCATATTATAATCACTTTCACTATAGGAAATAATTTAATAAACCACTTTTATTAAGTTATTTATGATTAAAATTAAAAAATGACATAAGAATAATTGAATAAACCATTATTTATTTAATTTTCTCTATGAATAATTATCAAATCATTGTTTTATAATTATTCCTTGTCACATTTGACTAAATCACCTAGTACTAATTAAATAAATCACTATTTATTTATTTTTCCTTAACTCCATTCTTGGATTAATTGTTAAATCATTATTTAATAATTATTTCATTTTCACACATTTCTTAATATTCGAAAAATTATTAATAAATCATTTTATTTGTTAATTATTTCTAAATAAAGATATTTGACCATTTTGATTATATTTTCCCTCTCCAAAATTATAATAAAGTATTCCTAATAGTTAGATCTATATTTTGGTCAATAATATTTTATTCTCCATTTTTTAGATTAACCCAATACTTTGTTATAAATAAGAGGTTTTTTCATTCATTCTTTACCATGATTATTACCATCGTCACCATAATTTCAAGGTCCCACTAGAGTTCTACACATTTATTGGGTTTTCACATATTGAGAGAGAGAGATCTAATACTGAAGCATTAAGGACATCAAAAGAACCATCCCATGGAGGGGGATTACAACCCTTTTGTAAATCTTATTCACGAGATGTTATCAATAAAGGATTTATTTATTTAAATTCCCTTCCATAATTGGGTTATTACATCGGATTTATTTTGTTGTTTATTATTTTGGATCGCACACATCTATTTTTTTACAGGTTTTTCTTGCATTCATATTGAAGATTTGAAGCATAAGTAGCCATAATTGTTGTTAGGGTCACTAGTCACCTGTGACTTAAGTGAGATATTTTTGGTACACCTTCCAAGAAATTTCATACTAACAACCATGACTCTATGGACCCAAGTTTACATCATGCACCCAATGAAGTGGTGCTACATCAAAGATATACATTATGAAGTATGACTTGGACTCCATTGACCCATACATAGTTAATGATAAGACATGCTAGACACCATGGGTCACTCCATGAACAATGTGCCAAAAAGATGATACAATGATAATACATGGCTTTTACATCTGCACACAATCGTGCTCTCATCAATACTTGCCCAAAAGATAAATACCATGAGTACATGCCAATAATGAGCAATGAATATGCTCCATATGGAAATACCAATAAGATGAAATACATGGAATATTAATTGTTATGAATATAATTCATAACCAATCGTATAAATAGAATAAATACAAACAAGTATAATTATTAATAGTCAAATAAGATTATGTTAAGTAGTTATTAGTTAACTGGAAAGGCATGTCTAAAAAACATGTCTATTCATGAAAGGCCACCTGCATAGGTATATAAGCAGGGCCTCGTTGTAACATTTATCATCATCTCTTATACATTTTTATATAATATATTATTATTACAATACCTTTTGTGTATTTTATAACTTAAGTCAGCAAGCTTACAGCTTTGTTGCTCCATTTGGTATCGAAGTTGTCGCTCTTCAGGATCCGTGTGATCACTACTGCTGCCACCTACTTTTCGGTTTCATTACCCTATCGCGACCAGAACACCATTATCAACCCCCGCACACCCTCACCTTCATCAGAGAAGTGATATTCTCCACTAGAAGGAAACACCTATGCCACAGTTGGCTACCTTCAGCTGTTACATGCAGTGCCTCGAAATCGTTGCCACTCGATGTCTTCATCAATGACAATGGAAGATTTCAACAAAAATTTGATCTATCTGGAGAGTAAGATCAATAATTCCGATAAATTCACTAAACGATTAGTCAATCTTGAGGATAAGGTTACAGGAAATTCTAATGGCATCAAACAACTTCAAGACCCAACAAATCGAATAAACAAACTAATGTTGAAAATCCATAACGAGTCCAGAGGAAATTATAGAAAACTAATGCGGAAGATGAACACCACTTTGGACAAGTTAAATCCAATGCAAAACCAATAGTCTGGAATATGGAACAAGTCAACAGAACAATTCAACTGATTCGGAGAATTTAGATCATAATCATGAAGAATCACTATATTCTAAAGAAGGTTTTGAAGAGTCAGATGCAACTCAATCCATTGACACAACACCAAAAGTTGTTGAAAACATTGTTTCTGAACAGCAAAACCTTTCATCATCAGTTCTACAAGAACGTGAAGAGACGGATACAATTGAAGAACACAATGCTTCACCCCAAATTTTCATATCGAAAGCTGAAGGGTGTGGTTTGGAATTAAATGTTGTGGTTAAAAGTGGGGAAATAGGGAAGCCATGCTTTACTGAAGCCACCACAATATCCAGTCTTGTTCCAAATAATGCTACAGTGCTCCCCTCTACTGCACATGTGGCTAGTCATTTCACTACACTAGAGGCCAAAAAGTTTGTTGATATGACATTTACTGCTAAGTCAGATTCTTCCATGGCTGAGTTGAAAATTGAAACCTTCCAAAAGATGCCACCTACTGCCAAGTTAGATTTTTCCACAGCTGATTTGGTGACTAAACATAAGAAGCTACCTGCGGCATCATTTATGGTCAATAAAATACTATCAAGTAATGTGCCCACAAATTTCCCAAAGCTATAGAACTTTTGTCCCTATATCACATGCTTGGATTGCATTGATGTGTTTAGTATTAATGAAAGGTCACATAAGAAGTTAAAATTAGAAGACACTGCAAATTTGGTAGTTCCCTATTTGCAATCTTGTGTGTCAACCTATGAATTCAACACTCCTATATCTCAAAAGACCATTGTTCCAAAAAACAATTCAACAAGGGGTTTTGACGTGATAGACACTATCAGGACACAAGTGGAAGCAGTTTGCAGTGGAGTCGTTTCATGCACTGATATTTTGGCCATTGCTGCTCGAGATTTTGTTGTCGAATTGAGAGACCCAACATGGACAGTGATGCTTGGAAGGAGAGACTCCAGGACTACCAGTCTAAGTGCCGCAAACACCAACATTTCGGCTCCCACTTCCAATCTGAGTGCTCTCATCTCATCTTTTCAAGCTAAGGGTCTTTTAACTAAGGACATGGTTTCTTTGTGAGGTGTGCATGCCATTGGACAAGCGCGTTGCAAAAAATTTAGGGCTCACATCCATAATGAGTCCAACCTAAATGCAGCATTCACCACTTCGCTCCAGAGAAACTGCCCGAGCACAGGAGGCGATGACAACCTCTCACCATTGGATCTCGTTACTCCAACCACTTTTGATAACAACTATTACAATAATCTGAGAAGACAAAATGAACTTCTCCACTCTGACCAGCAACCATATAATGGAGGTTCTACAGACACCATGGTTACTAGCTACAGCACCAATCAGAACACCTTTTTCACAGACTTTGAGGCTGCTATGGTGAATATGGGAAACATCAATCCTCTCACAAGCACAAGCAGAGAGACCCGAGCAAACTATAGGAAACCTAACTGATGCCTCTGACAGCCAAACCAATCCTTAACCGCTCTCATCGTATCATATTTTTAAGTTCATTTGGCAACAAAAATCTAATCCAATTCCCAAAATTTCAAGTCGAGTTGTGACCGGTCGTGAAGAGGTGCGAAGGTAGTGTGGGCGTTTTAGTAAACGGTGAACGATTTTTTTTAATAGTTATATAATTACAATCTATATATATATATATATATATATATATATATATATATATATATATATATAATTTATATAATAATAAAATAATTATTATTACAAAAACAAAAAAGCGTTCAAGACATCATTTACAAAAAGAAAAGAAAAGAAAAACTAGTTTCAAAGATAACATTAGAGAGAATTCTACAAGATAAGGTACCAGTGCTCAATGACATGCCAAGAAGATAATCCCAAATGATGAAAATTGTCAAAAAGTATAGCTTTGAGGACAAAGCTTCTAAGGAAAATGGGATAAGCCCTAATTAAAAGGATTATGAGGAAGAATGATACATTCTAGGTGACAACACAAAGTGAAAAAGTTAGGAAGAAATTAAGGCAAAGAAAATTAGTATCCATAAAACTTTGAGGACAAAGTTTCTGAAGAGAAGGGCAGTGTTATGAATATAATTCATAACCAATAGTATAAAATAGAATAAATACAAACAAGTATAATTATTAATAGTCAAATAATATTATGTTAAGTAGTTATTAGTTAACTGGAAAGGCATGTCTAAAAAACATGCCTATTCATGAAAGGCCACCTGCATAGGTATATAAGCAGGGCCTCATTGTAACATTTATCATCATCTCTTATACATTTTTATATAATATATTATTATTACAATACCTCTTGTGTATTTTATAACTTAATTCAACAAGCTTACAGCTTTGTTGCTCCATTAATTAAGAACAAGGCCTTCATGAGCTATGACACAATCTCTCCAAATGTAGCTGCAATAATAATAAGTATTAAAAAAATCATATGCTAGTACATGGCCACTCAACACCTTGGCCATCACCATCCAATCAATGAATATCCTGCAGTATAATCATGATAACCACTAGCAACCACCATGCTCCACATGTGCATTAACAAGCAATATCAACCGATAGCAACAATATAACAATAGTAGCAATAACAAGCACATATCCTCATCATGAGTAGCAACAATCTCTCCATACATAATCATCCATATGAATCAACATCACTCAACCAAATGAATGTCCAACGCATTAAAAGAAACATCATGCTCTATTTATCCATGCAATTGAAACATATAATTCAACCATATAAAATATATCAGAAGCATGCATGATTCAGTTATAAGTAGAAACATAAGCAATGAGGTACATAAATTCTAGATGATCCATCTAGAAAATATGTGACAACAATAATAAAATCATCCTACATAAAACAATGTCAACATTCTGCAAATCCATTAAGAAGCACATATGATCCCCGTGAATGTGTCGTCACACCTTTACCATATGCGTAAGACAACCATATGGTTGCCATACCTATAATCATCACAAAAACTCAACATGCAGCTACTTCATAAACCATTAGTAACAATATAGCTGAAAAATAATCAATGAATGTTGAAACAAGGCTAATAGGCATGTCTTTTCCACTCATATACAATAAATACATTAGCTAGAAAAATAATGAGTGAAAATTAATAAACATAAAGAATCAATCCCTGAAAAAATTAGCTCCCCCTGAGCATTGTATACCTCAAATGAAGTGATCCAACTTATATGATAGCGCATGATAGAACTGAATCAAGCTGCCAAGACTCCCATGAGACCATGCAAGGCTCATGCATACTGCTACCATCAAGTAGATATAACATGCAATAATGGATTGTAGTAGGGATTTATCTCGTCTAATCTGAATCTGATGAAGAAGAGTAGTCTCTTGGTCTCTTCTTACTCTTCTATCTTCCCTTCAACACGTACACGTTATCATTAGGGGAATTTTGAGGTCTAAAATGGGTCTCCTAAGGAAATAATAAAATAATAGCTAAACCAATAAAATAATATCTATGAATTTGCAATTCACTTTTTGCTCCAAAATCCATGTAACCATACTTAAATTCAATTCAAAAGTTGTACCAAAATAAAATCAATAAAAAAATTGTATTGATGTGACTATAAATAGGAATGAGCTTTTGAAGAAAAAGTCACTATCATTGAACAACTAATGCATTTGTCCTTTGTACTTAAATAACTTAAAATAAAATATAAATATAAATTTATAAATTATTAATTATATTATATGCTATTAATTAAAATTTATATTATTTAAATTGTATAATAGCATCTAATTAATATACTATATAAAAATAATATAATATAATAAATTCATAGGGATATGCATTGTTTCTTTCAAGAAATATGAAATGACAATAATATTATTTTATTCAAAAAGTGTGAAATGACATTTATTATGAGTACTTTACTTTGACTTTAAAAGTACTTAGAGCACTACCATGGCTAACCATGAGCTTTTATCCACCATTGAGAATGTAACAAGTAAGTACCTTTAACTCAAGCAATGTCACCTCAACCATTAGGGATGATGTCATCCCCTAAAATGTGATTAGTTCTCAGAAAGTGAATTTTGATTGTACATTTTCCTTAGGAAGCCCATTTTAGACCTCAAAAATCCCCTAATGTTGGGGTCTTAATTCCTCTATTAATCACTCTCTTTGATCCTCCTTCTGAATGATGCAACCTTTGGAGTTGAAGATCACTTATTTTCCTCCTTCAACCATTTGTATCAAACTTAATATATTATATTTTAGGCCTTCAATGAGCCAAACATCTTCTGCATTTGTCCCGTTATCACTAATATTAGTTTTCTCACCTCCCAACACTTTAGCAGTTTCACTACCTTCAAACACAACACAACCATAATTAATTTTATTGAGAAAATGGATTTTTCCCCTATCTCCTGACATATGGTGTGAGCATCTGCTATCTATATACCATGTGTCATCCACATCATGAGAAAAAAGTGAAATTCCACATCTTCCTATATGCTTCTCCTCCTTCCATGTGTTCCTTTTTTGCACATTCTCCCTTGGTTGTTTATTTTGAACAAATGGCCTAAAATATTTAGGAACATTACAATCCTTGGCCATGTACCCAAAATTATGACACATATAACACTCTATATTCCCAAGATATGTATCCAAAGTATTTAATATTTTTTTACTGATATTGGACCTCCATATTTTTACGTTAGACATGCAATCAATGGCTTTATGCCCAAACATGTTACAAGAAAAACAAAAACCATTAAAATAATTTTTATACCAAAATGTAGGTCCTCCTTTTGGTTGATCATATTGTTGCATGGATGAGTTCATTATCCTCCTAAAATCATTTTCCACGTGACCAAAATCAAGACAGTTGAAGCACTCAATCTCGTCCATCAAGGGGGCAAATAAGTTTTGACTTCTCCTTTGAAAACTACTACCTCCAACCATAGGATAAAATGGTCTTCTAGATGTAAAATATCTTTTTGGTTTTCTATTTTGTTGATGCTTGTGGACCACATTATTTGTTGTAGGATTCTTTGGTTTTAATTTTTCATTATTTCCTGCATAGGAACTTGTCCTACCCTTTTGATAATTGTTGCCAATTTTTCTCACTAGTATGGTGCTCTTCACTTTCTCCATATGTCGATTATTTTCCTCAAGCTCCTTTCTAAAATTTTCAATCACACCTTCAAGCACTTCAACATAATCCTTTATATATGTTTTCTTGTTGCAATTGAATTCTTCTAATCTTTTCGATTCTTCCAGTAGTTTTCTCAAGGTAGTAATTTCTTCATTGATATTTTTCTCCTTTTGATCACAATCCTACAATTTCTTCTTAGGCTCTTTGCATACATTGGTTATTCTACCAATTTCACTAGAAAATTCTTCAATAACAACAATGGAAGATTCATATTGAACCTTAATAAGCATATAATTGTGATCATCATTTCTATCACTAAACAAATTTGAATTATTGGCATTTCTCGTATAAGAAACATAACTCAAAATTATATCATTATGATTTATACCTTCAGATGTGTGGTCCTTTTTTCAAAGTTGGTTCAAGTGGAGCTTCTTTCTTCTTTTATCTACTCGTCTCAATCTCTTCATCATTGTTGTTGTTGCTGGATCCATATAGGATATGCAATCTATCCCAAATTGTATAAATTTAATACAAAATATGTATTGCCTAGATTCTCCTGATATAACAATTATGTGCCATTGTAAAATACATAATCGCTTCTACAAAATATTTTCGGAATTTAAAACACAATCTCCAATAGCAATATCATGAAGAAAGATCAATCACACATAACACAGATAATTTACCGGGAAATCATAAAGCTAAAAACCCCACTATCTTCTATTATGTATTATATCATGGATCATGAAACAATTACATACAAAGCTCCTGTTAGCCACCTGTAAAATTTGACTGTACCAAAGGTGGCTAAATATGTTTTGAGCCTTCAAGGAACAATTTTTCTCTATTAAAAACTGTTGGCTCTTGAAGACTCTTGAAGGCCTCATGCCTCTATCCAATTTCCCACACTGTTGTTTACATCCTAAAAACCTCTGAAATCCTATAATGATCCAAAGTCAAATACTACTGCAGACCCCTTTTTCCTTTCCTTCTCCTCAAAACTAACCTCTTCTTCTATCCCTTCATTCCCCATGAAAATCCCTCTTTTTCATGTTTCTGCTATTTCCCCTCATCAAAATCTGTTTTATAAGGTCTAAGATCCCTTCTTAGCCTTATCAGAACCTCTGTTTCTTTTGAAAAAACCATAGAAAACGCATATTTTCTATGTTCTGGGCTTAAGCCCCTCGGGCTAAGCCTCTACCCCTTTTTTCGTCCATACACCCGAGCGCCAGAACCAAATGCTAAACCCGTTGGGCGCTTATCCTTTTAAATTAAAATTTTCTCCGCCAAACCATTAAAAACCTTTGTTATTCTTGTTTTTTGGGTTTTAATTTATTTTCAAAATTTTTCCGCCCATGCATATTGTGGAGTGATATCCACCGTCGATCTGCCCTATAGATCGGACGGTGCGGAGCGCGACATACCATGGTCCCCACCTCCAGTGCGCTGGTTGCCCAAACCGTGTGGTATGTTTCGCACCGCCTTTGGGCGAAGGGTGGTTTTTTCCCAATCGGCAGCGATTCCATACGCTTGCCGCCACGCGTCCTCTGTACCTTTTCCAAAACCTCCGTCCCTGCGCATTAAAGTTATCTCCCGCGCATTAACATTCGGGCCAGGGCATGCAGCGAAATTTACCACAGCCGTCTGATCTAGACCCACTGATCCAACGGTGAGCTCTAACCAAAGTTGCTTGATGGACAACAAAGGTGCGCGTGCAATAAACAGGCCATTGTACAACAAAAATCACATCTCCGCCATCGATCTGATCTGCAGATCGATGGTCCAAAATTCATCACCCAGATTCCCTTCGTTTGACTTTCAACACCCCCTGTTTCCATCTTGACCATCCAAATTGATCCAGATCAACGACACAGTTTCACGGTGGGGGTATACCCCCATTTTTCCTCCGTACACTCGGACCCCCTGCAATCATCCCCGACCGTCGATCTCGGTGTGAATCAATGGCTCTGATCTAATCCTCCTTCCCCCATGCTTTTTCGACCGTTCTGAGATTAAATCCTGACCATTGGATGATGCCATCCAACGGCCCTGCTTCCTTCGCACATCCTCCGATGTAGATTAACCTATAAATGCAGGATTTTGTAACATTCGTTTGTTTTTGCAGGTTTTAATGTTTTTTCGCTTAAATGAAGAAATTTCGTCGGCCAAGGATGACGATCCTCTGGCCTTCGAATACATCAAGAAGTCATCCGCAGGGTTAAATTACATGTTTCGTTGATGTTTTCTCAGGCATTGATGCCTTATAGAGCCTGCGCAGCCTGGCACGACAGCAAGGAAAACCATGAAACGAGCACAGTCAAAGATTATTAGTGTCGAAGACCAGGATGAACCAGCACAGAGAATTGATGGACAGATCAGCGGGGATTATGGCTAAGATAGTTATCAAAAGCCTAATCCCCAATCTAAAACATAGTTTAAAGGAAAACCTAAAAGTGTTTTATCAGGGAAACCTTCCACCGCCACAGATGGAGGCGAATTGATTCCTCCCAGCGACAAAAGTGCCACCTGTGCCTCAAAGTATTCAAATTAGGAACAAAACTTATTGATCGGGATCAGATATTTTGCCTCGACACAGCCGAAGAGTTACTTTTGCCAGGAATTTAATGAAAGAATGTCTGCAGTGTGACCCTAGCACCACACAGAGCCTCAAAGGTCAAACAAAAGCTCCCACCAAGTTTAATTCATAAGTGTAAACCAATTAATACAGTGAAACACCTGTACAGTTTCTTCATTGAGCCTCCCAAGGGCCAAGAAAGCATTGACTTTGTATTAATTGTATTTGAGATCTTTAATCAGATCTCACCTCCTCATCCTTCTATGTATACTTCAGTAGAAGATGAGTAAGGGGTTGGTTGTTGATGTAATTGCTGAAGCATTGTAATGTAATTGAGCTAAAGACTCCTAATTGTAAATAGTGATTCAATGGCTCTTGGAGCTCTGCTTGTAACAGATAAGTTAGGTTGTGAAAGAAAGATGAATTAACACACTGGACTTGAAGATTGTAACTGGTTTGGAGCATCAATACAAGCTGATTTATGGGATCTTGGTCTATGTTGACGGTGATGTTATTCTCATTGTAACTTGTGATTTTGTTTCTGTTTTCATTATGTTTCATATTCTTCTGTAAAGAACAGTTTAAACAGTGTTAGGACCTACTGTATACCAGTAACCTTCTCTGGCTAAAAAATCTTTATTTAAATGTTTTCTTTCAAATGTGTTATTCGGAAATGATTTAATTCAGTTTAAGCATAGGAATGTTGGCGTTCCATTGTCTTATTGTCTTGGCTGAATATTATTTTTGAATGTTACTTTCAGTATATGTTGTGTGAAGATGAACTGAGGAAATTATGGCGAGCCCTGGTCCCAGTCTTATTTGCATGACTGTTTAATTGTTTCCCTTAGAATGTGTTAAAAGCTGGATAGTTTCAAAGTAGTTACCAGATCTTAGGCCATTTTGTGTTATCTCTGTGATTGTCTTGGAAATAGCCAAGTAAAGAAGAGCTAGGAGAGGATTTGTGGTGAGCTCGGCCCGCTAGTCTCTACTCCAAAGGTTGCCTTCAAGTTTCCCTTAGTTTTTTTGTGTTTTCTATTGGAAGTGTATCAAAGGCTAGATAGTTTCAAAGTACTTACCAGATCCTAGTTCGCTTTCATGTTTTTCTTAAGTGCCTGGTCAAAGGCTGGCTAGTTTCAAAGTACTTACCAGATCCTGGGCTGCTCTTTGTTCTGCATCTGTTTATTTTCCCTTATTAATGTATCATTCCATTCCATAAATCAAACCTTAAAGAGATCCTTAGACATAGATGACTTGCCCCATGGACCACTCTTGCCTCTTGCTGTTCCGATTAAATCCTCTTATGACTCCATAGCCCAATGGACTGAAAACCTGCCATCATCTTTCCTCTTGATCAAAACTTACTCTTTTGCTTGCAACTTCTCACTTTTGAACCTCTTTACCCTTGGGACTTTTCACCTCTAACAGCAATCATGTTCAACCATTTAAAAAACAAACAAAACCCTTAGACTTCATAACTAGCCTAATATCATTATCCTAAACTTCAAAGACAAATCCATCTTTGCACTCATTGGAGAGATCCCTCTCCAGATTCAGGAGGGCTAGATCCTAGAGTCCCAAAGTTGGTTGAAACGATGTTGCTTCTGTAATTGGACTCTGCCAATCTTGCTAATAAATTACAGATTCCCAACATTTCTGGCGACTCCGCTGGGGAACTTCGGAACCCAGAATCATTTTCATTCCTATAAAAATTTGAGAGTAAAAAACAACCTTTTCAAGCACTACCAACAAATGGTAATCTTGATGAAACTTGTTTGAGTCAGTGACAAACTAGGTCAACCCTAGGATTCTCATAAGACTTTATCTAACCTTGAAAAATCAGCTAGCTTAGCCATAAGAGTAGACTGTCTTTGTCTCACAACCGTAGCTAAGTTTTGAAGCAAAGTTAGAACATTCTTAGAAACCACACAAATAAAAATAACTCAGAAAACACCAAAAACATTTCAGATTGGCAGTAAAACACTTACTCTTACATTTCATTTACCTTTTGGTTGTGTTTTACCTCATACTCTTAGACAGAGTCTGGAAAGGGCCAGGTAGCCTCTAGATCTCATCCTCTTTTAAGAGGTGACATATCTGGTGAATTCTCTCCTAGTCAATCTCTGGTTAGAGTTTGTTGTGTTTCAGGATATCCTTGAAAAGGATGTTTCACAAGCATTGTGGTGGATAGTGTATCTCTTCGAAAACACTCTAAACTGTCCACCTGGCGACTCCATAATCCTGAACAAACCTTAAGACTCCACTGGGAAGAACCCTTATCATTATAATATCTTTCAAACTCAGTTAGAGGGCTGTAGGATTAAAATTGTGAAAGCAGATTAGTTGACCTCTTAAAGATTGCCATATTTGGTTGAACTTTTCTTATTTTTTGGGTCTAAAACACAGCATAGTGGCTCCTAGAAATATTCACACTAGAGCCCATCCTAACCCTGATCCACCTGAGATAGTTGATAACCCAGAAAAAATCCTTAGGAGGTCTCCTAAGATAGAATTTTCAACTGTTTTCATATTACCCCTAAGAGCTAATTCCGTCCCTAAAAATATTTCAGCTCTGCAACAATCACAAGCTGACCTATTAAATCCATTTAGAACTAGGTCCCTTGATGATTTAGATCAATTAGATTCTGAGTCTTCACGTTCATCCCCTGAAACAACTGAACATATTGGGAGTAGAGGAACAACACCTCCTGATTTACATTTTCTTTATAATCTAGGTGTCTCTCATCCAAGGTCAGCTCAGCAATCTATTGCAGTCCCATCCACTTCTTGTCATCCTTCATCCATCGCTCAAACCACTTCACTTCAGCCCACACCCCCTTTTGTCAATCCACCTCCACCACATATCATGGCGGCATGGTATGCTCCCTTAGTCCTTCCTGTACCATTAGTCAATCTTCCAAAGGACTATCAGTCCAAAATTCCATTATATGATGCTAGCAATGCTACAATAGCATCACAACATGTGGACAAGATGAATGAATACTTTGACAGAAACGAAATTGATGATGATTCTGTCAAACTCAGATTATTTGCTCAAAGTTTAGGGGGAGAAGTAAGAAAATGGTTTAAAGCTCTAGCCCCCCACAGTATCAACAATCTCCAAGGCTTCCATCAAACATTCTTAAACAAATGGGAAGTGAGGAAGAATCCTCTCCAAGTCCTTGCTGACTACAACAATCTCCATAGAAACCCTGGGGAAAGTGTACAAGCTTATTGTACTAGATTTAATAGTGTGTATAATGCACTCTCCCCATATTTAAAACCTCCACAAGGCTCAGCCTTAAACAAGTTTCCTGAAGGGTTTGACGTTGACATGACCTATTCACTCAGAGAGAGAGATTTTGCAACCCTCGAAGACATGCAAAGAGGTGCTCTTTCTGTGGAGGTCAACCTAATGGAGAATAGGGAAAGGATGAAAGCTGAAAAGAGAGTATCTTTTAGAGAGGAATCCAGATCTACTACCTCAAGATTAAAGATGGAAAGAATGATGGAAGAAATGATTAAGAAAATGAGCATTCTTGAGAGAGCACAAGCAAGTCGAAACCAAACTGCTCCTCAAATCAGAAACCAAAACCAGAATCAGAATATAGGAAGAAACCAGCCTCCAAACAGACCCGGGGAAGACGATCAACAGATCGCTCCTCCCTTTCATCAAAACTATGTAAGTGAGGTTGAGGAAACAGACAAAATGACAGAGGGAGATGATATTAACCTATTTTGGGTAGATGATGATAACTTTGAGGTTCATTATGATAGGAAATAAGGTCTTTATACACCTTACAACGACAAACGAGATGATGATGAAAATTGTTGTCAAGACATGGAAAATGCCATCACAGAACCTTCAAAATAATATGAACTCAGAAGTAAATCTAGTCAACAAACCCCCAACACCAAAACCTCTGACAAATCTTCTCAAAATAGCATTGTAGCCAAGCCTAAAGTGGTTAAACAAAAGGACAAAACAGTGGATGATAATTCTGGTAAAGGTAAAGAGAAAGACACTCAAAATCTTGAAAAACAGAGTGCAGAAATTAGTAGTACTAACACTCCAGCTAGTACTCCTGCTTCAACTGTTGTGACAAGTGTAAATAGAACCAATCAGCAAGCTGTTGTTGCTGATAAAATGACAGCTAATAAGGCTGAAACCAGTATTTTGAAAAACCAAATTCCTTTCAGCGTGGAGCAGGAAATCTCAAAGATCAAAATCTCTATTCCCTTGACGGAGTTAGCTGCCCAACATGTGTATAGGTCCAAAATTTTGAAGGCTTTGAACATAAAATAAAATGAGGTTACACTCAATCTGAATGATGACTAGCCAGAGCCTATTTTTGGTCCAAAGATTGAAGGTAAGTTTCAAGAGGGACCTGTCCCTCCCTTTTATGTAAGTTTGAATGTTCATGACAAAATTCTACACAATGCTATGCATGACTCAGGCGCTTCTCATAATTTAATGCCAAAATCTGTAATGGAGAGCCTGGGTCTTGAAATGACCAGACCTTATAAAGATCTTTACTCCTTTGATTCGAGCAGAGTCAAGTGTTTAGGATTGATCAAATACCTTTGTGTTAACTTAGGCCATATTCTAGCCAAATGCTTAGTTATGGATGTTGCTGTGGCTGATGTACCCCCAAAGTATGGAATGCTTTTATCGAGATCTTGGGGAGCTAAGTTACAGGGGACTATGCAAATGGACATGACCTATGCGACTATCCCTGTTTTCAATCAAACTAGAAGACTTTACAGGGAGTCCCACATGCAATACACGGTTACAAGTCAAGACAGGCCTCAAAACTCTCCTCTGTATTCTGTAAGTACATGCCTTGATTCTTTTATCATGTTTAATGATGAAGCACTTACCGAAAAAATCACTTTAATAGGATCAATGGCTGAAACAGAGGAAGAGAAACATAGCACTGAAGTTTCAAAACAGTTTGCTACATTTGAAAACATTGCCAAACAAAACACCGGTCTTGATTTACAAGTCATAAGTCCATTGCTGTTAAAACTTGACAGCGACGAAAACGTTCCTCAACATATTGAAAAACTTGAGGAATCAAATCATACAGAGGACATTCACCAAACTGATAAAACTGAAAATGATCCTCTCTGGAGTATGTATTTTGATGGGTCATGCACTAGAAAAAATGCTGGTGCAGGTGTCTGGATTACTAACACTGAAAGCAAGCACACAGAATGTATTTCTTGCAAATTAAACTTTCAATGTTCCAACAACATAGCGGAGTATGAATCCCTGCTCTTAGGCTTACATTTGCTGAAAAAGTTAGGAGCCAAGAAGATAACTGTGTATGGGGATTCTAAGTTAATAATTAGGCAAGTCAATGGGGTGCAAATCATCCCAGACTTAGGGCCTATCGGAATGATGTCATGCATCTTTTGAAAACATTCAAAGAATCCACCGTGAGTTTTGTCCCGAGAAAAAGAAATCTCATAGCCCACAATTTAGCCTTTGCAGCTAGGACATGTCTAACGCCATATGATACCGAAGATTGTTCACCTCAAATAAAATTTAGACCAGCCGTGCCTGATAATATAAAATATTGGCAGGTGTTTGACGGAGATAAACAAATAGAAGAATTCATGCAATTCAGAAATGAATTTGAACTGCATAGTTCGGATTCAGATTATGATACAGACTGCAGTGAAGAAAATTTTATTGGTGAAGAATAACCTTCTCCCGAGCTTGTCACTATTAACCTTCAGACTTACAAACTTAGAAACGAAACAGAATTGAGTGCAGAATCAGAAACAGAGGAATTAGAAACTCTGCACTCTAAAAATAAAAGTTTGCCAAGTGGTCTGACACCTTTAGAAGAGTTGTTCGATTTTAACGACGTGGCCAAATGATCTGAAAATGGAAATGTACTTGTTTAAGGGTGCAAGGTATCCATTTCAAAAAATTTCAAATGTGAGCTATACACTCCAAGTGACCTCTGAAAATGTGAGAATAAACTATTTCCTATACAGAGATGGACTGTAGGGGCATTCACTGGACATGTCACCTCTAAAAAGAGGATGAGTTCCAGAGGCTACCTGGCCCTCTACAGACTCTGCCTAAGGAAATAATATGTAAACACAAATATCAAGATCAATGAAAGTATTTTGTTTTTAAATTCAAAGTGTTCATTGATCTGTTTTAAGTGTGAATAAGCAAGAGTATATGTTCTGCAATTGGAGTGTAGAGGTTTGATGTTAAAATAACAAGTTTTGATTACTGTATAAACTTGTTTTGGAAAAACATGCTTATGAAATTTTACTGTTTAAACTATCAGAATCTGGAAATAAATAGCCAAAATACACAGATGAACAGCAGATATTTGTTTAAGCGGTTCACCCCTCTCTTGGGCTACCTCCGCTGGTCCAAAAGCCTCTAATTAGGCTCAGTCCTCTTTTGATTAAAGGCTTCAAATGAGATTACATTTGTATAAACTCCTCTAATGGAAAAATAGACTGCTAAAACAGACTCATAAGATCCAAATCAGTATAAATTGACTACAAATTCACCTCCATTGGAGGAAGGTAGCCCAATGCAGCACTCTTTCCCTTTGGCCCTGATGGCTCCACTGTCAAAAGCGCTATAAAATTCGTAGATAGAATGCCCTGATGGCTCTGCAGACACCTCCAACAGCTCCAGAATGCTCTCTACACCCAAAATCAAAAAAAAATTCGTCTTCAAAGGCCTCTCCTAGCCAAAGTTATGGCACATTTACTCCATCAGTCAGTTGGACTAAACAAACTCCAGTTAAATCTGGAGACTCTGCCAGTTAAGTCCGACAATTTAGTGCTTGGCACTATATTTGGAGATTCCGCCGAATTTTCCGCCACAACTGAAGGGCTAAGGGGATAAGCCCCTCGTGACCGCACCGTTCGGGAAATGGGTTGGCAATCATAAAGTTTGAACTGTTTATAATAAAGTTTAAACGACATTAGAACGTGCCTCCGCACTTGGTGCTAACCCCACAGAACCACTTCCGAAAGCCTTGCGCGCCAATGATTTGAGTTGTGGTTCCGCGCGGTGGGTTATATGGTGAGGGGGCTGGCCCTTAGGGGCTGGCCCCCTTTCGGGCTCCGCCCACACAACCACGCGCCATATGTATGACTGTGTTGGGATATAAAATAACAATAAAATGTGCGGCCCAACGGATAAAATTCTTGGTTATTATCCGCCCGACCACGGTTCGAAACCTGCCACGACCCAACAAAATTTTGAAACGCATTTTCAATTCGACTTGGGGCCACGTGGCGGCCTCTGAGCTAGCCACGTGGCGCCCTTCCATTGGCTGCCAAGGGAATATTCCCCAGAATATTCTGCAGAATATTCCACAGAATATTCCCAGAATATTCTGTGGAATATTCTTTTTTTAATAAAAATTTTCCATAAGTCAAATTTTGCCTTTTTTAATTGAAATTGACAAAACTTTGAAGCTGAATATCTTCTGCATACGGCGTCGGATTTGAGTGCCGTTCGTGGCGCTGGGATCGTTTTGACGAGCACTTTCCAGTTGATTTGTTTCGGAGAAATTCTGAGCAACTTCATTTTTAAGCATTTTTCTTCAAGAGACTTGATCTCCTGATCACCAAAAAACCTAAACTGGAACCTGTAGAGACTAAAGTAGAGGAGTGCAACATAGGCAGTAAGGAAAAACCGAAAATGATCAAACTGTCCAAAACTTTTCCAGCTCACATTAAACTCAAATACATAGAGTTGTTCAAAGAATTTTCTGATGTTTTTGCATGGAGTTACGAAGATCTTAAATCCTATGACACTGAAATAATACAGCACAAAATCCCTCTTAAAGAAAACTAAAAACCATTCAAACAGAAACTGCGTAGAATAAACCCTGTACAGCTGCCTTTGGTCAAGAAGGAAATCATGAAGATGTATGATGCTGGTATTATTTTCCCTATTAGATATTCTGAATGGGTATCTAATCTGGCGTCTGTTAGGAAGAAGACTGGAGAAATCAGGCTTTGTATAGATTTTAGAGATTTAAACAAAGCTTCATTGAAAGACAACTACCCTCTACCAAAGATGGATCATATTTTACAAAGGGTGGTGGGGTCTAAAAGAATTTCTTTGCTTGATGGCTATTCAGGGTATAATCAGATCTTAATTCACCCTGTTGTTCAATTAAAGACAGCCTTTACTACACCATGGGGCACTTTCATGTATGTGAAAATTCCCTTTGGTCTAATGAATGCTGGAGCAACCTTTCAGAGAGCCATGGACATAGCATTCTTGGAAGAATTGAGCTTCTTCATCATTATCTATCTTGATGATGTCACTGTGTTTTCAAAAACAGACGAAGAGCATTTAGAACATTTAAGAAAAATTTTCGAGAAATGCAAAAAGTTTGGGATATCTTTAAACCCTAAGAAAACATTTTTTGGTCTCTAAGAGGGTAAAATTCTTGGGCACATTATTTCTGAGGAGGGTATAAAGATAGATCCAAAGAGGATTGAGGCCATATTGCAAATCTCTCATCCTCGAAACATCAAAGAATTGCAGTCTTTCATTGGAAAGATTAACTTTTTGAGAAGGTTCATCCCCAACTTGTCTGAGCTCCTTAGGAATATCACAAATATGTTGAACAAGGAGCAAGGGGTAAAATGGACCTTGGAAGCAAACACGTCCTTTGAGATGGTGAAACAAGCATTAACCAAAACACTGGTTCTAATAAGTCCTGATTTTTCAAAAGATTTTTATATTTTCTCATTTGCATCATAACATACCATAGCTGCTGTCCTTTTACAGAAAAATCCACAAGGACAAGAGTAGCCTATCGCATTCTTTAGCAAGGCATTGAGGGATGCCCCTTTGAAGTATAACATCATGGAGAAACAAGCTTTTGCCTTGGTTAAAGCTTTGAAAGACTTCAGAGTATACATTCTTCACTCACACATCATTGCCTTTGTCCCAAATTCAGTGATTAAAGACATTCTAACACAGGACCCATATGGTAAGAGAGGTAAGTGGATTGTTGTTATTCTTGAATATGATTTAGAGATAAAACCCACTAAGCTGATGAAAGGCCAAGGTCTAGCTAGATTAATGGCTGAGTCAAATTGTGAAGTTCTTGATATTAATATGATTAATGCTTTGGATAACCAAGAAGAACTCTCAACTCCCATTGTTGAAGATCATTTTATGAATTCTCCTTGGTATGCTGATATTGTTTATGTTTTTCTTAATTTAAATATACCTCCTGGTTTGACAAAAACAAAGGCAAGGTTCTTGAAGCTGAAAGCAGTAAAATATTGCATTATAGATAAATGTCTTTATTGGAAAAATGCAAGCGGTATATTGCTTAAATGTTTGCCTGAGTTTGATGAAGAGAAGGTTAAGCAGGAATTCCATGAAGGAGAGTGTGGGGGTCATTTGTACTGGAAGTCAACAGCCAACAAAATTTTGAGGGCCGGTTTCTATTGGCCTACTCTTTTTCCTGATATACACAAGATGACCACTACTTGCCATAAATGCCAACTGTTTGAAGGCAAGAGAAAATTGCTACCCCTTCCACTGCATCCAATCACTGTTGAAACTCCTTTTCAACAGTGGGGACTTGACTTCATTGGAGAAATCCATCCACCATCTTCTGCCCAGCATAGGTGGATCCTTACTACCACAGACTATTTCACTAAGTGGATAGAATACATTCCTTGTAGGCAAGCCAATGATTCAGTTATCATAAAATTCATAGAGACTAACATTCTCTCCAGATTTGGCTGTCCTACCAAAATTATCACTGATAATGCAGCAGCATTTGGATCAAAGAAGATGGTTGAATTCTGTCATAGATATCAGATATCATTGGGGCATTCCACAGCCTATTACCCTCAAGGTAATGGACTTGCAGAATCTTCCAACAAAAGCTTAGTGAACATAATCAAGAAACTATTGGAGGATAAAAAAAATTCTTGGCACATAAAGCTGGTCCACGCACTTTGGGCTGACAGATTAACTTTGAAGAAATCTATTGGTATGTCACCTTTCCAGCTTGTGTATGGTACAGATGCAATTTTTCCTAACAGCCTTGGCGTACTAGTTATGAAGTTGATTCAAGAGTTGCAGACTGAAGAAAACGACATGATCAGAAGAATAAATCAGACCATTCATCTTCAGCAGACCAGAGAGGAAGTGTATAACAAAGCATTACAGAAACATGACAACATCAAAAAGCTTTTTGACAGAAGAACAAAGGCCAGCAATTTCAAGATTGGGGACAAAGTTTTAAAGTGGGACTCAAGGAGAGAAGAAAAGGGAAAACATGGAAATTTTGATAACCTATGGCTTGGCCCTTACTCTATTCATTAAATTGCTGGTAATAATGCATTTTTCTTACAGGAACTGGATGGAACAGAATTGTTTGGGGGTCCTGTCAATGGCAGGATGCATTCAAAGTTATAAAAAATCAAAAAATACAAAAAAAAAAAACAAAGAAAAGAAGAAAAAAGGGTAGAAATGAAAACAAGAAAGGCAAAGCCCCATGCCAAAAAAGAGAAACAAATCTGAAAGTGTGCAAGCTCAAATGCCACTCCTCAAAAACACACTTCTAGTTAGTCAAACAATTTAAACTTGACTAATTAGCTTTAAATTTTCTGTTGATAGGATAGTGAATTCGATTTGCCAAACTATTCAATCTTGGCTTATCAGTAGATAGATTAGGATAGAAATTGGAGGTTCAAGCAAACTCAAAATCTGAACCAAAGTTTCCAAAGGGAGATGACTCAAAACTGTTTTATCTTCTGAGTCAAAAAAGAAAAGAGAAAAACGGGTTCTAATTTTCCCAAAATTTGAATCAGAGAACAAGGAAGAGACGGCTCAAACAAAGGCAAAAACAGAGCTGTGAAGAAAGGAGAAGGCCATGATGAGAAACTTTCAGATCTTAAGCCTTCCATTTTGATTTTTGATTTTCTGCAAATAAAAATCTATGTGCAGCTTGTTTTTATGCCATAGATTACAGCAAGTCAAACAGCCTAATATTGACTTTCCTGTTTTTAAATTTCTGTTGTAGAATTTAGAGAATGACAGTCTGTTGGACAACTTAATCCCAACAGACAGTAGATTAGGTAGAGAAATATCTAAGCTCAACTGCTTAATCTGAGTTCAGGGAGAAATAAGGAGTAGAATTAGATTATTTTTTATGCTTTCAAAAGAATAAAATGTTGTGAAAATAGTTTTCCAATCCAAGTGCACTCTGATGAAGAAAAAATGTTAGATCAGTAGGATTGGGTAGGTAGAAAGTTGTATTGTTAAAGTCCATTATTTTTTTCATAAACTGATGTTATTTTTTAGAGCAAAGCAAGATCATCCAGCAAAATAAGAGCAATCTAAAGGATCAGGCACAAGTCAGCCTCCCAGAGAAATCAAGTCTGAATTCTTGATGCCTTCAAGAAGGCAACATTCCCAAGTGGAGCCACTGTTAGCCACCTGTAAAATTTGACTGTACCAAAGGTGGCTAAATATGTTTTGAGCCCTCAAGGAACAATTTTTCTCTATTAAAAACTGTTGGCTCTTGAAGACTCTTGAAGGCCTCATGCCTCTGTCCAGTTTCCCACACTGCTGTTTACATCCTAAAAACCTCTAAAATCCTATAATGATCCAAATTCAAATACTACTGTAGACCCATTTTTCCTTTCCTTCTCCTCAAAACTAACCTCTTCTTCTATCCCTGCATTCCCCATGAAAATCCCTCTTTTTCATGTTTCTGCTATTTCCCCTCATCAAAATTCGTTTTATAAGGTCTAAGACCCCTTCTTAGCCTTATCGGAACCTCCGTTTCTTTTGAAAAAACCATAGAAAACGCATATTTTCTATGTTATGGGCTTAAGCCCCTCGGGCTAAGCCTCTACCCCTTTTTTTGTCCATACACCCAAGCGCCAGAACCAAATGCTAAACCCGTCGGGCGCTTATCCTTTTAAATTAAAATTTTCTCCGCCAAACCATTAAAAACCTTTGTTATTCGTGTTTTTTGGGTTTTAATTTATTTTCAAAAATTTTCCTCCCATGCATATTGTGGAGTGATATCCACCATCGATCTTCCTCGCAGATCAAACGGTGCGGAGCGTGACTTACCGTGGTCCCCACCTCCAGCGCGCCGGTTGCCCAAACCGCGTGGTATGTTTCACACCGCCTTTGGGCAGAGGGTGGTTTTTTCCCAATCGGCAGTGATTCCATACGCTTGCCGCCACGCGTCCTCTGTACCTTTTCCAAAACCGTCGTCCTCGCGCATTAAAGTTATCTTCCGTACATTAACGTTCGGGCCAGGGCATGCAGCGAAATTTACAACAGCCGTCCGATTTGGACCCACTGATCCGACGGTGAGCGCTAACCAAAGTTGCTCGATGGATAACAAAGGTGCGCGCGCGATAAACAGGCCATCGTAGAGCAGAAATCGCATCTCCGCCGTCGATCTGATCTGCAGATCGACGGTCCAAAATTCATCACCCAGATTCCCTCTGTTTGACTTTCAACACCCCCTGTTTCCATCTTGACCATCCAAATTGATCCAGATCAACGGCGCAGTTTCACTGCGGGGGTATACCCCCAAGATTTTTCCTCCGTACACCCGGACCCCCCGCAATCATCCCCGACCGTCAATCTCGGCGCGAATCGACGGCTCTGATCTAATCCTCCTTCCCCCATGCTTTTTCGACCGTTCTGAGATTAAATCCCGACTGTTGGATGATGCCATCCAACGGCCCTACTTCCTCCGCACATCCTCCGATGTAGATTGACCTATAAACGCAGGATTTTGTAACATTCGTTTTTTTTTGCAGGTTTTAATGTTTTTTCGCTTAAATGAAGAAATTTTTTCGGCCAAGGATGACGATCCTCCGGCCTTCAAATACATCAAGAAGTCATCTGTAGGGTTAAATTACATGTTTCGTCGATGTTTTCTCAGGAATTGATGCCTTATAGACCCTACGCAGCCCGGCACGACAGCAAGGAAAACCATGAAATGGGCACAGTCAAAGATTATCAGTGTCGAAGACCAGGATGAACCAGCATAGAGAATTGATGGACAGATCAGCGGGGATTATGGCTAAGACAGTTATCAAAAGCCTAATCCCCAATCTAAAACACAGTTTAAAGGAAAACCTAAAAGTGTTTTATCAGGGAAACCTTCCACCACCACAGATGGAGGCGAATTGATTCCTCCCAGCGACCAAAGTGCCACTTGTGCCTCAAAGTATTCAAATCAGGAACAAAACTTATTGATCGGGATCAGATATTTTGCCTCGACGCAGCCGAAGAGTTACTTCTGCTAGGAATTTAATGAAATAATGTCTAGAGAGTGACCCTAGCACCACACAGAGCCTCAAAGGTCAAACAAAAGCTCCCACCGAGCTTAATTCATAAGTGTAAACCAATTAATACAGTGAAACACCTATACTGTTTCTTCATTGAGCCTCCCAAGGGCCAAGAAAGCATTAACTTTGTATTAATTGTATTTGAGATCTTTAATCAGATCTCACCTCCTCATCCTTCTATATATACTTCAGTAGAAGATGAGTAAGGGGTTGGTTGTTAATGTAATTGCTGAAGCATTGTAATGTAATTGAGCTGAAGACTCCTGATTGTAAATAGTGATTCACTGGCTCTTGGAGCTCTGCTTGTAACAGATAAGTTAGGTTGTGAAAGAAAGATGAATTAACACACTGGACTTGAATATTGTAACTGGTTTGGAGCATCAATGCAAGATTATTTATGGGATCCTGGTCTATGTTGACGGTGATGTTATTCTCATTGTAACTTGTGATTTTGTTTCTGTTTTCATTATGTTTCATATTCTTCTGTAAAGAACAGTTTAAATAGTGTTAGGACCTACTGTATACCAGTAACCTTCTCTGGCTAAAAAATATTTATTTAAATGTTTTCTTTCAAATGTGTTATTCGGAAATGATTTAATTCAGTTTAAGCATAGGAATGTTGGTGTTCCCTCGTCTTATTGTCTTGGCTGAATATTATTTTTGAATGTTACTTTTAGTATATGTTGTGTGAAGATGAACTGAGGAAATTATGGTGAGCCCTGGTCCCAGTCTTGTTTGCATGACTGTTTGATTGTTTCCCTTAGAATGTGTTAAAAGCTGGATAGTTTCAAAGTACTTACCAGATCTTAGGCCATTATGTGTTATCTCTGTGATTGTCTTGGAAATAGCCAAGTAAAGAAGAGCTAGGAGAGGATTTGTGGTGAGCCCGGCCCACTAGTCTCTACTCCAAAGGTTGCCTTCAAGTTTCCCTTAGTTTTTGTGTGTTTTTTATTGGAAGTGTATCAAAGGCTGGATAGTTTCAAAGTACTTACCAAATCCTAGTTCTCTTTCATGTTTTTCTTAAGTGCCTGGTCAAAGGCTGGCTAGTTTCAAAGTACTTACCAGATCCTGGGCTGCTCTTTGTTCTGCATCTGTTTATTTCCCCTAATTAATGTATCATTCCATTCCATAAATCAAACCTTAAAGATATCCTTAGACATAGATGACTTGCCCCATGGACCACTCTTGCCTCTTGCTGTTCCGATTAAATCCTCTTATGACTCCATAGCCCAATGGACTGAAAACCTGCCATCATCTTTCCTCTTGATCAAAACTAACTCTTTTGCTTGCAACTTCTCACTTTTGAACCTCTTTACCCTTGGGACTTTTCACCTCTAACAGCAATCATGTTCAACCATCCAAAAAACAAACAAAACCCTTAGACTTCATAACTAGCCTAATATCATTATCCTAAACTTCAAAGACAAATCCATCTTTGCACTCATTGGAGAGATCCCTCTCCGGATTCAGGAGGGCTAGATCCTAGAATCCCAAAGTTGGTTGAAACGATGTTGTTTCTGTAATTGGACTTTGCCAATCTTGCTAATAAATTACAGATTCCCAATAGCTCCAATCCAAGAGCTCTCAGTAAAATAGCTAACTGTCTCACATTGTCATAAAAAAATTGGCAAGTTCCTTAGCCAATTTACTGCCACCAGACAGCCTGCCTCCACTACACAATCCTTGATGGTCAAGAACCTCTGAATGAATGGTTCTTGCCTACCTTGACTTCGTAATCCTCATAGGCACATCCAATGCATGTGTGGTTGCATGTGTGCAACCGATAATTTCACAACTGATAGTTAATTTATCCCTTTCACCTACATCTCAACTGGGTCTCCACTGGATCTAACATGCATGTAGTTAATAGTAGTAAATCTTTGGTTTCATGTGAGACCATTGATTGTGAATTAATTAATAATTAATTCACTTGATCTCTCACTAGTGTATCTTCTGTTACAACTAGCACAACTGAGTTTAACTCACTTAACTGAGTTAAACTACTTTACAACTTTCATAACTATACTTCCAACTCTATTACAACTAGAATCTCTTTGTTACAACTCAAGTCAACATGCATGTCCCACCAACCAACCTCTTAACTAGAAATTCCTATAGCAAACTGATCTGCAACTTTAGTTAACTATTTCCAAGTGCTCATTGAGAGTAGAATATTGTTTATTGTCCAACTAATATTAAGGGATAATAATAGCCAACATGCATCTATAAATAGAGATGCAATCGATAAATAGAACTTACACGTACATCTATAAATAGACCTCATCTATAAATAGAATTTTATCATGCATCTATAAATAGAAATCCACCTAAAAATAGCCCATGTGGGCCCCACCTAGTGTAGGTGCTTAATTTTCACTAGGATCAAGGATGTTGTTTCTGGATGCCAATTTCACTATTTCTTGTTGCAAACTTCGACACCCCCTCTCAACAAGAAAGCAATGTCTTTGCATGTGACATGCAACTCCATGCATGCACCCTGCAATGTTTTCATGCAACATTTCCGAAACTTAATAGCCTCTAAACAACTGAATCAATATAATGCATCTGTCATCAAAGTCTTATGACTTCTGTTGGTATCAACTTCACATGTCTTCTAGATCCATTACGTTGTTGACCTCTGCATCCATGCACTCTGCACTTCCTTTCAACTCTGATCTGTGCTCCAGTATCTAACTCTGTCACTTTGATTTCATGTCCTCACAACATCTGAATGCATAAATACCATTTATCCTGCTACTGCTACTCTATGGGCTCCTCGTATCTAGGTTCGATTCATGAGATCCACACAATCCCAATGAATCCTGCCCAGAAATTTCTTATTGGAATTATTCATGCATGTCGCCCCACCTCTCAACTGGTGCTACATGCACTCCCTTTGCCCATCTGGCAAAAAATTTCTCTTCATTAGTGGTTGCTCCCACTCCATGATCCTCATCTTGTGGTTGCTCCATATCCTGAGGTTCACTCTGTAATGTTCCCATTTTAGCACATGGCTAAATGGAATATTAAAATTTTTATTTTATAACATTACAGCTAAATAAATGGGTAAAGGGACCCATTATTATTTGAAGACATGAATAAAATCCCTCATGATGTGAAAGGGATCATCAGAGTAGCTTCATTTTTTACCCTCAAGTGTGAAAAGGGGAAAATGCATGAAGACAAGGTCATGTTTGACCAAGTCAACAGCGCTGCCATAGGAGGAGTGGATCACTTTATGAGACAACGCAGTGTGAATGAGGAAGAGGATATTTGGTGGAGGAAACCCTAATGGATGGGGCCCATGGAGAAAAATCTTTCACTTGTTTAAGAGGAGGGCAAGGCAAACATTGTTTCTCATGCTTGTATTATTCATTTCATTGTCTATTCAGACAATTGTGCATTCTCTATTGTTTAGCAAGAATTGTCGGGGAATTCCTGTTTAGGATTTCTTCACCTTCTTGAGGGGTCTCTTTAAGGATTGTTCTTCATTCTCCATATCTCTTGGCTCAAGGCCGAAGCTTCTCTTTTCAGTTACTGTGTTATTTATGCTCAAGTATAATGCAGTTTTGTTGGGGTGTTGTAGTGGAGGACACCATATACCATTTTCGTGGCTCATCTGTCAAAGGAGGGGGCTTCTATTCCTCTGGGAGGTTAGTGATGGAGATCTAGGAGGATATTTCATATCATTGGAATCAGGCCAAGAATTTCTCTTCACCAACAGCGCAATCCCTTCTCTAGACTGCGGTATTTCTGAGTGTATTTGTAGTGGGGACTTGCTCCACATGTTTGGAGGGTTAGATCTTAGGTGAGAGGATCATCCTTTCATCCTAGAGATCCATTAGAGGAGATCTTGTCATTGATTGCAGCATCTTCAGACTTCTCCATTTGTTTCTAGTTCTTGAGTTGCTGCAGCTACCCAAGAACTCCGACATTTCTGCAGATTTTCCATTTTTCTTGTATTTCAGCCAATCCTTCTGAGGATTGTGTATTGTATGTTTCCAGGGGTTGAGATCTTGCTCCCCCTCATTATTTGAGCTATCTATAGTCATATATATATATATATATTATTGACATTTTTCAGTAGTTCTCCTCCAAGGATTTCACAGTCATAGCCAGGGCTTCTCTTGTATAGCAGTATTTCTCCATTTTCATGTATATGTTTCATTGGGGCTGCATTGCCTAGCTTGAGAGACCATTTACTCAAGATCTTGTATACATTTGTTGCTGCTATAATCTAATGTAATGGTTATGTGGATCTTCCGACATTTTGGTTTTAATGCATTCACTGCTATTTTCTAGCTCATGTTTATGTATTTATGATCTCCACATTGGTAATATCTTGAGATGTTCCCAATAGTGTAGCTATTCCAATTTTGGAACATTACACACTCTTACCTGCATGCAAATCCAGCTACCTCTCAAGGTTCAATTGCATGGCTTTATCACACTGCCCAACAGTAGGAAGCTCTATATAAATCTCATCTACATCAATTCTATAGAGATTCTTAACTCGAATCCCAACCTTCTTAGCTTGCCCTATTGCTTTGTGTCGCAGGAAAATTTTTCCTTCACTAAATACAACATCATAGCCATTATCCTCTAAATTTGCGAATGAGACTAAATTTTTCTTCAAACCTAGTACATGCATTACATATTTTAAATGAAAGATTTTACCTAACACCCTCTAAAAGGTAATGGTACCAATTCCAGTCGCACTATATTGTCCATTGTCACCCAACTCAATATGCCACTTGAGATCTTTCTCCTCCAAGTCACTGAAAATTTTCTTATATCCCGTCGTGTGAAAGGAAGCACCACTATCCAATTACCACCTTTATCCTAATGCACTTGACACCATGCATGCGATAAATGAGAAGTCAATCTCAAATTTTGAGGCAAGCCTCACTAGCTGCAACTCCATAAACCATCTTGTTCTTCTTTTTTTGTGGACAATTTGTGGCAATATTTCCATGCTCGTGACAGTGAAAACACTTCACTTTGGACATGTTGTGCTCCTTTCCATCTTCATCGGCCTCATATTTAGAATGGAATTTCTTCCCCTTCCCCTTCTTCACCTTGGAATCCAAAGAACAATCCTATTCATCATCATGCTTTGATGAAGAGCCATCTCTGGTGTTCCGTCTGAACTCATCCGGCAACAGATCTGACCACAGTCATTCCCAATCTGGCAATTTTCCCCATCCGTTGAAAAAGTCTTCATAACTATGCCAACTCTTAGGAAGTCTCAAGAGAGACAAGCTCACCAAATCATCATCAACAACACTTATTCTTACACTCCCAAGCTCATCTCGATATTGGACAAACTTTGTTAAGTATACCTGAATAGTGTCTTTCTTTTCCATATTGATCTTCCTGAGTTTATCTTTGAGCGCCAATTTCCAATGGTTGTTGTTTCTATGGAATAGATCTGTCAAAGCCTTCCACATAGCATATGGTGTGGATTTCCCATGGAGGCTTGAGACAATGTGCTCTCGTACTCCCTCCAACAGGATCCTCCTCACCTTTGCCACTTTCTTTCGCCATGCATCAAGATTTACAACATCTGTAACATATGGCTTAGGAACATATTTTTCAATGAATTCCTTCAAGCCATTATCTTTGAGTACTGCCTCCATCCTGTCCTTCCAATAAATGTAGTTTGAGCTGCCCTTGATTGCATACTCTAACCTCAAGCCATTGAAATCCATTTGGATCTTGATTCAGTTGTAGCGCCAAGAAAGTCTTTCTACAAATTTGAATTCTTTCCACCAACAAACTCAGCTCCTACTTCAAAATTACAATTTCTTGTGCTCTAATACCATGTAGAAATTTAATACAAAATATGTATTTCCTGTATTCTCCTGATATAACAATTATATGCCACTATTAAATACAGAATTGCTTCTACAAAATATTTGTGGAATTTAAAACACAATTGCCAATAGCAACATCATGAAGAAAGGTCAATCACACATAACACAGATAATTTTCCGGGAAAGCATAAAGCTAAAAGCCCCACTATCTTCTATTATGTATTATATCATGGATCATGAAAAGATTACATAAAAAGCTCCAATACAAGAGCTCTCAGTACAATAACTAACTGTCTCACACTGTCATACAAAAATTGGCAAGTTCCTTAGCCAATTTACTGCCTCCAGACAACCTATCTCCACTACACAATTCCTGATGGTCAAAAACCTCTAAATGAATGATTCGTGTATGCCTTGACTACACAATCCTCATAGGCACATCCAATGTGTGTGTGGTTTCATGTGTGCAGCCGATAATGTCACAACTGGTAGTCAATTTGTCCCTTTCACCTACATCTCAACTAGGTCTCCACTAGATCTAACATGCATGTAGTTAATAGTAGTAAATATTCAGTTGCATGTGAGACCACTAATTGTGAATTAATTGATAATTAATTTACTTGATCTCTCACTAGTGTATCTTCAGTTACAACTATCACAACTGAGTTTAACTCACTTAATTGAGTTAAAATACTTTACAACTTTCATAACTACACTTCCAACTCTGTTACAACTCAAGTCAACCTGCATGTCCCACCAACCAACCTCTTAACTCGAAATTCTGATAGCTAACCGATTTGCAACTTTAGTTTACTATTTCCAAGTGCTCATTGAGAATATAATATTGTTTATTGTCCAACTAATATTAAGGGATACCAATAGTCGACATGCATCTATAAATAGACATGAAATCTATAAATATAACTTGCACATACATCTATAAATATGCCTCATCTATAAATAGAATTTTCTCATGCATCTATAAATAGAAATCCACCTAAAAATAGCATGTGTGGGCCCACCTCGTGTAGGTTCTTAATTTTCACTAGGATCAAGTATGTTGTTTCTGGATGCCATTTTCACTATTTCTTGTTGCAAACTTCAACACTCCCTCTCAATAAGAAAGGAATGTATTTGCATGCGACATGCAACTCCATGCATGCGCCCTGAAACCTTTGCATGTGCCATGAAAAATTTCTAAAACTGAATAGCCTCCAAACAAATGAATCAGTATAAAGCATCTGTCATCAAAGTCTTCTAAATTCTACTGGTACCAACTGCACATGTCTTGGATCCACTGTGTTGTTGACCTTTGCATCCATGCACTTTGCACTTGTTTTCAACTCTGATCCGTGCTCCAGTATCTGACACTGTCATTTTTATTTCATGTCCTCATGACATCTGTGTTGGGTGCTAGTTTTGCACACTTTTCCTACATTTGTTTCCCCTATTTTACCTCATGACTATAACCATTGGGACTATCTTTGCCTCTTTTTCCTACCATTCTATCTTAACTTGTTTTGTTTCACCTTATTTTCATTACTCTGCCATTTCATAAATTATTATGATGTATTGTGCGTTTTATGACTAATTGAGGATGAAATTTTGGAGAAGATCTATGGTATTTCTTTGTTTTCTTTCCAGATACCATTTGTAGCACAGAAGATCCTGAGCACGAGGCATACAAAAGTAGTTAAGGGTGTGTTTTTACAGTGACATTTTTACACCATGATGTTATTACACCTTTCTGTTACAAATCTGCTGGTGAACTACTGTTACAGTTGTACCACTAACTGGATCTCGTCAACTCCTGTTGCTGACATGTCCTCTAGTTGTTACGCTACAATTGTGATTTATCGTGATAGCTATAGAAGTTATTAAGTGTTGTATTTTTGGATAACAACCTCTAGGAAGATTTTATTGTAATCTATAATTCTCCAGTCATACTTTTATTAAGAAGTGGTTATAACCATATGTATTCTATTTCGATAACCATGAGAATCGTAAGATTCTCATGACTGATCCATCCCTCGTTTTTCTGAGATGTAACCACTATATAGTTCTTGGCCTTTGAGGTCAAAGGGTTAGCAGAGAACAACATTACTTTGGCTCTATAATTTTGTTCATTTTAATGCAAATTATCCTGTTAGTGTTGTTACATATGTTATTTGATTTAGTTTCCGTTAAGTTCTTTTTCTACATGCGCCCTGCTAGGGAGGAAGGGTCCTCCTCTTTAGAAGGGATTGTAGTGATTAAGTTAGCTGTGTATATGTGTTTGTATTTTTTTTATGTATCAATAAAAGTGTTGTTGATGTTGTTTCAGCTGTGAATATATCTGCTTTAATTTCAATATTTTATATGTTGTTACACATATGAGATCGGAGATACCAACTGGATAATTGTTGTGTGGCGCACTAGAACAGATTAACTGAGGTGTGATTATAGTCTTGTAGATCATTTTATTTCTACATGAGTGATTTCCTTCCAAAATTTACTTCAGCAACGATTTCCTTTATTTGGGTTTGCTTCTGGTTTGATGTATCAGCACAGACAATGCAACTATCATTCAAATAAAAGGCGTCCCTGGATTGATAATTTATGTGTACTGTTTTAGTCATTTAATAGTGATTAATACAACCCAACATGTTGGCGGCATTGCCGGGGATGCTAGTGATGATCCAATCAACCAGAGTTGTTTCTTAGAAGATAGAGTGTACCCAGTCTGTAATTTTTGGGCAGTAAGAGGAGAGGTAAGAACCTGGGCAGTGCTCTAACGAACTTGAGCGGGCTCACTAATGCTACACTGGTGATCCGGATCTTGGGGGAGGCCCCCAAGATCTAAAAAGTTGAAATAGATCTGACAAGATCTGCAAAATTAGAATGCAAGAAAAAAAGAGAGAACACAAAGAAAATAAAACTACAAAGAAACTTGTTTTATTAAAACAAAGAATAATTGTAGAAGCTACATTGTGGCAGACAAATTTGTCCTTTTACAAAGTGAGGCTTGTTATTTATAGCCTTTTTTGAGATACAATACCATAGGTGGATACCATGTGCCAATACCATGGGTAGATACCACTTACAATACCATGGATAAATCCCATGTGTGGATGAATACCATGGGTGGATACATACCATGGGTCACTTATAATACCATGGGTGAATAAATATCATGGGTGGATGAATACCATGGGTCGATGCCATTTACAATACCATGGGTAAATTCCATGGGTGGATGGATAACATGGGTAGATGAATACCATGGGTTGATGCCATTTTCCATTCGGATCATTCCTCCCTCCTTAAGAAGCAATGGTCCCCATTGCGTGAAGTTCCCTCCTGATAAGCCTTCGTTGAAAATGAAGAGCCACTGAAGAGAAGGGTTTTGTGTAGTTAACCCATAACCGTGATGAACGAATATCCGAGGATAGAGATACCCTGTAATTCTTATGACCAACTGTGATATTGACAGTGTGCGGCCTAGCAAATGGACTTCGATGAAGTGTGGGTTTGTGGATGAACCAAAACCATGACAAATGAAGATCCGAGGATAGAGATACCCTGTGATTCTTGTGACCAACTGTGTGACTAACAATGTGCGGCCTAGCAAATCGACTTCGATGAAAAAAAAATTGTGCGGTTGACCCATAACCGTGATGTTGATTGTTGATGAAGTAGCAGGTGCCTACATAGCTTGGGGTGGGAGGGCACATCTCCAAATAACCCAATCTGAATGCTGTTATGATGAAACTGATGAATGTGAAGCAAGTGCCTAGTAAAGCGAGGTGGGAGGGCACGTCTCCAAAGGGAACCCACTCCGAATGCTGCTCCAGATTTAAAATGAGAATAACTCGGTCAATATAACTCAAAATATTTATTATAACCTATTTTTGGAAATGGAATGATCATTCTGAATCTTCTCATGTGGTTGAAACCACTATCTGGAGACTCTAGACTCTCAAATTCGCGCTGGAACTGTCTCGCCATCACAAAATTTCTGAAAAAATAGTTGATTTTAAATCAAAGATAACTCCCACATCCGGACTTCGATTCGACCGATTTTTTTTTTGAAATTGGGTGATTTTTCAAGAGGAGCTCAGATATATATCCATTCTTCTAAAAATTTTCACTAAAAATTGCGAAAAATGACAGGATAGCCGCCGTCCATGAATTGTCGTCAGAAAAATTGCTTCAACATTGTTGATTTTGAATCAGCGATATCTCCCTCATCCGAACTCCAATTTGGCCGATTTGTTTTTTGAATTTGAGTATTTTTTTCGCAAGGAATCCAGATCTGGTATTTGGTTTTGTGAATTTTTCACCAAAATTTTCAGATATGATCTGAAAACTCGCCACCCAAAAAAATTCATGGATTTTGCTGAAGATTGCTGCAAAACATTGAAACTGAAATATGTTTCAAACCCTCATTCCCATGGAGGCGTAACCTGAATTTGATACCAATGATTCGGATCTTGGGGGGAGGCCCCCAAGATCTAGAAAGTTGAAATGGATCTGACAAGATTTGCAAATTAGAATGTCAGAAAAAAAAAAAAAAGAGAACACAAAGAAAATAAAACTACAAAGAAACTTGTTTTATTAAAACAGAGAATAACTGTAGAAGCTACATTGTGGCGGACAAATTTGTCCTTTTACAAAGTGAGGCTTGTTATTTATAGCCTTTTTTGAGATATAATACCATAGGTGGATACCATGTGCCAATACCATGGGTAGATACCACTTACAATACCATGGATAAATCCCATGTGTGGATGAATACCATGGGTGGATACATACCATGGGTCGCTTATAATACCATGGGCGAATAAATATCATGGGTGGATGAATACCATGGGTCGATTCCATTTACAATACCATGGGTAAATTCCATGGGTGGATGGATAACATGGGTAGATGAATACCATGGGTTGATGCCATTTTCCATTCGGATCAACTGGGGCACTTAGAGGTGCAATTTTCGTGTATTTTTAATGTGTCTCCAGCGAAAAAATTGCCGGATAGTAAAACGAGAGGTAAGAACCTACGCAACGCTCTAACGAACTTGAGTGGGCTCACCAATGTCTTGCTGGGACACTTAGGAGTGTGAATTTTTGGGCATTTTTTAGTGTGTCTCCAACGACACAATTGTCGGGCAGTAAGACTAGAGGTAAGAACCCGCACATCACTCTAATGAACTTGAGCAGGCTCACCAATGTCTTGTTGGGACACTTAGAGGTTTTAATTTTTGGGTGTTTCTTTAGGGTGTCTTCAGCTATATAGTCGTTGGGCGGTAAGACGAGATGTAAGAACCTACACATCGCTCTAATGAACTTGAGCGAGCTCACTACTATAGAAACTAAAGCACTTATAGGATGAATTGATACACATAGGGCCCATGTGTGCTAGTATGACAATATAAACATCTAAAAATGCCCCCCACTCTACTAACTACAGGAAAGACGGATCGTAAGAATGAAAAGAAGAGTGCAGTTTTGGGAAGAAAGACATTCTTTGGAGATTTGATCTCAAGGGCAGAAAAGGAACAATCTACATCATACAGAGATAATAGGAAGATAGGACCACAGAAAGAAGCTACCATATCAAAGTCTGGGCCATCGGTATTTTCCGTGTTTGGACCTCACCACCCTTTGAACATCATATCCACTCCTGATATCAAGACTCGAGATTCAAAACAATAGTGGAAGATCATTGATCAGGACCTAAGAATTGAAGGGCATGGAAAGACCAGTGGGGAGCATCAGGGACCTGAGGAACAACATTTAATTGATCATCATTTGGATGCAGGTAGTGATGTTAAAATTTTGGTCCTAGAACAACCTGATCCTTTTATTTATCAATCTCTGGCACACTCCAAGGTCATTTCATTCCATCAGGAAGAATCAACCATTGGGGATGAGAATGTGAAGAAAGATAGCTCTGTTACTTTTCAGTTACTGATAGTAGTAACATAGGATGAGGCTCCGATGAAGAATATTCCTTTATAATCACTACCATCCTTTTAAGGGATGGTTGTTGAAGATCTTGATACCTTTTTGTTCGAATTAGATGTGTTGTGTAGAGGCTATGACTACACTTCAGACGCCCAGAAGCTAAAATTATTCCCTGTTACTCTGAAAGGAGAAGCATTAAGATGGTTCATGAGACTGAGTGGTTGCAAAATTAGAACTTGGAATGGCATGAGGGAGGCCTTTCTCTTTAAGTATCAGGATTACTGTCGAACCAGGGATTTGAAGGACGAGATCTTCAGAATTGCATAGAAGGAGGAAGAAAGCCTAGAAGACTATATGGAGCAATTTCATTACAATTTACAAAGTTTTAAGTTTAGAAACCTAGACCCAGAAATTCTAAATCCAATATTATTAAGAGGTATAAGAGATGATTGTGTGGAGCATTTGAACCTACTGGGAAAAGGGGACATATCACAAGAACCGCTTGATGAAATAATGAAGCTTTTCTTGTGTAGCTTAAGAGGATCGGTCAAAGGGAAAAGTTCAGTTCGGGACCCTTCAGTTCGAATACAAAATTCCATGAGTGGAGGAGTAACCAGAGCATATATCGGAAATCTATGTGAGGATTTTAAAACCGACCTCCTTAGCACTCTCTCTGCCCAGATCACTACGGTACAAGTTAATAAAGCACAGGTAGAAGCTGAAGCAACCTTAGCAATATTCTATCCCCGATGCAAAAAGAAACATTTGGAAAGAGAATGTGGACTAAATAGAATCATTCTGTGAAATATCTGTGAGTTTTTGCATTCTAAGAATCAGTGTCCTGAATTTCCCAGACTGAAGGTGGTACTTCAAGAATAAAGCGAGGAATTCTATTCTTCTTATTTCATCAAATCAAAGAGACCATGGTAGCCACGACCTACAGGTATGCCTTTAGATTTTTCCTCTTCTTATTCTTGGAATAATGTTTATAATAGTTAGCAATATCCATGGCAATATCCTACTCCTTCTTCAACACAATTTCCTTCACCATGGAACCAGTGGCCTTCTCCTCCACCAATGCAATATCCCCCATCACAACCCAATCCTTCAGGTCAGAATTGGAGAAGTAATAACCAAGGTTCAGTACCCCCTACACTACCAATACAACAGCAGCAGTTACAACTACCTTCTATTCAAAATCCTACACCTTCTGTCCGACCCCAATCACCTATGCAACTTAACCCCAATCCAAATAATGAGGCAGCCCAGAGCATAGATGCTCTAGTTACCCTCCAGACTTATCTTATCACTCCTATTGGACTCATCAAGGTTCATATTAAATCAGGGAAAGTAATTAGACCTAAATATACTCCCATTATTATCAAAGAATGTGAGTCACCTAGAAAACATATGGGCAATTCTGAGGCAGTTGTTACACATACAACAGCTGATACAGCACCCATTGTTACACCTGTAGCAGCCAACTTGGGAGGATCTTTTGTTTCTGCAATGGCCAATCTGAGCAGGGATGGTGCATCTGTGATATTTGACTCAGCTATTAGCATTCAGAATCCTCCATACCCTCAACGATTAACTAGAACTGGGACGGCCTCACAACCTAAATCTGAATTCCTCAAGGAACTGCAAAATTTGTATATGTGAATTCTGTTGTTACAAGCTCTTAAGGAAGTACCTGTCTATGCTAAAATAGTGAGGGATCTATGCATCAAAAAGCCTGGAAGAAAACCCAAAGACCCTGCTACTATCCATGTCATGGGGAAACTATCCAACCTCATGATTGATCAACCTTTGTTGACTAAATATAATGACTCAGGGAACCCTACAGTGAATGTCCATATTGACAATCAACCTATAACCAATACTTTGATTGATCTAGGGGAATCCATTAATGTCATGACTAAATACCTCTTCATCTCCCTAGGACTTCATGGACTTAGACCTACACCCACAATGCTTGAATTAGCATATAGGTCCCATGTCAAGCCTGAGGGAATGATATAATATGTCGTTATCATTGTGGCTTCTTGGAATTATCCGACTGATTTTCTCATTTTAGAAACCAAATCCAACCTAGGGGGTCATCCTTTAATCTTGGGAAGACCATGGCTGGCCACTGCATATGCATATATCAGATTTAGTTTTAGGTCTATGGTGATCTCAGATGGGTAGGCCACTCAGAACCTGAATCTTTATCCCCCAGCAAAACCTCATATGGATTTGAGTAGTCCTTGGTGGGACGAATTTGAACCTGAATTTGATCTTTCCCTACCTCTTCTCATGCTTGGAAAAACACAATACTTTAAGGATGAAACAAAGGATGATATCATTAATGGTTTTATTAATAATTCACTCTCTGTTTCCTCCATTATAGATCTGGGGGAATAATATGAGGTAGATGATGCAATTATTGAACATTTGAAAACCACTCTGCATACTATTAGCAGTCCCATTGAAATTGAACCTAGGAAATGTTTAAACATCAATCATAACCTAACTGCTGAACAAAACAAATTTTTGATACCACTGTTACAAAAATAAAAAAAGGCATTTGCATGGGACTATACAGATATGAAAGGAATCCATCCTAGCCTATGCACTCATCGCATTTATCTTAAAGAGGATTGCAAACTAGTTAGACAACCGCAGCGTCGAATGAACCCCGCACTTAAGGAGATAGTGAAAGAAGAATTGCATAAATTCCTTAATCCTAATTTCATATACCCCATTTTTGACAGCGAATGGGTGTCTCCTCTTGTCATAGTTCTGAAAAAGAATGGCAAATGGAGAGTATGTATAGACTATAGAGAGCTTAACAAGCCTACTCAGAAGGACCATTTTCCTTTATCATTCATTAATCAGGTCCCGGATACTCTCTCTGGGAAAAAAAATAATTCTTTCCTAGATGGGTTTAGTGACTATAATCAAATACAGATTTCCCAGGAAGACCAAGACAAGACAACCTTCACTTGCCCATAGGGTACTTTTGCATACAGAGTCCTTCCTTTTGGCCTTTTTCATGCACTAGCAACTTTTTAGAGGGCAATATTGGGTATTTTTTCCGATCTTTTGAATGACTGCCTTGAAATCTTTATGGATGATTTTACACCCTATGGGGATTCCTTTGAGACAACATTAGCTAATTTGGAAAAAGTGTTGGAACATTGTGAACAAACTAATGTTGCTTTGAGCATGGAGAAATGCCACATGAGGATGACCGAGGGAATTGTGCTGGGACATTTAATTTCAGCAAATGGAATCAAGGTACATCCTGCAAAAATTAGGGTAATATTGAAAATCTCGACCCCTAAGACTCCGAAAGAGGTACGTAGTTTTTTGGGACATGCAAGATACTATAGGAGATTTATAGAGAACTTTTCAAAGATTGCATCTCCGCTGTTTTCATTGCTCACGAAAGATACAAAATTTTTGTGGCAAGGAAGTGTGAGTAGGCCTTTCTGAAGTTAAAGAACTATGTAATAGCAACACCTATTTTACGAGGACCAAACTGGAGATTTCCATTTCATATCACTATGGATGTATCTGACATAGCCGTGGGTGTTTTTTTGGGGCAGGTGCATGAGAAGAAATCGTATGCCATTTATTACATTAGTAAGAATTCAACTCCAACAGAACTCAACTACACTGTTACTGAGAAGGAATTCCTAGTAGTAGTGCATGCTATCAACAAATTTCGGCACTACATCACCGGGTATCAAGTATTTGTACACATTGACCATGCTGCAATTCGACTTTTGATGAACAAACCTGTTACTAATGGTAGAGTTACATGATGTTTATTGTTGTTACAAGAATTTGATATTATTATTTTAGATAAAACCGAAAAAGATAATTTAGTTGTTGATTTTCTTTCCAGATTAACTATAAGTGATGACTACACTGCCACTGAGGATTATTTTCCAGATGAGTATATTTTTTCCATCTCTACTCACTCACCATGGTATGCAAATATAGCCAATTAACTTACTGCAGGAAAATTACCACACCATTTTTCTTCCAAAGAAAGGAGGAAGATTATACAACAGAGTGCTACCTACTCTTGGATAAAAGGAAATCTCTATCACACTGGGCCAGACTTTTAGATTAGGTGATGTGTTAGAGAAGATGAATTATTTTAGATCTTGAAGGCTTGTCATGAGGAACCTTGTGGAGAGCACTTCGCTAAAAAAAGGATAGGATATAAAGTACTCTCAACAGGGTACTACTGGTCAACTATATTCCAGGATGCCAAGAAGTTTGTGAAGGGATGTGATAGATGCCAAAGGATGGCCCAACCTCCAAAATCAAATGAGATGTCGTTACAGCCTCAGATAGTGATAGAACCATTTGAGAAATGGGACCAAGACTTTGTGGGGTAAATTAATCCTTCATCACAGCAAAAATCATACATATTGGTCTGCACCGACTATGTCACAAAGTGGGTTGAATTAAAGGCACTAATTAGAGCAACAGCGGAGGTTGTTTCAAACTTCCTGTTTGAAGATATTTTTGTTTGCTTCAGGGTACCGAGAGAGATAGTGACAGATGGGGGGCCTCAATTCACATCTCATTTGATCAAGAAGTTGGTTGAAAAGTATAGAATTCATCACAAAATCACTTCACCGTATCACCCACAAGAAAATGGTCAAGTGGAAAGCACCAGTAAATTCATTGAGGGAATCTTAACAAAGACAGTAGCTAGCCATCAAAGAAACTGGGCAGAGAAAATTCCAGAGGTACTGTGGGCTTACAGAACAACATGGAGGAATACTATAGGCTTCTCACCATATGAAATAGTGTATGGCCTCTATTCCCCATATACTTTGAAATAAAGACATTAAGTACAGAATTATAGGTCGATCTACACTTAAGTACAACATAGACACAAAGATGAACCAGCTCAATGAGTTGGAAGAGAGACGACTGGGTGCTATTCAATAAACAGAGATCATTCAAAAGCAAAGAGCTAGAAGGCATGATGGGTTTATCAAGAATAAAAAGTTCCAGAAAGGAGATTGGGCTCTCTTGTTTGATTCAAGATTCAAGGATTTCAAAGGCAAGCTCTATAACAGATAGTTAAGTCCTTACGAAGTGGACACGATATTTGACAATGGGACTGTACAATTGGTCACCATCAACAGTGCTAAGACATTGTTACTGGTTAATGGGAACCGTCTAAGGTTATATCATCAACCCACTTCAAAGGAATCATTTTTTAACATTGTCGCGGACTTCGATCTTCATGTTATAGCAGTAGGGGAACATTCTCCTGTGCAGCCTAAAATTTGAAATTCCAATAAGTGCAGCAGCTGAAAACCACCCTTGTGGTAGCTGTTACACCTGTTTAATATATATCTATATATATCTATATATATATATATATATATATATATATATATATATATATATATAAACAAAACAAAAATAATAAATATAACTGTGAAAACCTCTTTTCGGGGCATAGTCAGACAGTTTGTAACAGCTGAAAACCACTCCTGTGGCAGCTGTTACACCCATATTTTTATTCCTGAAACATCATCTTTCCTTCCTGATCCATTTTATAATATGATGGTATTCATTTTATTTTATTTTTGTACCGATTTCTCCTAATTATTATGTTTTTTAAAGAATAATCTAAAGGTTGTCTTGGTTGTTACATATGTAACAGCCGACAACCCTAAACATTGTTTCTCATGTTTTGTCACATAACAGCAATAATTTTTCCAGCCAAACGCAACTTCCACAATCACTGCAAGCAGTACGCCGCCAATTTGAAATCTTCCTCCACGTCGCCTCAAGTATGTCATTCAAAAGGTAACGTCATCATTTATGATTTGGTGATTATTGGCAAAAGTAACGATATTCTCGTAATGGTCATGGTCAGCCGTCACCATTAGGGTGAGGGAGAAGATATATCTTGAAATCATTGAAAAATTTTGTAGTCATAAACCTCTATCAAATATGCATGCACCCAATTAATAACACAAATTCCAATGGTGACTAATTCCAGCAAGAAAAAGCGTGTGTACTTAGAACCCATGACTTTCCATAATGACACATTTATGAAGATTTGTGTGACGTACGATTCGGTAATCTGTAAAACCTGTCACCTCCCATTGACCTCCTTGACTGAAGCCTTGTGTCCTCATTTCAAACTCGTCAATTGGGATAACTAGAGACGCTGAGAAGAAGTGAGCAGTGCAGTGACATTACAGTGGGTTGAGCAGTAAGAAGTGAATTCAAAAACAACAACAAGATGGGTGGAGCAGTGGTCAAGCACAAACCAGATTCTATGGAGGCCTTGCAGAACTATCCAAAAGCCTAAAATTTTTGGCAGCATCCCTTGCTTCACCACTCTTCTTAAATCACTATTTATACCTCGAATGTGAGATCAGTTCTTACGCATGGATCTTTTCCTGATGATGACCTCGTTAGTTGGGTTTGAAACGTCGAAATCAACAAGAATGGATACGATTAAACTAAAAAACTTCTCTACACAACCTACCATATATTCAGAGACGCTGGATGGATTGAGTATTTCCAGAAGCTAGAAGGCTCGGACGAGGTGGTTGAAATTTGCTTAGAATTTGAATAACAACCAGAACCGAGTTAGGGGCCTGCAAATTTAGGTGACTAAAAAGGTAATTTTCGAAGTAACTAAATTTACAATAGATGGATGGAGGTGGTTTAACAGAAAAATCAATGACCCCTCCTTGAAAGAATACTTCCTAGAAGGAGAAGAAAAACTGGAGAAGAAAGGGAGAGGAATTGACAGGTTGTCACTCCCTCAGCCCTATGTAGATGTCACCTTGGGTTTAATCAAAAACATCATTTGTGAGGGAAGATCTACGATAGGGTTTAATTATCACTTCCCTCTACTTAATCACCTTCAGCACTAGAAAAATATTAATCTTCCATTCTACTTATTAGGGAATATTAAGCATATGGCGGCAATAGTAAAGACAACAGCACATTCAGAAGCATGTGTGACCAATCATGGACTCATCAAATTGATCGTGTTGGATTCCCTAGGCCAGCAAGGAAGGACCTGGGAATAATTCAAGTGAAAGAGGCCGATGACAAGCTGGAGAAAAAAGGCTACAACTTCAGGAGGAAGTCAGGCAGAAGCGGAAACCCAAACTCTGCCTGCCAAAGTCAGAATTGGGAAAGAATCCACTAATGAACCAATTGGGGATAGACGGACAAAAAATAGGGTGAAATTTAGCCTAACCACAGAACCTTTTCCTACCACCGGAAAGCAAACAGAAGCAGAAGTATTAGAATAAGAAAGGCAACCCTCCTCATCAGGTAAGGATGAAACTCATGTCCTGTTTTTAGAACTTGAAAATCTAAGAAAAGAAAATGAAGAATTGAAACAAATATTATCTAAGGGGAGGGAAATATTGGTCTCTATATACACAACATGTTTTCAAGGACTAACAGCGGTAGGATATAAGGTCTGTGGGGAAAACATAAACCCAATGAAAACAGAAATAGAAAGGCAGGAGGCTGTTACACAAGAACCTGCTAAGGTTACTACTGTTACACAAGAACCATCAGTTAAATACGACCTTCCTATATTGATTGACCTAGAGGCCGATACAAAAGAAATTTTGGAGGCCACTGCTATTATAGAAGAAACAACAATGTACACATAGGCTACTCTAGGCAGAAATGAAGGGGTTGATACACAAGAACCCACTGAGGAAGATGTTGTTACACAAGAACTAGCAGTAGAGGTGGAATAACCCCATTCAGTAAAGGCTGTTACACCCATTATTTATGTTGATATAAAATAACACCAGGTCCCATATTTGGATGGAGTTCTAAGATAATCTTGTTAATTTCTGAATTACAAAAGTGGAAATAGGAAGCAATCTCCCTTCGAGAGGGGAAAATTTCACTGAAATAACATCAGAGGGAGATAGGTACCCTACATGAGAGATGGATGAAATAATAGTTGAAGAAAGGATGGGAGAATTATAAGAAGAAAGAAGCCCTGAAGAAGCAGGAGGAAAAATTGTTGCTATTACAATAGCAGGTTCAGGATCTTACCATAGACAAGAAAAAACTACATGATCTTGCCCTCAATTTGTTGGGGTGCAGACGGCCTTCCCCATCCTATCCTATTTTTCTATGGGAAAACTACTTCATGTTCCAGATGAAAGTTGTTATGGAGCACAAACCTTATCTATTTTCTTCCACTCACACATTTTTGAATGTTTTTTGTGCCTTCGATTTTGATGAGCAAAGCCTGCTATGTGAGTTATTCTTACACAATATCATTTGTGAGCATGTGGGCATGCAAATGGTTGTTACGATATTCTCCTATATGGGGGATCTACAGTTGCAAGCTTTTTTGTCCTTCATGAAGAATCAGATTGAGTGGAATTTGACCATCAAATCTATGGATGCTAATGAGGAGAATATGGCATTATGGGTCCGTGCAGAACTAGGACGGGCAGCCAAGTTAAGGCGGGAATTTAGAAGAATGTTGAGTACTCCTGGGATAACGTAACCAGCTGCCACTTACAGAAGAAGGATTGTGAACTTCTTCCTCAATCATTTCTCAATGATGAAGAGCTGAGCCTTGACAGGGTGCTTGAAATGCACAGAAGCCAGCAGTGTTGAGCTACTGAAGGGGGACCCATTTTCATTCCAGAATTTTGCGGTGGTTGTTACACATGTACCAACATATGCATAGATAGTACAATCCCTTGGTGATTTTTGGCTCTGATTGAGATTCAAGTTTCCATTGATCTGGCTGCCAATTGAGGATTATCAGAGTAATTATGAATTGAACAAGTATGAATCAGAGTCTTGGGTATGAAAACTGAGGGCCAATCAGGGATATAGGTCTGCAATTGAAGATATAGCTGGTGCTTGTGATCTCACTGACCTACACCGAAGATATTCCCATGAGAGATGAGATTTTTCATGATGACATGCAAGTGCTTCAGTTGGGGGGATATGTTGGGTGCCAGTTTTGCACACTTTTCCTACATTTGTTTCCCCTATTTTACCTCATGCCTATAACCACTGGGACTATCTTTTCCTCTTTTTCCTACCATTCTATCTTAAATTGTGTTGTTTCACCTTATTTTCATTACTCTGCATTTCATCAATTATTATGATGTATCGTGTCTTTTTATGACTAAATGAGGATGAATGTTTGGAGAAGATCTATGGTATTTTTTTGTTGTCTTTACAGATACCATTTGTAGCACAAAATATCCCGAGCACGAGGCATACAGGAGCAATTAAGGGTGTGTTGTTACAGTGAGCTTTTCACACCATGATGTTGTTACACCTTGTTGTTACAAACCCGCTGGCGAACTTCTGTTATAGCTATACCGCTGACTAGATCTCATCAACTCCTATTGCTGACTTGTCCTCTAGTTGTTATGCTACAGTTTTAATTTATCGTGATAGCTATAGAAGTTATTAACTGTTGTATTTTTGGATAACGGCCTCTAGGTGGTTTCAATTGTAATCTATAACTTTCCAGTTATACTTTTATTAAGAAGTGGTTATAACCATATGTATTATATTTCGATCAGCATGAGAATTGTAAGATTCTCATGACTGATCCATCCCTCATTTTTCTGAGATGTAACCACTATTTAGTTCTTGGCCCTTCAGGTCGAAGGAATAGCGGATAAAATCATTACTTTGGCTTTGTAATTTTGTTCATATTAATATAGATTATCCTATTATTGCTATTACATGCATTATTAGAATTATTTTCCTTTAAGTTCTTCTTCTACCCACGCCCTGCTAGGGATCCCTCCTCTTTAGCATGGATTTTAGTGATTAAGGTAGCTATGTATATGTGTTTGTATTTTGTTTATGTATCAGTATAAGTATTGTTGTTGTTGTTTTAGCTGTGAATATATTCACTCCAATTTCAATATTTTATATGTTTTTACACATATGAGATCAGAGATACCAACTAGATAATTGTTGTGTGGCGTGCTAGAACAGATTAAATTGAGGTTTGATTATGGTCTTGTAGATCGTTTTATTTCTGCATGAGTGATTTCCTTCCAACATTTACTTTAGTATCGAGTTCATTTATTTGGGTTTTCTTCTGGTTTAATGTATCAGCACAGACAGTACGACTTTCATTCAAATAAAAGACATCCCTGGATTGATAATTTATGTGTACTGCTTTAGTCATTTAATAGTGATTAATACAACCCAAAAATATAAATGCCTAAATCCCACTAATCCTGCAACTGCTACTCTATGGGCTCCTCGTAGCTAGGTTCGATTCATGAGATCCACACCATCTCAATGAATCCTACCCATAAATTTCTTCTTGGGATTATTCATGCATGTCGCCCCACCTCTCACCTGGTGGTAATTTTGCATGCACTCCCTCCATCCATATAGCACGAAATTTCTCTTAATGAGTGGTTGATCCAACTCCATGATCCTCATCTTGTGGCTACTCCACATCCTGAGGTTCACTCTTACCTGCATGCAAATCTAGCTCCCTCGCAACGGTCACTTGCATGGCTTTCTGACACTTCCCGAAAATAGGAATATTTGTAGAAATCCCATCTAAATCAAGTCTATAAATATTCTTAACTTGAATCCCAACCTTCTTAGCTTGCCTTGTTGCTTTGTCGCAGGAAAAATTTTCCTTCACTAAAGACAACATCATAGCCTTTATCCTCTAACATTGCGATTGAGACTAAATTTTTCTTCAAACCTGGTACATGCATTAAATATTTTAAATGAAAGAATTTACTTGACACCCTCTGAAAGGTATTTGTACCAATTCCAGTTTCACTATATCGTCCATCGTTTCTCAACTCAATATGCATCTTGAGATCTTTCTCCTCCAAGTCACTGAAAATTTTCTTATCTCCCTTCATGTGAAAGGAAGCACCATTATCCAAGTACCACCCTGATCCCAATGCACTTGACACTATGCATGCGATCAATGAGAATTCAAGCTCAAACTCCCACACCATGCATGCAATCTTCCACCTGGCGACTCCACACTCTGAAGCTCCTAGAAGACCAACTGACTCCACTGGTAGAAGACCCTGAATTGATTGACCAGACACAGTGACCTCTTTATTGATTTACAAACATGATTCCAAGAATACAACGAAGATATGCCCCAATGAGTAGAGATCATATCCTTGGGTTTCCACATAAGATGCCCTAGGTGAATTGGGATGACAACCTGCCTGTTTTTCAAGGTGAAAAGTTTGATGACCCTTTATTACATCTTATGAAATTTCACATACATGTATGAAGGTTGAAAGTTGAATGGCATGAAGACTGCCTAATGAAAAATTTCATGTTAACATTAGAAGGAAAAGCTAAGGATTGGTATGAATGCTTAATATCTAGTAGTTTGTTTTCTTTAAGAGACCTTGAATATGTGTTCTATGAGAACTATAAAGAAAACACTACATCATTATCATTGGGTGAAATATATTATGATCCATCACAAAACATCACCCAACACATTATAGATAATGAGGAAGCTTTGGAAGAGATGCATCCTAAAGATCTTTTAACAGCCATTCATGAGTTTAATCTCCTATTGAAAAATTTTAAGAATATAGATGAATCAGTTGAGGAAGAGATGATCCAAGAAATAATGGACGTTCCTCAAGATATCCCTGAAAACTCCAATATTGATTCATCATCCCTTATAGCCGAGGCTCAAGAAGACATCTAGCCTCAAAATCAGTCTTCGCAAGAGACAGAGAACTGTTGTACTCCTATTCAAAGGAACATAGAAACATCTTCCCCTTTGACAGAAAAAGAGATAGAGAAGACTATTAATAAACAGCCAGTCTCCGAAACTTTTTGCAAAACAAACACTCTTGCCCATTCACATAGAGAACTTTGTTGTACAGATTTAGAAAGTTCTTTTGTAGATCAGAATGAAGAAGGACCTGTTGATAACCAAGTATGTTTGATTGGTATTATTACTTATATTCGTGATTCTCCTAACTTTGATCTATCTAGTGATGATTATTCCTAAACAGAATTTAATTTTGCAGGATCATCATTAGCAGATTTATGGGAGGAAGATCAGTTCCTTCAAAGAAGTAATGAGCCAGTGCAGACTATTTATGATACTGATGATGAAAGTTTTCAAAGCCTAGAAGTGAGTGAAGATTCATTGGATCTTTACTTCGATTCATTTCAGATCATCAGTAATAGTTTCCATGTGATTGGGAATCAGCAGACTTTTAGCTCAAAGGATGAGGAGGAAAGAAACGAAGAAATTTTTGGGCAGGTGGAAATCAAGGAGCTTTCTCTTGAAAAAGAGGAAGCAATTAAACATACCCTTGCTCAAGAATATAATAACCTCCTCATAGAGTACAATCCACTAAACCAGAGCATACTAGGGCTACAAGAGGACAACACTGCCAAATATGATGAGTCCTCCAGTTCAGATGATGATGCTTCCAAACAACTTTCTAAAGATATGCTCCTCAAAGATGAAGTCTTGGAAGCAGACAATCTACCAGACATAGAGGACCAAAAAGAATAGAATCTTCATCTTTTCTTTGTTGATCTTATGGAAGAATGCGTGGAAATCACAACTGGCTCAAATTATCAAGCAGCGATCCTTTGCACGAGCCAGAGACATGAAAAGTTGTCACCTTCTGTGATAGCCTTGATATTGAAGGTAAATCTTCAATATGTTCTATGGATACATCTAACAAGCAGCCATAGTTTCTACTTCTTCTTGACATTACTCAGCTGGCTGCATTGGCATTTTTGTATCATATGATAAATGTAAATACTCCATGTTTAGAATAGGTTAGATAGGAATGTCAATAAAGCTCAGTTCTGAGCATGTAGTTAGTTTTTTTTTTTGATTTGAAGAAAAATCAAAAATACAAAAACAAAGAAAAGAAAGAAAAGAGGGCGGATTGTGAAAACAAGAAAGGTATAGCCCCATACCAAAAAAGAGAAACAAAGTCTGAAAGTGTGCAAGCTTAAATGCCACTCCTACAAAACACACTTCTAGTTAGTAAAATAGCCTAATCTTGACTAATTAGTTTTAAATTTTCTGCTGATAGGATAGTGAATTTGATTTGCCAAACTGTTTAATCTTGGCTTATCAGTAGATATTTTAGGATAGAAATTAAAGATTCAAACATTTTCAAAATCTGAACCTAAGTTTCCAAAAAGAGATGACTCAAATCCATTTCATTTTCTGAGTCAAAAAAGATGTAAAAATCTGGTTCTAATCAGATTAAAACCTGAACCAGAAGAAAAGAAAAGATAGCTCAAAACAAAGGTCAAAACAGAGCTGTAGAAAAGAGGAAGGAAATTTTTTCAAATTTCAGATCTCAAGCCTTCCATTTTTTATTTAATTTTCTACAAAATAAATGTCTATGTGCAGCTTGTTTTTATGCCATAGATCACAGCAAGTCAAACAGCTTAATCTTGACTTGATTGTTTTTAAATTTATGTTTTAGAATTTAGAGAATTAAAATCTGTTGGAAAGTTTAATCCCAACAGATAGTAGAATAGGTAGAGAATGATATGGGCTCAACTATCTAATCTGGGTCCATGGAGAAATAAGGAGTAGAACTAGATTAGATTTCCTGCTTTTCAAAAGAATAAAATGTTGTGAAAGATTTTGCCAATCCAAGTGCACTCTAATGAAGAAAAAATGTTAGATCAGTAGGATTGGGTAGGTAGAAAGTTTGTATTAATGAAGGTCCATTGTTTTCATGGCTGCCAATATATTTTCAGAGAAGACCATCCCAGCAAAGGAAGGGCAGCCCAATGGATCAGGCACCGGTCAGCCTCCCAGAGAACATAATGGATGTGGCACAGGTCAGCCTCCCAGAGAATACAAGTCTGAAGTTCTTGATGCCTTGAAGAAGGCACCATCCCCAAGTGGAGCCACTGTTAGCCACCTATAATATTTGTTATAGCAAAAGGTGGCTAAGACTTTTTGAGCCTTCAAGGAACAAATTTTATTATTAAAAAGTGTTGGTTCTTGAAGACTCTTATATGCCTCATGCCTCTCCTCTGTCCAAATCTCCACTACTGTTCCCATTTTACACTTAGAAATCCTACTGATTTCCAAGCCAGAATACTGCTGCAAGCACCATTTCCCTTTTCCCCTTCTCCCAAAAACTAACTTTCATTTGCTTCCCTTTTTCTCCATAAAACTCCTCTATTTTCATGATTCCCTTTCTCCCTTTCGTGAAAATCCTCTTTACATAGTTTAAAACTCATTTTTAAACTATATCGGAACCCTCAATTTCCCTTGAAAACCATTGGAAATCGGTAAAAATCACATTTTTCATACATTATAGACTTAAGCCCCCTCGGGCTAAGTCTTAAAGCCCCTTTTTCCATAAACCCCCGGTCGTACTACCCTTCATATAACCTTCGGTCCCACAGTCGGGCGCCAAGCCATTTCGTAAATAATATTTCAAAAAACCTTGGTTTATATTAAAAGGTCGTCGATTTTATTATTTTATTGTTTTCTCTCCCCCCCGAAAATATTAAAAATTTATGTTATTTCCAAATTTTGGGTTTTTAATTATTTTCTAAAGTTTTCCGCCGGTACAAGTTTTAAATCATTCTGCACCGTCGATCTGATCTGAATATCGGACGGTGTGGAGTCCGTCTCCCGATGGTCCCCACATTCCACTCACCTGCCCGAAAACCGCGCGGTATTCATCACACCGCCTTTGGGGAAGGGCGGTTTTTTCCCGATCGCCAGCGATTCCACTCATCGATTGACACGTGGCCTGGCCACTGTTCACAAAACCGCCATCCATCGCGCATTAACGTTCGGATGAGGATGTCGTGCGATATCGTCGTACACCGTCCAATCTGAGGCCGCCCATCTGACGACTATCACTCACCGAAGTTGCCCAACAGTTAACCGAGCTACGACGCGTCATTCAATCAATCTCCGCCGTCGATCTGATTTGCAGATCGATGGTCCATATTTCATCACCCTTTTTTCGATCACCAGTCAACGTTTTCTATTTTGACTTTCCATTTCCCGCTCCCGACCGTCGATCTCTGCGCAATCGACGACTCAGATTTAAAAGTTTCTTCCGCCTTCCTTTTGCTTCCTCTGATCAATCTCGACCGTTGGATGATGCCATCCAATGGCCATGCTTCCTCCACGTGCCTTCTAAAGCAGGAAACCTATATATGCAGGATTTTATAATAGTTTTTTGTATTTTGCAAGGCTTAAATGGTTTTCTTGCCATTTTTGAAGAAAATTCGAGGGCAGAGGATGACGATCTTCCTGCCTTCGATTCATCAAATAAAATTATCACAGGGTTTAAAATCCATGTTTTATCAATGATTCATGAAGCATTGATGCTACATAACCCTGCGCAACCCTGTACATAAAAAAAAAACCATGAATCGGGCACAGTCAGAGAGTATCAGTGACGAAGACCAAAATTTATCAGAACAGAGGATTAAAGACAGATTTTGTGGGGATTACGGCTAAGAATGTTTATCAAAAGCCTAATCCCCGATTTAAAACACAATTTAAAGAAAATCTGAAGTGTTTTATCAACGGGAAACCCTCCACCGCCACAAATTGAGGCAAATTGATCCCTCTAGCTACCACGACGCCACCTGTACCTCAAAGTATTCAATAAGAGGCCGAATTTATTGATTAGGATCAAATATTTGTCTCAAAACACAGCCAAAGATGAAATTTTGCACGCAAATTAATGACAAACACCTGTAGAGTTACTTCGATGCCACACAGAGCCTCAAAGGTCAACACAAGCTCCCACCGAGCTTAAATCTTTATGTGAATCATTTAATACAGAGGATATGTATGTAAGTTTCTTCATTGATCCCCTCAAAGGCCAATAAGCCATTAAGTATGTATTAATTGTAATTGAGATCTTTTTCATATCTCACCTCCTCATCCTTCTATATATACTTCTACAGAAGATAAGTGAGGGGTTGGTTGCAGAACTTTGAAATACATTTAAGCTTAAACTTCTAACTGTAAATAGTGTTCACTGGCACTTGAATCTCTATTTGTGTTAGATTAGTTAGGCTGGATAGTGAAGATGATTTCTAAACTGAAACATTGGACCTGAGTAATGTAACCGGTTTGACATCAATATATAAGCTGTTTCTTGGGATCCTGGTCTATATCATTGGTGAAGTGCTCCTTTATTTGTTATTTTTTTCCTTCTATGTATGTCATATTGTTCAATATTATTTGATAAAGAACAACATGTATAGAGTTAGGACCTGTTGTATATCAGTAACCTTCTCTAACTGAAAGTTTTATCTCAATGTTTTCCTCCAATTTGTTTATTTAAGAATGATTTAATACAGTTTAAGGAGTTAGGAATGTTGGAGTTCCCTCGTCCTACTGTTTGCCTTAAACATTGTTCTTGAAAGTTATTTTCCTTATTTGCTTATTAAAGTTAGACTAGAAAGTAATGGTTTTCCCTGTTTCTAGCTTCTTTTCTCCAAAAGCAGATTCTGAAAGTTTCCCTTGGTATTAACTGAAAGCAGACTAGGTTTAAAAGTACTTTATCTGATCTTTAGTTTATACTCTGTCTTATCTTATATGTTTTCATACTTTCTGAAGGTAATTATGTGGATTACTGGATTGTTTGTCAATTAAGCTGCTTTAATACAAACTTGCCCAAGAAGTCAATGGTTAGCCCTGCACTTGGTTGGTTTTAAACAGTTACTTAAGAGGCTTTTCTTGTTTGGACTAACTATAAATCCTTTGTGAAATTATTATCAGTTTCCACCTCTCCAACACTTTATTGTTTCCATTCCATCATTATAATCTCAATAATCTTGTGATGTAGATGACTTGCCCCTTGGATCACTCTTGATGTTGTTGTTCAATTAAAGCCCTGTTATGACTCCATAGCCCAATGGACTAAAAACCAGCGTTATATCTATCTTTTTAGCCTAGCTGTTCTATTCACTTGCAACTTCTCACCTTTGAAACTCTTTGCACTTAGGACTTTACACCTCAAACAATAATCATGCTCAACCATCCAAAAACAAAACAAACCCTTGGCCTTCATAACTAGCCTAATATCATAACCCCAAACTTCAGAGACAAATCAATATTTTCACTTATTGGAGAGATCCATCTCCAGATTCAGGAGGGCTAGATCCTAGAATCCCAAAGTTGGTTGAAACGATGTTGCTTCTGCAGTTTTAGTCTCACCAATTTGCTAAAATTACAGATTCCTAACATTTCTGGCGACTCTACTGGGGAGCTAAGTGCATTTTATCTTACACACCCTTAGGCACTCAAAATACCCAAGATATCTGGTTAGATTGGTATCCAATAAACATGGTGGTGGACCATTAAAACTTTTACCTCCTTTGGAGTTAAAACATCTTCCACCTGGCGACTCCACACTCCACAATCCTAAGCAGACCTTAAGACTCCACTAGGAAGAACCCTTATCATTGTAATATCATTCAAACTCAGTTAGAGGACTGTAGGATTAAAATTTGTGTAAACAGACTAGTTAACCTCTCAAAAATTGTCATATCTGGTTGAAATTTTCTTGTTTAGTTGGGTCTAAAAAACACAGCATAGTGGCTCCTAGAAAGATTCACACTAGAGCCTATCCTGACCCTGATCCACCTGAAGTAGTTGATAACCCAGAAGGTATTCTTAGGAAGTCTCCTAAGATAAAATTATCAAATGTTTTCAGTTCACCCTTGAGAGCTAATTCATTTCCTAAAAACCTTGCAGCTCTACAAGAAACACATGGTGGTGGAACCATTAAAACATTTTACCTCCCTAGGAGCTAAAAATATTCCACCTGGAGACTCCACACTCTGAAACTCCCAGAAGACCAAATGACTCCACTAGTAGAAGACCCTGAACTAATTGACCAGACACAGTGACCTCTTTATTGATTTACAAACATGATTCCAAGAATACAACGAAGATATGCCCCAATGAGTAGAGATCATATCCCTGGGTTTCCACATAAGATGCCCCAGGTGAATTGGGATGACAACCTGCCTGTTTTTCAAGGTGAAAATTTTGATGACCCTTTATTACATCTTATCAAATTTCACATACATGTATGGAGGTTGAAATTTGAATGGCATGAAGACTGCCTAATGAAAATGTTCATGTTAACATTAGAAGGAAAAGCTAGGGATTGGTATGAATGCTTAAGATCTAGTAGTTTGTTTTCTTTAAGATACCTTGAATATGTGTTCTATGAGAACTATAAAGAAAACACTACATCATTATCATTGGGTGCAGTATATTATGATCCATTACAAAACATCACCCAACACATTATAGATAATGAGGAAGCTTTGGAAGAGATGCATCCTGAAGATCTTTTAACTGCCATTCATGAGTTTAATCTCCTATTAAAAAAATTTAAGAATATAGATGAATCAGTTGAGGAAGATATGATCCAAGAAATAATGGACGTTCCTCAAGATATCCCTGAAAACTCAAATATAGATTCATCATCCCTTATAGCCGAGGCTCAAGAAGACAACCAGCCTCAAAATCAGTCTTCGCAAGAGACAAAGAACTGCTGTACTCCTGTTCAAAGGAACATAGAAACATATTCCCCTTTGACATAAAAATAGATAGATCAGACTATTAATAAACAGCCAGTCTCTGAAACTTTTTTCAAAACAAACACTCTTGCCCATTCACATAGAGAACTTTGTTGTACAGATTTAGAAATTTCTTTTGTAGATGAGAATGAAGGAGGACCTACTGATAACCCAATATGTTTGATTGGTAGTATTACTTATATTCGTGATTATCCTAACTTTGATCTATCTAGTGATGATGCTTCCCAAACAGAAGTTAATTTTGCAGGATCATCATTAGCAGATTTATGGGAGGAAGATCAGTTCCTTCAAAGAAGTAATGAGCCAGTGCAGACTGTTTATGATACTGATGATGAAAGATTTCAAAGCCTAGAAGTGAGTGAAGATTCATTGGATCTTTGCTCCGATTCATTTCAAATCATCAGTAATAGTTTCCATGTGATTGGGAATCAGCAAACTTTCAGCTCAAAGGATGAGGAGGAAAGAAACGAAGAAATATTTGGGCAGGTGGAAATCAAGGAGCTTTCTCTTGAAAAAGAGGAAGCAATTAAACATACCCTTGCTCAATAATATAATAACCTCCTCATAGAGTACAGTCCACTAAACCAGAGCATACTAGGGCTACAAGAGGACAACACTGCCAAATATGATGAGTCCTCCAGTTCAGATAATGATGCTTCCAAACAACTTTCTGAAGATATGCTCCTCAAAGATGAAGTCTTGGAAGCAGACAATCTACCAGACATAGAGGACCAAAAAGAAGAGAATCTTCATCTTTTCTTTGTTGATCCTATGGAAGAATGTGTGGAAATCCCAACTGGCTCAAATTATCAAGAAGCGATCCTTTGCATGAGCCAGAGACATGAAAAGCTGTCACCTTCTGTGATAGCCTTGATATTGAAGGTTAATCTTCAATATGTTCTATGGATACCTCTGACAAGCAGCCAGAGTTTCTACTTCTTCTTGACATTACTCAGCTGGCTGCATTGGCATTTTTGTATCATATGATAAATATAAATACTCCATGTTTAGAATAGGTTAGATAGGAATGTCAATAAATCTCAGTTCTGAGCATGTAGTTAGTTGTTGTTTTCTGCTTTGAAGAAAAATCAAAAATTCAAAAATACAAAAACAAAGAAAAGAAAAAAAAGAGGGCAAATTGTGAAAACAAGAAAGGTATAGCCCCATACCAAAAAAGAGAAACAAAGTCTGAAAGTGTGCAAGCTTAAATGCCATTCCTACAAAACACACTTCTAGTTATTCAAAAAGCCTAATCTTGACTAATTAGTTTTGAATTTTCTGTTGATAGGATAGTGAATTTGATTTTCCAAACTGTTTAATCTTGGCTTATCAGTAGATAGTTTAGGATAGAAATTAAAGGTTCAAACATTTTCAAAATATGAACCTAAGTTTCCAAAAAGAGATGACTCAAATCTGTTTCATTTTCTGAGTCAAAAAAGATGTAAAAATATGGTTCTAATCAGATTAAAACCTAAACCAGAAGAAAAGCAAAGATAGCTCAAAACAAAGGTCAAAACAGAGCTGTATAAAAGAGGAAGGAAATGTTTTCAAATTTCAGATCTCAAGCCTTCCATTTTTTATTTAATTTTCTACAAAATAAATGTCTATGTGCATCTTGTTTTTATGCCATAGATCACAGCAAGTCAAACAACTTAATCTTGACTTAAATGTTTTTAAATTTATGTTTTAGAATTTAGAGAATTAAAATCTGTTGGACAGTTTAATCCCAACAGATAGTAGAATAGGTAGAGAATGATATGGGCTCAACTGTTTAATCTGGGTCAATGGAGAAATAAGGAGTAGAACTAGATTAGATTTCCTGCTTTTCAAAAGAATAAAATGTTTTGAAAGAGTTTGCCAATCCAAGTGCACTCTAATGAAGAAAAAATGTTAGATCAGTAGGATTGGGTAGGTAGAAAGTTTGTATTAATGAAGGTCCATTGTTTTCATGGCTGCCAATATATTTTCAGAGAAGACCATCCCAGCAAAGGAAGGGTAGCCCAATGGATCAAGCACCAGTCAGCCTCCCAGAGAACATAATGGATGTGGCACAGGTCAACCTTCCAGAGAATGCAAGTCTGAAGTTCTTGATGCCTTGAAGAAGGCACCATCCCCAAGTGGAGCCACTGTTAGCCACCTATAATATTTGTTATAGCAAAAGGTGGCTAAGACTTTTTGAGCCTTCAAGGAACAAATTTTATTGTTAAAAAGTGTTGGCTCTTGAAGACTCTTGTAGGCCTCATGCCTCTCCTCTGTCTAAATCTTCACTGCTATTCCCATTTTACACTTAGAAATCCTGCTGATTTCCAAGCCAGAATACTGCTGCAAGCACCATTTCCCTTTCCCCCTTCTCCCAAAAACTAACTTTCATTTGCTTCCCTTCTTCTCCATAAAACTCCTCTATTTTCATGATTCCCTTTCTCCCTTTCGTGAAAATCCTCTTCACATAGCTTAAAAATCATTTTTAAACTATATCGGAACCCTCAATTTCCCTTGAAAACCATTGGAAATCGGTAAAAATCACATTTTTCATACATTATAGACTTAAGCCCCCTCGGGCTAAGTCTTAAAGCCCCTTTTTCCATAAACCCCCAGTCATACTACCCTTCATATAACCTTCGGTCCCGCAGTCGGGCGCCAAGCCGTTTCGTAAATAATATTTCAAAAAACCTTGGTTTATATTAAAAGGTCGTCGATTTTATTATTTTATTATTTTCCCGCCCCCCCAAAAATATTAAAAACTTATTTTATTTCCAAATTTTGGGTTTTTAATTATTTTCTAAAGTTTTCCGCCGGTACAAGTTTTAAATCGTTCCGCACCATCGATCTAATCTGAAGATCGGACGGTGTGGAGTCCATCTCCCGGTGGTCCCCACATTCCACTCACCTGCCCGAAAACACGCGGTATTCATCACACCGCCTTTGGGCAAGGGCGGTTTTTCCCGATTGCCTGCGATTCCACTCATTGATTGACATGTGGCCTGGCCACTGTTCACAAAACCACCGTCCATCGCGCATTAATGTTCGGACGAGGATGCCGCGCGATATCGCTGTACACCGTCCGATCTGAGGCCGCCCATCCGACGGCTATCGCTCACCGAAGTTGCCCGACAGTTAACCGGGCTACGGCGCGTCATTCAATCAATCTCCGCCGTCGATCTGATCTATAGATCAACGGTCCATATTTCATCGCCCTTTTTTCGATCACCAGTCAACGTTTTCTATTTTGACTTTCCATTTCCCACTCCCGACCGTCAATCTCTCCGTGATCGACGGCTCAGATTTAAACGTTTCTTCCGCCTTCCTTTTGCTTCCTCTGATCAATCTCGACCATTGGATGATGCCATCCAACGGCCATGCTTTCTCCACGTGCCTTCTGAAGCAGTAAACCTATATATGCAGGATTTTATAATAGTTTTTTGTATTTTGCAGGGTTTAAATGGCTTTCTCGCCATTTTTGAAGAAAATTTGAGGGCAGAGGATGATGATCTTCCAGCCTTTGATTCATCAAATAAAATCATCACAGGGTTTAAAATCCATGTTTTATCAATGATTCATGAAGTATTGATGCTACATAACCCTGTGCAGCCCTGTACATCAGAAAAAACCATGAATCGGGCGCAATCAGAGAGTATCAGTGACGAAGACCAAAATTTATTAAAACAGAGGATTAAAGACATATTTTGTGGGGATTATGGCTAAGAATGTTTATCAAAAGCCTAATCCCCAATTTAAAACATAGTTTAAAGAAAATCTGAAGTATTTTAGAGACGGGAAACCCTCCACTGCCACAAATTGAGGCAAATTGATCCCTCTAGCTACCACGACGTCACCTGTACCTCAAAGTATTCAATCAGAGGCCGAATTTATTGATCAGGATCAGATGTTTGTCTCAAAATGCATCCAAAGAGGAAATTCTCCACGCAAATTAATGATAAACATCTGCAGAGTTACTTCGACGCCACACAGAGCCTCAAAGGTCAACACAAGCTCCCACCGAGCCTAAATCTTTATGTGAATCATTTAATACAGAGGATATGTATGTAAGTTTCTTCATTGAGCCCCTCAAAGGCCAAGAAGCCATTAAGTCTGTATTAATTGTAATTGAGATCTTTTTCATATCTCACCTCCTCATCCTTCTATATATACTTCTGCAGAAGATGAGTGAGGGGTTGGTTGCAGAACTTTGAAATACATTTAAGCTTAAACTTCTGACTGTAAATAGTGTTCACTGGCACTTGAAGCTCTGTTTTTGTTAGATTAGTTAGGCTGGATAGTGAAGATGATTGCTAAACTGAAACATTGGACCTGAGTAATGTAACCGGTTTGACATCAATATATAAGTTGTTTCTTGGGATCCTGGTCTATATCACTGGTGAAGTGCTCCTTTCTTTGTTATTGTTTTCCTTCTATGTATGTCATATTGTTCACTATTCTCTAATAAAGAACAACATGTATAGAGTTAGGACCTTCTGTATATCAGTAACCTTCTCTGACTAAAAGCTTTATCTCAATTTTTTCCTCCAATTTGTTTATTTAAGAATGATTTAATACAGTTTAAGCAGTTAGGAATGTCGGAGTTCCCTAGTCCTACTGTTTGCCTTAAACATTGTTCTTGAAAGTTATTTTCCTTATTTGCTTATTAAAGTTAGACTAGAAAGTAATGGTTTTCCATGTTTCTAGCTTCTTTTCTCCAAAGGCAGATTCTGAAAGTTTCCCTTCGTATTAAATAAAAGCAGACTAGGTTTAAAAGTACTTTATCTGATCTTTAGTTTATACTTTGTCTTCTCTTATATGTTTTCATACTTTCTTAAGGTAATTATGTGGATTACTGGATTGTTTTTCAATTAATCTGCTTTAATACAAACTTTCCCAAGAAGTCAATGGTTAGCCCTACACTTGGTTGGTTTTAAACAGTTATTTCAGAGGCTTTTCTTGTTTGGACTGACTATAAATCCTTTGTGAAATTATTATCAATTTCCACCTCTCCAACACTTTATTGTTTCCATTCCATCATTATAATCTCAATAATCTTGTGATGTAGATGACTTGCCCCTTGGATCACTCTTGATGTTGTTGTTCAATTAAAGCCCTGTTATGACTCCATAGCCCAATGGACTAAAAACCAGCGTTATATCTATCTTTTTAGCCTAGTTGTTCTATTCACTTGCAACTTCTCACCTTTGAAACTCTTTGCATTTAGGACTTTACACCTCAAACAGTAATCATGCTCAACCATCCAGAAACAAAACAAACCCTTGGCCTTCATAACTAGCCTAATATCATAACCCCAAACTTCAAATACAAATCAATATTTGCACTTATTGGAGAGACCCTCTCCGGATTCAGGAGGGCTAGATCCTAGAATCCCAAATTTGGTTGAAACGATGTTGCTTCTGCAGTTCTACTCTCACCAATTTGCTAAATTTACAGATTCCTAACGAAAGGCACATACAAACATTTTCTCTAAATTATTTATATTTTTACCATGCATGAATTGAAACAAAAAAAATAGCTGAGAGCCCCAAAAATAAAAATGAAACCATAAAATAAATAAACACAAGGGACACAAATATGTCTGGTGGAAAACTAGTTGTTTTCAAGATAAATCCCCTCTACGGATAGAGGTGATCTCTCTATCCCTAGAGTGGGTATGGCAACACGATATTCTTTCTAAGATAAGATTTACTAACTAATGCTTACAATGCAATGAGGAAAGAGACATAAATACCTTTCTCCAATTGCTATCCTTGGATCCATTGATGATGACCTCAATCCATGATCCTTGTAGGCCCGTTTCTTGCTACTGATGGCATGTGAATACCTACGAATGATCAAGAGACAACAAAAAACGTGATACAATACATAATAAATGTAAACAATAGCTATCTAGTAGATCAAGGAGTACTATAATATTTTCATAATCATGTGGACAAATATAGAAATAAAAAATCATATGTTATTATTGATAAATTAGAAAAGGAGAGCTTACAACTAAGCCTTGATGTTGGAAGCGTCCTTAGGTGAAAATTTCAGTCCTTCACCTAGCTCAAAAGCATTCCTTCTCTTGTGCACTTAGGCTTAATCATGATGCTAGCATGCAAATGGATGAGAGTTCAAATGAGTCTGAAAATGATCAACCAACCTCTAAACTTAGGGGAATGAGGGATGTGAATTTAAACTTGGGAGCCCATGAAAGGAGGAGGAAGGCCCACATTCCAAGGGATGTGATCCAAGTGGATATTGGTGGCCACCCGCCTATTCCACTTGGGGCACCACCATTGTCTCTTTCATTTTTTTTCATAACTTACTCTTTTTAGCAGTTTTTCGGGTCGTGAACTTTCGGAGCTATTTTGAAGCCCCAAACGGAGATAGTATGCCGAAGTTACATCCCTGGGAAGTTGAAACACCAATTTACCCAAACGGGGCCCATATTTTTGGCACTTCATCTCCTAGGGTTAGGTTCTTGGATGTTTAGAATTCTCCATTGTTTCTCCATAATAAATAGGCCCTCAAGCCTCCTTGTAAGACAGTTCAGAGGTCTGTAGTTGCCACATCTCTTCTCAAAGATTCACTACTAGCACCCTAGCTATTTTATTTCCATCATGTTTGTAAGCATATTTCTGTGATTTGATATTAGTGAAATGAAGCCTTATTTCTACTATACTTCTATGTTTATGGTTATTTCTGTATTCTATTGCGTTCCTTCATAAATCCAGATTAGTGGTATCAGAGCGGTCTGCTTTTTATCGATCCTTCTTTGCATGTCACCAAAAAGGTCGGGGTATAAGGAGTTAGGGCTCGATCTGGTGGAACCTTTGCAAGATCAACCTCGCAAACCCTGATGGACGCCCATGGGGGATGAAAAGAAAGATGAGGGAGCAAGAGATCCTATCAAAATATTGCTCAAGGAGGCCCTCGAAAAATAAAGGAACGCGATGATGGATAACTTTTCCCAGATCCTTAAACGACTGCCCACTGGCGGTGCATCTGCATCTAGCAACCACTCTGGAGGCACGAATCCCTTTAAGGTACAAGTAAACTTTGAAAATACCATATTTGAGGGTCAAATAGATGCAGATGCCATAGATAGATGGTTGAATCTATTAGAAGGATATTTCTCGTTTCATGATTTTTCTGATCGGGAGAAGATTATTTTTGCACTCCTCAAAGCTACCCCCCATGTCAAGGACTGGTGGGAAACCTACTGTGAGAAAAAGGATGAGATAGAACCCTCTCTGTTCTCAAACATACCCACTTGGAATTCTTTCTGAGATGCCATCAAGGAACAATAATATCCCGTGGGAAGCTATGAGGAAAAGTACATACAATGGACCACGCTGCGACAATAAAGGGATCAAGATGTGCATGAGCTAACGAATTTGTTCCATACCCTGTGCACAAATTTGGGTATCAAAGATTTAAAGAAAAATTTGGTGCTAAAGTATCACGGTTGTCTGCACAGATACATTCAGGAGGAAATGGAGTTCCTCGACATCTCCTTGCTTGGTACGGCATACCGGTATGCTACCAAGATTGAGCAGAAATTCAAACAGAAGAAGTGAGACTTTGGATCTGCGAATCAAAAGCAAGGGAAAGGTGCCCCCAAACCGTAGAAAAAAGGACAAAGCCAAGGCATGGTGGCCCAAGATAACCTACCAAAGACACAAGCAAAGAACAACACCGCAAAGCCAAAGAAGGACACGAGAAAGTGGTGTGAGTTCCATAAGAGCTCCACTCACAACACAAGTAAGTGTCAGGCCAAGCAGTCACTGGTGGCCGAGATGAGGGCTTCTGAATCATATGCATGCTCTGACTCTGAATCAGAACCTGACAAGGTGAATGAAAGGGAAGTAGATTATTAATGCGGAGTCCAACGCCATTGTTGCCACTACGAAGATCCAGAAGGAGGAACCAGAAGATCCAGAGGAGGCAGAGCGTCTCTTCCACTCCCATATGTGGGTAAAGGGTTCCTCACTATGGTTCATTGTCGACAATGGGAGCCAAAAGAACCTCATTTCAGCAGATGTTGTGAAGTGGTTGGGCTTGTTGACCATAGCACACCCACAACCATACATCATCAGGTGGCTTCACCAAGGATGGGATCTTTGCGTTAGCCAGCAGTGCCACCTTCCCTATAGCATCAAGCCATTCACGGATGAGGTATTATGTGACATTGCTCCTATTGGGAAATAAATTGTATAGGATACCAGAGGTACCACCGCCTCCCACTATCTCTTTGGTTACTGGAAAATAATGCAGTAAGCTCATTTCCCAAACCGGGAAATTTTTTTTCCTGATGATCCGCCCCTAGGGAAAGAATAAGACTGTGGCCACGACCTCCAGACCTAGCCCCTCTACACGACAACAACAAATGGACAAGGTTGTGGAGGAGTACGGGGAAATATTCACCTCGCCCACAGGGGTGCCTCTACACTATTAGGTCAAGCACCCCATTGACCTAACCCCGGGTGCACCGCTACCCAATGGAATGATCTATAGGCGCTCTGTTCTGGAGAATGATGAAATCAAGAGGCAGATTCAGGAGTTGTTGTAGAAAGGTCACATTTGGCCAAGTTCATCACCCTGTGGGAGTTTGATCATGTTGATACAGAAGAAGGATGGGACTTGGAGACTCTGTATTGATTATCGGGCACAGAACAAGATCACTGTCTGGAATAGGTACCTGATCCCACGGATTGATGACATTTTGGACCAACTCAAAGGGGAAAAATATTTCAGCAAGATTGACTTGAATTCTGGGTATCACCAGGTACCAATCGAACCCTCTGATGTGTGGAAGACTGCCTTCAAAACCAAGGAGGGCCTTTTCGAATGGCTCGTCATGCCTTTCAGATTGGCAAATTCTCCCCCAACCTTCATGAGGTTGATGGACGACATCTTGCATCCATTCACCAACTCATTTGTAGTGGTATACTTGGATGACATTCTTGTCTTCAGCCAGACTTGGGAAGAGCACCTCCACCACATCCGAGAAGTTCTCCAAACACTGCGGCAACACAAGTTGTGTGCCAATTTGGAGAAGTGCACTTTTGGCATGACCCAGGTTCAATATCTAGGATAATTTATTGATGAAAGGGGGGTGCATGTGGATCTAGCCAAGATCCAAGTCATTCGGGATTGGCCAACCCCAACCACCCTAACAAAGCTTCACAACTTTCTAGTTCTTGCTAATTTCTACCACAAGTTCGTGTTGGGATTCTCTCATATCACTTGGCCCTTGACTCAAGTCACCAAGGGAGGAGTGAAAGCAAAATTCTGTTGGTCGGAATCTCAACAGAAGGTGTTCATAGAATTGAAACATCGCCTCTGTTCTACACCAGTGCTCACATTACCAGACTTGAAACAACCATTTGAGATTGAGATAGATGCCTCTGACTATGCTATTGGGGTAGTTCTTACTCAACAGGGGCATCCAGTGGCATATCACAGTGAGACATTATCTGACACAGTTTGAAAGTATCCCACTTATGACAAAGAAATGTATTCCATTGTGCAAGCTTGTCTACAATGGAAGCATAACATTTTGGGGAAGGAGAAAATCATCCACACAAACCACCGACCCCTACAGTTCATACAGACACAAGGGAAGTTGTAGAACGATCGCCATCAGAAGTGGCCCACATATCTACAACAATTTCATTTGAACATCAAGTACAATAAGGGTAGCACCAATAATGTTGCAGATTGCCTTAGCCGACCGCTGAATCACCACCATTCTCAACTCTTGTGAGCATGAGACTTCTGATTGGCCGCTTCTCTACAAGAGAAATCTAGAATTCAACTACACATACAAGGCACTCTTGGGGGGTATGCAAGTTCCAAATTTTCACCTCCAAGATGCACTATTATGTCACCTAGGACACCTTTGTGATCCTTCAAGAAAGTGTTCCAAGATGATATGGGAAGCGCACTACAGTCGAGTTGCTTGGAATTTTGGGGTCGAGAAAACAGTGGCAGTACTGCAGAAGTATTTCTATTGGCCAAACCTTCGACAGGATGTCAGGAAGTACATCAGATCTTGCACTGCTTACACCATTGCCAAATTGACCATCAAGAAGCAAGGGCTCTATACTCCACTACCTACCCCTAGTCGACCTTGGGAATCCATCTCCATGGATTACATGTCAGGCCTTCCTTCTAATAAGCATGGAAACAACTGTGTTTTCGTGGTCGTCGACAGATTCTCAAAGATGGCCATTATGGCGGCCTGTAAGAAGAATATCACAGCAGAAGCCACTGCTAAACTCTTCTTTGAACGAGTGTGGGTGCACTTTGGGATCCCACAGTCTATCATATCAGATCGCGACAGCAGGTTCCTCAGCGCATTTTGGTCCAGCCTCTGGTCAATTTTGGACACCAAGCTCACCAAGTCCACAACTTTCCATCCCCAAACTGATGGCCTGACAGAGGTCATCAACAGGATGATTGTACACATTCTATGCATGTACAATTAAAAGCATCCATGCTCATGGGATGAGAGCCTTACCTATGTACAACACAGTTATAATTGGGCTCTCCACAGATCAACCAGCCACAACCCCTTTCAGGTGGGCTTGGGATTCCAGCCACTATGTCCCATTGATGTAGCCATGCCATTTACAGCTACTCAGGCCAATTCGTCTCATGTCCAGTCTGAAGCTGACAAAGCAAACAATTTCATTGAGCGCATTCAGCACATTTTCCAACAAGTTCATGACATATTGGACAGAGCCAATGCTAAGTACAATAAATGACATGGTCAACATTAGGTGCCACACAACTTCCAGGTGGGAAAAAAAGTGTGCCTACATTTGCAGAAGGAGTGCCTCACTAGACCCCAAAGCAAGATTCGCCCGCTCCAATATGGGTCATACACCATCACTAAGGTTGTAGGGAACAATGCCTTAGAACTTAGTATTCCACCATTCCTTGGTCTGCACCCATTATTCAATGTAGACCGCCTTCGTCCCTACTTCCCACCTCTATTGGACACCTCTGACATTGCAGAAGAACTCACACCAAAATATTTAAACCTAGACTACATGGAATAGGCCACCAGAGACTGTATCATGGACATGCAAATCAAGAACACTCGCCGACAGAAGATCCAACTGTATCGGGTTGTCAAAGCTAGCCAACTCATGCAACAAGGAAAGTGGTTCACCAGGGACCAAGTTCAACAAAAGTTTCCTCATCTCATGGAGAAACTCAACGCAATGGGGACCATTTCTTCTTAAGGGGGGAGGAATGGTCCAGGTGGATATTGGTGGCCACCCGCCTATTCCACTTGGGGCCCCACCATTGTCTCTTTCAGTTTTTTTTCATAACTTACTATTTTTAGCAGTTTTTCGGGTCTTGAACTTCTGGAGCTGTTTTGAAGCCCCAAACGGAGATAGTATGCTGAAGTTACGTCCCTGGGAAGTTGAAACACCAATTTACCCAAACGGGGCCCATAGTTTTGGTGCTTCATCTCCTAGGGTTAGGTTTTTGGACGTTTAGAATTCTCCATTGTTTCTCCATAATAAATAGGCCCTCAAGCCTCATTGTAAGACAGTTTAGAGGTCTATAGTCGCCACATCTCTTCTCAGAGATTCGCTACCAGCACCCTAGCTATTTTATTTCCATCATGTTTGTAAGCATATTTTTGCGATTTGATATTAATGAAATGAAGCCTTATTTCCACTGTACTTCTATGTTTATGGTTATTTTTGTATTCTGTTGCATTCCTTCATAAATCCGGATCAAGAAGACCCCCCATGTATGAGATAAAGGCTCTAAAATGAGAGAGCTTGACCTCATCATCTCTGTTCAACAACCAACTTGTCGCCATTGAGCTTCTATAGGTCGAAGCTTCTCCCCTATTTGAGAAATAACTTCTATTAAGTGGATTAGAAAATTTTCCCAAGAAATTAGGGCGCTGACAGCACTAGGCCAAAACTGTGAGAAAGACATCAGCGCGGTCATGGAACTAGGAAGAGCGTTGACCCAGGAAACTAGGAATTTGACCAAGTTTCTTCAGTAATCTTTCAAGGATGTGTTCTTTGTATATTCAAGGAGATATTTTAACATATTTCTTGATGATGGAAACATTACACAAGATTTTTCATAGGGAATTTCAGGATCGGGGACGAGAAAATGAGCATAGTCATAAATTACTGTGTAACAGATTCCCCCTAAAGCATGAAGGCAGAATAGGGCATGATGGATTAAATGCTTTATGAACCAAGGAAAAGAACACAAACCACCTTTGAAAAACCTACCAAATCAAACATTTAAAATATATGACATCTCTGGTATAAATACTCCTGACCACATAATGTTGCACTAGGAATAAAATGACACATGAGCCCATTGTATGGTCATATTAGCTATCAGTCTAAAAGAGATCATAGAAATGGATCTGCGATATGGACACAACCATCTGTATAGATAAGATCATGTATACAATCATGAATACTCAACTCCTTGTATATTGGACCAAAAAATTAGATGTGACCCAGGGTCTTCACCGTGATCTCAATCAACCCAATGTACGAATCTAACCATGCGAATAAATGTGTTGGTGTTGAACATGGTAGAAACCACCTAATTACTGGTCAATGTTGAGAATCGTTAATAGGCACGAGAGAGACCACCAATAAAGACAATGGAGCTCAAGGTACAACAACACAGTCTACAAGTGTGAATAAATGTGTTAAATTCAAACGCTTGTAGAATCATTCTATCGAAGGCCAATGATGTGAACTTGTCGTCGAACACGAATAAATTTCCATTGAGGCATGCAAGCTCCAAGTTAATGAACAAAAGTTTCTAAATCAGTGTCTCGGATAATGAGCTGAAGTCGACAGGAAGTGATTCGTCGAAGAAGGGCCATGATGATTCCCACATCATTGACACAAAACAATAGATATATCAATATGATAGGAGTGATTTGGGATTGTAATAGATGAGCTCAGATATGCAGAGGATGTTTGTAAAGAAGGAATTATATTGAACATATTGGTGGCACGACTCTGGAGTGTGCCATGATTTGACTCAAATAGGATCAGAGGTCATGTTGACAAAATTGGCAATCATATAAGAGGCAAACGGATTTCCCAAACCCATGGAGGAAAAGTGACGAATGTAGGATGTCTCCAACCCGACACGAATTGCAGATGTGTGTCATGTTCAAGAGCAACAAGATGCCCAAAATACACATAGGATGTTCACTTTCAATTTTCCCCAATTATTTCTAATGAGTACCTTTTTATTTTTAATAGTCAGTGTGAAGATAGCATATGTTAAGCATGTAAGTTCATTCTTTGAATGAATCCATCCTAGTAATTTTAACGAGCCCTAGGAAGGAGGAGCTCGATCTCGTCATGGTGAAAATTATTTTGTCTTTTAATATTTAACGAGTCTAAAGAAAGGTAAACTCAGTAAATTTTCATGTCTAGGGAGTTTTAAAAGAAAAAGAAAAAAAAAACTCCATTATGTCCCTTTTCGTAAGTCGTCTTTCGAATCCGAAAAGGTAGAAAACTATGTTTGAGAGAACCTTTTGACCATGTTCGATCAAGGTATTCATTTATCATAAATAGTAAATCTTAGCCTGAAAAAGGGGTAAACGTATACTGAGACCATGTAAGTTCATTGACTTTAATGAGTTCGAAATGAAAAGTACTTGGCTATCTTTTCATTTTTTCGAGAGTCAGAAAGGAGCTGAAAGTTGACTCTAGGGGGGTTCCTTTTTCGTAAAAATTTAGCGAGCCCGAAAAAGAGATAAAATTCAACTTGTTTCATCAGAAACAATCATTACTTACACGAAAGTACTTTACTACACATAAACAACAAACATCACAGATATCAAGGAAAAATAATAAAATATTGGCGAAATTTTTTCAAAAATCTATAAATAGACCAAAAAACAAAATCATTTTCACCTTTCTATTTTGAGAAGAGAATTTTGTCCTTTTTTCCTCTGAATTTCAAATATGTGGTGCAGCCAATCTCGGACACCATTCGTTGATCCGTTAGCAGAAGGTAAGATCTCTAAACCTCCTTTTCAATTTAATTCTATTCATTTGGCATTTTGTTTTAGAATTAGGGAGATTAAGGGAGGGATTTCAAAATTTAAAATTGCTTGCGACTAATGTGATTTTGAGCTATCAGGACCAAGCTAGTCGTATTTATCCCATTAGGATAGCGCACCACCAACGCCGAATTATTTTGAACACACACGCTGGCTATGAGAAATATTTTAAAATGAGAAAATCACCCAAATCCATCGTTAATATCTAAAAATTCTTCCATGAATTCTCCTAAAAATCCAATTGGAAATGTTTTTCAGGTGCTTTCGGTGAAGATGTCGGTCGAATGGAAAGAAAGAGGCCATTAATTCGAAGACCACCAAGCTTTGCAAGACCAAGATTGCATCAATTCTTTGCGCAATTATGGATTATTTAAATTCTTCCAAAAATCTGGTCTAAGAGCTCAACTGGAGCTTCTCTAGTATCTAATCAATATCTAGGACGTGGACCAACAATTGTTCATCATCGAGGACCAATAGTTAGAGCTATATGTGATGGAAATCTATTTTATCATCGGACTATCCAGGAGAGGGGAGAGGATCCAAATCTCTGGAACCCATGCAGGGGATGAGAGCACAAGCATTCCTATCCAGAGATACTGTCCCAAGGAATGGAAGACAGAGAGTAGGAAGGTAGGCATATCTTCCATTAGAGTACTTCCCCTATGCACGATACTTATTCGTATCACGAGAGTGGTAGGAGCCCAGGTGTTGCATGAGGCAATGAAATCTCAGTTCCAGTATGCGGTGGACTTCTTGGCCCCAAAGATGTTCAACTGGTGTGAGGGGTTGTTGGATAACATGAAGAGAAAACTAACCAAGTGCAAGACAGGGAGACTAAAACAGTTTCGATACAAGTAAATTCTAGTGACCTTCTTTCTAGAGAGAGTACATCTATTCTAGCATTAGTGGCTAGAGATCCATGATCCAGCCCCGAGGGACCCGAGGCTGATGAGATGGTGCGAAATAATGCCCCAACAGGGAGGTGGGCAACAGATGCATTTCCCCATAGCCTTCTTTAGTTGGTTGCGGCATCAACTTATCATAGTTGAGGACTATGCATATGCCAGCATCGAATTTAGAGGAGATCCAGATCTTTCGATCCCACTAGGAACACAGTGGGCCGATGTAGGTAAAAATTGGTTTTTAAACATTTTTTAATTTTTAGATTTTTTTTGTTATGTGCTCTGACACGTAAACTTATGATTTATTTATAGATATGGGTCTTGGGATACCTCCTGGAATGTCACCGATTGCATGGAGGGTAGCCCATCCAGCAAAGGATTCTCCTTATGAGGAGGGAGAAGACACATTAGCTGAGTTGGAGCGAAACCTGGTTGGCCTCACACGAAGCATTCCAGAGTATGCTACATTCGATGAGATTCCACTGCGCTTTCAGAGACACATTGTTAGAGTTCCAAGTATATTTCCTCGATTACTCTAGCGAGTAATTCGAGTAGTCACCTACTACCATGAGCACCATGTGGATGGATAACAACTCTATTTATACATTTTGTACTGATGTAGGCTCGAAGAGCTATTTTTGTAACAGAACACATATTTTTTGAGCTTTTGGATGTAACGCACTTACAGACCGATATATATATATATATATATATATATATATATATATATATATATATATATATATATATATATATATATATATATATATTATATGCATGTTTCTATGCCTACTTGCATATCATAATGATTTTTTTATTTACATATTACACAAATTTCTATATAATACATGGTTTTCTAATGAATTTGCTAATGTATTTAAATGCCTTGGAATGTGTTGATAAGTGATAAAATCAAAATTCCTTTCCAATAATCTAACACGTAAATACATATGCAAAATTTTCTGATTGCGCATAGAATAACGCCCATTCAATTGTAACACAACGAGTTGTGAGTCCAACTTAACAACTAAATCTCTAATCCCAAGATCAATGGAATCCGATAATAGTTCCATCACCACACTATACTTGGCAATATTTTTAGTTGTTTGACCCAAACAAATGACTTGTAAATTAATTAACTCGCCATCAGGAGCAAAGAGTGCCCATGCCGTGGAAGACTAGTTCTGTGTTCTACGGAAAGCGCCATCAGGAAAACCAACGTAGTGATCGGAAGACATTTGCAAACCAAGTGGAACACAAGGTAAGCAGAGTAAACATGTCTACAAGGAAAACAATCACACCATAAATCAACTCAAAGCACGCTAATGAATAACACACTAATATACAAATTATGATACTTAATATTAAGTGTATTATTTTTTAGGTAGAGCCAATTTTGAGGCTCAGCCAAAGGATTACATTCATAATCAGCTAGCTCATAGGCTCCATGCTCCAAAAATAATTTAATGATATAGGGCCCATGCCACATTGGCTTGAGTTTTATTACTCCCAACTTATCATGCGCTTGGTCATAAAGCATGACGAAGTCACCTTCAGAGAAAACAGGAGGGGTGACGGATTTTTCATATTGAACCTTAACTCATCGTTTCAGCACTTCAAGAACTAAAGCAACAAGCCTTCTAGTCTCATCGAGACACTCGAGTTACAATAGACGTTCCTCTTTTGGAAAAGTACCAGGAAGAATTTTGATAGCAATATTCAGGGAAGGAATCTCACACTCGATCGAGAGTGTGGCCTCTAGACCGTACACCAATTGGAATGGTGTGAATATAGTGGTAGTCTTAGCAGAGGTTCAATATTCCCACAGAGCGAAGAAAAGCATGAGGTGTTAGTCTCTCTTGTGCTTCCCAATGGTGCATTGAAGCATAGTCACCGAGACTTTGTTGATAACCTCAACCTGGTCATTGGCCTATGGATAGTAAGGGGTAGAGTTATCGTGATGTAACCCCAACTGAGCAGAGATCTCCATCATCATATGATTATGAAAATGAGTTCCATGAACAATGAGACCTTCATTATCATATGTAGGCATCGCCTCGGCCCATTTAGTGATATAGTAAATGAAAATGATGATATATCCATGCCCCCCTGGCCGAGTGAGGGTTAAAGGTCATAAAATCAATGCCCCATTTTGCAAAAGGTCCGACTGTCACAAGTAGGTGCAAGGGTGAGGGTGGGGCATGTTTGGTCAATTTAGTGTGTCCTAAATTGCTGCATTTAATTTGTCAATCCGGGAATCGTAAGCTGATGAAGTGCGGCGCACTATATGTGCAAGATAACCTCTTTCTTAACTTTTTGTCGTTTTTGGTTTTTCTAAGGTGGAATGGAAATTCTAAAATGAAAACAAGTTTGGTTATATTTGTTCAAGGAAGTGATATCCCCTATAATGATTTACCAACTTGAAACTTTGAAAGCAATTTGAAATTTACAATGATAAGACTTAAAAGAAAATGAAAATGTACTGTTGAAATGAAAAGGTGCTGCTAATCTAATAAATCAAAACAGTAAACTAGTGAACATGAAAACCAAACTATTCTTGCTGCCGACTAAACAAAAAAGAAACTATGCTTAAGGAAATTCAAAATTGCAACAAAATAAATCTAAATCAGATTACATCAATTTATCTTCTGACCCTTCATCATTAGTCCAGCTATGATTTTCGGAAGTAATCATAAACAACTTGAGTAACTGATTTTTAATTTGCACAAAGTAAACTAATACTAAACCATACACTCATGATTTCAATCCCTCACCATCAGTCCAGCTGTGGCTTTCGGAGGCAACCGAATATGTCATGCATGATTTAATATATCTAAATTTGCAGAAAAGAAACTAATATTAAACTACACATTTCATAATGCAATCCCTCACCATCAGTCCAGCTGTGGCTTTCGGAGGCAACTGAAGATGCTATGAGCAGCTTAATATATCTAAATTTGCAAAAAAGAAACTAATACTAAACTACACATTTCATAATACAATCCCTCACCATCAGTCCAGCTGTGGCTTTCGGAGGCAACTGAAGATGCTATGAGCAGCTTAATATATCTAAATTTTCAGAAAAGAAACTAATACTAAACTACACATTTCATAATGCAGTCCCTCACCATCAGTCCAGCTGTGGCTTTCGGAGGCAACTGAAGATGCTATGAGCAGCTTAATATATCTAAATTTAACTACTAAAGCAGATAAGCAAAACTGAAATGTACAAAGCAAGACTGAAGTTAAACAAAAAGCTATGAAAAGCAAACTAGCAGCAGAACAATGTTAGTTTCATGTCATTAGTCAAAATGCTATGAAAATGCCCGGGCTGTCTATCTAAAACCTGCAATCAAGAAAACTGATCAGTGATTAACAATCATAAAACATGAAAGACAGAAATGAAATGGAAATTATGGAAATGTATAAACAGAAATGAAACAAATGCAATATATGAACATATGAATGGATTATGACACAATGGAATGAAATTAAAATTATACACTAATACACAAAACCTTAGCTGAGCAGGGGCCCTCTACACAGCCTTGGTAACGATCCTAAAATACGAATTAAGTTGAAAAACAGAGTCTTCTCATATTAAAAAGCAGTTCATTACAGAATGGTAATGTTACGGCACAAGTGCAGCGTAATCACTACAGAGCAGACTAATCAAAAGATAACAGAGACTACATTCACTAATATCAACTAACTTCATATGCGTATGCAAACGCACTATATATAACAACAAACTATAACTGTCTCCTAAAGTTCATGCTGGTAGAGAGCACGTAGACCACTACGTCCACGGATATAGGAGTATGGCCGTGTTGGAAAGTAGATCTACGAAAGGTGGATGCTTGAATTCGACTCTAGAACCCTGTACAGATGTCGATTTAACCTCCGCATGCTTAGAAACGGCCGTATGGATCTTTATGTGACACGAAACAGAGTCCGGCCGACATGAAACTCCATGGTTGACTTCCATGTGGACGCCTTTGACCGCGGCTTCTTTGGACGAGTTTGCTTGAACCAATAGGACACGAACCATGTCCACGTCATTCCTGACCTGCCCATGTGGCTCGTTTCTCTTGTAGACACCTGTAGCATAGAGTTTCACAAAATAGCTGCGGAAAGTTGCAGCAGCTGCGGAAAGTGGCAAGATTCCGCAGCTGAATGAACAAAATCTAGATCAAATAGCAAACACAAAAATATAATTAAAAACCATGTTAAATGCTCTTTTGCACATGATATTGACAATTTGGGAGGTTTAGGTGAGTGAAAAAGGTATGGAAAAGTGTATGGAAAAGATGCAAATTTGGGACTCAACAGGGCGCGCTCTTTTCGAGAGTAAATCTGGAAATCATGCCATTTTTGTACCTCGATAATGAAGTCTTTAAAAATAGACGGCCAGAAATAACCTGCACGAAGGATCTTTTGAGTGGTAGCATAACCAGACATATGACCACCACAAGCCCCAGAGTGGTAGTCATTAAGAGCTTTATTAGCTTTCTCAAGAGTCAAACAGCGGTGGAGGACAGAGTCAATACCAGTGCGATAGAGGATGTCCCAAACAATTTGATAAGGTTGGGACTGGTAGTGAATTCATATTCGCTCAGAGTGTGATAGTTCTAGCCAATAAGTCTGGGTATGGAGATATACAATGATGTTTCCATACCATCGATCCAGAGTACTAATGAGAAAGAGAGTCTCATCAGGAATGGACTCATCGAGAGGAGTGGGATCATCCGTGGTTGGAAGATCACAGATCAACTCAACAAAGACCAGGGATTTCTTCGACTTAGCAGTAGTGAATTCTAAGTCAAAATCTTGAAGGATGACAGCCCATGCTGATTAATTTCCCCCACGTAACTAACACGTGAGAATGTAAGTCATGGGGTTGCAATCATAAATCACTAAGGTCTTGCGCAGTAGAATGTAGTGACAGAAATGTTGAACTGCATGAATAGCATCCAATGCAAGTTTCTCTACATGAGCATAACGGGTCTCGGTATCGAAGAGACTACGACTCAAGTAGTACACTACATCTTCCTCACCATCGTCATCATCCTAAACCAGCACCATGCCAACAGTGCTATCGGTGGCAGAAAAATATAGGCAGTAGTCATGGTGATAATTGGGAAAATGCAACAGGGAAGCCGTGATGATGTATTGTTTCAATGCAGCGAAAGAGCTCTGAGCAATTTCATCCCATAAGAATGAGATTCCCTTTTTCAATAAGCGCATAAAGCCTTTGACAAGCTCAGCGTAATTCAGTACGAGACGACGGAGGAAATTAGCTTTCCCCTACAAAATTTGCAGTTGATGAATGGAAGAGGGAGGAGGAAAATTGATGATTGCCTCAAATTTCAGAGGATCGATGCAGATGCCTTCTTTGGACACCATGAAACCTAGGAGCCAGTCGCATTCGACGCAGAAGACACACTTATGAGGATTCAACCTGATATTATAGTGTCAACAAACATTAGGGGATTTTTGAGGTCTAAAATGGGCCTCCTAAGGAAATTATAAAATAAAAGTGGAAATAATAAAATAAGATTTGATTACATCATCAAATTTTAGAGGGAAAAAAGAAAAAACTACTTTTTCAACTCGTATTTTCAACTTATCTGCCAAATTTTTTACTCAAATTTCAAGTGGGAGTACTCGTTGGATGAAAAATTTAATTCCCCATCAAAGGAGTACCCATGTTTCATACTTTCGATGGACCCTTCTACACAGAAAATGAGAAATACATGAAAACACGTGATTGCAATCACATTTTTTCATGTATTTCTCATTTTTCACATAGCAGGGTCTATTGAAAGTATGCAACATGGGTACTCCCTAGAGGAGGAATTAAATTTTCATCCAACGAGTACTCCCGCTTGAAATTTGAGTAAAATATTTGGGAGATAAGTTGAAATTACAAGTTGAAAATGTAGTTTATTATTTTATTATTTTTTAATCTTTGTATCCTTTTACTTAAAATGGTGAATCATCCCCCATGGTTGACATCATCATCTAGAATATTATTGGTTCTTATAAAGTTTATTTTGGTTGTACATTTTTCTTAGGAGGCCCATTTTAGACCTCAAAATTCCCCTAATGATAGGAAGATAGTTCTAAGGTGTTCCAGGTGATCTCGATGTTTCATGGAATGAGCAAGAAGGTCGTCGAGATATGGATGAAATTTGTGCTTAATGTCATGAAATTCACAATTCATAGCTCGTTGGAAGGTTACTCCGGAATTCTTCAGGCCGAAAGGGAGGTTATTATAGGCGAAAGTCCCCCATGGATAGATAAAAGTGGTTTTATGGTGATCAAATGGAGCAATGTTAATCTGGTTATAGCCATAGAAACCGTCCATAAAGTAAAATATCTCACTCCCGACATATTCATCAATGATTTGATCGATAAAAGGAGTGGGGTAAATGTCCCTAGGACAATCTTGACTGATATAATGGTAAGCAACGCAAACCCGAATGATCCATTTCTTCTTATTGATAGGAAAAATATTTGAGACCCAATATTTCAATGGGATGGGGTGGATAAAACCAACTTTAATAAGTTTTTCAAAATCACCCTTTATAGCAACAACATTTCTCGGGTGCATAGGATGAATCTGTTAGAAAACAAGCTTCGAATCCAGATAGGTGGGAATTCCGTGCACCACAATAATTGGATCAATGACGGATAATTATTCATATGACCACACAAAGACATCACAAAACACTTCAAAAACTTCCTTGTAGATCTTGATCCCATCAGGAGAACACGATGCACCAGTATGCACATTCTCGACAATCCCTGGTTTAATAGAGATTTCGATTGGAATGGTCGAAGTGATATTTCCCATGTTCCCTTTGGACAACACTTCACAAATCAAATCTGGATTCTGAAGTGGGTCAGTTGGTACTTGCGAAGCATGGGATCCTAGACAAGTAGAGATGTTTCGTAGGATTGGGAGAAACGAGGAATGATGATGTCCATCATCCCATGGAGTTTCTTTGAGAGCCATGACCTCCACAATACTCTAATCAGTGGAGAACATCTCATTCAAGGGATCATCAGAGTCCTAAGAACCAAACCAGGGAGACTATGCATAAGTTTCTAGAGAAGAAACCAAATGAGTATTGGTTTTGGATGCAACCTGAGTAGTCATGAAAATATCTTGATACATCTGATCTATCGGACTAAGAGGCATAACATCACCAAAGCTCTCGATCTGGTTGAGATTTGGAACAATCCATGGATCGTGACTAGATGAAATCATATTGACGGAGGTGACATTCAGAAGCGGGAGCGAAAAAACTCCCATAAGAGATGAGTCTTTGAATAGAACTAAACCAATTTTCTCATAAGGAGTAGCGGCCTTTCCAACATATAGAATTTTACCTGTTGAAGATTCAGAGGGGAATAAAGCCAACAGATCAATAGTCACTATCTTCCCTTGATGAGGGAAACAGAGGACATGAAAGAGGTTGGATACCACACAAACCATATTGTTTTTTCAACTACTTCCAAGAAGGAGATTATAGTTAAAGTTGGAATATACCACCTCTACTTCCATGGTTACTGTTTTCCCCTCCAACATGATGGGAAATGCCTTGAGAATACTGTACCACTGAGAACCTTGGCCATCAAAAGCTTGTAAGGTATTCTGGGATTAACTCATTGGGGTAGAGCCAATGGTTTTCCAGCATGCGATAGACATGATGCAGGTTGAAGCTCCTTCATAAACGATAGTCTGATGAATATTATTTCCCATAATGGTAACTGGAATCAGAAAAGCTACCTGAGATGGGAGGAAAGGAACAAAATTCTTGAGAACGAAAGTAATCAGACTAGAATCTGAAGGATCAATACCTCCAATGGTAGAGAGCAGTGCCTTCCATTATGATGGGTATGACTAAAGGACCTCCAAATCCGACATTGTCGAAGGCGCTTGAGCCAAATATTCTACAATATTGTCTTGTTGTGCTTCTCTCACATTCAGATTGTAAGACAATTTCCGAAGAACACCTTTTGGGGGTGGTCGGATGATGGAGTCACTAGTCGATCTCTCGATATAGAGAGGACCAGAGGTAGAAGGCATGGAAGAGGAAGGGTGATCTATAACTTCTAGTTCCACAAGAGCCTTGGATGGATTGGGATAATATTTCGTTCTTGTGGCGATGGAAATGGATTGTGTTCCAGCCATGAACACCTGAGAGCTTCCAAATGATTGATCTTTATCTACCATTTTCATATGTTTGGAAGGGAACGGTTCTTTCAAAATGGCTAGAGTCTCAGGTGCACCCTTTAGAAGACAAACAACTTCGGCACGCTGAGGAAAATCCTTGGTGTAATGATCATCATCACATATTAGACAAGGATATTTGGGCTTACGTGTTGAAGAATCACTAGTAGATGACTTCTTTAAATCTTGTTTATGGTTTTTGGATTTAGACTTGCCTTTACCCTTTTTCTTACCTTTCAAGGATTCATCTACTACAGTAGGCTGAACAACATTTACCTCTAAGGTTTTACCAGGATTCTTCTAGATATGGGAAGGACTAGGGGGCACAACGACATCAATGGATTTAGACTTTGAAGAAGGCTTAGGTGCACTATTATTAGTATGATACATTGTCCCAATAACACCATCCACTAGAGGCGTAACAGGAGACTGAGATGATGTTGGATTAATCGAAGGTTGCGACACATTAGGTAATAACTCATATAGAGTCTTGGACTGGGAATAAAACAAATCGAGGTATTTAGCTCTAGCAATGATATCCTCTTCTGTGACACCCTTCCCATTGCAAGATTTTTTTCAATCTTGAGAACGAATGATTTCATGAACCATTTGGTCAACAGTTGATCAAGGATCTCAAATTTGATGAGGCGACGATAATGCCACCATTCATGAATGTGATCTGAGATAAGCGTAACAGTTGACTGCTTTAGCGAGGTGAGATTATGGGTGTGAGATGATGGGTGATGGGTGTTGGTTTCATACTGTATAGGCAAGTGGAAGTGAGTGAGGAAGGCCATATCCAAGGAATTGAAATCGAAGGAAATTCCTCGAGAGAGCTCAATGTACCATTTGAAAATGACACTGCTCAAATTACATTGGAAAAGACGAAGATGAATAGAATATTCAACCCAATAATTAGAGGAACACCATAAGTGGTATGTCATAACATGGGTTTGGGGGTCTTCCCCATATTTTCCTTCGAACTTCGAACAATCTCCTGGAATCTTAGTTGGAATTGGCGGTAAATGCAGCTGATGTTGTATGGGTTCATTTGTGAGATTGGACACATCTGACAATTCCAACGTAGCCAAGAATGGGAAAGGCGGATGATGAGGCAAGAAATTTCATGGGTTCCAACCTGATTAATAAGGATTATGCCCCTAATATGGCAGATTCTGACCTGAATTTGCATTTTTCCCCAATGGCTAGTAAGGACCTTGCTACAAATATTGTTGATAGGGACCAGGTTGGGGTTCTTGATACGACCCATATGGGAACTAAGGTTGTGGACCTTGCTAGACATGGGGTCCAGGATAAGATCCCTGGTGAACATGAGGTCCATTTTGTGGTCCCCGCTGAACGTAGGGCCCATCCAATTTTCCTTGCTGAACTTAACGTCCAGCCTGTGGTTCCTGCTAAACATGAGGTCCAACCTGTGGTCCTTGCTGAACATAGGGTCTAGCTTGAGGCCTTGGCTGAGCCTGCTGGTATTGAGGAATTTTTTGATATGCATCTCTAGATTGAGGCGCAGACTGGGGTTTCTCGTACTGACCTTGAGGATGGAAAAGACCAGTTTGACCCAGAAGGATATTCAAACAATCTTGGTTGTAAGAACCAAAATGAGGATTAGTCATAACAACACTCACTGAAGGTTGGGTTGTTGGATATACTAATGATATTGTACATTTTTCCTTTGAACACAAGGGATATTAGGTTGCTTAACATATGAATATGATACGTTTGGCTACTAAAAAGGTTGTTGAACTTGAGAATATTGAACATGAGGCTGAATTGCCCTAGGAATAGACCCACAAATCAGTTGCACCCCACCTAAAAGGGGAGGTACATAAAGAGGGTTAGACTTACCCCCAAGCATGGAAGAAATCATGGATTTCCCACTTAATTGCGGGACTGCATTAATCATAGATGGTGAATAGGGGACAGAGGATCTGAACAACACGGTCATTTGACCAATGGTGACTATCGATCGAATAATAGGTTGAGACACCATGGCCACATTCAAAAATAATGGGCCAGAATATGGAGGTATACTCGTTGACCAAACATGATCTGGAAATAAGAGTGTACCATTGGAAGCTCCATAAATAAGGTTTCCCAATGAGGTATAACTATGCGAGAGCATAGACGCAACATAACTAGAATGTATTTTTGTTCCCCTACCCGAATCGTGAGGTGTGGATCTAAAAAACTCTCCTTCGGAAGGAAATACCGACAAAGAGGCTTCTAGGATATACGAGCCAGAGGTTTGCTAAAGAGTGCTTTGAGGAGAGCTCACAAATGGAACATCATCAACATTAGATGCCATTTCATCAGGAAACAACTGAAATATGGTAGAGATAGATGCTACCGGAGAAGCACAAAAATGGATTCCGGGCTGATCAAAAGCGTTGTAACGTTGCTGAGGCGAGATTACAATCAGATCAAAGAGAAGATCCGAAGGAAAGGCCAAGAACTGTGCAGTTGGTTCAAGGCTTTCTAACTTAGATACGTGTGATGTGGTCTAAGGAGAATCATCAGGTAGTGATCAAGATGATATGGGTTGAACACTGATGACAATTCCAAGCTCTTCACCTTGCGCTTCGAGGGTCAAACTAGAAAATGAAGGACCTCAGGAGGAGTTTCTTGAGATCCGTCAAAGGGAGTGGGCTAATTCGATGATTCAACCACGATGACCTTCCAAAAGAATATCAAAAAGGAAGGAGGCGAACAAAATCACAACCTACCAATCAATAAAGGTTGGAGAACTTCACGAGTGGGATATTTTCGTGGGCAGTTACTTTTAGAATTAACAAAAAATAAATAAAAAGGGTGTGCTAGGCATAAAGGTTTACCAAGTATTCGTGCAATATACACCTTGGTGATCAAATGAAATAAAAATGACAAAGGACTTAACATACGCAAGCTAATCTTCCTGAATGTTGTGTTCGGTGTATCATGTCTACAAGGCAGCCAATTCAATTACCTATGGTAGTGTTGCAACCTAGTGGTGTTTCCCTAAATATACGCAATGGTACATGGGAGTCTAGTCTGTAGTAGTGTTGTCTAATGCGTAACCGTTCGATGAGAGCATCCCAAATATACTTATCATACATCAATATACTTCCATACGTGGGACGAGATATCACCCCCAGGTTATAACACAAACTATTACCAACAGCTCCTACGTTTAATGATGTCGGAACATGTCCCTAGCCTAGACCAATAAATATTTCATTAATTCCAATGCTCCTTAAGGTAAATTGGGCTCATTTTAAGTTGATCTTGATTAACATTTCAGTTTCAAAGCTCAAACCTAATGTCACCTAAATCCTTATGGTGCAATCTAAATGCAAGAAAGAAGCTTTCAATTTCAATGAATCCTAAACTATTTAGGGAGGAGAGACAAGCAAGAATGCACTCAATGTAGAAATAACAATGCCCACCAAACTATTTAAGAGTTATGAAATGCAATATTTTCCAATTGAACTCACTTTCCCAAGAAATGAAACTTATTGAAAATGAAAATGCCTTTCCTTTCACTAAGATGCACACATATATATATATATATATATATATATATATATATATATATATTCACTTTGAAATCTAATCGAAAGCAAAACAAATGAACGAATGAAGAAATGAAAGATCCCTTTAATTTTATTTCAATTGAACCAAACAAAGATCGCTTTAAAGAATGCACAAATGAAATGCTTTTCACTCTTCTTAAAATGAAAAATATAATCTAAATAAAAAAATGAAAAAGAAAATCACTGCCATTTCCTTTTGAATTTAGACAAAGCACACTCTTCTATACTTGTGTGCTAAACAAAACTTAATCTTGTGCTTGACACTAAACCAAAGGGAAACATACATAAATGCAGAGTTGACCAAATCATACACCAACTCTATTCAAAAGAAGACAAGAAAAATGCGACAAAGGGTGTTTGAAATGGAAAAAGGTTCCCAAACTTACAACCAAATAAAAGAGATGAAACAAACTCGGTCAGATAAGATAGGTAAGTCAAATACATGATAAGGAGATCACTGAGATCTCACAGACTCCTTCAAGGGCTAGGACACACCAGAAAATCATAAGGGAAACTCAAATTTTCCTAAGGCTGATATCAACACTTTTGTGCTAAGCAGAAGGGTGTTAAAAGGCCAACAAGCACAGATGTACTATATATAACAACGTTGTCGTTGCTATTGTGAAGATAGAAAGGGCGTTGGTCGATAAAAACAAGGAAAAAATTAAAAAAAAATTCTCACACAAACACCAGACCTGACATAGTGAAGTGACTAACAATCCTTACATGAGAAAACAGAGGGCTAAGAAGATTTAAATTTCAAAAATCAGTGAAACTGATCCAAGATCAGTTCTGGGAAGGAGGATTTAAAAGGCTAAAGCTCCCCAGTGGATTCTCTAGTTCTGTTATCAAGATAAATCCCCTCTACAGATAGAGGTGGTCTCTCTAGCCCTAGAGTGGTTCTAGAAACATGAGATTCTTTCTAACATAAACTTTCTTAACTAATGCTTACAATGCAATGAGGAAAGAGACATAAATACCTTTCTCCAATCGCTATCCTTGGATCCATTGATGGTTACCTTAATCCACAATCCTTGTAGGCCCGCTTCGTGCTACTGATGGCGCACGAATACCTACGAATGATCAAGAGACAATAGCAAACATGATACAATACATAATAAACATAAACACTAGCTATCTAGAAGATCAAGGAGTACCAGAATATTTTCATAATCATGTAGACAAATATAGAAATAAAACATCAGATTTTATTATTGATAAATTACAAAAGGAGAGCTTACAAATAGGCCTTGATGTTGGATGTGTCCTTAGGTGAAAATATAATTCCTTCACCCAACTCAAAAGAATTATTTCTCTCGTGCACATAGGCTTAATCACGATGTTAGCATGTAAAGGGATGAGAGTTCAGACGAGTCTGACAATGATCAACCAAGATCTAAACTTGGGGGAATGAGGGATGTGAATTTATAGCAAGGAGAAGGAGGTTGGGAGCCCATGAAAGGAGGAATAAGGCCCAATTTCCAAGAAATGATCCCCCATGGATGATATCAAGGCTCTAAAATGAGAGAGCTCGACCTTATCATCTTTGTTCAACAAACAACTCTTTGCCCTTAAGCTTCTAGAGGTCGGAACTTCTCCTCCATTTGAGGAAGCACTGCCAGAAATGGGTTTGGCGTGGTTTTCCAAGAATTTAGGGCACTGACAGCGCTAGGCTAGAACTGTGAGAAGGACATTAGCATGATAATGGCACCGGGAAGAGCGTTGAACCAGGAAGCTAGGAATTTGATCAAGTTTCTTCAGTAATCTTTCAAGGAAGTCTTCTTTGGATCTTCAAGGGGATATTTTAGCATATTTCTTGATGATGGAAACATTGCACAGGATTCATCATGGGGCATTTCACGATTAGGGATGGGAAAATGAACATGGTGAAAAATTACTGTGTAACACCCTTCCCCAAGAAAAAAACCACCTTGTTGATGTTACGCTTCTCAACATTTTATTATTTGCTGAACAAATTATACATGTATAAGCTCACTCCTATGAGCTGGAAGACTTGAACTATTTCATAGTATGTTGGCACTATCAGACTATAATTTTTTTCTCTCATAGATCTATGGACTACCATCCGTTGAAGGCCACCATGATCAACAACCCTTGCTTGATTTCTCATGAACTAAAAATTGAATACAAACTTCAATCTGTTGGTACTATCACGACCAATGAGTCTCACCCAGTTTTTGCCAAACTATCCAACCACCATTGGATAAATAAAACTCTTCCATCTACTAAAACCATCAAGTCATTGTATACTCAAAGCCTCCATGCCTTCACTTCCTCCATGCGCGCCTTGTTTCATATAAATTCAAACTAGAATCCTAAAACTTGCTCAACATGAACACTACAACAACATAGCATCAAAGCTTAATCAAATGATAAATTTTCATCACAAGCTATAATCAAAACTCCAAACAAAATATCCACAACAACTGGAAAAAAATTTCCACAAAATCTACTCCAATGCACACATAATATTCTCACACACCACCAATTTGATGGCTAAAACATACTTTAGCTCACAGCTGCTACAAATCTAAACTGCTTCAGAAATTCTACACTAGAAAACACATGCAACTTGCATACTATTCTCCACAGACATGTTAGCCTCACTCTTATGTGAGTAAAACAATTATAAGTCCAAAATAATTAAATTAATTATTTTCATGAAAGTTAGATTTATTGCTACCTTTCTAGATTGGGTTTGTTCTTCATAGTTAGGAGTCAGTTTAGGCCTAGTTGGTTGCGAGATTCTCTCCAAAAAGTTAGGATCCTATATTAGTGTTTTGTTTAGATCTTTGCTCAACCAAAGAGTCCAAGATAGAAAAACTATATTGATACAAACTTCCTCATGTATTTATATGTATCATCAACATTATTTTAATAATGAGAATGTGAGGAATGAAATGAGGCTCTCAGGCCTTTTTTTCCATGTCTGTTTTTTCTATGTCTCTGGTATTTTTTTATAAGTGTTAATGTTGGTTAATTTTTCTTCAAAACACACACTCAATCAACACACTAGACAATGAGCCATACTCACAATGATATTTCTCCAATATGTAGATGAAATCAAGTGCTCAACTCAATAATTACATAGAACGATTGGGCTTAACAACTCTGTTCATATGTTAGATTCAATCTGAATTAAGCTCATTGACTCAATCAATCACTAACTCCACTAGCCTTTTTGATATTTTCAACTTTAATAATATTCTAGAGGTCCCCAACCTTTTCCGATAATAAACCAAAAAAAAATTATCAAGTATGTCACCTCAGCACAAAAATTAGTTGACCAGTGCGAGGAATGCAAATAAATTCTCATGGAATACTTTATTTTCTCCCATAGCACTGAATCCATGTGAATGAAGCTATAATCGATCCCAAAGGCTTACATGCCCATGACTAGAGCCTTTCAACCACTCCCACGGGTATATCTCCATACGAATGAGGCTAAAATTGAAGAAAAACATCAATCATTCAGTCTTGAACCTCTGCCACCTGATGGAACATCTTCTCCAACATTTGAACACTCCACCAAGCCATTGTGTCAAGTATGTAACTGATGTAATATGCTAAGAAGAAGTCAATGACATGCAAGACCTATTTTTCCAACCTTATTATCAAGACCAACACCTTCAACTCCTCAAGAAACAATCACAACATCTCTAAACACCTCCAACACCTGTAGCATCATATCTAACTCCTGCATCAGCAACTTAAAGTCATAAAAATACCTCCAACACAATTAGCCTCATCTCATCAAATGTAGAAGCAATCCAATGTCTCCAAGAAATGTAGAGACATATGCAACATCTCGAGTAGCTCCCCAACCTCCTACAATAGCAACATCTACAACCAACACAATGTGCCAACCTCAAATAAATTATCACATGTGGAATCCATCTATACTCATCCTCCACTAGGTCTAGTCATATGTGTGTTGACATCAATGCCAACTAAAAATACCATCATGCCAATCATCCATCACCAAACATTCATCAATGTAAATTTTGGGCAACTAGGTTCAAACTCCATGTTGTGATGCTTAGATGATGATGCCAATAGTTTTATTGGATTCCTATTTCAAAGAGCTGCAAGATCGATCTAAATATCATCTTGATCAGATGAGAAGAACATGTATTTTGATTTTATTCCACTTGTGCAAGGTCGGCCTGATTTATCCCGCATGCATGAGATATGTCACACACCTCCACAGATGCCTATATATTGGAAATACTTGGAGTTCATTTTACACACACATTTTTGTGGAGGAATTTTCTTTTCTCTTGCACGGTGATGGAGCAGAGCTATTGGTTTTGTGTTTAGGGCTTCTTGGTGCAGCCTCTTGGTGGAGTATTCTTGATAGAAATTCTTAGGGTTGTGTGACACATGTGGGAGGTTGACCTTGTGAAGACTTTGCTGGTTGAAGCATTCTATTGATTGTCGTAATGCCACCATTATTTATCTCTATTTTTGGCTTGTCTTCCATCAATCTATTGGTATGTTATATCTTGTTATGAAAACAACTCCAAAAATAGAAGAAAATAGAGATCAATGCCTTAGAAATAGCCACTTCGAGGGGGAAACCTCCAATACATTACATAAATGAAGAAATTCTTGGATGATACAAATGACAAAACCTCCTCTCTATATATAGGAGTCCATGGGGCCACAATGTAATCCTAGTGGGGCCACAATGTAATCCTAGCCGACCTAACAATAATAATGTAAGGGCACAATAATAACAATATGGGGGTTACAGGGGTACAACAATAGCAATAAGGGGGGCTATACTAACGTAATAAGGGACTACACTAGTAATATAGGGACCTAACATGCCCCTCTCCTTCAAACAAGTGTTGTCCTCAACGCTTGATTATTTCTTGATGCTTCTGTATAAAATTCTCATCCTCCCATGTGGAATCTTCTACAGGAAAGTTCTTCCACTTGTTAAGATACTCTGAAATTGTTCGTACTTGTTGAGTTCTTGTTTTTGTGACTGCTTCAGAACTTCTTTTGATGTGATGTTGATCTTCCTGTTGTTTCATTTGATTCTGCACCAAAGTTAGGTTATCCTTTGAGAGTTGGAGAACTTGTTGTTGATGCTCGATGTGATCTTCCACTACTTTATCATCCATATTAGATTTTATTTTATCCTTCAAACCATCCAAATTATCCTCCATTTCTGATTTTAAACCATCTATGTCATCTTCGATTTCTCTTCGTAAGATCAAAATTTGTTGCACTTGGTACTGTAATTTTGATATCTAATACTACAATTCTTCCTCTTCATGCATCATTATATAACTTTCTGAGGGCTTAATTGGTATGGAATTATTTTTTAGGTGGAATTTTAGAACCCAATACAGATATCTATGCTTCAATATGCCCTTGGAGTCACTTCAAATTGAATTTTCACACAAGACTTATGCAATTCGAAAAAGCAAATACACACATTTTTCTTTCTTTTGAGGAGCTTGATATTGAAACTGAATTATCTCTGTGATTTAGGATCTTCAATATCTAAAATTCAGTCCTGCCGTAGCCCTATGAATCCTCTTTTGAATGCCACGGGTTTGACCTGATTTGGACTCTTAAAGGCAAAGTTATGTCCAATCTCCCACAATGACCTAATTATGGACTAGTTCAGTAGAGCGAACTTGTACCACTTGCCACGTGTCATTGTTTCCTCTTTTCGCTCTGAAATTTATAGAAAAAAAACTAAATTTTGTGTACTTGTGTCCAATTGTTACAGAATCTCAATCCGATGCTCAGAGATAGAGTTATGACGTTTTTCCACAATCACCTCTTTGAGATGAAATTCGAGAGCTTGAAAAAAAATCCTAACTTCCACAAATCAAATCTCCAAAAATATTGTGAACCAAGATATGAAATTTTCATAGGAGGTTTTTTGGGATTTCCGCTTCGCTCTGTGAAAATTTCAGCTTCTAAAACCTCATAGAAAAATATTTATAGCGAAAATTCCGCGATGACTTGTTTAGGTTAAATTTAGGAGCCTGCAAAACAACCTAACTTACACAGATCATATCTCTGAAAATATTGTGAACCAAGCTCTGAAATTTTGTGAAGATGTTCCTCCAGATTTCGACTTCCCACTCTAAAAATTTTAGCTTATGAACCTTCGTAGAAAAAAATTTATAGCAAAAATTCGGTGACGACCCTTTTAGGTGAAATTCAGGAGCCTGCAACAATCCCTAACTTCCACAGATCATATCTCCGAAAATATTGTGAACCAAGCTCTGAAATTTTGTGATGATGTTCCTCTGGATTTTAGCTTCGCACTCTAAACATTTCAGCTTTTGAACCTTCGTATAAAAAACTTTATAGAAAAAATTCCACGATGACCTGTTTGGAGCAACAAAACCCTAAAATCCAAAGCTTTGATACCAAATGTTATGAAACCAGCTCCAAAAATAAAAAAAAGAGAGAGATCAACGCCTTAGAAATAGACACTTTGAGGGGGAAACCTTCAATACATTACATAAATGAACAATTCCTTCATGATACAAATGAAAAAACCTCCTCTCTATATATAGGACTCCATGGGGCCACAATGTAATCCTCGCTGACCTAACAATAATAATGTAAGGGCACAATAATAACAATATGGAGGTTATAGGGGTACAATAATAACAATAAGGGGGGCTATACTAACATAATAAGGGACTAAACTAGTTATATAGGAACCTAACATATCTGCAACTTACTTTCATTATGCTCTAGAAGTTTAAAGTATATTTGCATCTAGCATAGAACATCTTCAAAATTTAGCAATCACTGGCATCACACATGGATATGACCAGCAGCATCTCCAAGATCTTTTTGACATCAATGTCAACACTACAATTCCAACAACTCTCGGTCCTTCTTTTGGTGTCACTCTAGATTGAGATTCTAACATATTGATCTCTAATCTGTACCCTTGTTCCAATGGTTGCAATGGTTTTTCTTCCTCCATATTTTCTTGACCTTCTTTTGTGTCTCCTTACTGGGTGACATATCCTTCCTTGTGTGGTTGACTTGGGTGTGACTTTGGCAAGGCAAACTTGTAAATTTTTGTAGATGTTATATGCTTGATGCAACTTTACGTTTTATCCCCAATATTAAACAACAATCACATTAACAAGAAAGTAAAATGCTGATAGAACATACTAGTAGATCAACAGAAGATAAGCCAAAAATATATATGTGTGTTGGTGCATTATGATGGTCAACAAGATGCTTCAACCAAAAAAGTATGAATACGGTCAGCCAACCACAAGTGTCACACAACCCTCTTGGACAACAATATCAGTCAACCCAAAGTCAACAAATTCAACGTTGTCATAGCCAACGGTCAATGCAAAACAACAGCAGCAAAAAGTCAATGTAGCTCGGTCAAAGTTAATGGTCAACCTCGATTTTTGTGACAGAAAATGCAGACTGCAGAAATCATAATTTTTACCAAGATTTTGGTCAGTTTGACCATGCGTTCACCAAATTCAACGCTAGTCAACTCTACACTGAAAACCCTAGGTCGAAAACATAAATTATCCTTGCTGCATTTTCCCATGTGTGAGAGAAGAAGAGACTCAAATAGATGATTGAACCAATCAAATGAGGAGAGAGAATGTGATGTGATGGATGAGTGAAAATTACCTCCAAAGTTGACCTATTTATATCCATTAGTGAGGGTGTGTGACACAATTGTTGGGGCTTCAAGCCTACATTTCATTTATGGCTAACCTGCAAATATTTGAATAAATTAAAAATAAATGTTTTGCTCATCGGATCAAGATGATATTTAGATCGATCTTGCACCTCTCTGAAAGAGGAATCCAATAAAAATATTGGCGTCTTCATCTGATCATCACAACATGGAGTTTGGACCTAGATTTCCAAAATTAACACTCACTCTCAACTAGGGAGAACTCCATCCACCTGTGCGATCCAAACATCGTGCGTCATCCCACTGTAACTTGATTTGCTAGCTTCTTTATTTTAGAACAAAAGTGGGTCAGTCACAAAGACATCATTCCTCACTCACACATTCAACCCAGAGGTATGAAACCTCTATAGGACTCAAAAAGAGTCTCATACCAACCCGAAGTTGGTTTACCTAACCCCAAGTTAGTTGGAGGTCTGAAACCTCACTAGATTTGATCCCAGATCAAGTGGTTGGACACGTGCCATCCTACACATAGAGAGTATGACAATCTATGATGCGTCCATCAGTCTTTGCTGCTGGTCTCTAGATTTTCCCACCTCACTGTCCAAATGAGAGGTACTTCCCATGAGTCCAGGACTCAACGGGTAGGATGAATATGGGGCATAGATCATGAGAGGTGAACCAAATCAACATCATAACGGTGGGGAAGAAGCACCACAATGTTCGGAAAGCCTAGCCTCGTGTGTGCTTATAGCTCTGAGAATCTATCCCCAAAGCCCCCCAGAGCTCCCAGAGCTCATCATCCAACAGGACCCTCGGCATAGGGTCATTGCACGATTCCAAGATTCTCACAGAAGGTTAGGAACATGACCTTCCCCAGGGGATCTGTGAGAATGTCCGTGACCTTCTCATCAGTTGCTATATGATCGAGCCTTACGGTGCCTCGCTGTACCATATCCCAGATAAAGTGGTACCTGATATAAATATGCTTGGGTCGATCATGGAACATGGGATTCTCAGACAACCGAATCTGACTCTCCTTATCACAGAGTATCACGATGGTATCTAGCACATGCCCGAACAACTAACTCAAGAGCTTTCGCAACCAAAATTCTTCACAATAGGCCATAATCGCCGCAATGTATTCGGCCTCCATAGCTCTCAAAGCCACTGACTTCTACTTCCTGCTCATCTATGATATCAAATAAGACCCAAGTCTGAAGCAACATCCCGATGTGCTCTTACGAACCACCACACCACCAGCCCAATCAACATCAGTATATCCATGGAGTGTCACACTCCTGGAAGTGTATCTCAACCCATGGTTTATCATGCCCCGAAGATATCTCAACATATTCTTGGCACCAACCCAGTGAATGTGATGAGCTTCAACCATATGTTGACTCAAGGTGTTCACTGCAAAACATACATCCAGATGGGTGTTCACTAAGAACATTAGGGCCCCTATGAGTTGGCGATACTCAGTAGGATTTTCTAGAACAAGCCTAGTAGCACTGCCACTCAACTTATTAAAGTTGAGCTCGATCGGTGTCGACATGAACTTATAGTCCACCATTCCAAATATTTACAGAAGCTTCACAATATATTTTCCTTGAGAAAGGAAAATATTTACATCTCTTTGCCAAACCTCCAAGCCTAGGAAGTAATGCATCAATCCTAGGTCCTTCATCTTGAACTTAGCAATGAGCTCCCTCTTACACTAATGAATGAGAGGGTCAGCACCTGTTAGGAAGAGGTCATCCACATACAACACTAGAATGAGGTTTTTCTCTATCAACCTTGAAATAAAGGGTCGAATCAGCATTACTATGAGTGAATCCCAGCTTCATCAGGTATCTATCTATCCTCTCGTACCAAGCTCTGGGTGCTTGCTTCAACCCATATAGGGCCTTCTTCAACCTACAAACATGGGTGTCCTGATCCTAGACTTCGAACCCTAGAGGTTTCTCCACATACACCTCTTCCTTTATCACAACATGCAGAAATGCGGTCTACACATCCATCTGATGAATATTTCATCCTTGTGTAGCAGTAAGGGCTATGATAGATCAGATGGTAGTATATCGAGCCACAAGTCAAAATATATCATCATATTCTATGCCTTCCTTTTGAGAGAAGCCATGGGCAACGAATCTTGCCTTGAAATTTTCAACACTACCATCAAATCCATGCTTGATCTTATAAATCCATTTCGAGGTGACAACTGCTTTGTCCTCCGATCTTGGAACCACATCACAGACATAATTTTTCATAATGAACTAATATTCTTCGTGCATAGCATCCTTCCAGACTTGATGCTTTAGGGCTTCTTCAAAATATCCAAGCTCAGATTGTACGATTGTACTCATGGATGCTAGATACCCTTGGTATCTATTTGGCTTCTTGCTTTCAGATAATGTCCCCCTTGGGCCCATATGTCTCTCAACATCCTTGGGATTTTCCCATGATGGTTTTCTCTTCATTGAAGGAGGTGGATCAATAGGGTCCATCGGTCCTTCAACATCGAGCATCGTCTCATCCTTCGGTTATTCTTGATTTCCAGGCCTTGCTTCATGATCTTCCTTAGATCTCAGAATATTGATTAATTTCTTCAGGGAAACATCTTCATCAAAGGTAACATCGTGGCATATCTCCACTTCCCTTTGATGAGGCACATAGACTCTATAGGCTTTTGAAGTTTTTCTATAGCCCACAAAAATTCCCTTCTTTCTAGAAGTATCCAGCTTGCTCCTCTTCTCCTTCAGAACATGAAAATAAACAAGACATCCAAAAACTCTAAAATGTGAGACATCAATTTTCTTACCAGAGAAAACCTCTTCGGGAGTTTTGGAGTCTAGAGCAGAATGCAGGCATCGGTTTTGTATGTACACGGTAGTGTTCGCAACTTCTCCCCATAAAAAATTTAGAATATCTTGGTCACATATCATGGCACGGGTAGCTTCCACAATGGTCCTGTTCTTTCTTTCAGCAACGCCATTATACTTAGGATTATAGATAGTTGTGGTCTCCCTCTTGATGCCAGCTTCTCTGCAAAAGTTCTTGAACCCGTTCGTCTCATATTCAGTGACATTATCAGTCTTCAATATCTTGATCTTCTTCCTTGTTATATTTTCCACCAAGGGTTTGAAGGTACAGAACCACATGAAAGCCTCATCCTTATTTTTCAAGAAGTATATCTAGGTTTTGCGAGAGAATTCATATATGAACGTCATATAATAAGAAAATAATCCCAAGGATGTTACAGGCAACATACCAAACATATCAGAATGTATCAATTGCAAGACATCATATGTCTTTGTGACACTTGAGGGGAAAGGTTCCCTTGTATTATTTCCTTCGGCATAGCCCGGACATACACCTTCATGATCATTTGTGAACTCAGGCTTCCTCATCACCACCTTCCTTGCTTTGGGAAGGGCTTTGTAGTGAAGCTGTCCAAACCTCTGGTGCTATAGTTCAGTCTGTCCAATAATATCATGTCATTTCTCCCAATGTACTTCCTCCAACATGGTAGAGTGTATCAACTCTAAACCCAATCATGATATCTTCCTTGAAACTCTTCTTCCATATGCGCACCTTCCCATAAATGAATGCCACATTGAAACCTTTGTCTTCAATGGCCAAAATAGACACAACTTTCTTCTTCAAATCAAATACATATAGTACATCTTGCAAGCAAAGGACTTGACCATGAGACAAGTGGAAGGTCACAGTCCCTGTCCCTTTCATAAGATATGTGGCATTATCTCCAAGGATAATTTTCAGATTAACATCCTTCTCAACCATATTAGAAAGTGCTTCCTTGAACCCAGTGATGTGCCTTGAGGCACCATTATCTATCAACCAGACACCCATAGTGTCGAGTGGAGATGCAATAGAGAGGGAAAATAAAAGAATGGATTCATTTATTTTATCATCAACAACATTTGATTCCTCATACCTGGAATTTATCGATCTTTTCTAAGGTTTCCCATTTCCACCAGAGGGATCCTTCCTCTTCCCTTTGAACCTATTGTTCCTTTTATTGCCATTCCTCCAGTTGTTGTTGTTGTCATCATCATCGGGAGAATCCTTCTTGAAAGGGAATTCTCTAGCATAGTTGTCAGTCTTGTGACATGTGTAACATTTACCTTTATTTCCTTGGGCCCCTACTCTTCCTTTGTTCCTCGGACCACCAAAGTTCTTCTTCTTAGCACGAGCGGTGAAGGCATCATTTCCTTCATTTTCATATTCCTTTATCCTTGTCTCCTCTTGTACGCATCTCGATAGTACCTCGTCAAAATCAGGTATCACATTGTTATTGAGAATGGTAGTATTGAATACATGTCATTCGAATGGGAGACCTCCAATTGCAGGTAGAACTTTCTCTCGATCAACTATTGTCTCCCTAATATCCAGAATATTATTTTTGATTTTGGTCAACTTCAGAAAATAGGATTGAACATATTCATCCTTGATTTTCTTCAGATTCTTCAGTTGATTTTTAAAGAATAGGACTTGATTTGCATTGTTGGCCTTGAACATGTTGACCAACTTATCATACATCTCCTTGGATGTGCCCAACTTAGATACGTAGGCAACCAGACTCTTATGAATTGTAGTTTGAGGTACACATGCTCTTCTTCGGTGATTGCTACAAACTTGGGCTTTGTCTTCACCTCAGCTCTGATACCATGTAAATTTTTGTAGATGTTCTATGCTTTATGCAACTTTAATTTTTATCCCCAACATCAAACATCAATCACATAAACAAGAAAGTAAAATGCTAATAGAACATACCAATAGATCCACAGAAGACAAACCAAAAATATATATGTGTGTTGGTGCGTTATAGCAGTCAACAAGATGCTTCAACCAACAAAGTCTCAATACGGTCAACCAACCAGAAGTGTCACACAACCCTCTCATAATACAATATCAGTCAACCCAAAGTCAACAAAAGTCAATGTTGTCACAGTCAACGGTCAATGCAAAACAAAAGCAGCAAAAATTCAATGCAACCCGATCAAAGTCAATGGTCAACCTCGATCTATGTGCCAGAAAATGCAGACTACAAAAATCAGAATTTTAACCAAGATTTGGGTCAGTTTGACCATGCATTGACCAAAGTCAATGTTGGTCAACTCTGTGTTGAAAACCCTAGGTCGAAAACAGAAATTCTCCTTGCTACGTTTTCTCACATGTGAGAGAAGAAGAGACTCCAATAGATGATCGAACCAATCATATGAGGAGAGAGAATCTGATGTGATGGATGAGTGAAAATGACCTCCAACATTGACCTATTTATATCCATTAGTGAGGGTGTGTGACACAACTGCTGGGGCTTCAAGCCTACATTTCATTTCTAGCCGACCTACACATATTTTGAATAAATTCAAAATAAATGTTTTGCTCATTGGATCAAGATGATCTTTAGATCGATCTTGCACCTCTCCGAAAGAGGAATCCAATAAAAATATTGGCATCTTCATCTGAGCATCACAACATTGAGTTTGGACCTAGTTGTCCAAAATTAACATAAATTGACTTAGTTCTTCCTCTGAAATTCTTGTTATCATTAGAAGGATGAGATGTGCTATCAGTATCCTACACTATCTCAAATTTTTCATATGAAGAATCTCTTGTCTCTATGGATTTGGAGTGTCATTCAGCTGCACCAAAATCATTATCATAATGAGAACGTGAAACTGAAGAGTCACTAACATGGTTTACCTTAGTTGTTTGTTCTGAAGTAGGTGATAATGGTTTTTTTAATCCTTCACTACATTTAAAATTTTCTAAGGCATCTTTTTTGGCTTGTAACTGAAGTTTCCATCCTTGCTTCTCCTCTTCTACTTCTTGTAGTAGTCTTCTCAGTTCAACATTCTATGCTCTTGTTGACCTCCTCAATTTCTTGTAGCCATGAATTCTTTGCTTCTCTATTTGAATAATGAGAATGAGATTAAGAAGAAGAAAATTTACTTGAATATGGAGATGGAGGTTCAGGAGGTTATCCTCCATTTCCCTGATTTATCGAAGAATTGTCCTCTTATTTCTCTTTCTTCTTCTTTTCCTTCTTTAACAATTTCTACTCATAATATCCAAACAATTTATCTACCATTTATTCCATCATATATAAATATTTATGGAAAAAAAATTCATTATCAATGCGAATATTGTCATCCTCCATTTTCCTTCTTTGGGTTGCACGTCCAATCTCTCATTATCATCCACACTCGTAATTCATATTAGCAAGAAGATCGTTTTGATACCAAACTTGATCCAATATGCCTCTAAGACCAACGTTATCCAAGATATTTTCTTCGGTTGATGTTAGTAGAATTGCATGAAAGAGCATGTAGAACCCATATATACAAATACTTAAAGAAGAAGCAACATAAAGGAGACCATAAAGAAAATGCACACAAAATTTTGATAACAGAGTTTGTCCAATGTGGAATATGTCTTTGGGCCTTGCTTCAATAGTGTAGACGTCACTTCATTCATATTAGCAAAAATGAAAATGAGTACATGGAAAAATACATTATATACCTCAAACCATGTGAATGACTTGAAGTTCCACTACTCAAAACAAATTGAATGACAACACCAATAGGTATGTCTTATCCTCTTGAGACTTTTAACTGTAAACATGACCCACTTCTAAAAGGTGCATTTCTATCTCAAACTTTGTTCCCATAAATTAATTAAACACGATGGATTCTTCCATGATCCCTTAGATCCTCTGCTCAGATCCCAAATCTAACTAAACTAGTGAAATCCTTATGAAATTCTGAGTAAAATGATTATAAACTCAACTATATTCTGCCACTGCCATCTTTGAACCCCCTAGAGAATATTCAAGATTCCATAGTAGCTTCAAAAAGGAATATTATAGGAATATTCCACGGAATATTCCCATAGAATATATACTCCCAAAATGCTTGCCACACAGTTCCACTTGTGTCAGGGTTTTGCCTTTGTCGGGGTTCTAACCTTGTCATGGTGCCCACGTGCTTATGGTTTTGTCGGAGCTCAACCCTCTTGCTCACGGCTCCCGTCATTTATTCATTGCATTCGATGGGTTTCTATATGGTTGAATGGGCATAATAAGCAACATATGGGCCACTAGTCAATGGTTCTTCTTGTTATGTTTGAAGTTTGGTTTGGGGTTGGTTGGGGGTTCAAACATGTTAGACCCCATTCTGTATACAAAACAAAATGGTTGACTAAACACCAGCCGTTTGAGCCGCCCGTGACATAACATACGTCAAAACCATCACCAAGCATATACATTTAAAAAAATAAATTAAACAAACCACCGTGTTAGTCTTCAAAAAAAAAATTTAAACAAAATTTCGATATATTAAACAATGTTCTTCCACCAATCAAAACCATTTGATATAGTATAATTGTTGGTTAATATTAAATTGTTGACCATCAAGTTTCAAACTCCAACATTATATGTTAAAATATATCCAGTTGATTGTTGGTTGTCTATAACTTTGTCCTATTAGTTCTGAAAATGTTAAACTATAATCGTCAATGTCACCAAAACATTAGTCATTGTATAACATTTGTTGAAACAATTTATAAACCATAACTGATATGAATGCCAATGTAAAAAACCACAACCTATCCATGTGGGTTTTACCAACCTCATGGTCATCCTCCATCGTTCCACATGGAATCATGTTATTGAGCCACTTTTGTGCCTTTTCAACTGCCAAGTGGGTCCACAAAAAATTTCCATGCCATGCCCACTCATTAGTTGTACTGCCAACTTCGCTAGTTACCTATCTACCACATCATGCTGACTAGTGCCACATGTCCTCTTCAGCAATCCCATGTCATGTTGCCTGTACTACACGATGGTGCCATGTGACAGTTTTTTATTGGTCCATTTAGTAGTCCAAAATTTCCAAAGCCAGGTGACACATGGCATGCCCTCAGGCTGCCACATCACCATGTTGACATCAGTAGTACCAAATGTTGATGTCATCATTGAATTTTACTTTTTCCATTTTGACCAAAAGCATTTACTAGCGATAACTTTCTCATATGAATTCGGATTGAGACACCATTTGCACCATTGGATTCCTTGTGACGAGCTCTTCGATATGGTCCTAGTTTCATTGTGATCCAAAGACCTTGATTTTGGGTCCATTATGTATCCACCTGGATTAAAGGATGTGGTATCAAAATCTTGATATATATATATATATATAGGGACTTGGCTTCACAAGGAGAAAAGTGGATTTTTTGTGTATTTTAAACTGATCATGTTATTTTTTTGGTATTGTATGTGGATGATATGTTGCTGATTGGAAATAATAGAGAATTATCCACGATGTGAAGACCCAATTTTCCTCTAAATTCAACATGAAGGATCTTTGTGATGAAAACTTCATTTTGGGCATGGAAATTAAAGGAGTTTGGGCAAAGAGGAAGCTCCAATTAAACTAGAGGAACTATGTTGAGACAATATTAAAGAGGTTTAATATGCAGGATGGTAAACTAGTCAAGGTTCCTATTCCTGTAGGTGTAAACTTATCTACATAAAATTTTCCCAAGGCACAAGAAGAGGAAGAGGACATGTCCCGTGTTCCATATGAAAGTGTAGTTGGTAGGTTGTTTCATACAATGGTTTGTACAAGACTATAAATTAGACATGCAATGTAAATATTGAGTAGGTTTATGTCAAAGCATGGAAAGGAGCATTTGAGAACAATAAAGCAGGTTTTTAGGTTTCTATATGGCACTAGTGATTATGGTTTGTGATACCAAGGAAGAAAAATATTGGATAGAGTGTTGGAAATGTGTGTCTTTTTTGATGCATACTGGCCTGCTAGAGATTTGGATCAAAGAATATATACAAGTGGGTATGTGTTTAACCTATTTGGAGGAGCATTTAGTTGGATGAGAAAGAGACGTTTTGTAGTGGTACTTTCATCCATAGAGATTGAGTACATGACAACCACTCATGCAATCAAGGAATATATTTGGTTTCAAATATTATGTTAAGGTATGGGGTTGGCGCAAAGCTATAAGGACAGATTGTGGCATCCTAAATGAAACTTTATTGGCAAAGAACCCTTCTTACCATACAAATACAAATCATATTGATGTTCAGTATCACTTTGTGAGAGATATGCTTGAAGACAAAAAGGTGTTTCTAGTAAAGGTGGACACTTTGAAGGATGTTGTAGATGCATTTACAAAGTTTGTACACAATTTTCTTGGTGTATAGAAATAATAGGCTTTGTGAGGTTGAATAGATGTATTGTGTACTCATGCGGCCCCTTGTGTGAAAAGAAAATAACAAGTGGGAGAATGTTGGGTATGTATTATATTATTTTTCGGGGGTTTTTATGGGGTGGTAAGCCTCTATTGAAAAGTGTAACTAGGTTCAGTATTCATAATAACATGTAATTATGATTTTATGAAATGAAGAGGCAAAGACAATAAAATTTGTTTATTTGAATGCTTGCATCATGGGTTTCATGAGCAAGATATTTTATTATAGGTCAAAGACTTCTTCTTGATGTCTTTAGGAATTTTGTCATCTTCTCGTAAAGATAATTGGAGTCATGTAAATGAATTCATGTTACACTTGTAAAAGGACACATTATTGATGTAAAAAGTATACTCCAAGACCTTTTCACTAGGCCTTTTGAAATCGGCTCAAAGTATGATAGAAATACTCCTTGAAGAAGTAGGCTTACCCTCCAATCTTCATGTAGGCCTACAAGTCTTAGAGACAACCACTATAAATAAGGTGACTAAAGGCTCATTGTAACATAGAATTCAGATCAAGTATGAAGCAGAAGTGCAAGAATAGATCTAAAATTGGTGAGAAGAAGAAGGTCAGTCAACAAAGGAATAAAGGCATATATATATATATATATATATAGGGTATATATATCTTGCTCAAATAAGGAAGGACGATGCCTATTACAAAAAGAGATAAGTCTGCAATAAGTGCGAAGAAAGGGTCTACTATTTGTGTGAGGATAGAAAGCTAAACAATGAAGAAAATAGGCTAGGAAAAGTTCCAAAGGAGGAGTAAAGTATGCAAGGGTATAAAGTCACCATATTTTGGTCTTGGATCTGCACTATACCTTGTATATCTCAGATAGGCTGAGAGTTACAAGGGTGCAGAAATAAGGCCGAAAGGGAGATCAGAAGCAACCAAGGAAGAAATTGAAGGAAGCCGAGAGGAAGCACATTGTTTGGAGCTGCTAGACTAGGGACTGAGATTCCCTAGTGAAGGTGCAATGTAGTGCAGAAAAGGAGGATCGTCATAAGGAGCCAAGAAGAGCATTAAAAGATAATGACAAGGGTCTTGGAGGAATACATGTTTACAAGGGTCTTTTTCATGGTCTTGTTACTCGCCAATTGAAGGTCTATAAGAAGAATTTTGATCGGTTTTTCCTCTCAAAGGGTGAGAGGTTTTGGCCCTAGCTTGCAAGCCTAAATATTGTGTCTATTTTGAATTTGATAATTTAATTTATGAAGAACATAATAATATAAATAAATCACAAGTAATTATGAAGAAGAGAAATTTTAATAAAAGCCCTAATTTCTCAACATGGTTTCAGAGCTAAGTTGTTGAAGACAAGAAATGGAAGTCTAGCGAGAAGACACATAAGGATCAACCTTTAGAGGAGAGTTCAAGGACCCATTTTTCTAGAAGGCATCAAAGCATAGTGAAGGATCTACATTGAAGATTCAAACCCTAGATCTAAGAAGGAAGATATTCATTCAGAAGAAGGCTACAAAGGAGTTGGAAAAACCCCTAAACCATCTCAAGAGACCAAAGACCTTACTCAATGTTAAAGGACTTATACATCAAGGTCCTTCAAAGGAAAAATCAAGTTTAGGAAGGAAATAGTCATCTTCAAGAAAACTCTCTTGTTGAAGCCAATTCAAGACATCATCAAGCCATAATTTTGTTGAAGCCATCATCAAGCCATATTTGATCTCCATCATCATCAAAGATCCAAGATGATCTACCTCATTGTACCACTCTTGAAGGAAGTTATGCTAATATCTACATCATCATCAAAGAAGAATCTAGTAGAGGAAGAAAAGAATCTACATCAAGTAAGTATATTTATGACTTCATATGAATCTATAAAAATGACTTTTTGCAAGGAAAGAAACAAGTTGTTTGGGTCTTCAAACTTTCTTTCATGGAAGAAAAGGACAAATTTGAATCTTATTGAAAATGAAGTCATGGATTATATTAGAGATTCCATAACCCTACCCTCAAAAGAATATACTCAATCTCATGAAAAATACATGAATGGATGAATAAGAGAATATAGGATTCTTATAGAATCCATAAAGGACTCTGTCATCCCATATGTATCAAAACTAGAAACATCAAAATAAATATGTGATAAATTGGTGGAGCTATTATCTGTAATTAATACAGGAGAAGTAATCTCTCTGAGGCAAGAACTATTGTTTACACCAATTTTTGGTCATGTAACCTGTTACTATTAGATGGACTAACGTACACCATGTAAGACCAATTTTATCATAGTAAAATTTCTTTCAGTATGAGAAATAATTTAATAACCCATAGTTTATTAAATTATTTCTGGTCTAAACAGGAAACCCTGTGAGGAATAATTAAATAAATCCTTATTTGTTTGATTTTCCTCTAGGGATAATTAGCTAAACCAGTGTTTAATTAATATTCTTGGTCATATTTAACCCAAAACATGAGAATTAATTAGACAAATTATTATTTATCTTATTATTCTCTAGGAATAATTATTTAAATCATTATTTAATAATATTCCTTGTTGAATTTGACTAAATTATTTTTAAATAATTAAATAAATTTTTATTTATTTAATTATTCCTTAACCTCATCCTTGAATAATAAATAAATCATTTATTTATTTATTATTTATAAATAATGGGATTTAACCAATTCTAAATTCCTTTTCCCTCCACCAAAAATAATAAAATTTTCCAAGTTTGATCTAGATTTGGTTAATAATATTTTATTTATGCACCAATATCTAGACTAACTCAATATTTTGTTATAAATAGAAGGGGTTTTCCATTCATTCACTATCTTTTCTATCACCTTTTGGTCTGACTTTGATCCTCCATCATCGTCATATTTTTTCTAGTTTTGCTTGTGAACTCCCTTTGAGTTCTATTTTATCTGGGTTTTCGGCACCATCAAGAGAGAGAGACCTTGGATCCGAAGTGTTGAGGACATAACAGAACCTGTCCCATTGAGGGGGACTAGTAACCTCTTTTCATGTTCCCTTCCCAGGTGTCACAATACAAAAAATCCTTTATAAATTCTTGTCTTGTCTATTGGATGTATGGAGCAACTCTTGTTTATTTTCATTGTTTAATGTCTTTAATTGCATAGATTTCGAATTTTGTAGCATTTATTCTGATCACTTACTACATATATAAGGAAATCGAGAACCACATTTTATGTTAGGGTTGTTTGTTATGCATAGCTAAAAACATGTCAGTACTTGCAACCTGCAGTTTTTTGTGGGATTTTTTTTGTAATTTTTAGGGTTTGCCGAGGGCACTGTTCAGGGTTGTCTGACCTTCGTATTTACCCGTCTTGGACCTGTAATTGCTTATTTTTACTTGTCGAAGTAGGAACCAAGCCCCTTAGGGCTTCAGTATGCTTCCACCTTTTAGGAGGAGTTTAGTTGAAGTAGGTCTTCTAAGATTTCAGTGTTTTTCAACCATTTTTTCAAATATGAACCTGCCTTTTTAGATCCATTTCAAATCGGTTATTTGTCCATCCAAAACACCTATTTTTAGTTTTTTTTGGTCCTTCCTTTAGGGTCCCCTATGTTTCCCTTTTGGTTGTAGCCTTTAGCCACCTATTTTTCAGCATTTTCCCCTTTGGTTTCTTATTGTTTTCTGCACCTCTTTTCAGCAGATCTGACCATTAGATCCCTGCCCTTCTTGACCTTAGATCTATTTGCCATTTTGTGTGTTTTAAGTATAATTTTCCCACATTTAGACTAGTTGTGGGGAAGCCCTCCTTTTTAGATTTAAATTTATGCATCTTTAGCTGTTTATTTTACTGCCGCTTTCAGTTTTATTTACAGTTATACAACATATTTTTTCTTTTTTGTATACACACTTCCGGGATTAATCAAAATTAACACACTTATCTCGCACACGCACACCTAAAGCGAAGAGTGGCTGGTTTAAACCGCCAGGCCAAGACTAAAACATTGTAATTAATTAATCTGCACCCTTGTGCCCTTGTTTACCTTTGTTCCTTATTGGGTTCTGTGTATCTTTTCCATCATTATACCCCCAAGGCATTTATCCTAGGGACCCCAAGGCCTTCATCCTCAGTTTCCGTTAGGAATAATTACTCCACTGCGTAGGGTCCGAGTTAGTCCTCTGTCGAGTCCCCATTCTAACTCTGATTCTGGTTCATTGGGTTCTCCTTCTATTTCTACCCCAGGTTCTCCTCCACCTTTCACCTTCATCATGTCTGGTACAGGACCTACCGTTGGTGGTGGCCCAGACTCTAATTCTGGAGCCGCTACTAGTGGAGATGCAACATGAATGATTTTGGATACTCCTTTGCTTCCTTATATGGCAGGACTAAGCCTTCCCGTGTTAAGTCAGTTGATTAATGACCCTATACACCATGATCTAGGTTCACCTGCTGTGGCAACCAAGCTTCCTTTAGACATCCCTAACTTTGAAGGAAATTTTGGAGAGGATCCTACCAACCATGTTCATTCTTTCTACATGTGGTGTTCATCCAAATCTATTACTGATGACTCTATTCGTCTTCTGTTATTCCAGCGTACACTTACTGGAGAAGCTTCGAAGTGGTATGCTAACCAAGCCACTGCCTCTCATGCTACTTTTGTGACCCTTGCAAAAGTTTTTTTGTCCTACTTCCAACTTCCCCTTCACTATGATACCGATATCAAACTTTTGACCGCTTTCTGTCAAACTTCTGCCACCCACCTGTCTAACCATGTTCAAGAATGGCGCAGAATGAAGAGCTTTTGTCGAAATCTAGTTTTCAAAGACCATGTATACATGGACTAGTTTCTCAAACCCCTTTTTCACTCTATTGGTAAAGATGTTGCGTCTCACTCTCCTCAGACTCAGGAAGAAGCCCTCTAAGTTGCGTTGAAATATGACTTGATCTACGCGCAATCTGGTTATGTTTATACTGTCTTACCTGATCGCCCTAGACCTAGTGGTGCCAACGGACTAGGGGAATCTCATGCCGTCGATGGTATCGTTGGATCCCTTTCACATCCGTACACTCATCCTCCTATGGGTTATGGTTTCCCTCAGGGAGGGGCCAACTCCTCTAGCACTTTTCCCCCTCCTGGCAGCATGTATCCAGGACACGGCATACCTCAGGCCTTTACCCAACCGCATCCTATGATGTCAGGGCCTACTTTTTCCCAACATGTTTACCCCAATGTTTTTCAACCTCCTTACTATCTATATCCACATTCAGGTGCTTCAGCTCCTCCAGCACAAGCACCTCTACCTCCCATGCCTTCTCAAGCTTCGCAGCAACAGCCATTGCCCCCTCAAGGTTAGGTGTATGCACAGCAGAGTGCGATTAATCCTCCCAATTCCAAAAACATGAGGAAAGGCAACCAGAACCAAGCCACTCAAGGTAATCAAGGAAACAATCCCCAAGGGAATACATCTAACATGACAACTCAGCAACAGGGTGATCATCCCAAGCAGAATAGGCCTCTTCATACAAATAAGCCTTGTTCTTATTGCAGTGTCCATGGTCCGTATACCCATGATTGTCCCATTTTACCTCAAATGTGTCAACTGTGGGAAGCTCAAGCAGCATCTCGAGGACAAAAAACCTTTGCTTTGGTACCTCCTAATGTTGCGCCTACTCAAGAGGTTGTGTTTACCAATCCTTTCCCCTAGCAAGGATATGCGGCTTCCCAACCCCCTGAAGGTCAGGCGGCCATTCAACCCCCTCCATCTGGTACCTTTGATTAGTAGATCCTTATGACGCGATCTGACCATGCCAATACCGCTAATATCAACCTTCAAACTCAATCACGCCAGTACACCAAGCCTTCCACTACGTCAGCAACCGAGCCCCAGTCCTCAGGTCCCATAGAGCCGATTTCAACATCCAATGGTCCTTTACAGATCCCTCAGCTTAAGGCAGAGGTATATATCAAGATCCCCAAAGGACCATTATGGTGAAATGCTACTTCCAGTAAATCCGCCCACAGCTACAGTATAGTAGATGACTTGGCGCAATCCCCTACCACCATGTCAATGTTGGAAGTCCTCCAGTCATGCCCTTCACAACGTAAAGCTCTACTAACTGCCATGGGTGTTTTGGATCCTTTAGATGATTGTTTTATTATCTTCGATGTTGACAAGTCAGAGTATCCACCCCTACCTCCATCCGCCGCCTTCCTAATACCTATCAAGATCCGTCATGCCAATGTATCCTGATGTATCATTGATGAGGGGGCATCCACCTGCGTGATGTCTGCTTCTATTTGGAAAAAGCTCAGATCACCCAAGTTAGCCCCTTCCACTATCACCCTCCATGTGTGGGATGGAAACTCTTCCCAGCCCCTTGGCATGTTCCAGAACTATCCTATTACTCTTGCGGGCAAAATTGTTTGTGTTGATGTTGAAGTCATTGATGTCCCCTTAGACTAAAACTTTCTATTGGGTCGTAGCTATACTTGTGTGATGTTTGTTGTCTCATATGTAGTTCACCATAAGATGTTTTTTCCTCAAAATGGAAATATTGCCACTATAGATCAGCTGAAATATTACGAATCGAAGTCTCAGACCTCTCCAGAGTCCATTATTTCTTTGGTGGCCAATAAACAAACAGTTGAACCTCTGACCAGTGTCTCACCTAGAGTCTATAAAGATTCCTCTTTGCTTGGTTCATTCCCTGGTCTCCCCCCTCTTATCTCTGACCCTATCTTGTTTAATTTTTTCATGATGCAATTGTCTCGGTCCGACCTCAAACGGTCTGGTTCGACTAGCCTATAGCCTTACCCTTTGAAACCTGCTCCTACTACTTTGACTTAGCCTTCAGGACCTTCTCCTTAAGGCCCTTCATCTGTAGTTGGTGTCTCTGATCCTCTTTTTCCTCATGGAACGGTTCCCCCTAGCCTTAACCATCTGGGAGCTATTCCGCCTGGCCATTACCCCTCTGGTCAGATACCGTTTCTTGCTCCCCCTTCTGGAGTATTTTTGGTTCCTATTATGGCTACCTTAATCCTTCCCAACATGACCCTGGGGATCCTAGCTTGGTACATTGATCCCCCAGCCAATACCCCGCATGGTCATCTCAAACCTTACATTGCTTTGACCCCGGTCCAACCAGCCGCTATGACCCCTCCCTTCGCTTCTATGCCTCAGCCACCTCAACAGGAATCTACTCCTGTTGTGAAAGCCTTAGGTGAGGGGGGAAATCCCGCAAAAAGGCACATAAGGACAAGGCTTCCCAGACAACACCTTCTCCTCCTAAGCCTCCAAAGCGTACACCTCCATGTGATTTGTCTGATGTTTTTGGTCATGCTACCCACAATTGTCCTGAATTGTCTCGTATCAAACCCATGGTCAACGAAGTGTTTCCTGAGTCTAATATCCCAGAAGTCCATGTTACTTTACCAGCTTTAGCCAAGAAACTCAAGACTTTGCACACAAATCACCCTTGTGCTTTGTGTGATTTCCATGGCCACTATAGTCACCTCTGTCCCCACCTCGAAGATTTACGCACCTCCTTGGAAGTGGTTATCCAATACAAGGTTGAGTGAAACAAGTCTGCCTCTCCCTTACTTGCGAGTTTTTCTTTGGCAGAACCAAAGGACACATCCACTCCCATTGACATACCCCCTCCCGATGTCGCGATGACGGAGTCTTTGACCACTATCCTCTACCTATCATCATCTATGAGATCCATGTTGGAAGACCCCTCTAGGGCATCCCCTTCTATTTCACCTGACCTCCCTTTAGCAATCACCTTGGGCTCATCATTGGTAGCTTTTTCATCTACTTTTTCTTCTATCACCCTCCGTGACGATGTGCATGTGAACCTCATTTCTCATAATGATGACAAGTCAGGTAGCTTCTCTGAGCCATGTGTTCATCCTTTCACCAGTCACCCCATCTTCTACTGTGATGATGACATTATGGAAGTAATCACCACCCCTACCTTTATCTATCCCCCCTTACGTCGAACCCATGCATTCAAACCACATACACCTTGTGGCCATTACATTGACACCTAATGTTTAGGTAAGGGGGCACCCATATTTGAGAGTCCAGTAGAAGCAATTCTCCACAACCCTCCTAGTGCATCTGGTTGTGTCAACTCTAGTACCATTATTCTTCCCCATTTAGAAGAACCTATAGAGGTCCATATCAATTCATATCACTCTAAGTGTGATCCACTTCATCATTCCCTCAACTTACATCAACAACCCAGTCCCTTACACATTGTTGTTGACCAACCTGTGTGTTTTCTAGGTGAGCAGCAGTTCATTATATCCAAATAAACTCTTTGGGATAGTGAAACCATATATGCAAACCTATAAATTTAGTCCATTTGCTTCATATATGTAGTACCAAAAGAGATTGGTAAACAAACAAATGGTGAACCACATCATAAAAATGTGCTTAGATTCCACTTTTCTAAATACATTTGGCATGACCATAACATGTTTGGGGGCACCTATGCCTCTATACCTTCTCATCATCCTCTTGGGGATTTAGTTCCTATGATACTGTAGGCTTGAATCCATTATTTCAGCACTTGGAACACCATAGTACTCCACAAAATTCTCAAGCTAGGGGAATCATTCCCACCTCTGCATACCAGATCACTCCCCCCCATCACATATGCTTGGGGGTAGTATCCCATGCTTGGGGGCATAATGGCACCCCTGGCCACCTTCTCAATTTATTTTCATAAATCTCAGCCTAGGTCCCACCAATCTAGGTATGGTCAATTATTGTCCCATTCCTTGGATAGTTTGTCCTACCGACCTCTTCGATGAGCCATATATCGTAGATGCTTGATACCCTTTCTTCAAATATTCTACTTTATGTGCTACCATACTTACCACTTGGTCCCTATGTTTGACTTGGTGGGAGGGCATGATTCTAGACCTTCTCTAGTAGTTCATTCATGTATTATTTGCTTCCCTTGATTCTTCACTAGGAACCATCCTTCCAAGAAGCATTAAGGCCATCTTTTAACAAGTAAGGCTGCCTACCTGAAAGTATCGGATCCTAATTCCAATGGTTGATTTGTCCTCTACGATCACCACAAGATTTAGGGCCTTTTCCTCCTCTCCACATTCACCACAGATACACTTGCAAATGAATCAAATTGGAGGGAAATTGCCTTATTAAAAGAAAAGCCCCAATTTTTCTTTCACCAATTGCGACCAAACCATAACTCAGTTTGACAAACCATCAACACCATTGGAAAGCTCTCACCGAGAACTCAAATGGGTATCCTTTCATTTTTGGTGATTTGATACTTCACCTAGAAGCCTTTTTTCTAGGAAGTGTCACTTCGTCGCTTCTAAAAATCAAATTTCTTCACCTGCCACACTTGTACTTGGGGCACCACTTTTCCTTCATACTTGTAGATTCTCATGTCGATTTTCTTCATGATTAACCATTTTTTACTCATGTTTTTATGGTCCCCACCAGGCCTATTCTATGTGGTAACATCAACGAGTCGCCCTTGTTTAAAGCATCTGAGTTGAGTCATCATCGCATCCATGGAGTCTATCCCGAGTTCCTTTTTTCTCTCATCATAGTCTTCCATCCTTGATTACTTTGTACCTCTCTCGTGTCACACATTTTGGCCTCCAGTCATACTGTCCCCTATCCCCTCCAGAGTCGAGTCAGTAACTTCCAGGTCATCCATGCCCTTTATGCTCTAACAAGGGAATTTATCACCCTGCTACTCAAAATCCCCCATTCCACCATCATCCCTAGTGTCAGTTGACTAGTCACTCTAATATTATCCCTCATGCCTTAGTTGAGGATTCCTCATTGCCTCACCTATGGCGGACCTCCTTCTGTCGTCATCAGCTTATTCATTCCAAAATATTGTTCTATATGGTGGAATACCTTGGTTCCAGCTTCCACTCTTGTTCAGTGCCTCGGATCAGGCAAAGGGACCCTTTATTTCCCTTTGACTTGATTTTTTCTCAATTCCAGCTCCTTATGGCATGATCGAGATCCGTATACTTGATGGTTCAGTGCTGTAGCAGATTGTACCAGTGATTTTTGGGTGTGTGTGAGATTTTTTAGACCTCATGAGGGGGTGGCCCATCAAGTAGCCCCCCACATACCCAGATGACCTCTTTCCTACAACGTTGGATGTAGCTCTGCATATTTGATGGTTTTGGCCTTAGCCGCTTGCAGTGACTTTTTAGTTTGCATGTATCATTCAGATTTTTAGAGTCCTTTCCTGTTTTACAGGGCCTCTTTCGTTGTTATTATATCTCATGTACTCAGATATTATTGAATAAGTCCTGGCTGTTGTCCCAGGCACATTATGTATGTGGGATCCATTATGTTTTTTACCTTTCCCGTTTTTATGCCAGCATGTACTATATAGCTCAGTCCCATGTTTGTTGGGCGCACCATTATTCTTTGTACTTTGTCATCTCGGCGGGCATAGGTATGCCTCCCCCACCTCATTGAGAACAAGTACTCACTCATAAAAGATACTTCTCACTCCTATAAGTCTCACCTCCTCAGGGTCTTTTCCTCTCTTGCTTCAGCCTGTCTTATATTTCTCTCTCTCTAACTCCCCTTCGATGTCTAGTGATTGTTTTTTACAACATACTTCGGTCATACAATTAGCTCCTAACACTCACATGTTGGGGGGCAATCTGTTACACCAATTTTTGGTCATCTAACCTGTTACTATTAGATGGACTAAAGTACACCATGCAAGACCAATTTTACCATAGTAAAATTGCTTTCTCTATGAGAAATAATTTAATAACCCATAGTTTATTAAATTATTTCTGGTCTAAACAAGAAACCCCATGACGAATAATTAAGTAAATCCTTATTGGTTTCATTTTCCTTTAGGGACAATTAACTAAACCATTGTTTAATTAATATTCGTGGTCATATTTAACCTAAAACATGAGAATTAATTAGATAAATTATTATTTATCTTATTATTCTCTAGGAATTATTTAAATCATTATTTAATAATATTCCTTGTTGAATTTGACTAAATCATTTTTAAATAATTAAACAAATCATTATTTATTTAATTATTCCTTAACCTCATCCTTGAAATAATAAATAAATCACTCATTTATTTATGATTTCTAAATAAATGGATTTAACCAATTCTAAATTCATTTTCTCTCCACAAAAAATAATAAAATATTCCAAGTAAGTTGGATCTAGATTTGGTTAATAATATTTTAATTATGCACCAATATCTAAACTAATTCAATATTTTGTTATAAATAGAAGGGTTTTTCCGTTCATTTAGTACCTTTTTTATCACCTTTTGATCTATACTTTTGGTCTGACTTTGATCCTCCATCATTGTCATATTTTTTCTACTTTTGCTTGTGAGCTCCCTTTGAGTTCCATTTTGTCTGGGTTTTTTGCACCGTCAAGAGAGAGAGATCTTGGATCTGAAGCGCTAAGGACATACAAGAACCCATCCCATTGAGTGGGACTGGTAACATCTTTCCATGTTCCCTTCCGAGGTGTCATAATATAAAAAATTCTTTATAAATACTTGTCTTGTCTATTGGATGTATGGAGCAACTCTGGTTTATTTTCATTGTTTAATGTCTTTAGCTACATGGATCTAGATTTTTGTAGCATTTATTCTGATCACCTACTACAGATCTAAGGAAATTGACAGCCACATTTGATGTTAGGGTTGTTTGTTATGCATAGCTAAAGTGATATTTTTCCGTACGCTTGTGATTAGAATTCACACTAACAACTATACAAGTTAAAGTTGTCAAGAGAGGAAGGAATAACTGCATATTTTATGAATATATCTAAAATACGAGATCAACTGTAGGAATTAGGAGAAGTTATGTCTGATAGAGAAATGAACATAGTGGTGTTGAATGCACTACCAAAGGGATGGTGAAACTTCACTTCAAGTATATATGGGAATAAAGAAGTCACAAAATTCCAAGATCTGTGGTCTCTATGTATGATATAGGAAACTAGGTTGAAAGCAAAAATGGATATGGGATCAAATGAAGAAAATCAAGCCTATGTTGCCATGTCAAGGAGAAAAGGAATATTTGGTAAATTTGGTCCTCAAAAGAAAACTAGGAACATATATAAGATAAGATGATATGGATGTAATGAGCTTGGGAACTATAAAAGAGATTTCCCTAAACCAAATAAGGACAAGAGGAAAAAGGAAGAAACCCATATTGTTAAAGCAATGGAAGAACCTGAGACAAAGAAGCATAAGAAAGAAGTGAGAGATCTCTACTATGATTGAAATCATCTTCTTCTCTCAGAGGTATTTGTTGGTTGTAAAATAGTAATATATGAATAAATGTAAATTAGATATATCCATCACATTAAAACTGGCATCATGATATAAGCATTGAAGAAAGAGAACTTGTCATAGGAAAATTTTTGAAATGAAAAATTATGTGACAATCATGATGTAAGTGGATCCTGGGAACCTCACTGGAAATAGAATTTATGAAAGGAAATAATCTAGATCAAGGTTCATCATTCATTAATAAATATGGAAACAGGTGTTGATATTTTTCCAATGTAATCATCTTTGGATTCACTGTTTTAGAGAGGAATAAAATTGTTTCATCAAGGAATTATAACTTCAATCAAAATTCAGGGATTAAGACATGATGACATATTGATAAAGCAGGCCAAGGGAATGAAACTCTTTCATTCTAAGGAAAACTGCTACAAGTATTAGATGAATCAAAAGGAAAAAATAAGGTATATATATATATATATAATGAAGTCATGTCATATGGTTGCAGATAGTATACTTCTATCTTTATAAGTATGATCAAAGGAAAGAGAATCTCCTCTGATGCAAAGGTTTCCAAAAGGCATGATCCACACTAGATGAAATCAACGTAATATGTCTTCATATGGAGTATGTAGTAGTTTCCTACAATTAAGGAAATCAAAATTGGAAAGCTCCTAGGAATAAAATAAAATGTGTATAGAGAAAGAAATTAAGAGATCATGAGAAGTGCAACCATGGTAAAAAGACAGTCAACATATAAGGAAACCAAGAATATTTGACTCAGAAATCTCCTGGCAATATATGTTGATTCTAATAGAAGTTTGGAAAATATGGAGACCCTTGACAGTACATATCTTTAAGAGATGTGACAATATGTATGAAGGATGCTGATACATACAGAATATGTCATGTTAAAAGATCATCACCAAGGTAATTTTTGATTAAGTGTTCATATTTATAATTGAATAATATCTCGATGAGCTTATGTAGGGTTGCCAAAGGGAAGTGTATGAATTCCATAGTTGATAACCATATGGTAGGATGAAATATCCTTAGAAGAAATATGGTATGAAGGAAAAGTTGCATGACATGAAGCTAGACCAAATGAGAAGATTGATGAATCACTCTCTGATGGAACGATGACATGACTTATGGATGAAAGTGATGGATGGTTTGTTCCCTATGAAGATACCCCAAAGATGAAGACTCCTCAACAAAGAATAAATTGATGACATCAAAGGAAAGAGTTATTCAGAGCAGTTGGATGTCACATTATTTTTCCTGAAGATCTACTGTAGGTACTTGATTAAGAGGGAGCCTGGAAATAAGTTTCTTGATTGGAAGAAACTTGGTAATTCCTAAGCCAAGAGGGACCTTAGGTAAATTCCTTGTATAGGAATGAATCCATTCCTTTATTGGAATATGTTCTCCCTAGTTGAGAGGGAGAGATAGACACATAATTCCGAGCTTCACCTGGGAAAACAGAATGGATGATTGGGTAATCATCTAGAATCTGATACTCTTTGAGGATGTATTAGGACATCCAAGATAAGAGTAGTCATGGAAGGACCAATATTCTTTGAAGATTGGGAATCCAAGTTAAGAATAGTCTACTCTGAGTGAACCCAGGTTGGGTATGTTACAAGAGATACAATGATGAAGGTGTCTATTAATCATTGGTCTCACCATCATTGGAGCTCAAGATATCATGGAGAGATGGAGATGTTATTCAAGGCCTTGCTATGTGACAATTCTAGTTGATATGATGCTATACAAATGAAATTACCAATCTGATTCTTCTTGTGAGATTCCTCATATTGGGAGTGACCAAGTACCATTATGAATACCTCCCTAATTAAGAGGGAGTGTTGAAAAGTGCAACTAGGTGAAATCTTCATAATGACATGTAATTATGATTTTATGAAATGAAAATACAAAGATAATAAAATGTATTTATTGTAATGATTGCATCATGGGTTTCATGAGCAAGAGATTTTATTATAGATTAAAGAATTCTTCTTGATGTCTTTAGGAATTTTGTTATCTTTTCATAAAGATAATTAGAGTCATGTTATACTTGTAAAAGGACATATTGTTGATGTAAAAAGTATACTCCAAGGCCTTGTCACTAGGCCTCTTAAAATAGGCTAAAAGTATGATAGAAATACTTCTTGAAAAATTTGGCTTACCTCCCAATCTTCATTTCGGCCTACAAGTCTTAGAGACAACCACTATAAATAAGGTGACTAGAGCCTCATTGTAACGTCGAATTCAAATCAAGTTTGAAGTAGAAGTGAGAGAATAGATCTGCAATTGGTGTGAAGAAGAAGGTTAGACAATAAAGGAAGAAATGGATATGTGTGTGTGTGTGTGTTTAGGTTATATATACCTCGCTCAAATCAGGAAGTCCAAGGCCTATTACATCAAGAGATAAGTATGCAATAAGTGCAAAGAAATGGTCTACTATTGGTGCGAGGATAGAAGGCTAAACATCGAAGAAAGGAGGCTAGGAAAAGGTGCAAAGGAGGAGGCACGTTTGCAAGGGTATAAGGTCACCATAGTTTGGTCTTGGCTCTGCAGTATACCTCATATATCTCAAATAGGTCGAGAGTTACAAGGGTGCACAAAGAAGGCCGAAAGGGAGATCAAAGGCAGCCAAGGAAGAAACTTAAGGAAGTCGAGAGGAAGCACATTGTTTGGAGCTGCTAGACTAGGGTGCAAGCTTCCCTAGTGAAGGTGCAGTGCAATGGAAAAAAGGAGGATTTTCATAAGGACCCAAGAAGAGCAGTAAAAGATAGTGACAAGGGTCTTGGAGAAATATTTGTTGTCAAGGGTCTTTTTCATGGTCTTGGTACTTGTCAATTGAAGGTTATAAGAAGAATTTTGATCAAGTTTTCCTCTCAAAGAGTGAGAGGTTTTGGTCCTAGCTTGCAAGCCTAAATATTGTGTCTCTTGTGCATTTTATATTTGACTTGATGAAGAACATAATAATCTAACAAAGACCAGATCTAAGAGAAGAAGCATAAATTAAATCACAAGAAATTATCAAGAAGATAAATTTTAATAAAAGCCCTAATTTCTCAATAGCCTCCTCCACGGGATTCATGGACACGACCTAGGTAAAAAGAAAAAAGAAAAAAAGGGAGAACCCACCCATGGTTTTGCACATGTTTTGTGGATGGTTTTATGCACGATGGATTTTCCCATGGTATTTTGTAGATCTGGTCAAGGGAACTACAATTATGTTTTAATCTAGAGTCAATGAATTGGGGGTTTATGAATGCTTCGACATGTATATAATGTACTGTAACTTTGAAAGAAATAGAATGAAAAGTCAATCTAGTTTTCCCAGTTTTGGATTCCAAGAAAAAAATCTATGTGTATATTTTTTGTTCTCACCATTGTATATTTTCCATTTTTTTTAAGAATTCGTTTCCAAGTAATTTTTATACAAAGTTATATCCTACAATTTTTTCCCATTTAAATCAATTTTAAAAAATAATGATTAGTTATAGAATCAATGTCTTATATTATATTATATGCGTTTTAAATATTGAAATGATTTTATATACTTTTAAACAGAATCAAATTAAAAAAAAAAATGATTTAGTTACGAAATCAATCTCTCATATTATATTATGTGTGTTTTAAATACGAAAAGCTTTTGACATATATATATATTTTCAACAGTATGAAGGAGGGGTTTGAAATCACGTGATAGAGGATGGTTAAAGACCTAATTTTGCATAGAAAATTATCAAGGTGTGGGTGTTCACAAGTTCACAGCTTTTTGGTCATGTAAAATTTTACTTTATATAATAAATATATATATATATATATATATATATATATATATATATATATATATATATATATATATATATATATTCTTGAGTTAACTCATGATATTAATTAAATTTAGTTTGGGTGATTAAGATAAAGATGTTATTCCCCCTTCAAATTAATTAATTTTAGTTTGGGGTTTAGAGAAAGTGTTATTTTCCCACTTGAAATCATTTTTTACAAGTAACATTTAATGTATATATTGTTATATCAACTTTGACTCCTAAATTTGTTGCAAAGAAGACCATAGTTACAAGAACGACTTAAAATAGATGTAATGTTTAACAAAACAAATTATCTTTCAAAACCTAAATTAGAAAGGCATAAAATTATTGGGTATGTGTTATATTATTTGCATGACTACCTTCATGTGTCAGGCATTGCTTCGAGTGCAATAGAGGGGTCACAAGGGTGGAAGACCCCCCCTATTTTTCGAGGTCACAAGGGGGGTGAAGCCCCCCTTAATCAAGGGGTTCATAGAGGAGAAAAACCCCCCCTAAATAGTGGTTGAGAATCAACAAATATGACTAAAAAAGCCATTTTTTTGCAGTTTTTGGCACACAGTTTCTGCTTATAACATATTTGTGGCACATGGTGGTTTAGCCCATGGACTTGTAATTTCAGTTAAGGAACCATGGTTGTAATCTAATATAGGATAAAGGGATTAGAAATTTATGGATGTCACAAGATATATATATGTGTGTGTGTGTGTGTGTGTGTGTGGTAACATAACACATAAAATTCTTTCTAGTTTTCCTAGTTTGGGTTTTATTCTAATATAGGATAAAGGGATTAGAAATTTATGGATGTCACGATATATATATATATATATATATATATATGGTATTATAACACATAAAATTCTTTCTAGTTTTCCTGGTTTGGGTTTTAAGGTAGACTATGTATGATAATGTGTATGTGCACCATTACATATTTTTTGTTTTTTATTAATAATATGTATTCAAGAATTAACTATATAGGGTTAAAACTTCCATTTCATATCAAAGTAGTTGCAGCTTCAAGGGGGAACTTTGTGGCTAAGGGTTTTTTGATTGGGTCTGTAGACCCTGTTAATGTGGGATATTCGTGGAATCAATTCTTGTGGTTAAAATGAAATGATAAGTAATTCAAAAATAGGGATTGAGAAATTCAAGGGGTATATTTTGAGCCATGGAAGATTTGTTGGTGGACAAAGAACAGTGGATCACTATGGATATGGGTATTTCACCGATGAGGATGTCAACGAAATATTGGGCCAAGTTGGATCGATCTACAAAGAGCATGATACCATTGTGTCTCTCAGATCTAGTATCATTGAATGTTTTAGGAGAAGATAAAGATAAGTGTATAAGTATGTTGTTATATTTACTAGAATAATGAGAGAATATACTTATTTCCATAGGAAATAATGCAACTTTTTTTTTGTGGTTCATTATAACAGAGATTAATACTATCTACATCCATGAAAAACCCACCCATGTCTAGGTGAGTTACTTATCATTAATGTAAAAATGAATCCCACGGAGTGAGCATGTTAGTTTTGGTGGGACTGGAACCTAATTAGGGAGGATAATAGCAACTCCTCCCTACCACCCAAGTTACACACACTTGACAGGAAGTAGTGCACCTAAGTTAAGTTTCGATGAAATATTCTCATCTTTTTTATCAGAGGATATGAGATAGAAAAACATGGAAAGTCAAAACGCAAATGCCTTATTTGTGAGAGGATGCTCCCATAATAGAAATACGAATAATTCTCAAGTGGGAGACCTAAATATAGAGGAATATATAAATCTCAAGAAAATTGATAAAGGTATGTTGAAGATGTGGAAAAGAAGGGAATTACAAGAAAGGCTATATATCCAAAATTGCTAAGAAAAGGAAGGGATATAATGATGATCCTTCTAGATAAGCAAAAATATTTTCATACGAAGGATGGGGTGCATACTTGGATTCTTCAAGTACACATGTAGATCATTATGCATGGTTGATTGAGTCAGGGGCATCCTTTATATGACTCCTCACAGGGAGTGATTTTGTGAGTATGAAATATAAGATGGTAGTGATGTTTTCCTAGAAGATGAATCGATAGTTAGAATCATATGAAGAGGAAAATTCAAGTTGAAGCTCATGGATGGAAGGATTAGAATAGTCCCCGGTGTTCTGTACATTCAAATATTGGAAAAATAATTGATTTATGTAAGCAAGATGACCAACACAAGTGTAAAAATAATATTTAAAAAGGATACCATCAGGATGGTTCAAGGAGAAATAATATTGTTGATGGGAGTTTATATTGGAACTCTATATAATCTATTGGGAAGCACTGTTAGTGATGGGTGAAATAGTTCTATTGTTCTTGAGAGTGGAGATGAAGGAAAAACTCCTATAGTCTCTATATAAAATACTATGTTGTAGCATCGAATATTAGGACATATTGGAAATAAATTTGTTTGAGTACGACATGGTAATGATATGGTAAAAGGTATATTTCTAAGCCCTGTAAAATGTGTGTGTGCCATTACATACTTTTTATTTTTTATTAAGAATTTTTTTGCAACAATTAAATGTACAAAGTTAAAACCTTCAAAAACAAAAATACAATGCAATGAATTTAACAAATAGAGAAGAAAGAATATACATTGATATAAGAAATCTTATCAAATATGTTACTAACTCTCCACTGAAAATTTCTCAACAATCTCAGTATTCACTCCAACCAAAAATACTAAGACTCCTAAGACTTTAAGTGTGCTTCTTCGAAATATGATGCTTTATATATGGTTATTATGCTAATTATTAAATATACATTTTTAGATAGGAAAATCAGTAATTGTAAATGAGGCCATATCTTATGAAGGATGAAATGGGTGAGGCAAACCAATTATACCTTATGATGCCATTATTTACCATCGTAAACATATATATTGTTTTGCAAAAGAAAAATCATTGTATTAATCCTAATTTAGAATGAACAAATTCATATGTTCACGGTACAATAAAAATATAAGAAGGCTTAGAGAGATATCCTGATGTCAAAAAAGATTAATAAAAAAAAAAATCTTTATCTTCCCAAATTTAAAATTAGAACTTTCCTAGAAATTGTCTCTATTAAGTATAATTTCTATCATTTAGCTTCCTGTATAGAGGGATTTAAGGTATGACATGAATTATTGCATGCTTCCAAGCTAGCATAATACAAAAAAAATCTATGTGTTATTGTGAGCATGGTCTAGTGCATGTAGATATAGACATCATTGATCATAACTCAAACTAGGATTTTAGACAAGAATGGTTTTGTCCAGCACCAACCTCTTTGCATGATGTAATGGGATTTTGTGAAAATTATGTTGGAAAGAGGAAACATCACTTTTTCAAATATGTGGTTTTCCTTGATCTGGTTCCCATATAGAACAATGGGAATATTTGAAACCCTCCTACATGTACTTCCATTTAGTTTTGTAGCCTCTAGTTTTAACACAAGGCTCTTCACTTTCTCTCTCATTTTAAGTCTCTTTCTTTCTCTAACAATCATGGTCCTTTAGTCTATGTTGCAAGGTAAAGCACTAGTTCATCGAACCAAGAAAAAATATGCAACAATGGCTATCATGACTACCTCTCTTCACACTTCCCTCCTATAATAGTAATAATAATGTTGCCATTATGGCTAATGTGTTTTCCTTGATGGAAACCTGCTTGAAAATTTTGTCCTTGATGTCAACTTGCTTATAATATGATGGTTATGAAACTAATGCAGATATCAGGAATATTATTATAGATGTTACAAAATGGAAATTTAGTTACAAAATGCATGGAAATCCTGAAGATTGAAAATATACCCAACACCTATAAAGAATAGTCATGTACATACGCAGGTCCTGTTAACAAAAGTCGCATACATAATCTGACCCATGTAAAACTAGATACCAGTGGTCATTACCATGGTAAATTCCCATAGTATTGTGTCAACAACGACTGTTTGATCATGTCAACAAATACTAACAACATTACCAAGGGATTTAATTGAGGTATTGGAAAAGGAAAAAAATATATAAGGAGAAGGAGATCAAGGAGCTAAGTGTGCAAGTGAATGGCTTGTTCATGTGTGATTTGATTTAGAACATGTGTACACCAGGAAGCAAAGAGATGGCTTAGATATGATAGATTTGAGAGTGCAGTAAATACTAATGAATATACTTTATTAATCTATTTATGTTTGTGTAGCTAACAATGCTAGATATGTGGTTATAATATGATATGATTATGCAGTAATATGTGATGTTGACAATATGTACACAGAGATATGGATTTGTCACGTGTTGTGATTTGTAGTGAAGAAGTTGATTCAATAATTTAAGATATATGTACACGTGTTTTCTTCTGGATAGTCGCGTACATACATGGATATGTTCCACAGTGCTCACATATATATTCTAAGATCATTTTCCTTTAGATTACTGCTTGATCTTGGTTGTTTACATATGTTTGGATAACGATTGAATTGATGAAGTGTGTTCTATTTGTTGTTGTCTATCAATGATGTCTTGATCATGATGAGATTTGTTTGGCAGTGTTGATTGGGTTGATTTAGTTGTATATTTGAATATTGGTTAGTAATGATGTTACAGAGTGTTGATATGTGCTTAGTTTCTATCATAACTCAGTATCTCAGTAACACATTGGGTGATGCAATGATTCAGGGAATTGAGATCTATACATATGTGTTATGCGTAGTAAGCATGTATATACGCGGGTATACTTCTGAATAGTCACATATATATTCTAAAGTTTATATTTTCAGATTTTGAAATGACTACACATTTTTTAAGTGATAAATGTCTGGTTAATCAGTTATTGGTTGATTGATTGATGTGTAACATTCTTACTATATAGTGCATTAATTTTATTTGGTTGCATTGGTTGAGATTCATTTCAATGATTGGTTGGAATATGTATTCAGTAGCTTGATATTTCATTGATTCAGTTGGTTTATAGTGCTTCAGTGATTCATATTTTGAGATTCAATATTTCAGTTTGGCATATTGGTTTGGGTGTATTGTTGGTGTGGGTCTAGTGTGAAAATTTGATGAAAAGTGGCCTGCATGTTTTTATGATTGATTGATAGGTGGATCTAGTGTGAAACATTCTGAAACGTGGTCCACAAGGTGCTGAGGGTTGCACCCTTCAGTGAGGGGGTAGTAGCTCCCTTCTGGTAGAAGTCGGTAAACGAGATCAAGGGGTTGTAGCCCCTTTCCAGTAGGTGTTGGACAACTAGTGGAGGTTGCAGCCTCTTGCAGGTGGGTGTCTATGTGTTGGTAAGATTATGTGTTGGTAAGATTATGTGTTAGTACAATAAGTAATGAATATTTTATTATATAATAAGAAAGAAGAAAAATATGACAACAACAATGGTTTTCTCCCACATTGGGTTTCCACCTAAAATCCTTGTGTTCATATGTGTTTCTTATGTGTTGTGATTTATCTATTCTTTACTACATACTAGATTTAAAATGAACTAATAATGCAATGATTAAGTTAAACATCTGATGGAAGTTCCAAACAAAATTAATTAATATGAACATACGTGGTTCGCATCCACTAAAGTCGCGTACACACACGAGTTTCATGAAGAACAATAGTGTATATAATTCTAAATGTGAATTGAAAATTAAAGTGAATTAAAAATATGATTCACCCCACCCCCTCTCAATGTTTTTCCTAACAATTGGTATTAGAGCAAGTCACTCCAACAAAAGCTTAACCACTTGAGAGTGGGTCAGGGATAATGCGAAGGAAGCAAAAGAAGAAGGAAACACACAAGAAGAAGTAAATTTAGGAAAGCAGTGATAGTGATGAATCTCATGTTGTGGAAATATTTGTATATATAATTCAGGATCAATCTGCAGAAGAAGAACAAGGCAAGTCAGAAACAATGGACAATAAAGGTATGCTTATGCTTAGTGATGCTAACTATTAGGAATGGAAATAAAAGATGAAGTATATGTTAATGAACCTTGGATTTGATGTTTGGCATTTAGCATGTATTGGTTGCACTAAAAATCCCCATCAAGTGAAGAATTACAAAAGAATAATGAGGAATTAAATGAAATCATTTATAACACACATGATTCAGCATTCGAGAAGGTTATTCATTATGCAACTGCAAAGGAAGAATGGGATAATCTGCAAGAAATCCATGAAGGAAAAACAAAGGAAGATTTTTCATCAGGAGAACCAACATGTAATCTTACTTCTAAAAGAAATAATGACGTGTCAAAAGAAGAATATGATGATAAAACAAAATTTGTTATGTCAAATGAAGTTACCGATTCAAAAGAAGACATGTTAGAAGAAGTACTTAATCTTAGAAGAAAACTTGTTTTTCTTTGAAAAGGATTAAAAATATTAAGAATAATTTGTAGGCATGTGAGAACAGGGATCATGATAAATCAATAAATATTCTACCATAATTTAAACAATATTGTGAAGAAAACTCTAAGATCAGATCTTGAAAAGTCAAACAAATGAAATTCAGAGTTAATTCAAGTATTTGAAGAACAAGAGAATGGCTTGAAGGAAGAAAGGTTGAAGAAGGAATGAGGAAGCAATATCTGGAAAAATAAGAACAATCCCAAAGACTGGAGGTTGAGGTAAACATTCTAAAAGGTAAATTAGAAGAAAAGGATAAACACCTAAGATTTCAAGAGAGTAATAAGATTTTGGATAACATTCTTAGTAGTCAAAGGTCTCCCTCCATTAAATATAGTCTTGGCTTTCATGAAATTGTACAAGGAGAATCTATCTTACAAGCTTGTGTGTAAGCAATTATGAGATTAACAAAGAAAACTCTGAAAGACCTGGTAAAGAATTAAGAAGTTAACCAAGCCAACAAACAAACAAAGAAACTTTTCAAAGAAAATCATTTATTCCTAACTATAGAAGTATCAATAGATTCTCTCCTCTGGACAATGGTGTTGAATGTTTTATCAGTCATAACTTTGGACACTTTGCATCCAATTGTAGAAGCAGATTCACAGGAAGATCACTAAATCCCAGGTACTCAGGTTTCTTTAAGAGTAATTGTTTCGCTTGCAACATGTTTGTTCACAAAGCTATTAATTGCACTAGGAGGAAATGTTATGATTCTTATGCTCCCTTTGCTGGTCATGTAAGATGTTATACTTGTAATAATCTTGGGCGTGTAGCAAAAGAATGCAAGAAAAAGTCAATCGATTGACATAGATAACAAGTTGATTTCCTCCAAGGAAAACAACTAGACAAGAATATTGTTACCAAATGACCTGATAAAGACGGATCCACCAACACTCCTCATATTAAGAAAAAGGAAGAAGAACAAGTTAAATTTGGCCTTTCTCTATGTTCATTTGAAGAACATGAATGGTACAAAGATAGCGAATTATTTCAGCACATGTCTGGAGATAAGAACAAGTTTGTGTCTCTCAAGAAAAACAAAGATGGTAAAATTATTTGTGGAAATAGTGCTCCAGCAAAAAATCTAAGAAAAGGTAGAGCCAAACTTGATAAACATACAGAAGCAGCTGATGCATTATTAGTTCAAGGGCTAAAGAAGAATATTCTAAGTGTAGTCCATATAGGTGATAAAGGACAAAGAATTGTGTTTACATCAACTAAGTGAAAAATTATAGAAGAAGACATTGGAAAGGTTATAGCAAAAGGATTTAGAAATGTAGACATATTATATTTGTTGATAAAGCATTCAAGCATAAATAAGAGGTATAGTTCCTCTTCTTCAGATTCATAGTAAAAGAAGACGGTCCCCACTGCAATCTATTTTTCTTAATGTGTTCTTCTAAAAGAGATTGTGTAAGTAAATGAGAGGTATATAGGATTATGGAAAACAGGTGATGATTATCATATCAATAAGATCAATGGTGTATAATCTCAGGGAGAGCTACACATGTGTATCTTGATGATGATTCTCTATGTTATTTTGATATTTTTTTGGTGATGTTTATATTACTAATATTGCATCTAATGAAGTAACAGTGATTAGGAATGAACATGACATGTTCAAGGGGACCCATGGTTATGAAAAATAAGAATTTTACATTCTATACACATTATTCATGAAGGATAATCACATGTATACGTGGTCTCTGATCTAAATAGTTGTATATGATTCTCGGTGATGAATAGAAAGTGGCACAGATTTAGGGGGAGCTTCTAGTATGTTTCATCAGTCCATTATTGGTTTCCTGGTTCCAACATTGATTTGTTGTAGTATGATAATGATTCCCATATGTTGCTTAGAATGATATTGGTTCATGATGAGTTTATGATTTATTGAAAAAACTTATATTATTGTTGTTGTTGAAATATTTCATTGGTGCATTTGTTGATTGATGAGATGGATATAATATAAGAATTGATGGTGAAGATTTGGCACAAGTTCAGGGGGAGCATATGTTATGCTTCTAACGATTCATTGTTGGTATTATGGTCTTCTTGAGTACTCCTTTTTGCATGACGGTGTCTATGATGAGTTCATCAATAATGTCATTAGTCTTATTTCATTAACTCACTATTTGAAAAATACATGTTGCTTGGATTGCATGTGGTAAAGCTATGGATGATGCCTATATGTTGCTTGAGTTTCATTTGGTGAAGCTGATAATGGTGTCTTATTCTTGATATTGCTAAATATTGATGAGGAAGATATATATGTTGTGTTCATTGAAGATGTTGGTTGATGATGTCGTTGATTAGTTCTATTCTACTTAAAGATTTTTGATGCTAGAGGTACTCTTTGTTTGCACATATGTTGTTGGTGCATGTATATGCTACCTATGGTGTTGTGGTTCACAAGAGAATGATATTGTTTCTTATGGATTGTGACTCTTCCTATATATGGAGAGGGTGTGTTGACCTTGATGACATGAGGTCAAGAGGATGAGTTCATGACACAAATTTATTGCACAATCTTATGATTCTACTACAGTTGCCTGGTGATGCTTGGAAGCATTGCATATTTTGATGAGATTTGAAAGATTGATGCTAAATTGCCTTACATTTCCTCTTTATGTTCATGATGTTGTCAAATGATTATGTTGCAAAATCCTATATGGAGCATGATGGTAGATGATGATTTGAGATCCTTGTTATGATTATGGATGTCATGTATGTCTCTTGATGTAAAGGTAATGGAAAGACGAATATTGTAATCATTGTAAAATTCAATGATGTATGGGCTATTGGGATCAAGTCATGTCAAGAATGTAAACCCATTTTCCTAGGTGATTAGTGTAATCATGGGAGCATAGAGTCATTAGTGATAAGAAAGATCATATATTTCAAGTCGTGTACTTATATTGCATATCTTTAAAAGGTTCAACATATGTTCAGGGGGAGCATTGTTAATATGCAAATTTCATATCAAATGATTCATTATAGGAAATTTCAGCCTAAAAGTGGCTTCCTAAGGAAAAATAATAAAATAATAGTTAAAATAATAAAATAAGATTTATGAATTTTGGCTTATCTCATTATCATTTTACTCAAATTTTAAGTGTAGACACTTGTTGGATGCGAAATTAAATTTTTCATCTAACGAGTACCTATTATGCATACTTTTGAGAAGACCCACATTGATAAAAAAAATTCACATACATTAAAAAAAACTATTTTTTAATGTATGTGCAATTTTTATCAATGTGGGTCTTCTCAAAAGTATGCATAATGGGTACTCATTGGAAGCGGAATTCACATCCAACAAGTGTCTACACTTGAAATTTGAGTAAAATTGTAAGGAGATAAGCCAAAAATAGAATTAAAGAAATTAGTTTTTCTTCTTTTCCCTCCAAAATATTTACATGTACCTCTTGTTAAATTTAAAAATATTTTGATTGGTTTGAAAATTATGACATGGAAATTACATGAAAATTTCATGGGAAATTTTAGGCTGAAATTTCCTCTAATGAGACTTACAGGTATTGAGTTCTACAAGGGTAGTACTTCCTTCAACCTAGTTCAACTTTTTTCCCATGATGTCAAGGGGGGAGAGAAGACTTTGTGAAATTTTTTGAATATCTCAAACAAAAACCCTACTGTTAAATTTCATATTTACTTCTGCTACTTACATTAAGTTATTAATGTGAAATATTCAGCATTAACATCAAAGTAAATACATTAATAACCTACACATACAGATCTAAAATGAATAACACGCACAATGACAAAGTGACACACAAGGATTTTCTAGACAATTGTCCCTGGAGAAGTCAAATGCGGGAAAACTAGTCTTCTGGCTGCTTGAGTTTTTTTATTATTAAGAAGAATATAAGAACAAAAAAATTGGTAACCAAACTTGTTAACCCGACAAAGAAATAAATAAACTGCAACTATACCTTTGTTCTGGAGACAAAAAAAATGTCTGATCTACACCCTCAAACGGGATTGACAGAACTTAGTGCTTTTCAGTCTTCAGAAAACCCAGTGCTACTCTAAATCCCTCTGTGTCAGCCCCTGCGTTGCTCAGAAAGGGCTTGCATCACCCTAGACTGGGTTAGGTTGCCCCTACGTTGCCCTGGTTAGGCCCGCGTCAGCCCTGCTAGCCTTCTGCTACCTCTATGCTCCATTTTCTGGACCTGCGTCAAGGCTGCGTAGCCCTTAAAGCCTTTGCGCTGACCTTGTTGGGCTCTTGGCTGAGCTGCATAGCTATTGCCTCTACGTTGCCTCAGTCTATTACTTCTCTACCCTCGTTGCACTCTTAGCCTGGGTTCAAACCATCCCTCTCGCCAATACTGCCCCTCACTGCAGCTAAAACACTTATGAAATTCTTAGAAAACCACGCCCTAGAATTCCAACTTAGTTTCAGTGCTCTGCCACTGTGTGTGTTCTCCAATTGGCCCCAAGCCCTCTTCTTGTACTTTTCTCGTTGAAACATCAATGATCGTGATCTAATCTTGAATCAACGAGTACGATTATAAGATGCTTGATCCATGTGACTTAAGTCATTTTCATCACATGTTTAATTTAATTAATTGCAATCTTTTAATTTTCTTAAATTAGACTTAGTGTCTTTAATTAAAAATATTAATTAATTAAATATCTCTTAAACACTATGGAATTTCTTTAAACGCTTTCTAGGTCTTGGATATCTCATGTACTCTAGTCCCTCCACAAAGTTTGGGAGCTAGAGCATATCCGATGCTACCCCAACACCCCAAAATCTCAACACTCCCTCTTAGCGAGGAATGTGCTCTAGAAACAATACTTCACCCCAAAGTTATGCACTGATCTCTGGTGTGGGTCTCTGCATTGATGCTTGGCCTGGTGCCCTTCATCAATGTGCTGTTGCTGCTCTCCCGTACTGCTGCCAATTATGCTACCACCGCCACTGCCACATTTGTACTGTAGCTCCCTCTCAATCTGCTGCATCATGCTGCCAATTGTTGCACTGCAACTTCAGTTGCTGAGAGTAAGAAATTGAAGTACTCTTGCCCAATATTTGACAAACGAGTTAGTTGGGTTGAATCTCATCACTAAAGCTCCCTAGGCTGCTGCTATATGCTGTCATCTGGAGGATGCTATGCTGCTACAACTCTGAACTGTGTAAGAATACCTCCTCTGTGTTGCTTCTGCATTGAATTCCCCTACATTGCTGCTGTGCTGCGGTGTCCTTCTGAAGGCTCTGCACTGCGTAAGCAAGCCTTCTCTGCGTTTTTGAAGTCACACCAGCCCCTTCTGCGTTTCTGCTGCTGCATCTACACTGTGTTTCTCTCTCTCAACATCCAGCTCTGCCTCTACTCCATATATGATTCTCTACACCCGCTGCTTCACTTGTTCCGCTATTGTCTTAAGGCTCTCGTAGCTCGTATGTGATCCAAGAGTTGGGCTACTCAAGGATCCTACCTCCACTCTATAGCTGCTCTACAGATCAAGATCACCCCACTTTCGTGGTTCATGAGTGCTCATGGCTACATCATCTCTAGAGCCATCGACTGCCACAAAAGCCTTGGAGCTAGAAGCTTCCTTGTCCCCTTTCTTCTCAGGACAATTGCTGGCGAAATGTCCTAGTTCACCGCACTGGAAACACTTGATCTTCGATAGATCACACTTCTTTCTCCATTACTACCTCTTTGATGCCAAGGCCACATCTTCCTCTTCTTCCTTCGTCACTTAGCTTGAACCAGTGTTGCACTGTCTTTTGGTCATCCGACGGATTTCCTCTTGTCGGAGGATAACCCACATGTTGTCGCATTTGGAAAGGTCCGCTTTGCCTAAGAGACTTTGGACAAAATTTTCCCAGTCCTTTGTGACTGCATTAAGAGCAGTCCTTACCATGACATCGTCATCTACCTTGACCCCCATGTCAGTTAGTTGATCCTGGATTGATTGTAATCTGGATAGAAAAGGATCGATCTCCTCTCCCTTGGTCATCATGAATAACCTCAGTTGGTTCTCTAGAAGCATCTTCCTCTGGACGAAACTTCCTTCATATAGTGTGGTTATGGTTACACATATCTCATGAATCGTTTCCTTCTCAGCTATGTGTGGAACCACATGATCTTTTACCTCGTCCATAATGAAGCGCTTGGCATGTTCCACCGCTAATTTTGTGCTTCTCCAGGAGTTTCGCATCGATTGGTGTAGCTAGGACTTTCTCTACATGCTCCCTCGAGCCCTATGCCTCCATGACTACCAGTATTTTGGCCTTCCAGATTGCAAAGTTGGATTGACCGTCCAACCTATCCTGATCACGTAGTCCATGGTGTGCCATCTTCTCAAAAATGTGTTGAAACAAATCCTCCTCTCTATTTTAAGGACTCGAATCTAGGGTCCTTGGCGAGAAAGGCACCCTCTTCTCCCTTTGACAATTGACTCCCTCTCTTGGAAGTCTGCCAAACAAAACGAATTAGCTCTCGTCGATCCTTTGATCAATCTTCAGAATTATTTGGAAGGAAATATTCTGAGAAGATGTTCTTCTCCCGATCTTCGTCAACTTAGCTTAGGCTAAATTTTGCACCCACATAATTTTCACCCCACCAGCAACAGCTGAAAGTGCGACAGCTCAGCTTCCGGCACTCTGAACAATAATCAACATCTAGACTGCATCACCGTCGTTGGCCTCTGCGTGAGAAGACAGTCTCAGTGCAACTTCTGTGCTAACTTTGCACAGTAAGTGTGTGGGCCTGCTTGAGTCTGTGTGGAGACTATGTCACTCTTTCTTCTGCTCGACTCTGCTTCCTTCTTCTTTTGCGCTTCCTTCTATGGTCTGGCTTATTTTTTGTTGATGTTGCTTTCTATGCTACTTTCTACAACAAGGATTTATTTAGCCATCTTGCTGGAGATCTAGCTAGATCTACAATCCCTCTGATACCATGTGAAAATTTCTGAATATCTCAAATAGAAACCCTACTGTTAAATTTTAGAGTCACTTCTACTTACATTAATTTATTAATGTGAAATATTCAGCATTAACATCAAATTAAATACATTAACAACCTACACATACAGATCTAAACTGAATAACATGAACAATGACAAAGTAACACACAAGGATTTTCTGGACAACTGTCCCGAGAAAAACCCAATGCAGTAAAACTGGTCTTCTAGATGCTGGAGGGTTTTTGTTATTAAGCAGAATATAAGTAGAAAAAATCTAGGCACCAAACTGGTTAACCCGACAGAGAAATAAATAAATTGTCGTTATACCTCTGTTCTGGAGACAGAAAAACTGACTGATCCACACTCTCAAACGTGTTTTATAGAACTCGGCTCTTTTCAGTCTTTAGAAACCTCAGCACTACTCTGAAGCCCTTTTCGTCAGCCTTGATGGCCTGCATCAGCACCTACAATGCTCAGGAAGGGCCTAGGTCACCAGAAACTAGGTTATGCTCCCCTTGCATTGCCCTGGTTAGGCCTGCATCAGCCCTGCTGGCCTCAGCCTGTTTCCCCCGTGCTGCCCTTTCTAGGCATGCGTTAAGCCTCTGTAGCCCCTGAAGCCTCTGCGCTGACCTTGTTGGGCTCTTGGTTGAGCTACGTAGCTACTACTTCTGCACTGCCTCGGTCTGTTGCTTCTCTTCCTTGTTGCACTCTTGGCTTGGGTCAAACCATCCCTCTCGCCAATACTGCCCCTCACTGTAGCTGAAACACTTCTGAAATTCTTAGCAAACCATGTCCTATAATTCCAGCTTAGTTTCAGTGCTTTGCCACTATGTGTGTTCTCCAACTGACCCGAAGCCCTCTTCTTATAATTTTCTTGTTGAAACATCAACGGTCGTGATCTAATATTGAATCGACAGGTAAGATTAAAAGATGCATATGACTTAAGTCATTTTCATCGCATGTTTAATTTAATTAACTTTAATCTTTTAATTTTCCCAAGTTAGACTTAGGGTCCTTAATTAAAAAAATTAAATAATTAAATATCTCTTAAGCAGGATGAAATTTCTTAAATCACTTTCTGGGTCTTGGAGATCTCATGTACTCTAGTCCCTCCACAAATTTTGGGAGCTAAAGCACATTTGATGCTACCCCAACACCCCAAAATCTCAACAAACTTGATGTCTGCGAGTGGTTTCCAAACACCAAAGTGGTTGCATCAAGTCCAAAGGGAGAGAATGTTGGCATTATGGCTAATGTGTTGTCCTTGATGGCAACCTTCTTAACAAATTTTTCCTTGATGCTAAATTTATTATAGTATGATGGTTATGGAACTAATGCAGATATCAAGAATATTGGTACATATGTTACAGAGGATATGGAAAGCAAATGGAAGTTCAGTTACATAATGCATGGAAATGGTGAAGATTTAAAAAAATACACAGCCCCTGTGAAGAAGAGTCGTGTACATAAACAAGTCCTATTAACAAAAGTTGTGTACATAATCTAACCCATGTAAATCTGGATGCCAAGGATCATTAGCATGGTAACTTCCCATAATATTTTGTCGGCAACGTATATTTGATCCCGTTAACAAATACTAACAACATTACCAAGGGATTTACTTGAGGTATTGGAAAAGGAAAAACCTATATAAGGAGAAGGAGATCAAGGAGCTAGGTGTGCAAGTGAATGGTTTGCTCATGTGTGATTTGATCCGAAATATGTGTACACAGGGAAGAAAGGAGATGGCTCATATATGATAGATTTGAAAGTGCAGTATGTAGAAATTCCTTGTAGATTGAAACTGCTAATTATAATTTACTAAAACAACAGACTTGAATCTACTCTACCAATTGTATAAACAATTAAACAATCACAAAATCACAAAGAATACAAGAGAAATAATTCAATCCCACAATACACAATGATTTCTAGGGGAAAGCCACAACCAAAAACCCCTCCTATCTGTATATTGCATTAGTAAAAAAATAGAGAAGATTACAAAGCTTTTCTCAAGCCCGATCAATCTCTGCACTATCACAATTTATTTCATTGCCTCACAAATTGACTCTGGCCAACACTTAGCTAATTCTTCTGCATGCCAAGCTCCTATTTCCTTGTGTTGTTTCCTTGGGAATCAACCCCTATAATTAGGGAAATTCCTCATCCATAACTGTACAATCCATCATAGGCCTTTCTCCGACTGCATGCACCACCTGTACAATTTGGATGATTGTACAATTAATAGTAGACTTCCCTTGAACTCCAATATCAACTGGGTAACTCGTAGGTCACACATGCATGATTTATTTATGGTTGATTTATCAGTTAACTTGTTGATCACATAGTACACACCCCACTACTTGACCTCCCACTAATTCCTCCAACAATTGTAACTAGTTTAACTGACTTTAACTTAGTTTTACTAAATTAATTAATTAAAATTCAAAATAAATTCAACCAGGGATCCTAAAAAGTAGGAGACACTCTACATGATTCAATTTAGGCCTTCAAATCGAATTACTATAAGTCAAACTAACCTAGTTAACTCGTTCAAGTTGTCTTGTGATGTGGAATTATAATTTTCTCCTAATTTAATTAATATTCTTGACTCGAGCTAGAAAGAATTAAGGCTACTCATCTGATCCAAGGTCATCCTTGACCTTGATCCTAGATTCTTCCAAAATTCATTAAGCCCACAACTCATAAAAAGGAGTTGAATCTTTCTTAGAGTAGATGCTTGTTGCAAAGCTACTCCATTCTAGAGGCAATGCATTTAGTACACAAATGGTCATTTCCAAATAAAAAATCGATTCACCATGCCCTTACAGATGGTCTCTTAATTGCGATATTTTCATGAGAAAGGATGTCATGTACTCATCCTTTGATTTCTTCATGATATATAGTTTATTATGAAAATACATATTTTGCCTTGATGTACTTAAACAGTACAAGTTCACTAGCTTGTCATACATGGCCTTGGAACTTTTCAAATTTGCAACAAATGGAACAAGAGGATCCTTAATGGATTCAAATATGATCCTCTAAGCCCTTACTTCCCCTTTCTTGTACTTTTCTAGTTCTTGAGTCTTGTCTTTTCTAGGCTCAGTGATCTATAATATCCAAAAATGGGAACAACTACACTATTGGGAATAATTTGAGTTATTACCAATGTGGAGCTTCAGCAAATCATGAGAATGGAAATGTAGAGTAGCTCATTAGATGTAAAATAACATCATACCAGCAAATGAAAGAACCTCAACAACAAGATGACCTATATTCTCCTTCCTGGGTGGGGAAATGCAGCAATATAGAGCATAAAACAACTATCTTCGGAAAATAACGCTATACAAGTGAGAAATGGGACTTGAATCCCTTAGAAGAAATGATATGCAACTCACATGCAAAATTAGAGGTGAAACAAATCACTCTATCTCATATAAACAGATCTCCCCAAGTCAATGCAGCTCAAATAAGCCCAAACCCCATAACCTAGCTCATGTAGAAAGTACTGAAGCAAGAATTGCGTTATTATAATGAGGGTTTATGTAGAAAATAATGAGAGAAGACTGATATGGAGCTTACATTAATAAAATAACAGATAAATGGATGTTTAACCTCTTTTACACCAAGAAAAAGACACCCGGCAAGGGTTTCCGGCAATATACATATACAAAAAGCAGGACTGCAGAAAATAACACAGTCTACTGCAACTCTGCATTAAACATGGCTGAATATGACATTTAAGAGCTAAATAATACAGAAAAGGTCCAAAGGCCCCTCTAATAGCACTCCCGGAGGGAAATAAGCACCTCCTCCTCAAAGACTAGCATAAAATCAAAGGGTGCAACCCTGCTACTGCTGCCCCTGCATAAAAGACGCAGTTTTCTGAAGGGAACTGTGTTGTGTCTGAATATGGATGAATGGCCCCAAGCCAAATACTTAAATGAAGCTCAAATCCTTCCCTCTTGATCCCTTAAGCAAGATGATCCAAATAGAGGATGGAATTTCTGCATAGGAATTCTTCACACTAAGCAATGCAGCAACTCCGACTAAACAGCTGAAGCATGCAATAATCAGAAGACCAAAGAAAGCTAAATACATGAATGAATCCCTTTGATGCTATGCCTCCCTTTTTATCTTTGGTGAGCCTGCTCACCCCGAACCCCACACCACGTTGAGGTGGCTTCCTAGTGAAGCTTCCTCTTTCAAAACTGCGCTACCCTAGCTAGCTTCCCTCCTCTTTGTAGCAGCGTTGTTGACTTGGCCAAATGGAACTAATCCACTTGCAATGCCTCTTTTCACACTAAGGGATCTTCAATCCGGTTCTCATATGTGTGTCTAGGCTGATCCTTGTTCACATTGAGCTAGTTTACTTGAGTGATTTCTTCCTCCTCAAGAATGGATGTTGACTTAGTCAAACTTGACTATGTCTCCATCTAATTTACCCTTGTTCACACTTGGAAGTGTAAAACCAACTCCTAAGGTGATCTCCTTCCTTACTAAGATGGAATTTATTCATATTTTATTGTTCATGGGCTTCTTTACCCATTTATTCCTTTCCTAAGTGAAAGCATCAAAATATAATATTCCAATTTGCTTGTTTGCAAATTTTGGAATATTATAGTCCTCCCCTCCCACATGTTGCTTGTCCTCAAGCAACTACAAGGATAGGACTGAAGAGAATCCTCTTCTCCCCTGTAGCAACCTCATAAGATGAAACCCTCCAAAGGTCAAGGTGCTGCATCATCAACATACATCCAAGTTGCGCCTCCCAAGTGTGTAAGCTATCCAAATAGCTAGCATTATGTGACAATGGATCATCCATGGAGGCAACAATGGGCTGTTTGAAGGTCCTCTTGGGGCATGAAAGCTGATATAGATTGGAATTCATCATCCCCATTTGAATCTCTCCTCCCCAAGCTATCAGCCAAACAAAATGAGTCACCCTCCAAATTGGCAACTCATGAAGGATCTCTTCCACCTTGAGCTCATGCAGAATAGGTGGGTTGAAAATATAAATATGTTAGACAAGAGAGCCTACCCCATGCTGTATTCCCCTCCACTAAAGATAAGTGCAGAGAATTTTTTGATCTTGGGCTGCAATATTTTTTCCCCCCAATGACAAGAAGGAAGCTAGACCTCCAAAGGTCCCTCTCCCAGCGCTATGAATCAAGCTGGCCCAAACCATCTCATATATGATGGATAAGAAATCATCATCATAAAGCATCCCATCCATCTCATGGCCCTCCTCATACATAAACAAATACTTGGTTGTAGAGGCCATGTCTCTTCCCATGCTCCCCTTAGAACATGTAATGCAGAAAGTGTGGGGATCCTCCTCCCCATAGAACACATCCACTCCATGTGTCCCTCCTCCAATCATGCTCCTCATATAGGCAAGAATAATATCAGCAAATAGGATCATGAGCAGCATCATAATGAGAGAAAGACTGAAGGCTTCGTATGGTGTTGGAAGGTGCCAACAGTCTCCCAAATGGTCACAGCGCAGTCTTCCCCACTGCAGCTTCAGACAATAGCATGGCAAGTTGTCTCTTGAAAAATAGCTTGATGTATAATTCATCACACCCACTAGTAAATAGTAGATGGCTGAATATGTCAAATGAGCACAAAAGTAGTAACCACATACTTGCCCCAAATCATACCGTAGATGGATGTCTCCATCATAATAGCTGGCCACAAATAGACCATGGAGCCTAAAGAAAAACTTGCCCCTTTGAAGAGCAATGCACTGCAAAGAAATGGTAAGAGCATGCAAATATTGTGTGGAACAATCAATAGATGCAAAAATATAATTCTTACCATGTAATGAAAGCAAGATGGTGACAAGATCCATAGATAAATCCTCCATAGTGATATGACATACCCATATGAAGAGGAATGAACCACATGCTCCATGAAAATCCTCCTTATTATGCTTGGAAATCCAAGTCAAGGAGAACATACCACAATAACCAATGATTCCATCCAGCACTCTACCAATCTCACCTCCTCTATGCCCACCAAGTGCATCAAATATGAAGTGATCTTGGGAACACTCCATCAACAAGCTCATGCTCCAAAGTGATAGCGTTGTTGGCCTATGAAAATAGGCTCCTGCCAACTCATAAATCCATCCTCTGACATGTTCAATGTCAAAGACTCCTCTCATAATGTTGCCATCTCCTCCCATTGCAACAGCATGCAAAATGTGAGAGCAACTTTGCCCTTGCTCTCTCTCAATCCTCCAAAGCAACAAATGTCTTTGCTGCCTCATCATACCTCCATCATACAACTTATGCAGTGAAAACATGGTGACCATACCATCATAATGCATCCACACTCCTTACTGCCCCATGATGCAAGTACTCTGCCAAGTATTCTCCTCCAACATACCCTTGGAAAAAGGATGTCTCATGATGGCCAAACTCTCTCAAGAGTAGCCAACGCAATTTTGTCTCTTGCTGCCCAGTATCATAGAGTTGCAAGTAGCTTTCCAACTTTTTCTCTCTATCCACATCCACTTATCCACTGATGGATGTCTCCTACATCCTCCATTTTGGTACTCATCCAAAGAAGATTACCAACCTCCCATATCAGATTTTTCTCCTTGCATTCTATGGGATGCTGAAATGAAACTCCTTGGAGACCTCCTAGAGAAGATCTCTCACCAGTGATCATCTTGAATCCATAGGGATCCAAGGGGGCTGAAGGAAAAGCCTCCTTGTTGTTACCTCTTGACAGCGTTGTAACCCTCCTCCAGGGTGTTTTGGCTATCTCATGTCTCAACTCCGGGATGAACATTTGATTCTGCATGAATTTGTTTGGAGCAAAGTCCACTTCATTCTCCAAGTTCCTGACTCCCTCCAAAAGATCACACCCCAACCTCAAGGGTTGTGTGAAACTCAACAGGGGTCCATGAGAATGATGATTCATCTTCTTCTTGAACCATTAAATCTTGCACAACGCAGTGCAATCCTGCTACTCTATCTTAGCAATAATGTTTGATCCCAGGCCATATGAAGACATATTTCCATAATATTTAGAAAGATTTGCTACAATAAGTAAAAGTGGAAATCTTCCCATACTTTAGTGAGATGCGGGAACCTCTTGTAGTGCTGCAAGGGCTCCTCCCTCCCATGTCATGGATACTCCAACTGCTGGTGTAGAAGGTTGCTCTCTCAAGGTTATGACAACGCTAGTACTTGCCTCCTCCCATGGTGGTGTGGGCCTACTCTCCTTTGATCTTTCTCCATCAAAGGTTCTGATCAGCTCTTGAGTGAACTTAGAAAAAGAAGTCACTCTTGTGTGGCTTAAGTGTCTGCACCACCAAGCATTGGCTTCACCCTCTAGGTGCAGCGCTGCGACTTCTGCTACCTCCCTCTCTACCACTGGATGAAGTAGGAAAAAAGCCTCAAGCTTCCTTGCCCAAGCTCTTGCTGTAGTTGACCCATAAAATTTAGACAATATGAATCTATTGCCTTTAATTTCCCCTTAGTTGTAGGGTCTTCTCTCTTCTCTCAGTTGAATGAATTGAGGAAAATCGAGGGTCTCTTTGAAAACCTTAGGTTGGCACTTGTATTCTGCCAAATACCCACTCAGGATTTCATGCTCTAATTAGTCTCTTTGCTCTCCACCTCCTCTATAAGAATAGGAAGTGCATGCATCTTCTTCTGCCTCCTGAAACCTTCTAGAGGTCTCACTGCAGCTCTCTCCTCCTTGAAACCCTCTTGGAGTTTCAATGCATTTATCTTCTTCTTTCTTCTTAGATCTAAAAATGGATGAGAGTAAGCTCATCCTCTCCATCATTTTGTTCTCCTCTTCTTCTTATTTTTTGATTATATATGAAATCCACAGGCTGAGCCAAGATGGCAGCTCTGATACCACTGTAATATCCCAAAACGGGAACAACTACACTATTGGGAATAATTTGAGTTATTAATAATGTGGAGCTTCAGAAAATCATGAACATGGAAATGTAGAGCAGCTCATTAGATGTAAAATAACATCATACCAGCAAATGAAATAACCTTAGCAACAAGATGACCTATATTCTCCTTCCCGAGTGGGGAAATGCAGCAATATAGAGCATAAAACAACTATCTTCAGAAAATAATGCTATACAAGAGAGAAATGGGACTTGGATCCCTTAGAATACATGAAATGAAACTCACATTCATAATTAGAGGTGAAAAAAATCACTCTAGCTCATATAAACAGATCTCCCCAAGTCAATGCAACTCAAATAACCCCAAACCCCATAGCCTAGCTCATGCAGAAAGTACTGAAGCAAGAACTACGTTATTCTAATGAGGGTTTATGCAGAAAATAATGAGAGAAGAATAATAAGGAGCTTGAATTAATCAAATAACATAGAAATGGAGGTTTAACCTCTTTTACACCAAGAAAACCGACAAGGGTTTCCGACAATATGCATATACAAAAAGCAAGAGTGCAGAAAATAATGCAGTCTACTGCAACTCTGCATTAAACATGGCTGAATATGACATGTAAGAGATGAATAATACAGAAAATGGCCAAATTCCCCTCTAATAGCACTCCCAGAGGGAAATAAGCACCTCCTCCTCAAAGACTAGCATAAAATCAAAGGGTGCAACCCTGCTACTACTGCTCCTGCACAAAAGACGCAGTTTTCTGAAGGGAAATATGCTGTGGCTGAATATGGATGAATGGACCAAGGCCAAATACTGAAATGAAGCTCAAATCCTTCCCTCTTGATCCCTTAAGCAAGCTGATCCAAAAAGAGGATGGAATTCCCGCACGGGAATTCTTTGCACTAAGCAGTGCAGCAACTCCGTCTAAATAGCTGAAGCATGCAATAGTCAGAAGACCAAAGAAAGATGAATACATGAATGAATCCCTTTGATGCTATGCCTCCCTTTTTATCTTTGGTGAGCCTCCTCACCTCGGACCCCACACCATGTTGAGGTGGCTTCCTAGTGAAGCTTCCTCTTTCAAAACTGCGTTGCCCTAGCTAGCTTCCCTCCTCTTTGTAGCAATGTTGTTGACTTGGTCAACTAAAACTAATCCACCTGCAATGTCTCTTTTCACACTAAGGGATCTTCAATCCAGTTCTCATATGTGTGTCTAGGCTGATCCTTGTTCACATTGAGCTAGTTTACTTGAGTTATTTCTTCCTCCTCAAGAATGGATGTTGACTTAGTCAAACTTGACTATGTCTCCATCTAATTTACCATTTTTCACACTTGGAATTGTAAAACCAACTCCTAAGGTGATCTCCTTCCTTACTAAGGTGGAATTTATTCATATTTAATTGTTCATGGGCTTCTTTACCCATTTATTCCTTTCCTAAGTGAAAGCATCAAAATCTAATATTCCAATTTTCTTGTTTGCAAATTTTGGAATATTACAGATCTCACCAATAACATACTCCATTACCTCATGTTGGGTAAGTGTTAGGTCAATCCCTTTCTTCTAGGTAATTTGATGCTCCAATGAAATTATTTCTCTCCTTGCAGAAATAACCCATATGACTTGTAGATTCAGACATTGATTAATATATATGATACTTGATAACTAGGATTTTCTTCTTCCTTGATGATTTTTTCAACCTTTCTTGAGGCCCTCAAGGCCTTTGAAGAAAATTCAATAATATCCTTGAAAGATGTTTCTAGGATTCTGCTATCACTATTAAAATTTTCTAAACTTAGTCAGTTCATGCTTGCTCCTAAGTCATGGTATTAGATAGGGTTTGAGTCATTTTTATGTTTTATAGGGGCTAAGTCATAGGTTACAAGTCTCATTTCATCACCACACTAGAAAATTTGGCGGAAATTCCGACGGCCAATTCGTCGCTATTCCGACACATAGTCGTCGCAAGAGCGGCAGTTCGAGGGTGGGAAAAACGTGGTTTGACATATTGTCGTAGTTCCGACGCAATTAAAAAGTGTCGCACTATCGACACTTTTTCCGTCGCTTCCAAACAAGCGTCACTCTTCCGACGTTTCCCAATCCGTCGCACTTCCGACCTTTGTAAACTGTCGCACTTCCGACGAAATGTGGTTCGACGTTTTGAACGTCGCTCTTTAGACGTTTGTAAACTGTCACAATTACGACAAAATGTGGTTCGACGTTTTGAACGTCGCTCTTCCGATGTTTGTGAACTATCGCAATTCCAACGCAATGTGGTCCGACGTTTTGGACGTCGCTCTTCTGACGGTTGTAAACTGTCACAATTCTGACAAAATGTGGTCCGACGTTTTCGACGTCGCTCTTCCGATGTTTGTAAATTGTCGCAATTCCGATGAAATGTGGTCTGACGTTTTGAACGTCGCTCGTCCGACGTTTTTATACTGTCGCTCTTCCGATGTTTTTAATCTGTCGCAATTCTGACGCTTACAAGGCATCGGTATAGCGACGACGGGTTCAATTTTAAAAAAAAAAATGAAACTTTAAAAGAGGAAAAACATTGTTTTGAATATATTATATGAAGTAAAACAGTCCATGAAGTCATTACATTTTCACATCTGAAGATTGGAACCCAAATATCCATCCAGAAAAGTGGAAGTCCCACCCCAGACAGTGATAGAAAAATACCCCATGTCACATACACGGACTTGATATAAAACCCAGTAACGGTCCACATGGAGATTATCGACAATCTGAGAAAGCATCCAAATATGCCCGAGGCATCTATAAGAAAGTGAAATAGCAGTATGTAGAATAGTAAAGCAACAGATAGAGTACCGACGTCCATTGTTCCAAATACAAATTAAAGTACCCAAAATCCTGCAACAGAGAAAAACGTTAATCATGTGAGAAGTGTTATATGTCCAAAATATAAAAAGACCATCAGACCATATCAATAAACCAGCAACATAGACCAGCATCGCTAGTTTTGAAGGCAGAGTGATAAACATTAATCATTTTTTTTTTCACAAGAGAAAAAACGTTGTTTTGAATATATTATATGAAGTAGAACAGTCCATGAAGTCATTACATTTTCACATCTGAAGATTGGAACCCAAATATCCATCCAGAAAAGTGGAAGTCCCACCCCAGATAGTGATAGAAAAATACCCCATGTCACATACAGGGACTTGATATAAAACCCAGTAACGGTCCACATGGAGATTATCGACAAATCTGAGAAAGCATCCAAATATGCCCGAGACATCTATAAGAAAGTGAAATAGCAGTATGTAGAATAGTAAAACAACTGATAGAGTACCGACGTCCATTGTTCCAAATACAAATTAAAGTACCCAAAATCCTTGAACAGAGAAAAATGATAATCATGTGAGGAGTGTGATATGTCCAAAATATAAAAAGACCATCAGACCATATCAATAAAGTAGCAACATAGACAAGCATCGCTTGTTTTGAAGGCAGAGTGATAAACATTAATCATTTTTTTCCACAAGAGAAAAACCGTTGTTTTGAATATATTATATGAAGTAAAACATTCCATGAAGTCATTACATTTTCACATCTGAAGATTGGAACCCAAATATCCATCCATAAAAGTGGAAGTCCCACCCCAGACAGTGATAGAAAAATACCCCATGTCACATACAGGGACTTGATATAAAACCCAATAACGGTCCACATGGAGATTATCGACAATCTGAGAAAGCATCCAAATATGCTCGAGGCATCTATAAGAAAGTGAAATAGCAGTATGTAGAATAGTAAAGCAACAGATAGAGTACCGACGTCCATTGTTCCAAATACAAATTAAAGTACCCAAAATCCTCGAATAGAGAAAAACGCTAATCATGTGAGGAGTGTGATATGTCCAAAATATAAAAAGACCATCAGACCATATCAATAAACCAGCAACATAGACCAGCATCGCTAGTTTTGAAGGCGGAGTGATAAACATTAATCATTTTTTTTTCACAAGAGAAAAAACGTTGTTTTGAATATATTATATGAAGTAAAACAGTCCATGAAGTCATTACATTTTCACATCCGAAGATTGGAACCCAAATATCCATCCAGAAAAGTGGAAGTCCCACCCTAGACAATGATAGAAAAATACCCCATGTCACATACAGTGACTTGATATAAAACCCAGTAACGGTCCACATGGAGATTATCGACAATCTGAGAAAGCATCCAAATATGCCCGAGGCATCTATAAGAAAGTGAAATAGCAGTGTGTAGAATAGTAAAGCAACAGATAGAGTACCGACGTCCATTGTTCCAAATACAAATTAAAGTACCCAAAATCCTTGAACAAATAAAAACGCTAATCATGTGAGGAGTGTGATAACCATCTGCAGAAACCCAAGCTCGCTTGTAAGATCAGGCTCGCTTGATTCCAAAATTGGTAACCATCTGTTGCATCAAAGATGTAAGGTTCAGGCTCGCTTGCTTCAATTAGTATCCCGCTACAACATCCACCCTGTTCATAGCAAAAAGGTTCATATACTAGATATACAGAGAAAGAGTATAATACGTAGACCATATAAACATGGATCTGTATTTCAAAAAACAGGTTTAAAATAGAAACAAGGCAACATTTTTTTTTCTAAGTAAATTTAATCTATTAACAGTGGGAATAAAATTACACCGAAGTCAAAATCATTGCCCAGACTCATGGAAAATTTGTCATCAAAAAATCAAAAAATTAAGAAGACTGCCCTCATACGAGGAAAGCAGTCTTGAACGTTTAATTTACAGAATTCAAAAATATTACAAAGGTCCAGCACAGTAAAATAATCTAAAAGCAGCCCAATTAAGTGGGTCGTGAAGCAAGAAAAACAAATTAACCAAACTACTCCTCCGGCTCCTCGACGATTCGGCACCATCCTTCGGAAGGTCCAGGACCGCTAGGTGCTACCTCCACATTCAATATGCCACGACTCCCCTCTTAAAGGCCTGAATGTTGGCCGACTTTTTCCGAGCTCAGACCCGTCGGACGGGTGCATTCTTCCTCCGTTTGGGCCTCCTCGCGGAAAACCACAGTGACTGAAGCTGTAATTCGTGGGCGGTTGAAAGAGCAATTAAAGGAAAATTGCGCAGTGCACATCATGGGAGAAGGTGAACTAGCGGTGAGGAAACGAGGAGCAGGGGAATCCATACGGTGGCCAAATGCTACAACCCGACCCCGCCCACTCCTAGTATTTGGATAGCGACCTACGTAATAATCACTGGACTGGCCGGAAGACAACTCAGTTGAGGGGCTGGAGGGAGCGCGCAGGAGTTGACCTCTAGTGCTCCCCCTGCGGCTACTCATCCTTTGACGCACGCGAGGCATGGGTGCAGTCTCACTAGCAGTGGGAACAAGAGGAGATGGAGAAGAAGAATTCCAAGAAACAGAGGAAGACAGACAAGGACCAGACCGAGAGAAATGCAGATATGCAGCAAGGTCTATGCAGCAGTTCAGCTGGCCACTTCTCCTTCTCGTCACAGTGAGCAGGCAGTGTAACCCAGCAACCGGCTTGTCTGAAAAACCATAGCGAAATGCCATTTTATCGACCCGACTGCAATGCAATCGAAGGACGCCCGTCATAATTAATGTCTGATCATTAATGAGAGCCGAAGGCCAGATCATATTGGAGCATGCGGAATCGCTAACAGGAGTGGAGGTCCGATCTTGAACAGTGTTAAAACTTAATGCGATTAGATGTGAAAACCTTGGAACTTAATTGAACAGCGTTAAAACTTAATGCGATTGACATGAAATCGCCACATCCATGTCCCATCACCTTAAAAGCCATCGAATGCACCCGTAGCCGGGAGCAGGGCAAGTTCTGATTGAGGACACGTGGCAGAAATTGATTGGAGCGGATCTTTGTTTGGGCCGCTCGCGCAGTGGAAATCCGGACCTGAAAAAGATTAGGGCGAATTTGATAAGAAATTCGCATCACAACTCTCCCTCCGTACGCCAGCCCAACTTCGGACCCGAAAAAGATTAGGGCGGAATTCATTTGGTTTTCGCGTCACAAAATTGGCCGACGTCAACAGGCTATTTTGGAACGCGAATTTGGTTTGAATTATGGTTTATTGCCGTTTGAAGTCCGGCGGGCCCGACTTAAGAATAATTTTGTTTTATCCCATCTTATAAAATTTGTGTTGGTTTTCTTTGATAATACATATATTTATAATAAATCATGGGAATACCACACTAGTAAACATGTGGAAAAGTTATATAAATTATTGAGAACAATCATTTTTATGTAAAAATATCCAAATGTGCTTTTGGGAAATAAGAATTCGAGTATTTGGTTCATATTGTTTTAAAGGAAGGAGTGGGAGCCTCAAAAGATGCAAGCTATTACAAAATGAACTATTCCTAAGAAAATCAAGGTTCTTAGAAGATTTTTTAGACTTACATGATCAGTATGATGATAATTATGATAATTTCACAAAACAATCACTACCTATTTTGAGAGATGAGATATTAGAACTTCAACTTGATGAGGATTTTTTAAGAGCTTTATTTCTTCTTTTGAAATCAAGAAAATATTCTCCCAAACTGAAAATATGTGTTCTTGAGATAATTTCTGAAAATTATGAAAATGAAATCAAACTTTTTCATTCTCAAATTCAGTCATACAATTTCCGAAATCCTAAAGAATTCTTTGAAAATATTCCTTCTCCTAAGCAAGAGGAAATTGTACTATCTTTTGACTTGCATATTGAGGATGATTATTCTTTCAAACATAAGATAGAAGAAATAGTTTCAAGGCTTAATATTCAGAATACAACTGAACAACCAGTCATTGAAGGCCTAGAAGTAAATAACATACATCATACTTTTATTAATCCTATATCAGATTATATGGAGAATATTTTTAGCCCAAATCTGCAAACATGTTTTCTCTATAAGGATCAAATACATCAAAAGTGGCCTTTACACATCATATCATTTATTATAAAGGCACATAATCATAATATACTTCTAATTTTGATCACAAGCAATCAATTTATCCATTTATTGTTACAGCTACTTGATTGGCTTCATTAGAATTTTTGTATTACCTGATTCAATAAGATTTTTAGTAGATTGAGTAGGTAGATGAGTGCCAATAAGCTCATAATTTTGAGCATTTTTTTTTTAGTTTTCAATTTTTAGCTAGTTTTTCATTAAGTTGGTTTGAAAACTTTTGTGTGTTGTTTTAGTTTCAGATCAGATTTCAGTTTGCAGAAGAAAAAAGACATTTACAGGTTCACCAAGGTCAATGGATGAGGACAACTGACCTGTTGTTCTTGACTTTTCACCAGGAAAAGCCATCCCCAAGTGGAGCTAGTGTTAGACTCCTATACCAATAGGTGTCATATTTCATGATTGACTTGATGGGCTATGTAATATGTTCATACCTTTTCTTGTTGCAAAGGTTTTCCATATTATCAAAAAATCAAAAAAATTTAAAAAATGTAAAGAGGGTATACCCTAAAAGAAAAATCAAAGGGTAAAAAGAATAAAAATGGCCAAAAAATTAAAAGAAAATGAACCCCACCAAAAGAAAGGCCAAGGAAAGTGTGCAAGTCTAAATGCCATTATTTTTTTCTCTTATGTAATAAATAAAATTGTGTGCAACTTGTATCCTATGCCACAATTTATGAATAGTCAAACAGTTTAAGCTTGGTTATTTCATCTTTCAATTTCATGTTTTAGAGATAGAGAATAAAATCTGACCAAACTGTTTAATCTTGGCAGATAAGTAGATAGGTAGAGTAAATAAAAGGAGCTCAATAGCTTAATCTGAGCCCTTGGATGTAATAAGGTTATACTTAGATAGATTTCTACATGTAAAAGAAAAGAAAGTGTGATAAGGGTTTGCCAGTCTAAGTGCACCCTAATAAAGAAGAAAAAATGGTAGAGTAAAGTAGGTAGGGTAGGTAGATGATGTTGCAGAATTGCATGTGATGGACAATGACTCTAAATGTGTTAATATTTACTTTCATCACATAGTGCAAAGGCAGACACTATACTGGAAGAAATTCAAAGCAAAGCAAAGTCAAAGTTATTAACTTCCCTTCTCATCTTCCCCTAAAGATTTCACTAATTTCCTCTAAGTACTAAGGTATTTGAAAATTAGAGGGGCTCAAGGCATTTCCTTGACTTTTGGAGGGACCAGACCCTCGGCCCAATAATTGGAAAAGCCTAAGTACTTGAAGTCATTCTTCATAACATTCACTCATTTCTAAACATCTTTTCCTAAGTAAAATCCCATTTTACTTGGGAAAATTATGCATTATTTCATAAAAAACCCTCAAAATCACATTTTATTCCAAGTCTAAGTGATAAAGTGATTATAATGCAATTTGCTTTTAAATCTTCATTTTATTAGTTATATTAATGTATTTTGAGTTTACATTGTCCCCTTGTCATATTAACATTGATTTTATGTATTAAATCCTTACAAAAATAACCTTCTCCTATTATATATAACTCCTTTTTATATAATATCTCCAAAAACCCATTAATAAATTTTAGCTAAAGTTATTTATTCCCACATGTTTAAATAAAAAACCCACTTTATGCCCCCTTTGGCTAAATATATCGTAATATTAAATTCCGCCCCCTATGGTAATTAGATTATTCTGATTTAATTATCATATAATAAAAGTATATTGAAAAAATAATTAAAACATGTTTTATTACGTGTTTTAATACAAAAATAATTCTTCCCCTGTGTATTTTAATCCCCCGACTCCCTTTTCCAAGGTTAAAACTATAAACCCTTTGTAAAATCCCCAATACCTCCCTTAACCGCTAACCTTGGTTAAATCATTTCTCGATCACTTTCCTGCATTTTTATAAACAAATTGATTAATTCTCACGATTAATTAACTCCGCCGATCAGATTCCCCCCGATGAGATTAATTAACGTTTAATTGCGTCGGGCCCTCCATATTAAATCCCTATCACTTCCACGTCCCCATCGTCGTTCGATCAACCCATCTGAGATCAATGGTTATTAATGATATCGCTAGCCATCCACGTCCGAACAATAACGCGCGATGACCCGGCGGTTTTCAAACAGTGTCATGCCACGCGTCAATCATTCTATGGAATCACTCGCCCTCCGCCCAAAACCACTTTTCCCCAAAAGCGGTGAGATGGAAACTGCTTACCGCTTGCCTCCCGTGACTCATCCTCCGTACCTACTGACGTCATCCATTAAATAAATAAATAAATAACCCGTCACCCTTTGGACTTTGTGAATAAAACAATTTTGCCTGCGTCATTTTCATTATTCTGTGAACGACCAAAGTCTCATGCAGAGAATTTCAAAAACAAACTGTCAAGCGCCATCAACTGTATTTTGCTGACGACAATTGCATACCAGTAATCCAGAGTTCATACGCCATAGCCTGTACTTGTTTAATCACTGTTCATCTCCCAAAAAATAAGTATTTACCCCAATTCCCGTTAAAACTCTGTGAAATCCTAGCTTTTGTTTTAAATTCCACACGAAAGACAGAAACAAAGTTCAATTTGGTCTTGTTCAATCCCCAAAATTGTAAATTGCATTCTCAAAACTTGTAATTGTGTTTGTTCTTCACAAAAACCTAAAATTCATTTCTGAATCCACAAGAACCAGAAATGGAGGTTCCAGTGGCTTTGAACGTCGCATCTTTGAATGCCCCTCATGGAGATTTAGACTATCTGCCCCTAGCAGATAGAGATTTTCAAATTAAAGACCTCGTTCTTAGTGATAATCCTCTTCGAACCTTTTGCCGTTGCAGAGATAACTTTATAAACGGTTCTGATATTATTGGATTATGGGAATCCAATCTCCCCATGTATCTTCTCCCCTCAGTCCATATTTTTCCTGAGTTAATTCATTACTGCCATGCAAACTATGACTCCAATCAAAGAGCAGTTTTGTCCCTGAGTCAGAACATCCTTTTCCCAATCACTACTCAGTCGATAAATGAAATGTTGCAATTTCAACCTGGTCAAGCCCTCACTCCCATGTCCATGGGAGAATTACTTGAAAAGTCTGCCAATTTGTCCCATGAAGAGTTAAATCGCATTTGTCAAACCTTCATGTTACCAGAGCATTAGCCCAAAGGCCCTCCCCCCTATGGTTATACTTTTTTCATTGATGTGGGCAGGCTTATTCTGAATATGATATCCTTTATCATGGGTTTCAATACTAGTGAATATGTTGATCAATTAACCCTAGTATTGTTGTCTATATTTACCCCTGGACAGTCCCCTGCTGTCAAGTATGATTTTGCATCATACATTGCTGATAAAATCCATGATCAGTTCATGAGATTTGAGAATGAAAAAGTGTTCAAATATTCTTCTGTTATATATCATCTCATGATTTATTAACAATCAGAAAGTTTCCCTTTCCATGTTCAGAAACTTGATGCCAAAGGAAATCCTAGGTCTATGATATTTTGGTCTGCCATCACCCATAATTCCTCTGATTCTCCTTACTCCTATAATGAGTTTATTGACCTATTTGTACACCCTGCAACCACTTTGTTAACAGGAGTTTCCCCTCCTAGAGTCAATAATGAAATCAAGAAAATTCTACAGCTTTCAAAACAATATAGGGTAGGTGACTAGTACTTGTATAAAAATCACACAGAGATCAGATTATATGGATGTGAATTGTGCCCATTCAAGTTGCCCAAATATGTCCCCATGAGACTCTTTGCACTAGAGTATTTCAGGCAAATGATTAACTCAGATATAGTTCATTTCTGCAATGCAAAGAAAAAGGCTCAACTCATGATCAAAATTCAATTAGGTCCCTTTGTTTGTAACTCTAGAGATGCTGGAAAGGAAGCAGAAAGAATCTTAGAAGAATATCTCAGATTACAAAAAAAAAATTACTGGGTGCCTTATGACCCAAATAGCTTTATGTGTGATAGAAGAATGAAAAATAAACTATCACCATACATTCATCACAAAATTCCAGAAATTGAACAATATGCCAATATGGATGAATGGATGGAAGGAACATTGGTAGAACAGGATAGTGAGTAGGTCAATGTTGAAAATGTAATGAAATACCTTGAGAAAATACTTGACCTAGACTCTTTTGGACAGGTGCAGATACCAGGTATTGGTCCTTCTTCTGCAGGGACTTCTCAGCAAAATTTATAGGAGATTAGTGCATTGGCCACAGTACAATCTAAAGGAAAAGAAAAGGAGCCTGACATACAAGTATTTGAAAAATTCACAATGATAGAGCAACCTGAGACTTCTAAAGAATAGGATCAAGTACAAATTCCTCCTATTCAGATCAATGAGCCAGAAATTTCAATTTTACAAACTCCTATCAATATAGAAAAAGGCAAGAAGAGAGATGCTGAAGTTGCTACCCCTGTTGGTGGATCTTCAGAACAGCCTCATGCTAAAAGACAAAAATTAAATCCTCTTCCAGAAGTAGATTTTGTTCAGGAAATTCCTGATAGCCAGAGAGAAAATTTGGATAGTCAACAAACAGGTACAGTCAGTGGGGCATCTACTACTTTACAGAGAAAAAAGCTGCAAAAGCAACATAGTGTTGAAATATCTTCTTTCAAACCACCAGTTAAAGATGCAGGAGATATAAAGAAAACCTTTATCAATATAAAATCCAGGAATGATCCACTAAGACTCTAGGTTTACAATCAGTATTTGAAGATGGCTCCTAAGAATCAAGAAAGATTGATGTCAGCTTATGACATTCAGCAAGTAAAAGTGATAATGATTCACTTCAAACCAAAAGTGCAGCAGCCTCAAACAGCTGCAGATTATATTAGAACAAATTTTGAAGACTTAGCAAAGGATATTCATCCTTTAGATCAGATTGAGTTACATAAGCAGACTGGTGAAATGATCTATTCTACTCTGACTGATAAAGCAATGGCAACTCAGAAGTTGCAGGATTATTTGGAGAACACTAATGCACAATTGCAGCTTGAAAAAGCCTCTTCTCAGGCCAAAGACAACAGGATAAAGACATTGGAGGAAATAATCATTGGATTGGGTCACAATCCTAAAGATGTCAAAGGTATAGAGGCCCTAATCAAGAAACAAGATGATGATATTACAGCTTTGAGAAAGCAGTTGAAATTTCCAGCTTCAAGACATCCACAAAATGAAGAGATGATAAAGAAAAATTCTGAAGAAGAAATGATGGACTTGCTTTTGAAACCGAATGAGCAACTAAATGAAACAGAAAAAGAGCTTGAACATGCATTAAAGAACAAGTAGTATACTATTCCAGCATCAACAACAGAGGCAATTACAGGTACAGGTACATCCACAACAGGTCAGCCAACAGAGCTATCACAGGTAAATACTTCCAATTTGAGTTCTGAAGAATTAATAAAGTCAATGAATGAATTGAAACTTCAAGTAACAGAACTCCAGCACACAAATTTACAGCTTAATAATTTAGAACAAAGATATGATCTCTCAAAAATGAGTGTTGCTGATAAAACAAGAGAGGTCAAAAGATTAGAAAAATTGGTTAAAGCATTGGAAAAGGATCTCACATTGGAGAAACCTTTAAAGGAAATAAATGAAATTATTTGGGACAACATTATCCAATCAATAAAGGATGTCTGGTCTTCAATTCAGATTATGTATGAACAGAATGATTTAGTCAAATTGGATATAGAAGAAGTTCAAAGCACAAGAGAAGAATTGGGAAATAGGACTGAGGAAGCCAATCAACTCATACAGTTTCTAAACACTCAAACCAGACACCAACTTGCAGAACTTGGTATTCAGGACAGGACCGGAACGATTTTGGAAATGAAAAGAGTTTTTACTAAGAGAACCCTTATGCAGAATCTAGAACGAAGGTGCTCAGATATGCAAGAATAAATCATTGCCTTCAGAGAAAGATTTGATATTTTGTTGAAAAGAGGATTGCTCAGTCCTACAGTTTCAGAGGATAAACTAATGGACTTTGAAAGCTATGTTGAAAAATTGGACAAGTGTGCTGACAATCAAGCCAATTCTTCAACCAGTACATCAGAAGCAGCATTGCCAACAGGAAAAAATCTTCATGACAGATTGGAAATTTTATTTTATCTTGAGCATGAAGTAAAGCATTTGTTTCCAATTTAGCCTACCTTTTTCAGATATACTGAAGCTGATGAAACATTGAGAAAACTTCAATGGACCAGAATACCAGAAGATAAATGGTGGGAAGAACTGTTGGAACTTTTGTAAAAATCTATCCTTATATGAAATTTTGCCTATTTACTACAATATACCATGATAAAAGGGATAAACAGAGGTCAAAGTGTATCAGTGAAAACAAAGAGTATCATTAAAGCAAGGCAGTCAGAACAGAATTACTGAGGATGACAGCAACGGGCCAAAACATAGGGCCTGCCTCCAGCACATTCTCAAAAGAAGGAAACAACACAACATCAGTTACTTTTTATCTTATCTACGAGACCATTTGTCTCTATTTTTATTGTAACTTATTCATGAGTCACCCTAGATTATATCTCAATTTGTTATGAGATATTTTCGATAATTTTTTGTATAAATACTCCCTCAATTAGAGTATTGAGGGTGGATTCTTATACTTTGCTGTAATATTGACTTTTTCGGAATAAAGAGCTGTTGGAGAAATTTTTTGTGGCTTGCTGGATGATGAATTGATGCGAACATGCTCATCAATCCAAACCATGAGTATTATGTGACAATATTCAAGCAGGCACTGAATCGGATTTCTGAAGCTATGTTAGAGAAACCCTAAACTCTCACTGAAAATAGATGAAATGTGGCACCACTCAGAGATTGACATGTGCCAATTGGTACAAGTGGTAGACAATTGGCATGCTCAAAAAACGAGGTGATGCAGGAATGACATGAGGGAGAAAATATCAGAAAAGCCCCAAATCTAGAGAACTAAAGCTCATCACCAACCTGAGATTGACAACTTTACATGATGTAACCTATGAAATCTTAAATGGAGAAATCATAGTAACAATAAAGTAACCTATGTAACAATAAAGTCGGATTCATCCTGGGAGTGGTAATGGGAGAAATCATAGTGAACAACAGGAAACATGCAGAGTTGCTTACAATAAAATAGATGAAAAAACACATACAAAAAACCTAGATAATAATCATGAACAAGCTTAATATTGAATTATGAACCGTAAAGGAACTTACAAAATGTGACATTACGAACCTGGTCAAGCGCACAAGCAAAAATATCCTGGACATGACCCTGGTTGACAAGTTGTATTGCTTATGATGCAAGAGGATTTGTACCTGCACTGCCAAGTCAATCAAAATCCATCATTATCTATACAATAAATACAAGTAATTGATGTAGTATTTTTTTACTCTAAGATGCATTCTTATGATAATGTTAGAACATATGTTGAAAATGTCAAAACATACCTGAATAAGCTCCTCTTCGTTTCAAGAACAATTTATTGGAGTCACATGAACTTGGAACAAGCCTCCCACGATCTGAAAGAGTAGAAACTAAGTCAACAGTGACTTTTTTGTTGCTACGCTGGATCGAGGGAGGTTTTCTCCAAGATTAAATCACTCTAATAAATTATTCTCTACTAAACAGAGCCAACCACATGAAGGTGGAAGCTCTTATGGCCCCTCCCCGCCCCCCCTGACATCACTCTCAATTCCCAATACCCAATCTATATTTCATTTTTTACTTTCATGAGCATAAAAAAAAATATTCAATAACTAATAAAAAAACAATTCAACAAAAAGTACACAAGGAAACATTGAAATTAATGCTTGACATAAAAATAGTATGATAAATGAATTTTTTATATAACGCAAAAAACGTTCCAAGTATGGTAACATTTGTCTTATAATAATACAATATTTTACATTATCAAATTTTCTTTTTCTTTTTCTTCTTCCTATTTCTAAAGCTCCTAATTACATCATTAATATCATCGTCCTCTGCTCCTGTTTCGTGTCTTTCGACCCGCACTGCTAACCTAGTTGCATAGTCATGATGTCTGGTCTCATCTAGTGACGGGGCATCGCCTACAAAAACAGATAATATTAAATTTTAATTGTCAGCTTTTAAATATCATTGAACTAGTTCGGTAATATTAATTAAAAAAATTGCAATGAGATTATTTACCTGGTGCACCAGTTGTCGCCGCTGACCTAGTTGCGTAGTCACGATGTCTAGTCTCATCCAGTGACGGGGCATCACCTACAAAAACAGATAATATTAAATTTTAATTGTAATTTTTTAAATATCATTGAACTAGTTCGGTAATATTAATAAAAAAATTGCAATGAGATTATTTACCTGGTGCACCAGTTGTCGCCGCTGACCTAGTTGCGTAGTCACGATGTCTGGTCTCATCCAGTGACGGGGCATCGCCTACAAAAACAAATAATATTAAATTTTAATTGTCAGTTTTTAAATATCATTGAACTAGTTTGGTAATATTAATAAAAAAAATTGCAATGAGATTATTTACCTGGTGCACCAGTTGTCGCCGCTGACCTAGTTGCATAGTCACGATGTCCGGTCTCATCCAGTGACGGGGCATCGCCTACAAAAACAGATAATATTAAATTTTAATTGTCATTTTTTAAATATCATTGAACTAGTTCGGTAATATTAATAAAAAAAATTGCAATGAGATTATTTACCCGGTGCACCAGTTGTCGCCGCTGACCTAGTTGCGTAGTCACGATGTCTGGTCTCATCCAGTGACGGGGCATCGCCTACAAAAATAGATAATATTAAATTTTAATTGTCAGTTTTTAAATATCATTGAACTAGTTCGGTAATATTAATAAAAAAAATTGCAATGATATTATTTACCTAGTGCACCAGTTGTCGTCGTTGGGACTGTTGCCCTGTCTTCCTCTCTGGTGGTAAGATCCTCAAGGGAAACATTCTTTGTCATTTAAACAAAAAATGTTATAAGGACAACCATCAAGGTATAATTAGAAAAAATTATAAGTGGAAATTAATTATCGTCACGGCCCTCACTGATAGTAGCATTGTCGGCTTGGTCCCCACTACAATGATCAGGTTGCACGTGAGGATCATCTACATCTGGCTCTAAAACAGGGTTATTTGCCTTGTCGGTAGTGCTACTCCCCTGATTTAAACAAAGTTGTTAAACATTAAATTTATGGACGAAAACAAACATATTGAAAGGTTAATGTTTTACCTTATCAGGCATTCTAGATCTTGGGACCTGCCCCAAGCTTCTGCTACGTTCAACTACGGCTTGATAGCCGAAATGGAAAGCGATATTTTTATCTTCCTCTGTAGTTTCTATTCCGAAGTCATCACCCTACATTACATATGATTGTGTATTTTTAATCATATTTGATAGGATTACAAAAACATTGGAAGGCGATACAATTAATTATAAGATGTTTAGCTACTTAATTACAATTCTTGCAGCTAATTTCAAGTAGCTGCCCTGGCCTATCTTGTGATGGCCATTTTTTTCAATCCTAGCTTTGGTTGCCTTTGAGGTGTCAGGAAACCTAGCATCAAAAGATTGAAGTCAGATATGACGTAGCACACTTTTATTTTAGACATAGAGAAAATTAAAGCTATTGAATTAAATTTTTAATTTACCTTGCGGGTCCAGTTGTCATTTTTCCTTCTTTCTTTGCCCTTTTCTCTTTTCCGTCATGGATGAGTGCTCTCCACTCACTCTCTGGAACTATAAGAGGACGCTCATATCTAGGGCTAAATTGCAATTGTGTCCTATAGGTGTCCCTAGTATATTTCAAATATTTGCCAGCTACCCGAGCCACCGCTATTCTGTCAAATGTGCCGACCCCAAAAAGGGTTTCTAGATAATCTAGAAGTTCTTTTTTCAGGTTGGAATTCTAGGAATTCCACCCTGTGCGTATGGTTGGGCCAAAAATTACCAACACATAGCCCTCCAGAAACCTGTAGAACTCATTGTTTTCTACACAGAAAAAAAAGAAAAGAAAAGAAGATATTATCATTAATTTAAAAATAAAAATCATGATAAATATGTTTTAGATAAAGTACATGAAATAGTTAAAATATTAAAATTTACCTGGGAGTTGTGCATGCTTTATAGGGACACCTTCATCATTCACCAACAACGTGCCATTAATGGTCCCTGTAGAGCTGACATGTGTAGCTCCAGGAAACGCAATAATGTAGTTGGCCATATCAGCCTCATCATTGCCAACACGTTCAGCGGTTGGCTGGGTGTCTGCTTGGGCAGGGTGTGTTTCTTGGTTGGCACCTAAAGGAGTAGAAGGTGTACGAGAGGGTTGTTAGGAAATATCTTGCCCTTGTGTCCCACTACTACCAACACCAGGTTCAGTAAGTGCCAGAAAACGCTACATACAAAAGAACTTTTTGTTAGTTTAGTCAATGTAAAAATTAAAAATCAAACTATCACAATTCATCTCATGCAGAACAAAAAAAATATCCTTTTGACTTTTTATTATTACCTGATATGTATCTAGCTGGCTCATAATTTTTTTTGTCCTGTCTTCTGTTTCAGGTGTTTGAGGCGCGTCTATCAAAGTATTAAATTTCTACCTTGCATCTCGTGCCTTTTTTCGCAACAAGAACACTGGAGATAGGGATGAAGAAAGCTCTTCCTCAAAGAGGGAATCATCAGACATACCATGGCTAGGTGTCTGCATATTTGAACAAAATTAATATTATTTCAATTATGTAAATAACTAAAATACTTGAAGATAGAGCAATGCTGGCACTTTACATGTTCTTCCGCTGGCCTCTTTCCACGATCATCTCATCTCGGGGTTGTTCCTGCACTGCTCTGATTAGTCTGCCACATTGCAATAAAATTATAAATTTAAAACTTGAAAACAATATCTAACTTGAAAACACAAAATGAAAACTGAAATAATTTCTAATAAGACACCGGAAGACAGAGTTAGAGTTTCAAATATGCCTTGCATTGAATTCAATCCTGGAAACATGTCATTGCACATTAAGGCACCCAAATAAGAGACGAGTTGACAATGAAGACCTTATTGAATATATTGTTGGAGCAACTTCTAGTAAACTTGTTGTGAAGACCTTGAGGACATTTTTGGAGCAACATTGTTGAAGCCGATGGTATAGCATTGTTGGAGACGATCTTGAAGGGCCTTGAAGTGAAGCTTTTGGAGCAACTATTGAAAAATCCTTAGAGCATTTAAGTAAGGCACTTTCTATCTTCCATCACCTTTTTCCTTTCAATATCCTTTAAACGATTCTGTTGATATTTAATGTTTGAAATCACATTATAATTCCTTGATTATATGTGTTTGGGGACTTTCCCTTTGAAATTACCCAAAAATACCTTGGCAACTTTATCTTAAGGATGCATGTCTGACCCTATTGTTCAATATTTTTATTGATAGTAGTAAACATAGAGAGTCAGGGGGCTCTTGACTTGGTTTGGTTGGGTCATTAGATCCCTAACATCTACTAGGGAGAACCCCCCTTGAGTTGGAGGAGAGCTAGCCCGAAGTGAAAAGAGGTTGGTGAGGAGACAATGGGGCTATTGAATTACACATGGTATCACACTTCAACTTTAGGACTTTATCTTGAGAAGTGCGAGATTTTGCTATATCAATTCTCAAATTGTTTACAACACTATTGTTAAGAACTAATAAGAAGTGATGTTGAGGGGTTTTTTGGGTATAAGAAACAATACCATTTAAAAACTAGGGTTCTCAGTCCTTGGCATTCCTTCACCTGGGCCTAGGGGCACACTAGAATAATTTCGCACTAAACCATGCAAACTTAAAAGTAACTTAACAGATCCATAAAGTAATAATAATAATAATTCCTAATTTCCTATTGTACGATATGATGCAAATTATTCAAACATGAAGCAATGAGGACATGCAATGTCTGAATTTCAAGATTGATGAACCAATACAAGAAGTTAGAAACTACAACTTTGATTCAATACTCTGTGTCCTAACTCCAGGAAGGAATCTAGTTTGTAGTACAGAACATGCATCGTGTATTATCAATTCTTAATTGAAAACAACTAAAGGTCATATACCTCATCAATTCCTTCCCATTTTGTGTTTTTATGTTATATTCCTTATAAAAGTGTAAAATTTCTCTCAAAGTAAGCAACCACCGAATAAAATAAAAAATAGTTGAGGTTTGATTGAGAAATGGTCATTTATTTCTTGAAAGGATCTTCACAATTTCTTTGGTTGTTTTTCATCTCAAAAAACAAGAAATGACCTAAGAAACTATCGTGATGTAATATAAGAAACAACACGGTGCAATGGCCATTTTCAAAGCCAAATGATGTCCATTGAGGACATGGCCTTTATTTGGTTCCTGTTTCATAGGAGTTTCGAGTAGAAATGGAACTTTGTTGTGCCATTTCCAGTAGTAAAAAGGGAAAACCCTCTTTTTCCATGGGAAATAATTTACCTTTCCTTTTTCAAGATAATCTAAATCACAAAAAATATGAACTATACTGCACACATTCTTGGATAATGTGAAAGTGGAAAAGGAATACCCTACACAAGTGATGCACACATGTACATTTGAACACTAATAGATTTTTGTAGTTGAAATGCAATGCTTGTTTTCATTTAAATGTAGGGTTTTTAAAACAGGGAGAAATAATGGTTGCCAAATTAATAAGCGTTTCTTTGGGAAAAATTTAAATCTTGTATTGGGTGATGAAGATAATAGAGGGTATTGAATCTTGATTCTTGACATCTAGAGAGAACCCTACAGCTTAACACAATCCAATGGAATTGACCAAAAAAACCCAAATAGAGTCAACCCTACTATAGGAGGAAGGGCCTGCAGTAAGAACTTACCATTTTGCAAGAGCTGAGGGCGAATGCTGTTCTGCAAGAGCTAAGGGCGAATGCTGTTCTGCAAGAGTTGAGGGCGAATGTTGTTCTGCAAGAGCTGAGGGCGAATGCAGGGCGAATGCTGTTCTGCAAGAGCTCGGGGCGAATGCTGAGGGCGAATGCTGTTCTGCAAGAGCTCAGGGCGAATGCTGAGGGCGAATGCTGTTCTGCAAGAGCTGAGGGCGAATGCTGAGGGCGAATGCTGTTCTGCAAGAGCGGAGGGCGAATGCGCGCGTGATATCAGACGTTAATGTAGCACACATGTACATTTGAACACTAATAGATTTTTTTAGTTGAAATGCAATGCTTGTTTTCATTTAAATGTAGGGTTTTTAAAGAAGGGAGAAATAATGGCTGCCAAATTAATAAGCGTTTCTTTGGGAAAAATTTAAATCTTGTATTGGGTGATGAAGATAATAGAGGGTATTGAATCTTGATTCTCGACATCTAGAGAGAACCCTACAGCCTAACACAATCCAATGGAATTGACCAAAAAAACCCAAATAGAGTCAACCCTACTATAGGAGGAAGGGCCTGCAGTAAGAACTTACCATTTTGCAAGAGCTGAGGGCGAACGCTGAGGGTGAATGCTAAGGGAAAATGCTGTTCTGAAAGAGCTGAGGGCGAATGCTGAGGGCGAATGCTGTTCTGCAAGAGCGGAGGGTGAATGCGCGCGTGATATCAGACGTTAATGTAGCTATTGTGATGGATACGAAACAATAAAATCATTTTTATGTAGCGTGCATATAAGTTTCGTATTTTTATGTAGCGCGCATATAAGTGTTGTTATACCGACAGCGGACAAAGCGTCGCTATTGCGACGGGTGCCTCCAAACGTCGCAATTGTGACACTTAGACATTTTGTTGCACTTGCGACGTTTGGAGGCAGCCGTCGCAATAGCGATGCTTTGGGCCATAGTGTTGCAATTGCGACGTCTTCCTCCAAACGTCGCAATTGCGACACTTTGTCTAAGTGTCGGTATTGTGACACTTTTCTATAAACGCGTATAGCGACGTTTTCGGCGGATGGAAAAAAATTTGGGAAATTTCCGACATTTTGTCAAAGCGTCGAAGTGTCTAATTTCCGCCAAATGGTAGTAGTGCCAAATGAAGTTCATAAACCTTACTTTACTCCTTAGAAGTCTCATGCTACGTTTTGAAAACCATATTCTAAGTCTTTTTCAAAAAAAAATTGATTAAGCCACGAAACCACGTTTTCGTAGCGTGCTCAGTGTAAAAAACTGCTTCTGCGCTACGAAAACATTGGTCTTTTCATAGCGCAAAATCCCGAAATCACACTACCAGCGCTACAAAATCGGGGTTTCGAAATTTTCGGTTTAGCTGTCACATCCATCAACTTGGGGTTAAATTTTCATGATTATGATGTCAGTCCACGATTATGGTGTCAGTCCACGAATCCTCCTTCACGCATGCAACCATCCAAAGCAGTTATGAAATCATTATGAGATTCATTAGCGGTCTTTTGTCATTGGTCCTTTGCAAATTTGAAAAGGGGTTAGTTATCATTGATTTTATCTCATGCAAAGAAAACAATGCATGCATATCTATTTTTGAAAGAGAAGCTCATGATTAGAAACCAGAGCTCTCTTTAAGTTTTCAAGCGAGGTTGAATTTCCAATCAAGCGAGGCTGAACCCAATTGATGTTATGTCAGCAGTTTCGATACTTGCTAATCCAATGAGTTTGAAAAAAATTGTTGGCTGAAACAGGGTTTCTAATTAAGCAAGGCAGAACTTCAATCAAGCGAGGCTGAAACAAATTTTCAAGCAAGCCAGTTCATCCAACAAAGAGATTGATTACAGATTTGTTGAAGACACAGGGTTTTCAGGAAGAAGATGACAGAAGAAAAAAGAAATCACCAGTCTGGTCACTGCCTGAGGACAGAACCCGAAGGTTTAGAAACTCTCACAAGAGATAAGTCTGTTGAAGAAGCCTTCAAGAAGGTAGGTTGTTGTAGGTTTTGTGAGAAACTTCAAGGAGGGCATAATCAAGTTACCAAAGAATTTGCTACCAACTTCACAGGGTCAAACACAAAGGTTGGTTTTCTCAATGTGCCAATTTCTCCTGAAGTTATATTAGCAGTCACAGAAATTCCAAGAGGGCAGGAGAGATGGTTTAAGAATTTTAGGTTTGAAATGCAACCCTGCAAAATCTTTTTGAAACCAGAGTTTATGGATACTGATTTGAACAAAGTTGTGCCAAGAAGTTATGTCAAGGATGCATTTTCCAATCTACTCTACAATATCCAAAGGTACTTCATCTGCGAAGGGAGATACCACATGGTGTACACTTACCACTTTAAAATCTTATTGCATTTCATAGGAATAATCTCTCTAGACTTGCCTTTCTTTCTATTTCGAATTCTGGCCAAGATGGCAGACAAAGTTCAGATGAAAAATTAGGCATGTGAAACCTCATTATTTCATCATGGTTTAGTCAAGTTAATAGTTTTGCATGAGCTTCAGAAAGTGAATAGAGAATGGTCTGCATTTCTCTTTTTGAGTGGAATAGGGGTTAAAGGAATAGGTGCTAGCCCTCAAGTTAAAGAAACATCTTCATCAAAGACTACTAAACCTGCAGAATCAAAATCAAGAAGGTTTGTCAAGCTTAAACCCAGGAAACAAGTTAACGAACCTATGATAAAGACATCACTGAATATCCAAAGGACTCCTCAATCTGCACAGAAGAAAAGAACTTAGGTCAAAAAGACAATTCAGAAACAATCAACTAGTAAAACAGCGCAGAAGAAGTTGACTAGGAGTCAAACGTCAAAGGAGAAGGGTAAGGCTGTGGTCACAAATGAAAATTTGCAATTAAGAGGTGACTTGAATGATATATTACAAGCTATTGACATTGAAGAGTCTCCCCTAGTTCAAGCAGAGTTCAAAAAGTTGGATACAGGTGACAAATCAAAGAAATTGAAAACATCCAAAAAATTAGACTTTGAGGATGAGGTGTCAGAGTTTGTTTTTAAGCCTAGAAAACCATTGACTAGGCAGTCTAAGAAAATGCAGCAGCCAGACATGGAGATAGACCAAATAGGAGGTGAGGATGCAAATGTTTTTGAATAACCCATTAATACATCATCTCAAATACTTGAAGAAGACAGAAACATAGTTTTTAATAATCAGAGAGAAAGGAGTAGTTATGAGGAGGTTAAAGACCAACTCAGACTTGAAAACATTGAGATTGATAAATTGAGGAAGAAAGTGAGAATGCATGCTGTAGAAAGGTCAAACTTTGAGAGGTTGAAAGGTTTGTGGGAGCTAGAAAAGGTTTCAAACAATGAGTCAATCAGCAGTCAGGATCAATTCTTCATATGGATTGTCCCTGCATTCAAGGAAGCAAAGTTCATAAGGATGGTTAATACCAAACTAAGAGCTAATAATAGAAGGCTTAAAAGGTAGGTTGAAGACCTTGAGATACAGCTAGCAAAGCCTAAAGATCAACCACAACCAAAATGAGTTTAAATAGTAAGTGACATCTCCTATCACATTTTTGGAGTTATGTGGAAAATTTTCATTTTTGAAAGCAGCTCAGAATTGATTTTTATTGATAATGAGGGCTTATATATATAAATGAAAGGACGGTAGTAAAGTTTTGAAGATTAAAGTTTTGGAAAAAGCTATGAAAAGAAAGACACAGCAGCTTTGTAGTGCGCTACGAAACTGTTGTAGGTGTCATGCACAGTGGTTTCGTAGCGCGCTACGAAACTGCAGTAGGATGCAGTTTGATCGATTTTGAAAGTTTTCAAAGGGTGAAAGGCTATGTTTATTAAACCTTGATGCTGCTGAAGGATATATAATGACCATAAGTGAAGATCCAATAGAAAAATAAAGGAAATTGAAGATTCTAAGTAAGGTTTTCAAAGGTGAAGTTCTGCGCTACGAAAACAACAAACAGTTTCGTAGCGCAACAATGTTAACAGTTTTTGGCACTTCTTCAAAGGTTTGTTTTAGGCATAGCTGGAAGGGCGAAGTCACATAAGTTCAATAAGACATTGCCACATGTTTTGAGCACAAATTTGTGAGCAGATGGTTTGAAGAAACATAAATGAAGCATTATAGTTATTTTGTAGGGAGCATGTTCCTATTTTTCAAGGCAGATAAGAGGCCAATCAATACAGTCAAACAATAAGGAGATGGACATCATCAAGGTCGAAGTTTAGGAGGAGTAGCTGTCAGATAGAAGATTTAATGGTTAGATAAGGTTGTTAAGTTATAATAAATAATTTTAATCCTAGTTGTGTTAGGACTCTAGAACAAACAGTTTAACTGTCAGATGTAATTAAAGTTTGTTTTAGCAGTTGATAGGTGTCAATCTAGAAAATTCGAATTCTCTCAAGTGTGTGGAGAGAATCCAATAAATGTAATGATGATTTTGTAAGAGAGAAGAAGTCGAATTGCATAGGGTTGGAATTTTTCATTAACAAGAATACTGTTTTGTTGTAGCAGAAACTGTGTTTTTATATTAATACAGAGATTTGGTTTCATCACTCAGGATTTAGAAAGGGTTATGGTTGTGTGATATTCTCATAGTTTTCCTCTTTCAATTACTTGCAGTGCCAGGAATGTATGTTACTCAGAATTCACTAAAGGTGCTCTAACTTCCTTCATATCTTCATGAACTGTGTTTATTTTCTATCCTACTGTTCTTTGATGCATCTAAACCTTGAAATGCCCTGACTTCCAAATGAAACTGATATTCATGTTTTGTGAAAACACACTTTACTCCATAAGCCCAATAGATGTTTGTTGATTATTAATACAACCAATTATCCATTTTTATCCATTTTACTCATAGATTTAGCCATCTAATCCTTATTTGAAAATCATAAACCTATTGAGAGAGCCCTCTCAGGCTAAGGAGGCTAAGCCTCAGCTAAAATATTGGTTTGAAATAGTTACTCAGAATCTTCTTGATCAGCAACCTATCAGGGTTTGATTTTGAGATAACATTTTGGTGTGTCTGCCGGGAGTCTGAAGATTATTCATTCCCGAAATCAAGAAAGCTGAACTTATGAAGGTAGTAGGAGCTCAGAAATTTTTTCGAGGCTACAATCTACCTTGGTGACTCCATACATTTTCAAAGTTTAAAGGTGGCTTTGAGAAGAAGATACACACGGAGCAATCCTGATCCCAATCCACCTACCGTTGTGGACAATCCAAACACTATTTCAAAAAGTCAAAGAATTTCAGAAATATCAAGTACTCCATCTCATTCGAAATATTTGTCCTATGAAATATTAAGAAGTCCTGAAGATAAGAAAGTTGATGACAAGATTCATTAAGTGTTGTTTAGATTAGAAAGTGAAAAAGAACTCATTGATGTTATCTTAGATTTGCAAAAAAGAGGAATTGACACTTCAGCCTTAGTGACACAAGAAGACAAGCAAGAGTTTTGGGAAGTTGTTGTTACCTCTGAACTACTTCTAGAAAAAGAGTCTTTAGATAAACTCAAAGAAACTGATCCTTTCGAAGTCTTGTTGAAATCCAACGCTGGTTTACCCCTTCCAAATTGGAGTTCTATTGTCAGTGGCTTACAAAAAATAAGAATTCCTCCTCATATCAGTTCTTCATCTTCTTTTTCTTCCCCTCCTACAACTACTGTTCATCCTCTAGTCATGGCTGCTCCTGCCAGGTATGCACCACTTGTACTTCCTGCTGTTTTGCATGACCTTCCTAGTAAATATGCTACTAGGATTCCTACTTGGGGTAGCAATGAGGAAATTTCAACAGAGGAATTTGTAGACAGATTTAATGATTTTATAGACAGGGAAGAAGTTGATGATGAGGATGTGAAGTTAAGGTTATTTGCATAGAGTTTTATTGGTGAAGTTAGAAAATGGTTTAAGGCCCTTGCACTAGGCAGCATTAGAACTTGGAATGATTTTGAAGATAAATCTTAAGAAAATGGGGTAATAGAACCAATCCAGTCCAAGAACTCACTGAATACAACACCCTTAGGAGGATAGTTGATGAATCTGTCCAAAACTTTTCAAAAATATTCAATAAAGTTTTTGACTCAATTCCAGCCCATTTGAAACCTCCGGAAACCTTAGCACAAATGAGATATGCTGAAGCATTTGACTGTGAATTTTCTATCTTGTTGAGGGAAAGAGAGTCACCTACACTTGCTGAAATGAAGAGTGATGCAGTTAAGGTTGAGGTAAACATGATAGCTGCTAAAAAGTCAAAAATGGGAAAAACTAAATTGAAAGAAGAAGAGAAACCATCCACTTCAACTTTTGAAGACAAATTTGATTCAATGATGAAAACCATGGAGAAGTTGATAGATAGGTTAGCTGTTGGAAAAACTTCAGCTCCTCCTGTGCAACATGAACCTCAATTCAGAAATCCACAATTTAGGAGACCTCAAAATCAACAAAGGCCAAGAGAGGATAGAAATCAACAAGCTAACCCTCCAATGAGACCTCATTTTCAGCAAAATTTGGTAGATGAAGAAGATGATCCTGAGATTCCTGAAGAGTCCATCCATTGTCTTGACGAAGAAATTTCAGGAATCTTCTTGACTAAAGAAGAGCATGACAAGTCTGATTTAGCTAATCAAGGAGAAGAAACATCAGATTATCTTAAAGGGTATCAACATGCTATTTTCGAGATGCAAAATCAATATAATCTCAAAAATAGAAATGTGTCTATCATTGCAAGCAAAGCGCAGCCCAAGAAAGATGCTCCAAAGGCTGCTAAATCTAAGAGTGATACCCCAAAGGTGGTTGAAGGTAAAAAGGATATTCCACTTGATAAGAAAGATACTCAACTTCCTCCTTTTGTCAAAGATGCTGAAATGTCTGTTTCTGTTTTCAACCTTGAGAATAAAATTTCAAAGATTAAAATATCGGTCCCTTTTAGTGAGATTCTCAAGGTGAATGAATATAGAAGCAAGATAGTTAAGATGTTGAATTCACAACTAGGGGCTGCTGATATATTGAATGTCCAAGAAGATAATCCTACTATATATTTGGGTCCAAGGTTAGAAGATGATCAAAATGAAGAGTTTCCTCCTTTTTATGTAAGCATTAGCATTTATGATATGACTTTGCATAATGCTATGTTAGATTCAGGAGCTTCTCATAACCTCATGCTCAGGGTTATCATGGAAAGAATGGGATTGCAAATCATAAGACCGTTTAAGGATTTGTTTTCTTTTGATTCCAAGAGGGTTCAATGTATTGGTCTAATCAAGGATGTTGTTGTTGGCCTCATGCAAATTCCAGCAAAGAAAGTTGTTATGTACATTGTTGTAGCTGATATTCCGCTAAAATTTGGTATGCTATTGTCAAAATCTTGGGCAACAAAAATCAAAGGCACAATGCAGATGGATCTTTCCTATGCCACTATTCCTATTTTTGGTGAGCCAAGGAGGTTGTATCGGGAGACTATAATGGCCTACATGGTAAGCAGTAAGGATAAACCTCAAAATTTTCCTATTTATGCCTTTGATACTGAACTTGGATCTGTCATTATTTTCAATGAATCAGCTGATACTGTTGAGGAAGAAATAAGAGCAGAAAATCAGCATTCAAAAAATCAGCACTCAGAAAATCAGGATGCAGAAAATCGACAAGTAAATGACGAAGAGATGAAGGAATGGTGGTCATTGTACTTTAATGGATCAACAAGAAAAGAAGGGGCGGGAGAAGGGATTTGGATTACAAATCCAAATGATGAGAGTAAGTTTTACTCTTACAAACTGAATTTTGTTTGCACAAGCAACATGGTTGAATATGAAACTTTGATTTTGGGTCTAGATATTTTGAAAAAGATGAAGGCTCGAAATATTTCTGTTTTTGGAGATTCTGAATTGGTTATTAGACAAGTTGAAGGTGTCTTTCAAACGAAGGATGTAAGAATGAGGGCTTACATGAATTTAGTTTTAGACTTGTTGGAAAAATTTCAGTCTTATTCCTTCATAGTCAAAACTAGAGATCAAAATTCTATTGCTGATTCCCTTGCTATTTCGACAAGTCTTTTCATTATTCCTATGCATTCAAATGAAAAATATGAGATTGAATTTCTTCATAGGCCAGCTATACCAGACAATATCATAAATTGGCAAGTTTTTGAAGATGATCAACAGGTAAAGAATTTTATTGAGCTGAAAGAGGAATTTGAAAATACACATGTAGATCAGCAAAATATGCTAGTTGAGCCTAAAAAAAATTCTGAAGTTTTGCAATTGAAGAATAATTCAATACCAAAAAGTCTCATTCCTCTTGAGAAACCTTTTTATCAAAATGATGTGTTTACAACACCAAAATTGCAAGCTGATGAAGAGGAATTACAGAGATGTAATCTTGTTACATTAGCTTTTCCTAAAATGATAAAAATTTCAAAACTTCTTTCAGCTGATGTGAAATTCAAATATATTGAGATGATGAGAAGGTTTATGGATGTTTTTGCTTGGAGTTATTCTAATTTAAAGCAATATTATCCTTCCATTATTTAGCATACTATTCCTATCAAGGAAAATGAGAAGCCTTTCAAGAAGAAATTGAGGAGAATTAATCCTCTTCTCATGCCATTAATTGAAAAGGAGGTTAAGAAACTCTTTGATGCAAAGATCATTGTTCCAATCAGATTTTCAAATTGGCTTGCAAACTTAGTTCCAGTAAGAAAGAAGAGTGGAGAAATCAAAATTTGTATTGACTTCATAAATTTGAATAAGGCTTCACTAAAGGATAACTATCCTCTTCCTAAGATGGATTCAATTCTGCAAATTAGTGTTGGTTCACAAAGGATTTCTATGCTTATTCTTGTGCATCCTGATGATCAAGAAAAAACAACTTTCACAACACCATGGGGTACATTAATGTACGCTAAAATTCCCTTTGGTCTCATGAATGCGGGAGCCACTTTCCAAAGAGTAATGGACATTTCTTTTTCCGAAGAAAAGGATAAGTCGGTAGTTGTTTATCTTGATGATATCACAGTCTATTCAAAGAAAGAAGAAGATCATTTGAAACACCTAGAAAAAATTCTGTTGGAATGTAGAAGGTTTGGTATCTCTCTTAATCCTACTAAAAGCATCTTTTCTTTAACATCAGGAAAATTACTTAGTTATATTATTTCTGAAGAAGGAATTAGGATTGATCCTAATAGAGTTAATAAAATTCAAAAGGTAGATTTGCCAAGAAGTAGGAAAGAGATTCAGTCTTTTCTTGGGAAAGTGAATTTTGTTAGGTGTTTCATTCCTAACTTTGCTGAGATTGTCAAAGATATAACAAGGATGTTAAAGAAAGAAGTTGACATTAAATGGACAACTGAAGCAAGGAAATATTTTGAAGAAATCAAAAGGGCACTCACACAAGCACCGGTACTCATCAGTCCGGATTTTTTCAAAGAATTTCTGGTTTTTACATTTGCTTCCGAAAACACAATTGCCAGAGTTTTGCTACAAAAAGGAAAGCAAGGTATTGAACAGCCTATTTCTTTCTTTAGTAGGACATTAGCAAATGCTGAACTGAAGTATAATATTCTAGAGAAGTAGGCCTATGCTTTGGTGAAAGCTATAAAAGATTTCAGAATTTATGTTTTGCATTCGCAAATCATAGCATATGTTCCAAGTGCTGTTGTAAAAGACATTCTAACGCACGCAGATCCGAATGGCATTGGGGGAAAATGGATCACCAAATTGCTGGAATATTATATAGACATCAAACCAACGAAGTTGGTGAAGGGACAAGGCTTGGAAAAACTAATGACTCAGTCAAATCTGGACTGTCTTGACATAAATCTGAATGTAGAAATATTAGAAATTTCTGAAAATGAAGAAGAATCGGTCCAAATTGATGAGAAATTTCTTACTTCAGAGTGGTATAAGGATGTGGTTTTTTCCCTACATCATAATAAAGCTCCCGCTGAAGGTTTGTTAAGCTGAAATCATTGCGATATTTTGTTTATGACAGAAATATGTTTTGGAAAGATGCAGGAGGAATTTTGCTAAATTGTCTACATGAAGAAGAGGCTGAAAAGATCATTGAAGAATTCCATAAAGTTGATTGTGGAGGACATCATTATTGGAAAGCTACAGCAAACAAGATCCTAAGAGCTGGGTATTTTTGGCCAACAATGTTTAAATACATTTATAAAAAGATCACTGCATGTCATGAGTGCCAAATTTTTGAAAGAAGAAGAAAGCTTGTACCTCTACCTTTGGTTCCTATCTATGTTGAAGCTCATTTTCAACAATGGGGGTTAGACTTTATTGGAGAGATACATCCATCTTCATTAGGGCAGCATCGCTGGATTCTTACAGCAACAGACTACTTCACCAAATGGATAGAAGCGATACCAACCAGGTAAGTTAATGACTCGGTAATTATTTCTTTCTTAGAGAATAATATATTGTCAAGATTTGGTTGTCCCATGAAGATTATAACAGATAATGCTCAAGCATTTAAGTCCAAGAAAATGATAAATTTCTTCCATCAATATCACATCACTCTTGGACACTCCACAACATACTATCCACAAGGTAATGGTCTTGCTGAATCGTCAAACAAGAGCATTGTAAGAATCATCAAAAAGGTATTGCAGGAGAACAAGAAATTTTGGCATTTAAAGCTAAAGTACGCCTTATGGGCTGATAGGATTTGTACAAAAAGATCAATTGGAACTTCGCCATATGAATTAGTCTATGGGGCTGAAGCTGTTTTCCCAACATCACTTGGGGTGCCGGTTATGAATTTAATTCAAGGACTTGAAGAAGAACCAAATGCCATCCAAAGGAGGATAAACCAGTTGATAGCCTTGCAAGAAAAGAGAAATGAAGTCTATGACAGTCATCAGCATGTTCAAAACAGAATTAAGAATACATTTGATAGGAGGATCAAAGAGAACAGTTTTCAAATTCATGACAAAGTGTTGAAATGGGAGGCCAAAATTGAGGAAAAGGGCAAGCATGGTAAGTTTGAGAATTTATGGAAGGGTCCTTTCCAGATTGCTAGTTTTCATGGGAACAACACTTACATATTGCAGGAAATTGATGGAGGATCATATGTTGGAGGGCCTATTAATGGCAGGTTCCTAAAGCATTATGTTTGTTGAAGTATCATAAATCACTTATGACATTGTATATATTCATCTTTATTAGTTTTTGCTAATAAATGAAAAGTTGAAACAAAAAACTTAAGCCCAAAGTGAAGGCCCAACAGTTCAAAGAAGATGTTTGTTAACAAAATTTATGTTTTTATAGCACTGGAGCTGCGAGTTCTTAGTGTACCACAGGGGCGCACTATCCCAAGTGGAGCCACTGTTATCACTATTAAAATTTTCTAAACTTAGTCAGTTCATACTTGCTCCTAATTCATGGTATTAGATATGGTTTGAGTCATTTTTATGTTTTATAGGGTCTAAGTCATAGGTTACAAGTCTCATTTCATCACCAAATGAAGTTCATAAACCTTACTTTACTCCTTCGAAGTCTCATGCTACGTTTTGAAAACCATATTCTAAGTCTTTTTCAAAAAAATTTCAAATAAGCCACGAAACCACGTTTTCGTAGTGCACTCAGTGTAAAAAACTACTTCTGCGCTACGAAAATGCTGGTCTTTTCGTAGCGCAAAATCCCAAAATCACACTACCAACGCTACGAAATCGGGGTTTTGAAATTTTCGGTTTACCTGTCACATCCATCAACTTTGGGTTAAATTTTCATGATTATGATGTCAGTCCACGATTATGGTGTCAGTCCATGAATCCTCCTTCACACATGCAACCATCCAAAGTAGTTATGAAATCATTATGAGATTCATTAACGATCTTTTGTCATTGGTCCTTTGCAAATTTGAAAAGGGGTTAGTTATCATTGATTTTATCTCATGCAAAGAAAACAATGCATGCATATCTATTTTTGAAAGAGAAGCTCATGATTAGAAACCAGAGCTCTCTTTAAAGCTTTCAAGCGAGGCTGAATTTCCAATCAAGCGAGGCTGAATTTTAAATCAAGCGAGCCTGAACCCAATTGATGTTATGTCAGCAATTTCGATACTTGCTAATCCAATGAGTTTGAAAACAATTGCTGGCTGAAACAAGTTTTATAATCAAGCGAGGAAAAACTTCAATCAAGCTAAGCTGAAACAAATTTTCAAGCGAACCAGTTCATCCAACAAGGAGATTGATTACAGATTTGCTGAAGACACAGGGTTTTCAGGAAGAAGATGACAGAGGAAAAAAGAAATCAACGGTCTGGTCACTGCCTGAGGACAGAACCTGAAGGTTTAGCAACTCTCACAAGAGATAAGTCTATTGAAGAAGCCTTCAAGAAGGTAGGTTTCTGGAGGTTTTGTGAGAAACTTCAAGGAGGGCATAATCAGGTTACCAAAGAATTTGTACCAACTTCACAGGGTCAAACACAAAGGTTGGTTTTCTCAATTTGCCAATTTCTTCTGAAGTTATATCAGCAGTCACAGAAATTCCAAGAGGGGAGGAGAGATGGTTTAAGAATTTTAGGTTTGAAATGCAACCCTACAAAATCTTTTTGAAACCAGAGTTTATGGATACTGATTTGACAAAGTTGTGCCAAGAAGTTATGTCAAGGATGCATTTTCCAATCTGCTCTACAATATCCAAAGGTACTTCACCTGTGAAGGGAGATACCACAAGGTGTACACTTACCACTTTAAACTCTTATTTCATTTCACAGGAATAATCTCTCTAGACTTACCTTTATTTCTATTTCGAAGTCTGTCCAAGATGGCAGACAAAGTTCAGATGAAAACTCAGGCATGTGAAACCTCATTATTTCATCATGGTTTAGTCAAGTTAATATTTTTGCATGAGCTTCAGAAAGTGAATAGAGAATGACCTGCATTTCTCTTTTTGAGTGGAATAGGGGTTGAAGGAACAGGTGCTAGCCCTCAAGTCAAAGAAACATCTTCATCAAAGACTACTGAACCTGTAGAATCAAAATCAAGGAGGTTTTTCAAGCTTAAACCCAAGAAACAGGTTAAGGAACCTATGATAAAGACATCATTGAATATCCAAAGGACTCCTCAATCTGCACAGAAGAAAAGAACTCAGGTCAAAAAGACAATTCAGGAACAGTCAACTAGTAAAACAACTCAGAGGAAGTTGACTAGGAGTCAAAGGTCAAAGGAGAAGGGTAAGGCTATGGTCACAAATGAAAATTTGCAATTAAGAGGTGACTTGAATGATATATTACAAGCTATTGACATCGAAGAGTCTCCCCTGGTTCAAGAAAAGTTCATAAAGCTGGATACAGGCGACGAATCAAAGAAATTGAAAACATCCAAAAAATTAGACTTTGAGGATGAGGTGTCAGAGTTTGTTTTTAAGCCTAGAAAACCATTGACTAGGCAGTCTAAGAAAATGCAGCAACCAAACATGGAGATAGACCAAATAGGAGGTGAGGATGCAAATGTTTTTGAAGAACCCATTAATACATCATGTCAAATACTTGAAGAAGACAGAAACAGAGTTTTTAATACTCAGAGAGAAAGGAGTAGTTATGAGGAGGTTAAAAACAAACTCAGACTTGCAAACATTGAGATTGATAAATTGAGGAAGAGAGTGAGAATGCATGCTGTAGAAAGGTCAAACTTTGAGACATTGAAAGGTTTGTGGGAGCTATAAAAGGTTTCAAACAGTGAGTCAATCAGCAGTCAGGATCAATTCTTCATATGGACTGTCCCTGCAATCAAGGAAGCAAAGTTCATAAGGATGGTTAATACCAAACTAAGAGCTAATAATAGAAGGCTTAAAAGGCAGGTTGAAGACCTTGAGATATAGCTAGCAAAGCTTGAAGATCAACCACAACCAAAAAGAGTGTAAACAGTAAGTGACATCTCCTATCACATTTTTGGAGTTATGTGGAAAGTTTTCATTTTTGAAAGCAGCTCAGAATTGAATTTTATTGATAATGAGGCCTTATATATATAAATGAAAGGATGGTAGTAAAGTTTTGAAGATTAAAGTTTTGGAGAAAGATGTGAAAAGAAAGACACAGCAGTTTCGTAGCGCGCTACGAAACTACTGTAGGATGCAGTTTGATCGATTTTGAAAGTTTTCAAAGGGTGAAAGGGTATGTTTATTAAACCTTGATGCTGTTGAAGGATATATAATGACCATAAGTGAAGATCCAATAGCAAAACAAAGGAAATTGAAGATTCCAAGTAAGGTTTTCAAAGGTGAAGTTTTGCGCTACGAAAACAACAGACAGTTTCGTAGCGCAACAATGTTAATAGTTTTTGGCACTTCTTCAAAGGTTTGTTTCGGGCACAGTTGGAAGGGCGAAGTCACGTAAGTTCAATAAGACATTGCCACATGTTTTGAGCACAAATTGGTCAGCAGATGGTTTGAAGAAACATAAATGAAGCATTATAGTTATTTTGTAGGGAGCATGTTCCTATTTTTCAGGGCAGATAAGAGGGCAATCAATACAGTCAAACAGCAAGGAGATGGACATCATCAAGGTTGATGTTTAGGTCTGAGGAGCAGCTGTTAGATAGAAGATTTAATGCTTAGATAAGGTTGTTAAATTATAATAAATAATTTTAATCCTAGTTGTGTTAGGACTCTAGAACAGACAGTTTAACTGTCAGATGTAATTAAAGTTTGTTTTAGCAGTTGATAGGTGTCAAGCTAGCAAATTCGAATTCTCTCAAGTGTGTGGAGAGAATCCAAGGAATTTAATGATGATTCTATAAGAGAGTAGAAGACGAATTGCATAGGGTTGGAATTTTTCATTAACAAGCATACTGTTTTGTTGTAGCAGAAACTGTGTTTTTATATTAATACAGAGATATTGGTTTCATCACCAGGTTTCAAGAAGCGGTTATGGTTGCGTCGTAGCGCAACAATGTTAATAGTTTTGGGCATTTCTTCAAAGGTTTGGTTTGGGAACAGCTGGAAGGACGAAGTCACAAGAGCTTAATAAGACTTTGCCACATTTTTTGATCACAATTTGGTCAACAGATGGTTTGAAGAAACATAAATGAAACACCATAGCTATTTTGTAGGGAGCATGTTCCTATTTTTCAGGGAAAATAAGAGGCAAATCAATACAGTAAAATAGCAAGGAGATGGACATCATCAAGGTCAAATTTTAGGAGGAGAAGTTGTGAGATATAAGATTTAATGCTTAGATAAGTTGTTAAGTTATAATAAAGAGTTTTAATCCTAGTTGTGTTAGGACTCTAGAAATGTATTTAATCGTCGTATGTGTAATTAAAGTTTGTTTTAGCAGTTGATAGGTGTCAAGCTAGCAAATTCGAATTCTCTCAAGTGTGTGGAGAGAATCCAAGGAATTTAATGATGATTCTATAAGAGAGTAGAAGACGAATTGCATAGGGTTGGAATTTTTCATTAACAAGCATACTGTTTTGTTGTAGCAGAAACTGTGTTTTTATATTAATACAGAGATATTGGTTTCATCACTCAGGATTCAGAAAGGGTTATGGTTGTGTGATATTCTCATAGTTTTCCTCTTTCAATTACTTGCAGTGGCATGAATGTATGTTACTTGGAATTCACTGAAGGTGCTCTAACTTCCTTCATATGTTCATGAACTGTGTTTATTTTATGTCCTACTATTCTTTGATGCATCTAAACCCTAAAATGCCCTGACTTCCAAATGAAACTGATATTCATGTTTTGTGAAAACACACTTGACTCCATAAGCCCAATAGATGTTTGTTGATCAGTAGTACGACCAATTATCCATTTTTATCCATTTTACTCATAGAGTTAGCCATCTAATCCTTATTTGAAAATCATAAACCTATTGAGAGAGCCCTCTCAGGCTGGGGAAGCTAAGCCTCAGCTAAAAGATTGGTTTGAAATAGTTACTCAGAATCTTCTTGGTCAGCAGTCTATCAGGGTTTGATTTTGAGATAACAGATTCTTCTAACAACAACTTCCAAGAGTGATGAATGATACCAAAATCCCTTGATGCTTCCCTCAAATATACCTTTACAATAGGGATCAACAACCTTATTTTAATCTTCCTTTCAAGCCTTCCTTTGATGAGAGCTTGATGTAGACTTGATTTTCTTTAATGTAGAGACTCTCCTTCTCGATAAATAGGTCTTTTTATTTCTTCCACAAATGATTCTTGATTCCCCTTTGACAAGCAAACCCTTCCTTGTGTCCACAATATACTTCTTCCAATTGCCTTCTTGTTTCACTTAGCTCTGATACCATGTTGGAAAATATAATGTGGCAGCTAACAATTATCAATTTTTCTTTAACCTTCATATTTGCTTGTGAAATTAGTTAATCTTCTTCTGTTCTTTGGTTAGATATTTTCATCAAACAAATATTAATAATGAAACAATAATAATACAAGACATAGAAATTAGGCTCTTAGCCAGGGGAAAACCCCTCAAAAGGGAAAACCTAGAAAAAATCCTCTTCTTATAGAATCTGCTTCAATTGAGACAAAAAGACCCAAACCCTAAACCAAGTCCTTCTCCAAGTACCAGGTCATCCCTCCAACAATTATTTCCCTGATTTTGCACCAACAATCTTCAAACTGCAACTTCGACCTGCCAACTTCAATACTGCAACTTCGACCCTCTAATTTCGGTCTTGTAGTTACTATATAAACCCTAATTCAACTTCCTCCTCAGACCTTCCTAGAGCAAGAAAAATCCTCTTGAGATCAACGAGGTCAAGATAGGGTATTCTTCCTTCTAGCTACAAGATATTGCATTTCTTCTTCCTGCAATTTGGACCTCGTTGACCTTAAGAGAGAGCCAAGATTAGCTAATAATTCCAAGAGCTTATATTTGTTATTAGCAATCAAGATCTACAATCAGATTTATTCAATTTTAAACACTCATACAATCAAGAGAAATATGAAACCACAATGCTTTAAGATATGATGTCCAACTTGAATTATTCCACTATCTCAATGCTCACCAATGCTTAAATGACAAGATATCATCAACAAGATAATAACATCAACCACAATGATTATCTACGATAACAAATTAAGATTCACTTCTTGCCATAATGAAAAACGATGCTTATTGTGAGAGCACAAAAGAGATTGCTAACAATGATTTTTATGATTAGAGAACATTAACCATCAACAACTTAAATGAAATTATGCAACATAAAAATTAAATTCAATCAAATATATTTTCACCTTAAATCAACACCATAAGCTAGAAATGACCTAAGACAAGAGAGATAAAGCAATCTAAGGATAAGGATGAGTTAGTATGAGTTTAAAACCTATTTAGGTGCCTTGTTACCACTGTTGCAAATGCATATTAGACCTTGAAATGCTTATATTAGAACTCATAAAAAATATAACAACTTCCAAATTTACTTAGAAGAGGTGCAAGAGACAAGCACATGAGTTGATTAGCCTTATTAGGTTAATGTGAAATGATTATATCTTAAGTAAGAATGTTTCCTAGGGTTATTTAATGTGTTTAGATCATATTTATGCCACTATTATAAAAGTGCTTCAGATCTGAACCTAAAATAGTGAGGAAGATAATTGGGTGAAAGAGGAAACCCTTGGCCCCTAAGGCCTTGCTAAATGGCTATTTGACCTCAATGAGTGCAAAAACCTACAAAACCACTTGTTAGTCCAAGAATACTAAAGATCAATGGCAAGAGCAACCACAAACTATTAGCATGAAAATCCTTACCTAGGTCTGCAAAACAAGAATTAACGTCAAAATCACTACAAAATCCCACAAATAAGCTGATACAAGTTTGCAAGAAAGGGAAAAGTAGCCTAAAAGGGTTGCGACCTAGGGTTTCAAGGCCAAATAGATTCACGGCCTAGGGCTAGAAGCCCTTTAAGGCTCGTGGATGCCCAAAAAAAGCCCCTAAGGTTTGTGGCAAGGGTAAAAGGCACTCCTAAGGGCTGTCACTAGGGAAAGTAAGCCTAATAGGGTTGTGACTAAGCAAAAAATGCCCTCCAGGGGTTGTGGCTAAGCATTAAAGGCCTTAAAGCCCATTACAACTAGCCTCCAATAGGCCTACATCTATGAGAAAGACCCTCTAGAGTGTTGCGACTAGAAAGAGGAAGCCCTTAAGGATTGCAAATAGTCTCCAAGAGGCCTAAAAGTCCAACAACACCCCTTCAAACACAATATTAGCCAATAAAAACCCCAAAAATCACTAAAAAATAACTGGAAATACCTCAAAAGGATAACAACCCTCCTGTTTTGGCTGAGCATTGAGCGACTTGGGCTTTTAAGGGCTCGATTTTACCCTCTAGGGCCTAGATCAGCCCTCAAAACCCCAACGATTTCTTACTTCAGCTTGGACGTTAGAAACCAAGAGTTTAGAAACCATCAAAACCCTAACTGTCTAGGCTGGGTGAGGCTAATGACTTCTCAAAATTGATTTATGCTTCAAACCCTTGAGCTATCACTTGCAAAAATGAGAAATAGAAAACCAAGAACCCAATATATATAAAAAACCCCCAAAACCCCAATAAATATACACAAATAAAAGGTTAGTATTAAAAATACAAGGGTTAGTGGAAAAATAATTTTACAAATATTTACAAAATAAAATTTACTCTCATTAGCATATTGATATTTTATGGCACAAATAAATAAATTTGAAGATATTAAGAAAATCATTTTTAACCTTTTTTGCAAAGCCCTCCAACATAAAAAAGTTGTCAGATAAAGACTTGGAGCAAAACAAGGGTGTGATCCCTTCACAATCTGTGAACTTGGAGGCCAAGGGCTAGAGAAACCTGTAACTCAATGCACTTCAAATGATCGATTATTAATTCAAAAGAGATTTGATCTACATAAAGGATCTATGGACTTGGAAATACCTGTCAGATCCCCTAAACTAGAAGTGCTTACTCTAGCCCAACACTTTAGGCAAGATACATGTGCTAATAGATGTTCCTACTACTGACAATTGAAATAATAATTAGCATTATAGCAGTGAAAAGCATATCAATAAAATATCCAACATATACCAAATATCAGCAATGAGAGACACCTTGAATTGAACCCCAAAGACTTTTTATTAAGTGCAAAGAAATTCCAACAAATCCTTGCGCAGTACATCAAATAATTGTTATATCATCCAAAGATGAAATGAGGAGCTTGATAACTTATATAGAAATTGAGAGAAGAAAACCCCTCCAAGTGGAAAATAACATCTAGTTGGGTTGATCCTTGTCAAAATAATCACATTCATCAATCTCCATTTGAAATAACTTGATCTCCTTCGTCGATTGATTTTTTTTATTTTTTTTTTGAGGAAAAATTCAAAATTTTCTTAAAATCCCTTTTGTCCTAGTCCAAAAGACTTTTATCCTCAAAAACGTCAATTTGACTTGACCACTAAGGTCAAAGAGTCAATTTCTCTTAAAAAATCATTTTTTTCCGTGATGAAGGACTTTTAAAATTTGAGTCATGTTTGAGCCATGGATTTTTGATGATTTTCCACTTGGAGAGAATTTAATTTCTATCAAATTAATTTTTGAATTAAAAAATTAATTTTCTAGCTAATTGTTTCTTTTTATTTTTGCCAGAAAAAATAATTAAAAAACTCGAGAGGGGAATACATGTTTTTTTCCATCCTCTAAGTGTATTTATAATAAAATAATTTATCCATGGTGTCTAAATATGAGTAACCATGCACTAAATTATTCCTAGACACACATTTACATCAAATAATTACAATATCACCTCTTAGAAGGGGAAACATACATTGAAACAGACCCTAAAGACTTTACCCAATTATGCGACAAGACATGTGATCTAGTATGAAAAATACGCCTACTCAATAAACACTAGGACTCACCTAATACCTCGTCAAAGAGTTTCACCCTAGCTTTGGGGTATACCTAGGAGAAAAACTCTTTGCAAACACACATAATTCAGGGAGGTTAAAAAACTCCCCAAGATGAAATCCTTTGAGAAGTGTCATAGGTTTACCTATGTGTTATTACATGACTTTCTATGTGTTATTACATGGCTTACAAGTCATACTAGAATCATTTACGTCATAAAAGCAGAAATTAGGTTTACAATGATAAAACTGATGTTGAATGATGGCAATGATCTTTGAAAAAATTTGTCCACTGCTTTGTACTCTGCTTCTTGGAACTGTTGACATATACATGGTCAACAAGGTTCACAATTTCATTTAAATATATATCAATAATACTTGGGAATCTAGTAGTTTCATATGCATTTTAAGTTTTCCAACCAACTTTAAAAATTGAAAATACCTTTTGGATCTTGAATATGGCCTTTGAGACATTTGTGAAAAATTAGTGAAAAAAGACTAAAGCCATTTTTGTATAGTTTCAAAAAACTTTCAAAATAGTTTTTAACAATTTTGGGTTTTTCTACAAATTATTTTAAAATAAAAAATTTATCTAGAAAAAAATTTCCTTCAGAACCGTTATCCAACTTTAATAACCCTGAACAACACTTATATAGAATACAACAACTCAAAAATAACAAAATAACACTTCGATAACATAAAACAACTTAAAAAAAAATATTACATTAAGATTAAAGTTATAAAAAATTCTATGTTTTTCAAAGATATACATATCTACCAAATATATTACATAGTTATCCAACTTTAATAACCCTAAACAACATTTTTATTAAATACAACTCAAAATCAAACAAAATAACACTTTTATACCATAAAACAATTTAATAAAAAAGATATTTTATACATTGATATTCAAGTTATAAGAATTTATCTCTGTGTTTCTATAAGTTTAATTAGGAGGATTGTAGAAAGAAAAGAAATTTAGGAGGGTGGAAAACATTAAATGTACTTCAAAACAGATATAAAGAAGCAGAGTTATGGGATTGGAACATGATTAAAGTGCTTTTTGGACTCCTAGTTTGTCTAGTGATATTATATGGATATGAATTGTGGGTTAGCAACATCCCTGTTTCAAAATGGAAACAAATTGAAAAAATCCAAAAACGCTTGATCATGACCAAGTTCAAAATAAAAAGTTTGGTTACTTATGAGATAATGTTGAGTGAAACAGGAGCCTCACCAATTGAAGCAATTGCTATTGCGCATCTTATAAAGTATCTAAAAAGAATTGAGTAAATGGGAGGAGGAAGATGGCCGAAAGTTATCTTCAATGAAAACATGAGCGATAGAAAAAAATCATGGATGAGACAAAACAACAAATGGATGCAAAAATGGAATATTTACCTTAATGCATGTCCCACAAATAGCAAGGAGTTTAAGAATTTTGTGCTGGAGAAGTTTAGTAAGGATATATGGGAAAAGAGTTGGGTAGAAAGAAGTACTATGTTCAGGAATTCAACCCCACTTGTGACCTCCAACAAAAAGAGTACATTGGAGCTAGCATTCCGTGGAGAGCAAAGATTCTTATTGTTCAATTAAGAACTAACTCACATCAACTTCGGTGTGAAACCGGACGGTGAAAGAGACCTAAAGAAACTTGGGAAGAAAGGGTTTGTACTTTTTGCACTTCTGGGACAGTAGAATCAGAAAAACATTTCATTTTGGAATGTGATGCTTTCAGAGACATCAAAGTCAGTTATCGCAGTATGTTAGCATCAATTCCGTGACACTGTCTTTTCAGTGAGGGGAACTGTTAGAAGGTTGGGTCAGCATTGTTAGAAAGTTGGTCACCTCATCATCAATTTGAGTAAGAAAATGATTAAATTACAAAAGGCAAAAAACAAGAAAACTAATAATACCATGAACTATTTTTAATCAGGTAAACATTAAAATATCATTTATTCATTCATAACATTAAAACAACTTAATAAATAAAATATTTAATACATTGATAGTCAGTTATAAGAATCTCTCTGTTTATTTATACATACAGATATCTACCAAATACACTAAACGTAATAATCCAGGGACATTCCCATTTATTCTGTAATTCCCAGACATTGTACTCTTCGAATTTCTTAATGGTGTTAGGATTTGCTTAAACAAACAAGAAATGATACACATCGAGGACATTGAATTTAATGAATGGATGAACTAATGACGGAAGAGATTACTTGCTGAGTCTATTCTTACAATGTGTTCATCTTCTGCATCGGACCCTTCACTTGAATCATCAGCTGTTGTTGGCCTCCTCACTCTTGCTATGGGAGGTCGAGGATGTATGCTAAAGCGACCACTAGCAATACTACCTTGGCTTTTCAACTTCCTTCTCACTGTCGCTCCTTTTTCTGACTGAGCAGAGGGAAGTGCGCTCAGGGAAAGATACTTCCTAATATGTGATCGAGCTGATGGGTATGACCTGATTCGATATCGTGTTCCCCACGGTTCTCTCCAAAAGCTTCTTCTCGGGTTGTACGTTTCCTCATTTACCTATCCATACAAGTAATGAAAGAAAAAAGATAAAGCATGACAGTCATACGATATGATATTATAACAGAAAACGTTTGCATTATTTACCATATATTTAATTGTTTGTAATGATTAGCTAGCCTAGATATGGTTGGGATCCTCATGCATGCACGCCTACTTTCAACTATATTGTCATTTATTGTAAGTGTTGTAATCACACCAGTTGGTGTCTGAGTGATAAATAGAAGTTAACTTCCAAAAATAAATCAATGCCGACTTAAATTCACAGGATGCTTACCATACTACCAAACACGCTCAGATGGATTGCTCTTGCAGACAATCTTTTTGACAGTCCCCGTTCACGTTTCATAAATTCATTATCTGCAGGTTCTCCTACTGTATATTGTTTGTCAGGCCAAGAGACGAGCCCTTCATGCTCATAACTAAGACGGCTTGGAATTAGTAAACCATGAGATAAAAGTGACGCTGAAGCTCTGCGTAGATGTCTGTCACTATGAATTGAACTAAGGTCAAAAATAATAATCCTGGAGCGTGAATCTGCTTCAAAGAATGTCCCTTGGTGGGCTGCACTTCCTTGCCTGCTACCTGTGTAAACAAGGAACGCCATTAAAATGTTTTTATATAAAAAACATCTAAACAAAAGGCATAAGATAGTCAAAGCATTAAAACTAGATCTAATTGTTCTTCGTATATGGCATTTTGGAGGTGATGGCAAGTATATGCTAAGACAGTAGTTAGAACTAGGCTACCATCATAAAAGAACTTGTACAATGCAAAAATCAAAATAAATGACTAAAGATTATCATGCATATGTAACAAATATCATTCTAAAATGATACCACAAATAATGATTGTTATTGCTATGAGGTGTATATGGACCACGGCATTGTGCGACTTTATTTTTCTGATTACGATCAATTTTGAATTTAGAAATGCATGGGAATCTCTTCTCTAATTAGTCCATGTTCTTGGATAAGTTCGACCTCCAGAGTAATGAAGAATTTTGTAATATTCCTAATTAGCGACAGCTAATTGGAATATTCAATTTTGTTTAGTTTTGCTGTCCATAGTTTGTAAATAAATAAAAAATAAGTGGAGAGGGTCTAACTCACTTAAGTGAAATAAAACACCCTCCTAGTAGCACAACATTGTGACTTAAGGGGGAGCCAAGGGGGCCAAGCACCACGTAGAGAGGGGGCCTACGTTAGCTCTAGAAGCTTCTGCACAGGGGAGGTTGGACACATGGCAAGAGATGGAGGCTACGTTGAGAAGATGGCCTTGGGATTGGAGGAAGGTCAATGTTATAAAAGAGGGAGGAGCCTTCTCATTTTATTCATTCTATTGTTGATGATATTGAGCTAGACGTTTTGTCTTCTTGAGCACGCTGGCTGTTTAACCTGTCTGCAACATTATTTAGTGCATTGAGTGTCTCCGGTCGGAGATCTCGCCCTTAGCCCCAGGGGACTTCAAGTGCTTGCTCGGGCAAGGTTATTTCTTCAGTGTTTTGTGAGAGGTTTTGTTGTTTGGGTTTGCTGCGGAGCTGGGCTTTCATAGACACTGCCAGTCATTGGGAGAGAGGACGCAGTCCATTTTGGTGGTGCTCTGGATTGGGATTTCTGCAGGAGACTTAGCCGAGATTTTGAGCAGAGGCTCAGCCTTTGCCTGTAGGAGCATTTTGGTGGAGTTTGAGGTGGTGTTTCAGCTATTCTCATTTAGCCTCTGCGCAGAGCCTTGGAGGCCAGCGTAATTCCCTGAGGAGGTATTTTCTGGTGATTTTCGGGGGTCGGCCATTTTTGATATGGTTTCTGAGTTTTGTCGGAATTGGTGAGTAGAGGAGGATTGCAGATTTTCAGCTCATTCCGGCAAGGGGATCAGCCCCTAGTCTTCAGTTCATTCCGGTAGTAGCAGCTACACAGCGGTTTTCCAGCAGCTGGGACACAGTTCAGAGAGTAGCCATTTCCTGTATATTCTGAGAGTATTTCTTCACTTGCCTTGAGCAAGATTAGGTGCCATCACTCTAATCACCTATTGTACTCCATTATATTTCTCAGATTAATAAAATGGCTTAGCATTTCTTCTATGTTTCTGGATGAGTTGCCGTATTTTCTTTCTAGGCTATTATATGTCTGTTGCACTGTTATTTTTTTTATATATATTCTTGAGCATTCAAGTTCTATACCACTTGGTGTGTTTATCTTTCACTCTTAGACAGAGTCTGGAAAGGGCCAGGTAGCCTCCGGATCTCATCCTCTTTAGAGGCGGAATACTCGATAAATGCCCTCCCAAACCATCTCTGGTTGGAGTTTGCCGTGTTTTAGAGATATCCCCGAAACGGGATATTACAGTGGTATCAGAGCATAGTTCTGGCTCAGCCTGTGGTTTATGACACCAGGGAAAAGACCATATATTTGTTACAGAGGCAGGAAGTACAGAGACCGTGAGCGTAGGTTGGAGAACATCTACGGAGAGGGAAACTGTGTTCGGGTGGTGGACACAGAACAGGAGAAGCCTGTGATAGACGCAGAGCAGGAGGAGCCTGTGACAGACGCAGAGCAGAGGGAACCTGTGTTAGATTCAGAGTTTGGGATTTCGATGGCAGATGAGGATGGAAAGAGATTTGCGGACCAGCTCCTCAAATCAGTGCAGGAATTAGCCAGACAGGTTGAGGTGATGGTGCAGAGATTCACAGCTGTGGAGGCTAGACAGCGTGAGACCCCACGAGTTTTCCAGGTTGGTGAGGGATCGGGTACATCCCATTTGCCAGATCATGGTACTGCTCAGCGTGATACTATTCAGCCGAGGGCTTCACATGCACCCACACGCTCTACCATGCCCACGTTCTTGGGAGCAGACACAGGGGCAGGAGCCCAGCAGGAGGTAGAGCCTGGACACATGGGTGATTATTTTGCAGAGTATCAGGCCTATGGGCAAGAGTTTAGGGATGCTCTCTCGTTCAGAGATTTTGTGCAGCTCCAGCAGGACAGTAGACCCCGCAACCATCATAGAGGCACCGGCATTATCATGATGGAGATTCCCACCGTGCCTCTAGCAGATTCCATTTACCTACGTTTGATGGATCATCAAACAGTTCGGCAAAGTCTTGGGTGAAGAAGCTGGACATCTATTTCCAGCTTAATCGGATGTCAGAGACAGAGGCCATCAAGGTGGCGACGTTACACTTGGATGGTGAGGCCCAGGACTGGTGGTTCCATGGGATGGTTACACTCGGACATTTGACCATGACGACATATGCCGAGTTTACCAGGAGGCTGATGGAGCGATTTGACCGGAGGGATCCGGAATGGCATTTTGTTGAGCTGACGAGGCTCAAGCAGACTGGGAGCCCTGAGACCTACATTGCAGATTTCTTGAGGGTTTCAGTGATGGTGCCAGATCTATCCGCAGCTCGAATGATCTATATGTTTGTAGAGGGGTTAGCAGAGCCACTTCGAGGTCTAGTCAGGTCTACTAGACTAGCGACACTTCAGGATGTTATCAGCAGGACCCGAGACTTACAAGATGCATTGCCCAGGACGCGGACACCTTACCCCTAGAGACAGGCTTTCCAGCCCAAGGGGAAGGATGTGAGGATTCCGCCTCCAAAGAGGAATCCAGGACGGGCACAGATAGATGATGATGCCAAGAGGGAGTTGAGAAAGAAGCGGCTGTGCTTCACTTGTCAGAAGCCGTGGGCACCAGGGCATAGGTGTGCTGCTAGCAAAGCACACTTCATTGAAGTCTTCTCCGATGAGAGCGGGGAAGAGGATGAGGAGGATGATGAGGAGGCAGGAGATAGTCAGACGGCCCAGGATCAGTTTCCGCCTCCACCTCTAGGGACAAGAGGTGCAACTTTTGCACCCACAGGAGGGACCCTTGCAGCCTTGCGAGGAGTTCCTAAGTATTTGACGCTGCGCGTATGAGGGGCAGTACGTGGCCAGTGAGTATCAGTCTTGGTTGACAGTGGGGCGACCCACAACTTCATTGATGCACAGATGGTCGAGCGGAGGGGTATACCGACCGAGAGCTTTGACGGATTTTTAGTCTTGGTCCCAGGAGCCCAGATGATGCAATGTGCCCGGTGTGTTCCAGAGTTGGCGGTGACGATGGATACCTACACTATGACTAATCACTTTTTCGTGGTCAACATACCATATACCAATGTGGCATTGGGTGTTCAGTGGTTGATTACTTTGGGGAAGGTCACCACGGATTGGGAGGCCTTAGAGATGGAGTGGGATGACAAGAAGACCGGGAAGCATGAGAAGATCCGCAGGATGCACACTTACCCACCTCAGACAGTTTCGGCACACCGGATGGAGGCAGACTTCCGGAAGGGAGACATAGAGTGGGCTGTTGAGTTGTGGGCATCAGAGGCAGAGACCACAAGTCGGGCAGTTCATCCAGATATACAGGCCATCCTTGACAGGCATGATGTAGTGTTTGGGGATATACCACCAGGTCGGCCACTGGACCGAGGGTTTACTACCCCCTATAGGCACCCCAAAGCCTATCGGGATGAGATTGAGCGGGCCATCCAGGAGTCGCTGGCTCTTGGGCACATCAGATCGAGCACGAGTCTGTTTGTTTCTTCTGTAGTGTTGGTGAAGGAGAAGGACGGCACTTTGAGGATGTGCATTGATTACAAGGCCTTGAACAAGAAGACCTTGAAGAACAGGTATCCTATACCTAGGATCGATGAGTTGATGGATGAGTTGAGAGGAGCCAAGTTCTTCTCGAAGATTGATTTGAGATCAGGGTACCATCAGATCCGCGTGAGGGAACAGGACATTCCCAAGACCGCCTTCAGGTGTCATTATGGGCACTTTAAGTTTTTGGTTATGCCTTTTGGGCTGACCAATGCACCAGCCACCTTTCAGTCTTGCATGAACCATATCTTCCGCAGTCATCTGAGGAAGTTTGTATTGGTCTTCTTCGATGACATACTCATATATAGCAGGATTTGGGAGGAGCATCTCCAGCATATAGAGGCAGTACTATGCATCTTGGAAGAGCAACAGTTCTATGCTAAGCTCTTCAAGTGTGAGTTTGGGATGACGGAGATGTTGTATTTTTGTCACATTATTGGAGTGGACGGAGTGAGGGTCCATGAGGAGAAGATTAGAACAATCAGAGATTGGCCGGAGCCGAGGAACATGACAGAACTTCGAGGGTTCATTGGGATATGTACCTATTACAGGAAGTTCGTCAGAGGTTTCTCACAGCTTGCTGCACCCCTTACAGATTTGACGAAGAAGGGGGCATTCAGTTGGTCAGATACAGCGCAGCGAGCCTTTGATAGGCTCAAGGAGGTGATGAGTAGCTGCCTAGTGCTTGCATTGCCGGATTTTACGCAGCCATTTGTCTTGGAGTGTGATGCATCGGGAGAGGGGATCGACGCAGTATTGATGCAAGGGGGACACCCTATAGCCTTTGAGAGCCGGAAGCTCCTTCCGCACGAGAAGTTGTATCCTATTTATGACAAGGAGATGTTGGCCATCATGCATGCCTTGGCCAAATTCCGGCAGTATCTGGTAAGGAACAGGTTCAGGGTGAGGATTGATCACAACAACCTCAGGTTCTTTTTGGAGTAGAAGCAGCTACAGGAGAGGCAGCAGAAGTGGATCAGTAAGATCCAAGCATATGACTTTGACATTGAGTATGTCAAGGGTAAGAATAACGTGGTAGCAGATGCCCTTTCACGTAGACCAGCCACGTTATCTCTTATGAGCTTGGATACCGATTGGAGGGCTTGACTTTTAGTGGAGTACTCCAAGGACAGATTTGCATGTGAGGTGCTGGATGGATAGGTGGTGGATGACAGGTACAGGGTGGTTGATGAGATCATCTACTACAGGGATAGGATCTTCTTGACTGAGGGATCTCAGCTTAAGAAGAAGATACTCCATGCATCACATGATTCTCCATTGGCAGGCCATCAGGGGTTTACCAAAACCTATAGGGCCATTAGAGAGAGGTTCTCATGGAAGGGCCTCAAGGAGGACGTACTCCAGCACATCAGGGAGTGCAATGTTTGCCAGAGGAACAAGGGGGAGATGAGCCATCCCGCAGGACTGTTGCAGCCTCTTCCCATCCCAGAGGGGAAATGGGAGAGCATATCGATGGACTTCATCACAGGGTTGCCCATGGTGCAGGGCAAGGATTGTATCTTTGTCGTCGTTGATCGGCTAACAAAGTATACGCACTTTTTCGCCATATCCGCGCATTACACAGCAACACAGGTGGCCGAGCTGTTCTTCAGAGAGGTTTTCAGGCTACATGGTCTTCCTAAGATCATCATCAGTGACAGGGACAGCCGCTTCATGGGCGGATTTTGGCAGGAGCTTTTCCGGCTGGTGGGGACGGAGTTGACACTGAGTACCAGTTATCACCCACAGACGGATGGACAGACGAAGATAGTTAACAAGTGGCTGGAGGGCTACTTGCGTAACTATGTCAGTGGGCAGCAACGAGCATGGTTGAGATGGTTACATTTGGGGGAGTACTGCTACAACACGACACATCACATGTCCATTGGTATGTCACCGTTTTATGCTTTGTATGGGTATCATTCCTTATCTTTTGCTGATGTGATGTTCGATGCTAGCAAGGCTCCTAGAGCCAAGATTTGGATCCAAGAGAGTCTTGTATGGGTATCATTCCTTATCTTTTGCTGATGTGATGTTCGATGCTAGCAAGGCTCCTAGAGCCAAGATTTGGATCCAAGAGAGTCAGGACATTCTCCAAGCTCTCAAGGGCAATATGGCTACAGCACAAAACCAGCAGAAGCTGTATGTCGACAAAGGTCGGGTGGAGAGACAGTTTGAGGTAAGGGACTTGGTCTACCTACGATTACAGCCATACCGACAGTCGTCGCTGAAGCAGAAGGGAGCTGAGAAGCTCAAGCCTCGCTTTTACGGGCCATACAGGGTGATACGCAGGATTGGGCAGGTTGCGTATGAGTTGGAGCTGCCCCAAGGCAGCAAGATCCACAATATTTTCATGTATCATGCCTGAAGAAGGCGCTGGGGCAATTGGTGACAGTGACGGAGGAGCTACCACCCACAGATGATGAGGGGCACTTGGTGTTGCAGCCAGAGGCTATTATTGATACTAGGGAGAGGCAGCTACGGAGCAGGACAGTCCAGGAATTCTTGGTGAGGTGGAAGAATTTCCCGGATGAGGATGCCACTTGGGAGAGTGAGAAGATTTTGAAGCATCCATCACTTCAGTTGCTTGAGGACAAGCAACATTTTGCCGGGCGAGACTGTAATATTCCTAATTAGCGACAACTAATTGGAATATTCGATTTTGTTTAGTTTTGCCGTCCATAGTTTGTAAATAAATAAAAAGTGAGTGGAGAGGGTTTAACTCACTTAAGTGAAATAAAACACCCTCCTAGTAGCACAACATTGTGACTTAAGGGGGAGCCAAGGGGGCCAAGCACCACGTAGAGAGGGGGCCTATGTTAGCTCTAGAAGCTTCTACGCAGGAGAGGTTGGACACGTGGCAAGAGATGGAGGCTACGTTGAGGAGATGGCCTTGGGACTGGAGGAAGGCCAACATTATAAAAGAGGGAGGAGCCTTCTCATTTTATTCTGTAATATCCCCAAAGGGGAATAAGCAGTAATAAACAGAAATATGCCAGACAGATATGAAAGGAAACAATACCGAACTAGATCACTGAATCAAGACACATGTAATACCAGAATCTGAGCCATTTTATTAATCAGAAAGTACATGGAGAGTAATACAAGAAATCAGAATCAGTGCACCTATCCTTGCCCTAGATGACCCCCATACAAGAAATGGCCGCAAATAATGACAAACCGTCCAAGCTGCCCCTGAGATCGGTGTGATTGATCTCGGCGTTGCAAACCGGGCTGATCCCAAGCTGAAAACCCCCTCTGCTGGAAAACGCTGTCCCTGCTAGTGACAGCGCAGAAACAGGTGCAGCACAAGCCCTCAATCCTCCAGACAAATGGATCTGCTACAGGATGCTGGAAGACGCTGACGAGCCCTTCTCACACTAGCCTACTCCTCAGATCTGCGTCCCACCTGATGGATCTGAAGCCTCCAATCAGATCTGCGTCCTTCCCTCTCTGAACTGCGTCCTCCAATATCAGATCTGATATCAAACCCTCAGATCTATACTAGATCTGGAACTATCTCTTCAGATCTACAGCCCCTAGGGCTAGATCTGGTGTTACCCTTTCAGATCTGGACTAGATCTATCAATATCTCCTCAGATCTGTCACTCCTTCAGCTGGATCTGGTGCCAAACCTTCAGATCTGCACTATACAAGACTAGATCTGCCACATACAAGACTAGATCTGCAAGATCTACCCTTTCCACAACTGGATCTAGCACAACCTTCAGACTGCAATCACTTTAAATGGACAATACCCCCTACTTTTAGGCTTCACAACCGTCCGCCCCTCGACCGCCGTTTTCTCCTCGCTAGACCGGGATCGGCGTCCTTTCAAGCCGTCCTCCTTCCCCGAAAGGTACGCGTCCTCTCCAGATGGGACAGCGTCCTCCTCCTACCAGATTCAGCGTCCTTCCTCCTCTTGCTCTGCGCAGCCACAAGAGGGCTTTCTCCTCCTCAGATAATCTTCAGAAATTGCTGCTGCTCTACTGAAAAATGACTCAGAACAACCTCACTAGGGCGAGCACTCGAAGTCCCCCGAAGCTGAGGGTAGAACCAGAAAAACCTTACCAGGGCAGGCACTCGAAGTCCCCCGAGGCTAAGGGTGAGATCTCCGACCGGAGACACTCGTGCACTAAACAGTGCTGCAGACCGACTAAACAACCGGCGTGCTGAAGCAGACAAGTCTGACTATCAATAAGAATATCATATCATGGGTGAATCAAATGAGGTGAGAGCCTCTCCTTTTATAACATCAACTCCCTCCTTAACTCACCCTGGAACTGCGCAGTTTACCTGGGGTTAGCCTGATGCCTCCCCCCCATCACATCCACGTGGACCCCCAAGGCCCTCTCTAAGTCACAACGTCAACCTACTAGGAAAAAAAGAACACTTTATTATAAAGTGAGGTGGCTATAGTGAGGTGACCCCTCTTATTTCTCACTTTATTTATTATTGCTATCTAATAAAGCAAAAAGGCAATATTCCAATTAGCAAAGCTAATTGGGAATATTACAGTCTCCCCCGGCAAAACGTTGCTTGTCCTCAAGCAACTGAAGTGAGGGGTGCTGTAAGATTTTCTCATCCTCCCAAGTGGCATCCTCATTTGGCAGGTTCTTCCATTTCACCAAGAACTCTCTGATCTTCCTGCTCCGCAGCTGTCTCTCCCTGGTGTCAATAATGGCCTCCGGCTGTAATACCAAGTGCCCCTCATCATCGGTTGGAGGTAGCTCCCCTGTGACTGTTACATGCTGGCCTAGTGCCTTCTTTAGGCATGATACATGGAAAATGTTGTGAATCCGGCTGCCTGGGGGCAACTCCAACTCATATGCAACCTGTCCAATCCTACGAATCACCCTGTATGGTCCATAAAAACGAGGCTTAAGCTTCTCTGCCCCCTTATTTTTGAGTGAAGACTGGCGGTATGGCTGTAACCGCAGGTAGACCAAATCCCCTACCTCAAAGTGTCTCTCCACTCGACCCCTGTCTGCATATAGTTTCTGCTGATTTTGTGCGGTAGCCATGTTGTCCTTGAGAGTCCGGAGGATGTCTTGGCTCTCTTGGATCCATAGTTTGGCTCGCAGAGCCCTGCTAACCCCAAACATCACATCCACAAAAGACAAGGAATGATATCCATACAGTGCGTAAAAAGGTGTCATACCGATAGACATATGATGGGTTGTGTTGTAGCAGTACTCGCCCAGATGTAGCCATTTCAGCCACGCTCGCTGCTGCCCACTGACGTAGTTACGCAAGTAGCCCTCCAGCCACTTGTTAACTATCTCTGTCTGCCCGTCCGTCTGGGGATGATAGCTGGTGCTCGGTGTCAACTCAGTTCCTACCAATCGAAAGAGCTCCTGCCAAAATCCACCCATAAAGCGGCTGTCCCTGTCACTAACAATGGTCTTGGGTAGACCATGCAATCTGAAAACCTCCCGGAAAAACAATTCTGCCACCTGTGCTGCTGTGTAGTGTGCCGAAATGGCAAAGAAGTGAGCATACTTCGTTAGCCGGTCAACTACTACGAAGATGCAGTCCTTGCCCTGCACTGAGGGCAAACCCGTGATGAAGTCCATCGAGACACTCTCCCACTTCCCCTCGGGAATGGGAAGCGGCTGCAACAACCCTGCGGGATGGTTCATCTCCCCTTTGTTCCGCTGGCAAACCTCGCACTCCCTGACATGTTGGAGTACGTCCTCCTTGAGGCCCTTCCATGCAAATCTCTCCCGGATGGCCCTGTACATCTTGGTGAACCCCTGATGTCCCGCCAATGGTGAATCATGAGAGGCATGGAGTATCTTCTCCTTGAGCTGAGATCTCTCAGTCAAGAAGATCCGATCCCTGTAATAGATGACCTCATCTGCCACCCTGTATCTACTATCCGCTATCTGTCCATCCAGCACCTCGCATGCAAATCTATCCTTGGAATACTCAACCAGTAGTCGAGCCGTCCAATCAGCGTCCAAGCTCATGAGGGATAATGTAGCTGGTCTACGAGAAAGGGCATCTGCCACCACATTGTTCTTCCCTTTGACATACTCTATATCAAAGTCATAAGCCTGGATCTTGCTGATCCACTTCTGCTGCCTCTCCTGCAACTGTTTCTGCTCCAAAAAGTACTTCAGGCTGTTATGATCTGTCCTGACTCTAAATCTGCCGCCTACCAAGTACTGCCGGAATTTGGCCAATGCGTGCATAATGGCCAACATCTCCTTATCATAGATAGGATAAAGTCTCTCATGTGGAAGGAGTTTCCGGCTCTCGAATGCAATCGGGTGACCCTCCTGCATCAAAACTGCTCCAATCCCTTCTCCTGATGCATCGCACTCTAGGATAAAGGGCTGAGTGAAATCAGGCAATGCCAACACCGGACAACTACTCATCACCTCTTTGAGCTTATCAAAAGCTCGCTGTGCGGTGTCCGTCCAACTGAATGCCCCCTTCCTTGTCAGCTCCGTGAGGGGTGCAGCAAGCTGTGAGAAGCCCTTGACGAACTTCCTGTAATAAGTGCAGATACCAATGAACCCTCTAAGTTCTGTCACATTCCGTGGCTCTGGCCAGTCCCTGATAGCCCGGATCTTCTCGTCATGGACTCTCACTCCGTCCACTCCTATGATGTGCCCCAAATACAACATCTCTGTCAAACCAAACTCACACTTGGAGAGTTTGGCAAAGAACTGCTGCTCCTCCAGGATGCGCAAAACTGTCTCTATGTGCTGGAGGTGCTCCTCCCAAGTCCTGCTGTATATGAGAATATCATCAAAGAAAACCAGCACGAACTTCCTCAGATGATCCCTGAAGATGTGGTTCATGCAAGACTGGAAAGTGGCAGGTGCATTGGTCAGCCCAAATGGCATAACCAGAAACTCAAAGTGCCCATAATGACACCTGAAAGCAGTCTTGGGAATGTCCCGTTCCCTCATGCGTATCTGATGGTACCCGGACCTCAAATCAATCTTTGAGAAGAAACGTGCTCCTCTCAACTCGTCCATCAACTCATCGATCCTGGGAATGGGGTACCGGTTCTTCAAAGTCTTCTTGTTCAGTGCCCTGTAATCAATGCACATGTGTAATGTGCCGTCCTTCTTCTTCACCAGCACTACTGAAGAAGCGAAAGGACTAGTACTGGGCCGAATGTGTCCAAGGGCTAACAGCTCCTGAATGGCCCTCTCTATCTCATCCCTGTAGGCCTTAGGATGCCTATAAGGGGTGGTGATCACTGCCTGTATCCCCTGTTCCAACTCTATCGTGTGCTCAAACCCCCGATCTGGTGGCTGTCCCGGTGGAATATCTCCAAACACTACTGCATATCTGTCAAGAAGAGTCTGTAGATCAGGGTGCACTGCCCTGCCCGTATCTACTATCTCTGAAGCCCGTAGCTCCACTGCCCACTCGATATCTCCCCTGCGGAATGTCGCATCCATGCTGTGTGCCGATACTGTCTAGGGCGGATATGTGTTCTGACCTCGGATCTTCTCATGCCTCCCCGTCTTGGGATCATCCCACTCCATTTCCAAGGCCTTCCAATCTGTGGTGACCTTCCCCAGGGTGATAAGCCACTGCACTCCCAATATCACATTGGTGTCCGGAATGTCCACCACAAAGAAGTGATCAGTCAGCGTATAGGTGCCCATCGTCACTGATAACTCCGGTACATATCGAGCACAGGCCATGGTCTGATCTCCCGGAACCAAAACTGAAAACCCATCAAAGCTCTCCGTGGGTATGCCTCTCCGTGCTACCATCTGGGCATCGATGAAATTGTGGGTGGCCCCACTGTCAACTAGAACTGAAACACGCTGACCCCGTACTGTCCCACGTACTCGCAATGTCAGATACTCGGGGACTCCTCGTAGTGCTGCTAGAGCTCCCCCAGTAGGTGCAAATGATGCCTCTCCCGCATCTGGTGGTGGAGGTGGTAAGGCACTCTGCGCTGCATAACATTCTCCTGCCTCCTCATCCTCCAACTCATCCTCTTCTCCGCTGCCCTCGGAGAAGACCTCTATAAAATGTGCCTTCCCTGCGGTGCATTTGTGTCCCGGTGCCCACGGCTCCTGGCAGGTGAAGCACAATCGCTTCCGTCTCAGCTCTCTCCTAGCCTCATCATCATACTGTCCTCGTCCGGGATTCGCCTTGGGAGGCGGAACCCTCGTGTCCTTCCCCTTAGGCTGGAAAGCCTGTCTCTGGGGATAAGGTGGCCGAGTCCTGGGCAACACATCCTGTAGGTCACGGGCCCTGCTGATAGCATCCTGAAGTGTAGCCCGTTTGTTTGACCGGACTAGACCACGAAGTGGTTCTGACAGCCCGTCCAGGAACATCGTGACCAACCGAGCTGCTGATATGTCAGGAACCATCACTGAAACCCTCAAAAAGTCTGAGATGTATGCCTCTGCACCACCTGTCTGTTTGAGCTTGGTCAGCTCGAGGAAAGGCTGATCTGGGTCCTTCTGATCAAAACGTTTCACCACCCTCCTGGTGAACTCAGCATATGTAGTCACTGTGGAATGCCCCAGTGTGGTCAACCCATGAAACTACCAGTTCTGGGCCTCACCCTCTAGATGTAATGCAGCCATCTTAATGGCCTCCTTCTCCGGCATCTGGTTAAGCTGAAAATAGAGGTCTAGTTTTTCCACCCATGACTTGGCTGTGGTCTTTGGAGACCCATCAAACATCGGCAAATGAAATTTGCTGGCTGCACGGTTACTGTCACGGTGGGAACCCCGTCCCTTATTCCGATCATGAGGCTTACTGCCGCCTCGGTACTGCATATATTGATTGAAAGGGAGAGCCTCCATGAATTCCGGCCCCAAACTTCGCCAATATGCAAACCAAACTGCATGTAGATCGGGACCCTCATCTCTTGATGCCGTTTGCTCCACTTCCTCTACCGGGAAAGTAGGCATGGTAGGTCGCGTGTCCATGGAATCGGCCTTCTGCGCTGACACAATGGGTATAGCATCTGGTATGCAACTAGATGTTCCCGATCCTTCCCCCACCTGAAAGACCCTAGGGGGTTCTTTCTGCGTTCCCCCTGCAACCTTCCTGGTTACCTCCTGCATGAATGCATCCATCTTTGCATCCATCTTTGCATCCATCTTCTCAGTCAACTTTTCAGCCAATCTTGCCAACATAGCCTCCATTGGATTCCTCCGTTCTTCTTCTGAATCAGAATCACCTCCCCCAAGGAGAGTGGGGTGACCTCTCGGTGCCATAGAGTGCTAGCACCACAGGCTGAGCCAGATCTAAGCTCTGATACCACTGTAATATCCCCCAAAGGGGAATAAGCAGTAATAAACAGAAATATGCCAGACAGATATGAAAGGAAACAATACCGAACTAGATCATTGAATCAAGACACATGTAATACCAGAATCTGAGCCATTTTATTAATCAGAAAGTACATGGAGAGTAATACAAGAAATCAGAATCAGTGCACCTATCCTTGCCCTAGGCAAGTGATGACCCTCCCATACAAGACATGGCTGCAAATAATGACAGCGTCCAAGCTGCCCTGGAGACTGGTGATGATCTGCGCAGAAACTGGGCTGATCCCAAGCTGAAAACCCCCTCTGCTGAAAAACGCTGTCCCTGCTAGTGACAGCGCAGAAACAGGTGCAGCACAAGCCCTCAATCCTCCAGACAAATGGATCTGCTACAGGATGCTGGAAAACGCTGATGAGCCCTTCTCACACTAGCCTGCTCCTCAGATCTGCGTCCCACCTGATGGATCCGAAGCCTCCAATCAGATCTGCGTCCTTCCCTCTCTGAACTGCGTCCTCCAATATCAGATCTGATATCAAACCCTCAGATCTACACTAGATCTGGAACTATCTCTTCAGATCTACAGCCCCTAGGGCTAGATCTGGTGTTACCCTTTCAGATCTGGACTGGATCTATCAATATCTCCTCAGATCTGTCACTCCTTCAGCTGGATCTGGTGCCAAACCTTCAGATCTACAATATACAAGACTAGATCTGCCACATACAAGACTAGATCTGCAAGATCTACCCTTTCCACAACTGGATCTAGCAATAAACCTTCAGATCTGCAACTCTTACCTTCAGAAATGGACAGCGTCCTCACTCTAGGGCTTCACAGCGTCCTTCTGCCCCTCAGAACAACGTTTTCTCCTGCTAGACTGGACTGCGTCCTTCTTGGCCAGCGTCCTCCCTTCCTGAAAGGTACAGCGTCCTCTCTCCAGATGGGACAGCGTCCTTCTCCTTCCAGATTCACCGTCCTTCCTCCTCTTGCTCTGCGCAGCCACAAGAGGGCTTTCTCCTCCTCAGATAATCTTCAGAAATTGCTGCTGCTCTACTGAAAAATGAACTCAGAACAACCTCACTAGGGCGGGCACTCGAAGTCCCCCGAAGCTGAGGGTAGAACCAGAAAAAGCCTTACCAGGGCAGGCACTCGAAGTCCCCCGAGGCTAAGGGTGAGATCTCCGACCGGAGACACTCGTGCACTAAACAGTGCTGCAGACCGACTAAACAACCGGCGTGCTGAAGCAGACAAGTCTGACTATCAATAAGAATATCATATCATGAATGAATCAAATGAGGTGAGAGCCTCTCCTTTTATAACATCAACTCCCTCCTTAACTCACCCTGGAACTGCGCAGTTTACCTGGGGTTAGCCTGATGCCTCCCCCTCATCACATCCACGTGGACCCCCAAGGCCCTCTCTAAGTCACAACGTCAACCTACTAGGAAAAAAGAACACTTTATTATAAAGTGAGGTGGCTAAAGTGAGGTGACCCCTCTTATTTCTCACTTTATTTATTATTGCTATCTAATAAAGAAAAAAGGCAATATTCCAATTAGCAAAGCTAATTGGGAATATTACATATTCATTCTGTTGTTGATGATATTGAGCTAGACGTTTTGTCTTCTTGAGCACGCTGGCTGTTTAGCCTGTCTGCAGCACTGTTTAGTGCATTGAGTGTCTCCGGTCGGAGATCTCGCCCTTAGCCTCGGGGGACTTCGAGTGCCTACTCGGGAAAGGTTATTTCTTCAGTATTTTGTGAGAGGTTTTGTTGTTTGGGTTTGTTGTGGAGCTGGGCTTTCATAGAGATTGCGCAGTCACTGGAAGAGAGGACACAGTCCATTTTGGTGGTGCTCCGGATCGGGATTTCTGTAGGAGACTTAACCGAGATTTTGAGCAGAGGATCAGCCTTTGCCTGTAGGAGGATTTTGGTGGAGTTTGAGGCGGTGTTTCAGCTATTCTCATTTAGTCTCTACGCAGAGCCTTGGAGGCCACCGTAATTCCCTGAGGAGGTATTTTCTGGTGATTTTCGGGGGTCGGCCATTTTTGATACGGTTTCTGGGTTTTGTCGGAATTGGTAAGTAGAGGAGGATTGCAGATTTTCAGCTCATTCCGGCAAGGGGATCAGCCCCTAGTCTTCAGTTCATTCCAGCAGTAGCAGTGACATGGCAGTTTTCCAGCAGCTGGGACGCAGTTCAGAGAGCAGCCATTTCCTATATATTCTGAGAGTATTTCTTCACTTGCCTTGAGCAAGATTAGGTGCCATCACTCTGATCACCTATTGTACTCCATTATATTTCTCAGATTAATAAAATGGCTTAGCATTTGCTCTCTATGTTTCTGGATGAGTTGTATTTTCTTTGTAGGCTATTATATGTCTGCTGCACTGTTATTTTTTTTATATATATTCCTGAGCATTCTAGTTCTATACCACTTGGTGTGTTTATATTTCACTCTTAGACAGAGTCTGGAAAGGGCCAGGTAGCCTCCGGATCTCGTCCTCTTCAGAGGCGGAATATCTAGTAAATGCCTTCTCAGTCCATCTCTGGTTGGAGTTTGCCGTGTTTTAGAGATATCCCCGAAACGGGATATTACAAATTTGGACCTCACAAAACCATGACAGGTGAATTCTTTAAATGCACGACATTTAAGTTACTTTGCCACTTTCATGAAAGGTATAACCATTTATAACAAATTTTACTGTTTTCAGACAATAGAGGCTAACAAGTATTTCTTGGAGAAGAGAGAAAACCAAAAAACCCTTGGAGAGAAAAAAAAACCCTTGGATAAAGCAGATGTACATCTTTAGGGATGTCAAGTTATTGTTTTTTTATCCTGGTTGTGGGGGGGGGGAGGGGGGTAGGCATCCACGTTTAAGCCCTAGTATTTGCCCACATAAAACTGATTAGTAATCCTAAAGTAACATCTATAATCTTTGGTCTAACTACTACAGGCATAAATGCTAATTTTGGGAAACACATTAGTCTCAAGATGGGGGCACACTGTTACAAAACAAGCATTTTCCCATTGTAAAAGTATTGACTTACATGTAGAGGTATGGTTGCAATGGAGATTGTAACTTGCATAAGCACATGTAGGTATTTGTTCATATCTGAGATCTAATAACAGTGAATTGACTGTCAATTCTTAATTATGATTCAGTTGGGGAGAAGTAAAGAATCACAATTAAATGTTACCAAGACACTAGAAGCCACTTATGGCATTACAATTCTAATTTGATTAGTAAGTCCTTGCATTCTAGTTAAATGGGGCATATTTTTCTTAGGAAAGAACAACCCCAAGTTAGACTTGATGCGGTATTTTGTCGCCTGAAGTGTGCACCTAAGGCGCAACGTTCAAAACAGGGGTCGTCACTCTAAATCCCTATTCACTTCGTTTAAAATCTCTCCTCGCTAAGTCAAAGGGGGTAGTCCCTAAAGGTAATGATAAATTTTTTTTTGTTGGAACAAGTTCTAGGAGATTACGGGCAAGACAATTAATATTAATGTAACTTAGTAATTAATTAAAGCAAGCGTGAGAGTTTATGAGCAATGTATATTAAGATAAACGCAATTAGGATCAATAAGGCAGATAGAAGATATAAAAGTAATAGACTAGTGCTTATACAATGCTCACTGGAAATTTAGAAACTTGCAAGAAATAGATACTCAAAGTTACAATAACAATAATGTTACAAGAAGAGTTAGCACAAAAATTTGAAGACCAAGATAACTAGATATATGAGCAATGAACCTTAAAGAAAGACAATTGGAAGAAAATATGATATTTCCAGATACCATAAACTTGCAAATTATAGATTTAGCCCACAATTCCAATCACCAATGATCAACAAGGAATGAATGCAAAATCTAAGCTAATGTGAAATGCAAAATCTTGGTTAATTTAGTTAAGATGCCTAATGTAGATGAATCCTACCTCCTAGATGTTTTGAGGCTAGTCTCTACAGTAAGTTGTGGAGAGAAAGCAAGGGGAAGCAAGTTATGGTTTGATTGACGATCCCTCCCCTTGAGCTCTAACCACCCGATGCCTCTGGCACTGCAGAGACCATGGCTCTAACAACTCCAAGGTCCCCATGTTAACCACATAAGATGATTTATCCTTCGCAAGCTACAAAAAAAAGGTGGTCCTAATTTTTCTTTCAACCAAGCTTAGGCTTCGGGGTAAATTTTAAGGATGCAATCTAAACTAGGATGCAAATGTAAGCTGATGACCAAGCTAGATAGCTTCAAAGAGATGAGATAATGACAATATGCTTCAATGTAAAGATGTAAACTACTTATAACCAAACTTTATTTAGATATCAACTTAGCTCACAAGGCTACAAGATTTCCAATTGCAACTCAATTAAGCAAACTTATGATCCCTTAATGAAACATTGTTAATGATAACATTTTCAAAAGTCTCTAGTTATAGCATTTATTAGAGCGTTCTTCACTTATGAGATATAGAGAATAGGAGCATGTGAAATTTAATAATATGAACACAAATAAGTAAAAGACTAAGAGATTGCTAACAATGATTTTCAAAATGATGAAATGCAACAAAAAGATTAAACTATGCAATGCAAATGAAGTTAGAATGCAAATGAAAGTTAGTGGGCAGAAATGAGTTAGTATGTTTGTTCTCCTTTTTAAATAAGGAGATGGAGGATGCCATGGGATCTAAGTCCCAAGTGTTGAGATTTTGGGGTAGCATAAGTTGTGCTCTAGCTCCCAAATTTTGTGGAGGGACTAGAGTCACTTGATCTACAAGACCCAGAAATGGATTTGAGAAATTTCAGTTGGTGTTCAAGTTATTCAAACAATTAATTATTTTAATGGATTTCCTAAGTCTAACTTAGGAAAATAAAATAATTAAAGTGAATTAATTAACAAATGTGCTGAAATTCTCTTAAGTCACATGGATCAAGCAGTGTTTTAATCTCAGTTATTGATGGATGATTTAATCTTGGTCATTGAAGCGTTCAACGAAAAAGTATAAGAGAAAGGCTTGAGGGTCAGTTGAAGACACACAATTTTTGTAGAACCGAGGAATAGATCAGGAAATCTAGGGCTAGTTTGCTAAGAATTTCCTGCAGTGAGGGGTAGTATTGGCCAAGGGAATGTTCTAATTCCAAGGCCAAGAGACAGCAAGAGGCAAGAGGAGCAGCTCAAGGTCAGTGCAGAGGGGCTTCAGGGCCACGCAGTCCAACAGGGGCAACGCAGAGGCAGCTAGGGTCATGCAAGGCTGACGCTGGCCTAGCAGAGGCAGTGTAGGGGCAGCGTAGACCCTCCAAGGGTGACGCAGGCCCTCCTAGAGCCACGCAGAGGCTGATGCAGGCCCTCTAGGGCAACGATGGGGTTTTTGAAGCAGCGTTGAGGGTTTCTAGGGCCAGATCCGGGCTGAGTCCTGTAAATCCCGTTTGTGGGTGTGGATCAGTGAAATATTTGGCACTGGATCTTCAGGTTAGCTACAGATTTGATATATTTTATTCTCTTTCGGGTATTCCAAGGTTGGAACCTAGATTTGCTGTACTCAGAACTACTTAATAATAAACCCTCATATCTGTTGAACCGATTTTCCCGCTTTGGGTTTTTCCGGGGACTTATGTCCAAAAATCCATGTGTCACTTTGTTGCATGAGTGTATTATTCAGTAAATGATCTGCATGTGTAGACTGTAGTTGTGTTTATTTTCAGTATTTTTTGAATCTAATTTATGAAAATAACGTGTATAAATTAAAGCAAGCAGGAGGAAATAAACCAATACACTGTAGTAGAATTTTCAGATGGTATCAGAGCGATAGCAGATCAAGCTGAATCTCCAGCAATCAGCTGAAGAAATATGTTTTCTGCAGGGTGGCAGAAGAAATAACGGATCCGGAAAGGGCTTCTTGACAGTAAGAGAAAGCAGATCCAGGAGACAGCGTTGAAGCTACAGAAGGCCTCTAGGCTTACGCAGACCCTTCTCAGGGCAACATAAGGACTGTGTCACCCAGTCTGGGTTTACGCAGTCCACTTCTAAGCAGCGTTGGGATTGTGCTGGGCCAGCTAGGAGGATGTTGTCCAGTCACTTCTCTTGTTGCAGAAGAATTCAGTGAAGTTCTGGAAGCAGTGCTTCAGATCTTCAGTAGTGCTGGTGGGATAGAGATTCTACAAGTGCAGAATTGTGCCTCGCTAAGGAAACAAAGGCAGGAGGAAGACAATCATTCAGCAGATCTGAGCCAAACAGATCTGAGATTCGATCAGGAGGATCGAAGAATACTATCCGTTTGAGTATTGGTGGAATTTTTCCAGGAGGGAAGTCAGTTTTCAGCGAGAAGCAGTTACTAGAGGGTTTCTAGTCACCAAGAAACCCAGATCCAAAGGAAGAAGTACCTTTGTCTTCAGATCTAAGCAAAGATGGCTCGATATGGACTGAGGGATCAAGACAGATTGGACGACATGTCCAACTTTGTTATCTAGAAGGCCAGAATCCTCTCAGTTCTGGATGAGTATGGTCTCAAAGATCATGTAGAGAAAACACTTGTTGTACCTACCGATGCAGATCCACTCAAGAAGTATGAAGAAAATCGAGCGCGGACGAAGCCTTTGACCATAGACGGAGTCAAGGACCACGTGATTCCTCATATTGTTGGTAAGAATACAACATATGACATGTGGTCAGCCTTGGAGGTGATGTACCAAGGAGGCTCGGTGCAAAGAAGAATGCTTCTTGAGAATCAGATGCATATGTTCCAAATGATGAAGGGTGAAGAGATAGATCCATTCCTCTTTAGACTTCAAGCTATCCGGGACCAGCTGATTGGCATGGGTGCTAATCCAGATGAAGGGCTCCTAGTGAGGTCGACCCTAAATGTTGTCTTTGAAGATTGGGAAACGTTTCTCCAGAGCATTCTGGGAAGGGTAGCGTTACCTTCATGGGAAGATATGTGGGCTATTCTCTGCCAAGAGGAGATCAGGAGGATCACCAAGAAACAATCTATTGGTGGAGGAAGCGGATCAGCCAGAGTGAAAAAGGAAGAGGAGGAGGATACAACCCTTGCATCAAGGGAAAAGAAGCAAGGGAAGAAGAAGAAGGACCTCTCCAAGGTCCGGTGCTTTAACTGTGGTGATCTTGGTCATTTCGCCAGCAGTTGTCCTAAGAAGAAGGACAAAGGAGCTTCTGATTCCAAGGCAGCAACAACAAATGAAGATGGTTCTAATGACGATGCAGCTATGAGTGCTCATGCACCTCGAGAGAAGAGGTGGGGTGACATGGATATATAGAGTATCCATAGACCATGGCGGGATCCTTGAGTCAGCCCTACTCTTGGATCACATACGTGCTACGGGAGCCTTAAGACAGTAGCGGAATGAGTCAGGAGATGGTTGCAGATGGCCACATTGAAAAGCAAGAGGGAGTTGAAGAGCTGAAGAGTGAGCAACGTGATGCAGAGCCAACAACAACGTGGAGGAAACAACACAGAGAAGCTGATGAGACTTTAGCAACGCAGAGAATCTAGGCTCACGCAGTGTAGTGTTGTAGCATGATAGTGTCTCCAGGAGGACAGCATGATTCAGCAACCAGGGAGCTTCAATGGTGGAGGGAAACTTGACTTGTCTGTTAAACAGTTGGGCAGAGTTATTCCGTTGCTTACTTCTCAGCAACTAAGTTGCAATGCAACAGTTAGCAGTGGTAGTGCTATGGGCAACATGATGTAGCAATTTAAGAGGGAGCTGTAGTATAGATGTGGTGGCAGTGTCAGTGGCAGTGGCATGGGCAGCAGTACAGAGAGTAGCAGTGTAGTAGATGGAGAGCAGCAGTGTAGTAGATGGAGGGCAGCAGGCCAAGCATCAACATCACAGACCAAGTACTCAAGATCTTGTAATGCATGGTGTGATGTATTTCTAGAGCACACTCCTGATGCTAAGAGGGAGTGTTGAGATTTTGTGTATTTGGGGAAGCATTAGTTGTGCTCTAGCTCCCAAATTTTGTGGAGGGACTAGAGTACACTTGATCTACAAGTCCCATAAATGGATTTGAGAAATTTTAGTTATTGTTCAAGTTATTCAAATAATTAATTATTTTAATGGATTTCCTAAGTCTAACTTAGGAAAATAAAATAATTAAAGTGAATTAATTAACACATGTGCTGAAATTGTCTTAAGTCACATGGATTAAGCAGTCTTTTAATCTCAGCTGTTGATAGATGATTTAATCTCGGCCATTGAAGGGTTCAACGAAAAAGTATAAGAGAAAGGCTTGAGGGTCAATTGAAGACACACAATTTTGTAGAACTAACGAATAGATTTGGAATTCTAGGGCGAGTTTGCTAAGAATTTCCGGAGGAATTTCCTGCAGTGAGGGGTAGTTTTGGCCAAGGGAATGTTCTGATTCCAGGGCCAAGAGATAGAAAGAGGCAAGAGGAGCAACTCAAGGTTAGAGCAGACGGGCTTTAGGGCAACGCAGTCCAACAGGGGCAACGCAGAGGCAGCGCAAAGCTAGTTAGGGCCACGTAGAGCTGACGCTGGCCTAGCAGAGGTAGTGTAGGGGCAGCGTAGACCCTCCAAGGGTGACGCAGGTCCTCCTAGAGCCACGCAGAGGTTGACGCAGGCCCTCTAGGGAAACACTAGGGTTTCTTAAGCAGCGCTAAGGGTTTCTAGGGTCAGATCTGGGCCGAGTCCTGTAAATCCCATTTTAGGGTGTGGATTAGTCAGATATTTGGCACTAGATCTTCAAGTTAGCTGCAGATCTGATATCCTTTATTCTCTGTCAGGTATTCCAAGGTTGTAACCCAGATTTGCTATACTCAGAACTACTTAATAATAAACCCTCATATCTTCTGAACCGATTTTCCCGCTTTAGGATTTCTAGGGATTTATGTCAAAAAATCCATGTGTCACTTTGTTGCATGAGTGTATTATTCAGTCAATGATCTACATGTATAGGCTTTAGTTTTGTTTATTTTTGGTATTTTATGAATCTAATTTCTAAAAATAACTTTTATAAATTAAATCAAGTAGGGGGAAATAAACCAATACACTGTAGTAAAATTTTCACACTAAGCTCCCCAAGAGAAAAAATTATCTTTTGTTAATGAAAATTACAAAGATGGAAGAGCCTTTTAGATAGAGAGAGAGCTCTTCTTCAAGGAATCTCACGACAAGAATGAGCTTTCATAACCAAAAGATTTAAAGGCAAAAATCCTCTTGAGATGTCCTCAAGAATTTCCTCAATGATCAAAATCTCAAAAAATTTGGCTCTCCAATAATGATGGCAATTATAATTTATAATAGTGAGAAAGGTTCTCTGCCCATGTGTCTCTCTTTAGTCAAATGGTTCAAAAAACTTCAATGACAATTGTGAACATTTCTGAGCACAGAAATCCTACTGCTAAATTTTGATTTACTTCTCCTACTTATTTTATTATGCACAAGTTATTTAACTTAAAATATTCAAAAAAACATCAAAGTAAACACAACTAGCAGCCTACACAAATATAGATCATTTACTGAACATCACGCACATCTCACAAAAGACACAGGTTTTTCAGACAAATGTCTCCAGAAAAACCCAATGAGGGAAAACTGGTGTAGCAGATTTGAGGGTTTATTATTATTAACCAGCAGTATTCTGAGTACATCTAGGGTGCCATAATCCGGCTCAACCAACAGAGAAAACCTCGGCTACAAAGGAAAAATGTGAGTTTTACCTCACTCCTGCAAGTCCCGGCTGATCTGAATGAGCCACTGGTGAAACCCCAATTGGCTTTGCGCAATCTCTATGCTACTATTGCGTAAGGCTGCGTGGCCCTGGTTGTGGGACTACATCACCCTTTCTCTGCGTTGATCAGCTTCTCTCGGATTCTGGTTTCAGCTTTGCTGGCTTAGAAAACCCAGTCTCCAGTGAATTTCAGTCTTTCCCTTAAAAGCTTTGTGTTGCCCTGAAGTGAGCCTGCGTCACTCTCTCTAGGGTCTGCGTTGTTGGCTTGTGGTTCTTTTGAACGGATAAGGCAACATCAGAGTTAAGCAAAGGAGGAGCCGGAGCGGCTAAGATGAACACCGATCACTTCAAGCGCAGGTCGGGAGGACGCCCCACAGTCAAAAGAGGAAAGAGGCTTACCATTTACCTTTTCGCACCTCTAACCTCTCCGCTCATCGCGCTTCGCTCCTCGCAGCGTATAACTCTTACCTTCCGCTGCTCACATTTGAAACTTGCGATTTGTGATCTGCGGGCGGCCCCACTTCTGCCACGCCATGTCATCCATCGCCCGTCGCACATCGCTCCCCGCAAAATATAAATCTTACCTTCCGCTGCTCATATATAAAACTCGCGATTTGCAATCTAAGGGCGGCCCCACTTCTGCCACGCCATCCATTCACCGCTCCCCACACATCGTTCCCCGCAAAGTATAACTCTTACCTTCTGCTGCTCACATATGAAACTTGCGATCTGCGATGTGCAGGCGGCCCCACTTCCTCCTTGCCACATCACCCCTTCGCTCATCGCACTTCGCACATCACAACTCTTAACCCTTTACCCTTCACTGCTCATAACAAAACCCCCCGACTTGTGATTTGCGATATTAGTTGGGCCCCACCTCTGTCTGCCCTTCACTTTCCGCCCACCGCACATCACTCATCGCAGGGTATAACCTTTACCCTTCGCCACTTATAATAAAAACTCCCGGGCTGTGATCTGCGATATCAGTTCGGGCCCCACCTTCCTGCCACATCATCAATGGCCCTTCCACAGCCTTTGTTCCACTCTTTTCAGTGTTAATGATTCCCGCTAACTCCCCTATCACTTCCGCCATCCTCCCCTCATCTCCGCTTCATATCACGCATTGAACGACTCATGATCTGTTTTGGCTCCCCCCTCACCTTCCGAATATTAACACCGAGGGGGGGGTTCGAAATGGCCGGTTTTGGAAACCACCTCATGTGCTATGTGTCAGCCAACAGTAATTTCGCACCCCGCCATTCAATACCACAAACCGGATAGGCACCCCTCCGAAATCCGGTCTCCGGTTTTGCAAATTAAAGCACAAGCATGGGTTTTTGGTGGAATAACACAACTATGGTTTATTCAGTTGATCCAGGAAATCTCCGCTAAAGAGCGAGGCACGCACCGCACAACTGGTCATTTCATTACGGTTAATGTGAATCATGAGAACGAGGGAGTGGAGGCCTTTCGACAGTAGATGAAATCAAGTGGTGGGAAACCAGACTGCCCGCCTGTTCACGACCACTCCTCGCCGTCCCCATGGAAGATTCCAAGATTTGGCCTACGCGGCCCATAATTTTGTTTATTTTTACTTTCTGATTATGATGTTTTGCTGGTGAAATCCCAATTTCTCTTGATTCTGTTTTGATTTTCTGTTACAGGAGTGATTGCTTGATGCATGCTCTGCTAGTTTGTTAGGATATTTTGATTTCCACATGTCTGGGCCGATCATGAATGTTTATTCGATCGTATACCATCAAAGGGAACTCTATATTTAGAGACTTCAGAGACGAAACAAAGGTTCTGAATTTTGGAGAAGTTTTGCTGTAGTTCTGTGCGACTATGCTCTTTATGCTCTGAGATACATATTTGGGAGAGATGTTTTGAATATAATCTAATATATAGAGTTGTTTACTTGGATTCCAGATGGAGCAATGAGTAGTATGTATCTGTGTTCTCTTATTTGTTTGCAATCTCCTGTTTATGTATAATCATCTTTCATGTTCTGATGCTTTGAGGATTTGTGTAATGTAGCTGGTGGTGGTAAGCATTTGTATTCATGAATTCGTTTGATGTATAACACTCATGTATTAAACTTGCTTCACTTAATTCGCGCTCCACGAATCTCTATTGTTGGTCATATTCTACTTACATCCATTTCCTCGGAGGTCACGGGAGACAGATTCTTAATACTTTTAAGCCTGTCTCTTGCGGATTCCTCCTCCTTCCTTCTCAACACCTCTGCATATTTTGAAAGTCTTTGCTCATTGTTTCAAACTTGGCCCACTTGAATAGCCACCGAGCCATACAACCTCTTGAACCCTCTCATGGTATAGGGTAATTCTCATGAATCAGACTACAAGGTCTTCTCCATTCGTGAACCACCAAACCATTATTTCCCTTAATCCATATTCTATCAGAGGCATCCATATAATTGTCCACATTTAACCTGTGATTTTAAGATGTCCTAGGCACTGGTCTTTTGCAACTCAAGGCTGTCTTTAGGAGCTACAACATTTTTTTGGCACTGTTACCAGGGATACGAATGAAGAAATCTTTTCCCTGGGATACGACATTATCTTCACCCTTCAATCAGGTGAGCACAAAGGGTTGAGAGTTGCATAGCCCTCACCTTGGTGACTCCACTATTATCAAAGTTCAAATAAGTTGTAATCTTGGCTTACACAAGGCCTCACACTCAATCAGATACCTCCCAGTAGAGAACCCCTTCTGTATCTGATCCCGAAAAGATCATATTTAAGAGAATCTGGAAGGAGAAGCAACCCAACCAGGCTGACCTACCCTCATTTTCTCTAGAGGATTCACCTTCCTCATCTCGAAAAGATGACATCTACGGCCTTGGCTCCACAGCGCGTGTACTTGAGTATCCTCTAGAAACCTCTGCTTTAGCTAGTTCAACCATAAAAGAAGCTGAATCTGCTGATACTTCTCTGCCTCCCTTGCACCCTACTCCCGAGGCTGAAGAAGTCAAAGAAGTTGCAGCACTCCAAAGCTCTTTACAGATAAATATCCAAACCTCTACTTAGCATATACCTGTAAAACCACAACCAAATCATCCTCATAACTTACCACCACCACCCCTCAGGGTTGTACCCGGTTTTCTCCTCAACAAATATGCTCCATTGGCTTTACTTCAAGTATCGAATGACATGCCACAATATTATCTAAAGCTCTTCCCTCGGTTCACCGAGGAGGATATTACTTCTACGCAAAGACATATTGAGAACTTCTACGCCTTTGCTGAAAATGTGAATGTAGAGCACTTAGATGCGGCGTTAAGGCTTTTTGTCCAATCCTTGGATGGAGAAGCCCGGAAATGGTTCAAGTCTCTAGCCGATAACACAGTCACTACTTGGGAAGAAATGGAGAATTTATTCACACTAAAATGGGGAGAAAAGAGGGATCATGGATACGTTCTCACAGAGTTCAACGCTCTTAAAAAGAGACACAGTGACGATGTAATAGAATTCATAGAGGTTCAATAAGCTCTATAATAATCTTCCTGCTTAGATAAAGCCTCCCCAAACCGCTGCTAAGGTGGTCTTCGCAGGAGCTTTCGAACTGGAGTTTGGGTTCACCCTAAGAGAAAGAAAATCCACATCTCTGGATCAGATCCAGACTGATGCATTGGAGGTAGAAGCAAACTTTTCTTCTACTGGTAAATTCAAGGGGAAGACAGAGCATGAAGCCAGAAGAAAAAACAGGGAGGAGGCTTCTACTTCAAATCAGGAGAGGGAATCACAAGAGTACAGAATGGAAGAAATGAATAAGTTGATCAAGAACCTCTCAAATAAGCTGGTTAAGCTTGAATTGGATGCCAAGAATTCCCCTCCTCATCTCAACCAAATGATTCCAAACCGTGGGTTTAATCCCCAATATCGGAAGCCCCCTCTACAGCTGTTGCAGCGTGAAAGGAAGGAACATCAAGATCATATCCAACCTCCTTTGTACCTAGAGGGGGAAGTGGAGGGACAGGCCGAGGAAGTCACAGACAGCCAAGAAGATCAATTCCTCACCTACTCGGATGATGAGGAAGGTGAGCTCACCCTGCAAGAGGAGCAAGAGGAGAAGAAAGTCCCTTTAGAAGACCAAGATATTGACAATCACTACAGGTAGTTCGTGGTTTTCATGCAAGCTCAACTCCTCAAGAAGTATGATCTTAGGTCCTACAGGAAGAGAACCCGAGTGCAAGAACAAAATGAGGAGTCAATATCAAGAGAACAGACCCCTCCTAGTTCTGCCGGTAAGGGGAAAAAGCCATTAGAAGAGTCTGCCCCTCATAAAGCTGCTGCATCCACTTCCACGAAACAAGGCTCTGATCCTCCAAAAAATGAGAAGTCCACAGCTATACCCTTGAAACTGCCTGACCCTCCTAAAGAGCAGTTCAAAGAAATTATTATAGAAAAAGCTCCCATGACCTTTAACTTCCAGAAAGAATCAAAGAAGGTCAAGATCCCGGTTCCCCTGATCGAGCTCCTAAAACAGCCTCCATACAAGGCTCAAGTGTTCCAATTCATGTTGCCCCATGGTGTAAGCCCTCTGCCTGACAACCTCAATCTCCAAGAAGAACAACCCATGGTAGTTTTTGGACCTCATGTAGAAGAGTAGGACTCAGCCACTCCCCCATTCTATGTGACTCTAGTGATACATGACCTATTGTTGCACAATTGCATGCTAGATTCTGGGGCTTCACACAACCTGTTGCCATTGTCTGTTAGATTACAAGGCCTTATAAAGACCTGTATTCTTTTGATTCCAAGAAGGTGAAGTGCTTAGGTATGATAAAAGATCTGGTAGTAAACTTAGCCCAAATTCTGGACAAAAGTGTGGTAATGGAGATTGTTGTAGCTGATATCCTAGCTCGGTTTGGAATGTTGTTGTCCAGATCCTGGGGTTCCAAGATTGGAGGATCCATAAAACTTGACCTCACCTACGCTACTATTCCAGTATTCGACAGGGAGGAAAGAAGATTATACTGTGAATCCAGGTTTGTGAAGATGGTCACCAAAGCCGATTGTTTGACAAATTATCTGGTATATGGTAAAGAGGGTGAATTCTCTTGTCTAATGCTTGAGGAGGATGGAAATTTCCTGCAAGAAACGAAGGTTTGTCCTCTAGTACAGAAGAATCCTTTGAGTCGAGAGGAAAACAAAATTTGGACCTTGTAGTTTGACGGAGCTTATTCACGAGAAGGAAATGGAGCCGGGGCACTCTTGATATCACCAGAAGCTTGCTTAATTCCCCTCTCCTTTTAACTGGAATTTGAAGCCACAAACAACGTGGCTGAGTATGAAGCCCTGCTGTTGGGATTGCAGGCGACACGGAACATGAACATACAGAATCTCAAGGTGTTCGAAGATTCAGAGCTAGTAGTGAGGCAAGTCAGGAGCCAATGCCAAACTAAGCACCTGCGGCTTAGAGCTTACAGGAATGAGGTATGGGATTTGGTTGAGAACTTATTTTCTGCTTTTAACATTCAGTTCATGCCGAGGGATAAGAACAGAATGGCAGACTCACTAGCTGTGGCTGCTAGTAATTTCTGCCCCCCACAAAATCCCTTGCTCAGATATGAGGTTGGAGTGAAATACCGCCCCTCCATTTCGGACAACGTAAAGCATTGGCAAGTCTTCGAGGACGAAGAGCAGGTCAAGCGTTTTATGGAGACAGTAGGAGAGTTCTCAAATTTGGTGATTGACTCAGTCGCCGAGGATGACAGTGAAGAGCCAAAAACTAGATGGGAAGACACATTGGCTGGGCACCGTGTTTTGCAGTTAAAGGGAAATGTCATTCCCAGGGGTCTCATGCCATTGGAGAGATTGTTTGACAAAAACGATATCCCGGTGAACCCCAACAAAATGACCCTCGACGAGCCTGTCGGGGATGTGAATATTGGGACAAAGGAAGATCCAAAGGTGGTGAAGTTGTCAAAAGGGGTCCTTGAAGAATACTAAGATTAGTAGCTTAGGCTGGTTCAATCATATAAAGATGTCTTTGCTTGGTCATACCAGGATCTGAAGACTTTTGAGATTGACATTATACCGCCCAAGATACCACTCAAAGAAGACACTAAGCCTCATAAGCAAAAGCTGAGACAGATCAATTCCCTTCTTCTCCCAGCTATTGAAAAGGAAATAAAGAAGTTGTTGCAGGCAAAGATCATTGTCCCCTTGAGGTAGTCCAAATGGGTGGCAAACTTGGTGCCCGTAAGAAATAAGAACGACGAAATCAGGCTTTGCGTGGATTTCCACAATTTGAACAGAGCCTCACTCAAAGACAACTATCCCCTCTTGAAGATGGACCACATCTTGCAAAAGGTGGTGGGATCGTCCCACATGTCCATGATGGATGGTTTCTCAGGATATAATCAAGTGGCAGTGCTTCCGGAAGACCAAAAGAAGATGGCGTTCACCACGCCCTGGGGAACCTTCATGTACGCTCGAATGCCTTTCGACCTGATTAACGTCGGTGCCACATTCCAGTGTGCGATGGACATCGCTTTCATAGGAGAGCAGGATAAGTTTGTCGTGATTTACCTGGATGACATCACCATCTTCTCGAAGAGTGACGCTGGACATATAGAGAATCTTCGGTGAACCTTTGACAAATGCCGCAGGTAGGGCCTGTCTCTGAACCCCCAAAAATCCATGTTTGCCTTGGAAGAAGGAAAGTTACTGGGGCACATAGTGAGTAAGGAGGGAGTGAAGATTGACCCAAAGTGGGTGGAGGTGATAAACGACATTCCCCTACCAAGAAACAAAAAGGAAGTCTAGGTATTCCTGGGTAGAATAAATTTCCTCAGAAGATTTATCCCAAACTATGTTGAGATAAACCCAAACTATTTCGAGATCGTCCGAAACATCACCAAGATGCTAAAGAAGAATAGTGAAGTGAAATGGAATCTTGAGTCCAGGGATTCTTTCAATAGGATCAAGCACGCCTTTGGAGAAGCTCCAGTGCTGGCAGGTCCAAATTATGGGAAGCCCTTCCTGATTTTCTCTTTTGCCTCTCCTCATACAATAGCTGCAGTGCGGCTACAAAAGAATGACGAAGGGCATGAACAACCTATTGTGTTCTTCAGCAAGGTCTTGCGGGGTGCCGAATTGAAATGTAATATCCTGGAAAAGCAAGCATACACTCTGGTCAAATCTCTAAAGGCATTCCGGGTGTATGTGTTACAATCTGCCATAACCACCTATGTTCCCACAGCAGCGGTGAAGGATGTCCTAGTGCAGGGCGACAGTGAAGGAAAAAGGGGCAAATGGATAGCTAAGATTCAAGAGTACGAGATGGAGATAAATCCTACCAAACTCATTAAAGCCTAAGGGCTGGCAAAAATTCTATCTGAATCCAACTATCATGCTCTGGGGATGAATCTGTCTATGACAGGAGGAGAAGCACAGGAGAATACAAGTATGCAGCAGGGCATAGAATCTTCCACACAGAAGACACATGTAAAGTAGTTGCTATCCTTATGGTACAAAGATATAGTGGAGTACCTTTTAACCTTGAGGTGTCCCCCTAACTATGATAAGGCCAAGTATCACACTTTGAGGTTAAGATCTCAAAAGTATACTGTGGCAAACGGGCGACTATATTGGAAGGATCAGGCTGGAATTTTACTACTATGTCTAAAAGTGCAGGAGGTTGATGAAGTGATGACAGAGTTCCACGAAGGAATATGTGGTGGGCATTACAGCTGGCAATCCATTGATCACAAGATCCTAAGAGCAAGCTTCTTTTGGCCCAAGCTGTTTGGTGATGTACATGCTCGCGTTCGGGCCTGTGAAAAGTGTCAGACATTCGCTGAAAAGAAAAGGGTTTGCACCTCTCCCATTTATCCCAATCCATGTTGAAGAGCCCTTCAAACAATGGGGAATTGACTTCATTGGAGAGATTCACCCGAATTCTAGTAATCAGCATCGATGGATCCTCGCCGCCACGGATTACTTCACCAAGTGGGTTAAGGTCGTGCCTGCAAGGAATGCCACAGATGGGGTAGTGATCAAGTTCCAGGAGGAGAACATAATATCTAGGTTTGGATGCCCTGCTAAGATCATCACCGATAATGCCAGGCTTTCAAGTCAGCTAAGTTCGTAAAATTTTGTCAACATTATAATATCATCCTGGGACACTCCACTGCGTATTACCCACAAGGGAACGAGTTGGCGGAGTCATCTAACAAGACACTGGTGAGGATTCTGAAAAAGACCATCAATGAAAACCAAAAGAACTGGGACTCCCAACTCAAGTTTGCTCTTTGGGCGAATCGCATCACCACTAAAAGATCCATAGGAAATTACCCTTACGAGCTAGTGTATGGCAAAGCAACAATCTTCCCCATTCAACTCGCATTACCAGTGGCCCAATTTTTACAAGAAAGCGAGGAAGAACCAAATGACCTCGTCAGGAGAATGAATCAGTTGGTGGAACTGAATGAAACACGGGAGTAGGTAAACCTCAGGTTAACAGAGTACCAGGAAAAGATGAAAGGCTTATTTGATCAAAGAGCTAAAGACAAGGAAATCCAAGTAGGGGATTCGGTGCTGCGATGGGATGTTAGGCGGTCAAAAAAAGGAAAACATGGGAAGTTCAATCCCCTCTGGTTTGGTCCATTCAGGGTGGTAGACGTCAAAGGCGGTGGAGAATTTGGAAGGAGATACACTCGAGATGCCTGTCAATGTACAGTTTCTCAAGCCTTACTTCTAGCACTGATAGTGGGCTCTGATGGCCCATTGTACATATCCTCAAATTGTATATACTTCATTTGTTATTTCCACATCAACTTCTGTTTTGTTTTTGGTTAAAGATGCTTGAAAATGTTTCTAACAATGATCCCAGGCACATTAAGAAGAGCACAAGCAAGTAGTCTGCGAGTTCTAGACACACTCGAACGAGTGCTTTGTCCCCAGTGGAGCTAATGTTGGCTTGTGGTTCTTTTGAATGGATAAGGCAACATCAGAGTTAAGAAAAGGAGGAGTCGGAGCGGCTAAGATGAAGGCTAATCACTTCAAGCGCGGGTCGGGAGGACGCCCCGCAGTCAGAAAAGGAAGGAAGGTTACCATTTACCTTTTTGCACCTCTAACCTCTCCGCTCATCGCACTTCGCTCCTCGCAGTGTATAACTCTTACCTTCCGCTGCTCACATTTGAAACTTGCGATTTGCGATCTGCAGGCGGCCCCACTTCCACCACACCACATCATCCATCGCCCATTGCACATCACTCCCCATAGAATATAACTCTCACCTTTCGCTGCTCATATATAAAACTCGCGATTTGCAATCAGCGGGCGGCCCCACTTTTGCCACGTCATCCATTCCCCACTCCCCGCACATCGCTCCCCACATAGTATAACTCTTACCTTCCGCTGCTCACATATGAAACTTGCGATTTGCGATGTGAGGGCGACCCCACTTCCTCCTGGCCACATGACCCATTCGCTCATCGCACTTTGCACATCGCAACTCTTAACCCTTTACCCTTCACTGCTCATAACAAAACCCCCTGACTTGGGCCCCACCTATGTCTGCCACTTCACTTTCCGCCCATTGCACATCGCTCATCGCAGGGTATAACCTTTACCCTTCACCACTTATAATAAAAACTCCCGGTCTGCGATTTGTGATATCAGCCTGCCACATAATCAATAGCCCTTCCACATCCTTTGTTCCATGCTTTTCAGTGTTAATGAGCCCCGCTAACTCCCCTATCACTTTCGCCATTCTCCCCTCATCTCTACTTCATATCACGCATCCAACGACTCATGATCTATTTTGGCTCCCCCCTCACCTTTCGAAGATTAACACCGAGGGGGGGTTCGAAATGGCTAGCTTTGGAAACCGCCTCATGTGCTACGTGTCAGCCAACACTGATTTTGCGCCCCCCCATTCAATACCACAAACTGGACATGCCCCCCTCTAAAATCCAGTCTCCGGTTTTGCAAATTAAAACACAAGCATGGGGTTTTGGCATAATAACACAGCTATGGTTAATTCAGTTGATCCAGGAAATCTCTGCTAAAGAGCAAGGCATGCGCAGCACAACTGGTCGTTTCATTATGGTTAATGTGAATCATGAGAATGAAGGAGTGGAGGCCTTTCGACAACAGATGAAATAGTGGAAACCAGACTGGCCACCTATTCACGACCACTCCTCGCCGTCCCCATGGAAGATTCCAGGATTTGGCCTACGTGGCCCACAGTTTTGTTCCTTTTTACTTTCTGATTATGATGTTTTGCTGGTGAAATCTCGATTTCACCTGATTCTGTTTTGATTTTCTGTTATAGGAGCGATTGCTTGATGCACGCTCTGCTAGTTTGTTAGGATATTTTGATTTTCACATGTCTGCGCTGATCATGAATGTTTATTCGATTGTAGACCCTCAAAGGGAACTCTATATATAGAGAGTTCAAAGATGAAACAAAGGTTCTGAATTTTGGAGAAGTTTTGTTGTAGTTCTGTGCGACTGTGCTCTTTATGCTCTGAGATACATATTTGAGAGAGTTGTTTTGAATATAAGCTGATATACAGAGCTGTTTACTTGGATTCCAAATGGAGCAATGAGTAGTATGTATCTGTGTTCTCTTGTTTGTTTGTGTAGGAATTTACAGGGTGAGTTCCGTAGATCAAAAACCAAAGGTCACCGCTCACAAACAGATTACAAATTAGTACACTAGTATAATCACGTGGTTAAAACCCTCAAAGAGGGAAACAGTGCATGGCCTGACGCGGCCACTTCAGGCAATTTATTAATATAAAAAGAAAAGTTACATATGTTTCTCTCATAAATGGTTACCGAACAAATGACCCTCCATGCTCTTTAAATAGAGATCATGGACCAATCGGGTGTTAAGCCATGGATCAAGTGTCGTTAATACCAAGGTGAGAGATAATCGTCGGATCACTACAAATCGTGATCATCGGATTATAAGTTACAAATGTACATGGTAAATAAACACACTTTACCTAACTCTACACTAGACTAAGTTATTCTTAACTATATCCTATGTGTCAGAATATCCTAACATCCGCCCTTGAGAAAAACTTGGGATAGTATTGAAGGATTTACAAAGGTGACACAAAAGGAGCCTAATTCCTAAGTGTTGAAATATCCTAACATCCCCCTATAGAACAAATTGGGATAGGATTGAAGGATTTACAAAAGTGACACAATAGAAGAAGGAAGGAGGCATTAGAGCCTATTCCCCCTTAATGTCAACTTTCATGAACTCCAAGCATGGATCGAAGTTTGGTAAACTTCGCTTCTGTGAGAGCCTTTGTAAAGATATCGGCTACTTGATCATTGGTTGGACAGTATTGCACTTCAATAACACGATCATGAATGAGCTTTCTGATGAAGTGTATGTGGAGTTCAATGTGTTTCATATGCTGATGCTAAACTAGATCTTTACATAGCTGAATGGCACTCTGATTATCACACCAAAGTGTAGTTCGATGCTACTGAGGAAGACCAAATTCAGACAGGATCTGACGAAGCCACATGGCTTCCTTGCTGGCTTCAACTGCACCATGATACTCTACTTCTACTGAAGAAAGAGAGATGGCACTTTGTTTCTTACAAGACCAAGTCATAAGTCCTGAACCAAGAGTGAATACATATCCTGCAGTAGATTTTCGATCATCAGGGTCACCAGCCCAATTAGAATCAGTGAAACCAATCAACAATGGAGATGCTCCTGCACTGTAATGAATCTCAAACTGAACTGTACCTCGAATATATTGAAGTATTCTTTTTGCTGCTTTCCAGTGGCTTTCATGAGGTTGGTGCATAAACCGAGCGACAAGACCAACGACAAAGGAAAGGTCAAGACGGGTATGGGTTAGATACAAAAGTTGACCAACAAGTTGACGATATAAGGTAGCATCAACTTCAGGGGTAGTACAAGTGACTGAAAGCTTGACTCCAGACTGAAAGGGAGAAGGGGCTGACTTACAATCTTCCATGTGAAAGTGGTGTAGAAGATCACAGGCATACTTGGACTGAGAAAGGGTAATGCCTTCCTTGGATTGCAAGACTTGAAGACCAAGGAAATAATGCAAGTGTCCTAAGTTTGTCATTTCGAACTTCTTTTTGAGGCTAGACTTCACATGGTTTATATGGTTTGAATCACTACCAATAAGGATAAGATCATCAGCATAAAGAACAAGGATGGTGAAGGAATTACCCACTTTCTTGGTGTAGACAGTGTTGTCAGAATGACACATAGAAAAGCCATTATCTAATAGAAATCTATCCATTTTGGCATACCAAGCCCGAGGAGCTTGTTTGAGACCATAGAGAGACTTCCTAAGGCAACAAACAAGGCTAGAGTCGTTTTGGATAAAGCCAGGGGGTTGTTCCATGTAGATTTCTTCATGTAAATCTCCATGTAAGAAGGCAGATTTAACATCCATCTGATGGACTTCCCATTTAAAGGAGGTAGCAAGGGAAAGAACAAGGCGGATAGAATTCATTTTGGCAATAGGGGAGAAGGTTCCAGTATAGTCAATGCCTTCAACTTGTGAAAATCCTTTAGCAACAAGACAAGCTTTATGTCTATCCACTTTTCCATCTGGTCCAAACTTGGTTTTGTAAACCCATCTGCATCTGACAAGTTTTCTTCCTTTTGGAAGAGGAACAAGATCCCAAGTATCGTTTGCCAATAAGGAACAATACTCTTCATTCATAGCTTCATCCCAATCTGGATGACCGAAGGTTTCTTCAAAGGTTTCTGGATCAAGTTTTTCCGGAACTTGAGCCAATAAGGAAGAGGCTCTTTCAAACTGAGAACGTGTATGTCGTCAATCCACAGGGTCACCTACAAGAGAACATGTTGCATCCTGAGTAGAGCGGACCCATCTTGGAAGCAGTGGAGTATAAGGAACAATTTCAAGAGGTGGAGGAGGATTTTCATCTTCGCTGTCATCATCTGAACTAGAAGGAATGCTATTAAAAATAGAAGAGAGAGAGAGAGAGGTGGCACATATGCCGAATCAAGCTCGCAGGCCAAAGGTGGCACACTCGCCGAACTAGGCTTGCAGGCCGATATATTTTTATCAAATTTTACATCTCTTCTAATGATTATATTTTTGGATTTTGGTTGAAGAAGTCTATATCCTTTGATATCTTCAGAATATCCAACAAAAATGCATTTTTCACTCTTAGGTTCTAAAGATTTATGTTTTGCATCTGGAATATGGGCCCAAGCATCACCTCCAAAAACACAAAAGTGACTTACATCTGGTTTGATTGAGCTCCAAGCTTCTTTTGGAGTTATATTATTTAAAACCTTAGTAGGAGTGCGATTTACTATGTAATTTGCACAGTTAATGGCTTCTGCCCAAAAAATGAGACCAAGTCCTTTAGATTGAAGCATACAATTAGCCATTTTTTTTAAGGCATGATTCTTCCTTTCAGCTACACCATTTTGTTGTGGAGTATATGGAACAGTATCTTGCAATTGAATGCCATGCTCAGTGCAGAAGTTGATAAATTTGTTGTTAACATATTCTCCTCCATTGTCTGATCTTAACTTAAGAATTTGATGTCCAGATTGTTTCTCAACAAAGGCCTTAAAGGCCAAGAACATGTTAAAAACGTCACTCTTGAGTTTTAAGAGGTATACCCAAGTGCATCTGGAAAAATCATCAATGAAGTTAAGAAGTACTTGCAACCAGAGAAAGAAACAATAGGAAGTGGAGCACATAAATCACTGTGCACAAGCTGCAAAGGGGCTGAAGCGTGCCAAGAGGCACATTTGTCAAAACTATCCCGATGATGTTTTCCAAGTACACATCTGGAGCAAACACCATCTCGGCAAGATACCATAGGAAGACCCATCACCATATTTTCCTTACATAGAGTTTGAAGAGAGAAATAGTTTAGGTGACCAAATCGCTCATGACAAAGTTTGCTCACTTCATCATTGTGAGCAACAAAAACGGAGGGAAGACATGATGACCCAAAGTTGTCAAACTTATACAACCTTGTGGAATCATTAGCAATGCTAGTAGCTGAAATATGTTTAGGATCTTTGAGGTCCTTGATTACAACATCATGAGGTGAGAATTCTACTATTTTCCCTTCACTTGAATGAGTTATCTGATAAACAGAGAGAAGGTTGCATGACAAGGTAGGAACACAGTACATCATTAAACTGACCATTATCGAGATTAATGGTTCCAGATCCTACAACACTAAGAGATCTATCATCACCAACATAAATATGTTTGGTGTTACAATCATTTAAAGAAGAAAACATGGCTTTATTTTTGGCCATATGATAAGAATCTCCAAAATCAATGAGCCACTCATGAGAATGAGAAGAGGAAGATACATTTAATGCATAACCAGACCTTGATGCTTGACAACCACAAGCAGAAAGTGCCATTCCTGAAGATGAAGGTGAAGAGTGCTCCAAATTGATGTTGTGCTTCTTCATTGCTGCTTCTAAAGCTTCCATCTTCTTAAAACATTTGGACTCTAAATGGCCATCACGATTGTAAAAGTTGCAATGTCTATCTGTCTTCTTTCCTTTGCTTTTATATGCCTTATCATTTTGGTGAGTTGCTTTTTTAGTTTGTGGCTGAAATTGCTTAGGATCCTTGTTTGGTTTCGGACCATACTTTTTAGGATACTGCTTCTTGGGATTCTTTTGATATGATCGTTGTTGGGCTACTAAGGCTTTCTTAGAAGCATTTCCAAAAGTGATAAGACCAAGGTGTAAGAGTTTTTCTTGTTCTCTTATCAAAGAATCACAAAAGACATCAAATGAGGGGTTCTTGTAGGCAGTTCCTGAAGAAATGATGGTTTCTCTAGTGGAATGGAAGGCAGAAACAAATACAGAGTATGCAGGGCCAAGCTTAGCAAGAATGCAATAAATGAGGCTACCATATTCCTTTTTGATCTTACAACCTTCTAAAAGAATTCAAATGGTCTTGAATTTGGACAAAAAATCTTCAATGGAGGAGAAATTATTGGGGTCCAAAGTAAGCAACTCATTTTCAAGCTGGTGGACCCTGATTTGATTTTGGATGTCAAAAATAATTTTTAGCTTTTCTAGGGCTTCATCAAGGGTGTCAATGTCAAGGATATGAAATCGAAGATCTTGAGCAATGGACATTCCAATCAACCCTCCTGTTTGATCTTGTTTATTTTCCCATTTAGCAACTTTATCATCATCAGAAGATTTAGTTTCTTGTCCTGTGGCTATTCTATAAAGCCCTTTACTTCTAAGTATATCTACCATGTGAGGTAGCCATTGAAAATAATTGGTGCTGTTAAGAATAATCGAGCATGCACTTTCCATTTTTTTTTTAAAAATTGAAGCTGAGAAAAGCTAAAACTAACTACTGCAATGGAAAGATCTTGAAAAATTAGGCCATTTAAAAAAAAATGGCTCGAAAAATGGCTTCCAGATGAAGAAGTTATGCCTTTTTGAAAAAACGAGTTGAAGATGCCAAATAGTTACGGGAACGGGATGAAGTGCGGCTTTTTTAAAAAAAAAATCCGCACCTTTTAACAAATTTTTTTTACAAAAAGAAGCTTGAGAAAGAGATTTGAATCCAAAACCTCTATTCTCATAAACTAACTCCTCACCAAGTGAGATAGTAAAAGGATCACGTTATTGTTTGAAAGGAGGAAGGGTTTTTCTTCTTTTTTTTTTCATACTCTTCAGTGTGCATGCCTTTTCCTGCACAAAAAACACAAAAACCGAGCCAAAAAAAAAAATGAAATGCAAAGCCTTACGACAGAATGTTAGATTTTCAATTAGTCATACAGACAAGTATCGATTTTTTCACTATTTCTGATTTCCCGAGATCGCACAAACATGCGGGGAAAGAGCATACGTAGCGAAAAAATCCCTTCTTCCTGTTTCTAATTTGCCGAGATCGCACGCAGCGCACAACAAAGAGCATACACAGAGAAAAGGATCTAGATCCGACAAATAAATAAAACCTAAAAACTGAAAATAAAAAGAGGAACCGAAATAAGCAGAACTATTAACAAATATAACTGCAAAACAAATGCTTTATACCTCCAAATCTAAACTGTCATAACTTGGGCAGCCGGAAACCTTTTCACATGAAACGAAAGGCGTTCCTCACTGTAATAGACGCTCCGGACACAACCGAACGGTTCTCCAAGCCCAAAAATGTTCAGAAATAGTAGATCTACAACACGTCATTCGCATGCAGTCAAACTGGCTTCAAATTTTGAACAACAACGGACGCGGCCCTCAAAATAGCTTCGATACCATGTAGGAATTTACAGGGTAAGTTCCGTAGATCAAGAACCAAAGGTCACTGCTCACAAACAGATCACAAATCAGTACACCAGTATAATCACATGGTTAAAACCCTCAAAGAGGGAAACAGTCCACGACCTGAGCCAACGCGGCCACTTCAGGCAATTTATTAATATAAAAATAAAAGTTACATATGTTTCTCTCATAAACGGTTATTGAACAAATGACCCTCCATGCTCTTTAAATAGAGATCATAGACCAATCGGGTGTTAAACCACAGATCAAGTGTCGTTAATACCGAGGTGAGAGATAATCGTCGGATCACTACAAATCGTGACCGTCGGATTATAAGTTACAAATGTACATGGTAAAGAAACACACTTTACCTAACTCTACACTAGACTAAGTTATTCTTAACTATTTCCTATGTGTTGAATATCCTAACAGTTTGCAATCTTCTGTTTATGTATAATCATCTTTCATGTTTGCTGCTTTGAGGATTTGTGTAATGTAGCCGCTGGTGGTAAGAATTTGTATTCATGAATTCGTTTGATGTATAACACTCATGTATTAAACTTGCTGCACTTCCTTAATTTGCGCTCCACGAATCTCTACTATTGGTCATATTCCACTTACATCCATTTCCTCTGAGTTCACGGGAGACACATTCTTAATACTTTTAAGCCTGTCTCTTGCACATTCCTCCTCCATTCCTTCTCAACACCTCTGCATATTTTGAAAGTCTCTGTTCATTGTTTCAGACTTGGCCCACTTGAATAGCCACCGAGCCATACAGCCTCTTGAGCCCTCTCATGGTATAGGGTAATTCACATGAATCAGACTTCAAGGTCTTCTCCATTCCTGAACCACCAAACCATTATTTCCCTTAATCCATATTCTATCAGAGGCATCCATATAATTGTCCACATTTAACCTGTGATTTTAAGATGTCCTAGGCACTGGTCTTTTGCAACTCAAGGCTGTCTGTAAGAGCTACAACATGCATCACACCCTCTGATGACTGCGTTGCCTCCACTACGTCTCTGCTGCCCTTGCTCTGCATTGTACTCTTGGTCCTCCTACCAATCACTGCACTCGCCCCTCACTGCTTCTCTGAATCACTCAAATCTGATCTTCGTCCCAGAACTCCTCTGTCAGAAAAATTCGATCTCTTAAACTCACTATGAAAATTTCTTAAACTTAAGAAACCCTACTGTTAAATCTTGATTTAATTCTCCTACTTACATAAGTTATATATCTGAATATTCAGAGTTAACATCGAAGTAAATACAACTAACAGCCTACACATACAGATCAAATATTGAATAACATGCTCATAGACAAAGTGACACACAATGATTTTCTGGACAAATGTCCCCAGAAAAACCCAATGCGAGAAAACCGGTGCTGCTAGCTTCTGGAGGGTTTTTATTATTATGCAGATTCTAAGTACAACGATCATGGGCACCAAAACTGGTTAAACCGACAGAGAAATATAAATGGCAACAATACCTCTATCTGGGAGACAGAAAAATGTGATTGATTCACATCCTCAAACGGGATTTACATAACTCAACCCCTTTCTGGCCTCTGGAAACCCTAGCGCTGCTCTGAAGCCCTCTGCGTTAGCCTGACTGGCTTGCGTCAGCCTCTCTGCTACTCAGGAAGGGACCGCATCACCCTAGAAGGGGTTACGCTGCGCCTACGCTTCCCTAATTGGGCTTGCGTCAGCCTTGCTTGGCTCCTGCTGCCTCTACGCTACCCTTGCTGGGCTCTTGGTTGGACTGCGTAGCCACTGCCTCTGCGCTGCTCTGGAATGCTCCTTCTCTGCCCTCGTTGTACTCTTGGGCTGGGATCAAACCATCTCGCTTGCCAATACTGCCCCTCACTACAGTTGAAACACTTTTGAAATTCTTAGCAAACCACGCCCTAGAATCTTAGCTTAGCTTCAGTGCTCTGCCAGTGTGTGTGTTCTCCAACTGACCCCAAGCCCTTCTCTTATACTTTTCCCGTTGGAAAGCCAATAACTGTGATCTAATCTCTAATCTATGGATAAGATTAGAAGTTGCTTTATCCGCGTCACTTAAGTCATTCTCATCACATGTTTAATTTAATTCATTTTAATCTTTTAATTTTCCTAAGTTAGACTTAGGGCTCTTAATTAAAAATATTAATTATTTGAATAAAACTTAAACTTGATGGAATTATGGGTCTTCGAGATCCCATACTCTATCCCCTCTACAAATTTTGGGACCTAGAGCACATCCGATGCTACCCCAACGCCCCAAAATCTCAACACTCCCTCTTAGCGAGGAATGTGCTCTAGCAATACACTTCACCCCGAAGTATTGCTCTGATCTCTGGTATTGGTATCTGCGTTGATGCTTGGCCGACTACCCTACATCACTGTATTGTTGCTGCTCTCTGTACTGCTGCCCATGACTCTGCCATCGTCACTGCTACATCCGTACTGCAGCTCCCTCTCAAATTGCTACATCGTACTTCCAACTGTGGCACTGCAACTCAGTGCTGAGAGTAACCAACTGAAGGACCCCTGCCCAATGATAGACAAGTCAGTCGCGCTGCATCTCACCACTGAAGCTCCATAGGTTGGTTCTCTGCGCTGTCCTCCTAAACCCTTTGCGTTGTTGCAACTTTGCACTGCATAAGCATGGTTCCTCTGCGCTGCCTTTGCGCTGCTGCCTCTACGCTGTTGCTGCATCTGCATTGCGCTGCTCCCTCTCTAGCGTCTCAAACTCTGCCTTTGCTTCATCCGTGATCTTTGCACCCATTTCTCTAGTCATGCCTTGCTACTGTCTTAAGGCTCTCGTAGCACAGATGTGATCCAAGAGTTGGGCTACTCAAGGATCTCGCCAGCACTTTGTAGTTGCTCTAAAGATCAACATCGCCCCACCTCCGTGGTTCATGAGCTCTCATGGCTACGTCATTGTCGGAGCCATCGTTTGCTACAACAGCCTTGGAACTAGAAGCTTCCTTGTCCTTCTTCCTTTGAGGACAATTGCTGGCGAAGTGTCCAAGTTTGCCACATTGGAAACATTTGATCTTAGATAGATCACACTTCTTTTTCCTTTGTTGCTTCTTTCATGTCAGGGTTGCATCTTCCTCTTCCTCCTTCTTCACCTTGCTCGAACTGGTGCTAGTCTGCCTCTTGGTCATTCGGCGAATCTCCTCTTGTCGAAGGATAGCCCACATATTGTCCCAATTAGGAAGGTCTTCTCTGCCCAAAATGCTTTGGACAAATGTTTCCCAGTCCTTTGTGACTGCATTTAGAGTAGTTCTCACAATGACATCATCCTCCACCTTGACCCCCATGCCAGTCAGCTAATCCCAGATCGATTGCAGTCTAAATAGGAAAGGATCGATTTCCTCTCCCTTGGCCATCATAAATAACTTCAGCTAGTTCTCCAGAAGCATCTTCCTCTGGACGGACTTCCCCTGATACAATGTGGTTAAAGCTTTCCACATCTCATGAGTCGTCTTCTTCTCGGCTATGTGCGGTATGTAATATCCCGAATGGAAATAAACAACAATATAAAGCACATAAACAAAGACATACAACAACTAGAGACAAATCATAAGAAAAATAGACAATATGGAGAACGCTGAGCCATTTTATTAATACTGAGAAATGGAAATGAGTACAGAGGTGATCAGAATGATGGAACCTCGGCTTGCACTAGGTAAACATAGAAAGACTCTCAGGAAATGACTCGGAATGGCTGCTCCCTCAAGACTGTGTTATCTCCAGAGCTGTTGGTACTACTACTGTGCTGCTGCTACTGCTACTGCTGGAATGAACTGAATCTTTGGGGCTACTCCCCACCTCGGAAAATTCTGAAACTTCGGGAATGGCCTCTCCTCCCAATACCCAGAAAAGCCCAGAAAGCTTTCCGGAAATGGCTGACCCTTGAAAATGGCTCCCTTGAGGCACTACGTTATTCCTCAAGGAGGGACGTTGGCTCTGAATGATCTGCTCCAAATAACGGCCCCTGACTCCTCCAAAATACTAGAATAGGGAAGGGTTGGCCCCTTTCCCACTATCCCGAGCTGAATCAACCGACAAACCCTCAATTCGGAACCACCTCCTCTCAAGACTGCGTCCTCCCTCTCACTGACTGCGCTGTCTCTCTGAGTGAATGCTCCGACTGTGGTTGCTGCAACTCTCTACGGAAAAACAAGGATGAAACTCCTCACCCGAGCAGGCACTCGAAGTCCCCCGAGGCTGAGGTTGGGATCTCCGAACGAAGACACCCGATGTACTAAACAGTACGAGCAGACTTTGCTAAACAACAAGCTTGCTCAATGTCAAAAGACAAATATCAAAGGTGCATAATCAGAATGAATCAAAATGAGGAGACCCTCCCTCCTTTTATGCTTGGTGAGCCTTGCCCTCACCTAGGCCCCACCATCAACTGCATTGTCTCCTTGAGCCACGTTGTCCATCTCTCTCTGCGCTGGCTTGGTCCCACGCTGCCTATGCTGCCCTTTTCCCACGCTGCCACTTGACCACTAGGCCCCATGTTGCCAACTAGTCATGTCTCTTAAGTGACTTTAGGAAATACTTTTTAATCCTAAGTGTGAGTTAAGTGTCCCTCTTCACCCACTTTATTTATAACTTATCTTTATAAAGGTAAAATAGTCAAAATTAATATTTCCAATTAGCTCTTGCTAATTGGGAATATTACAGTCCTCCCCGGCAAAACGTTGCTTGTCCTCAAGCAACTGTAATGATGGATACTGCAGAATATTCTCACTCTCCCAGGTGGCATCCTCATCCGGTAAATTCCTCCATCTCACTAGGTACTCTCTGACTGTCCTACTCCGCAGCGGCCTCTCCCTAGTGTCAATAATGGCCTCCGACTGTAGCACCAGATGCCCCTCATCATCGGTGGGTGGGAGCTCCTTTGTTGCAGTCACCTGCTGTCCTAGTGCCTTCTTCAGGCATGACACGTGAAAAAAGTTATGAATCTTGCTACCAATGGGCAGCTCCAACTCATATGCAACCTCTCAAACTCTGCATGTCACTCTGTATGGTCCATAAAAGCGAGGTTTGAGCTTTTCAGCCCCCTTAGTGCCCACCAAATAGAAAAGCTCCTGCCAAAACCCGCCCATGAAGCGGCAATCCTTGTCACTGACAATGGTCTTCAGGAGACCATGCAATCTGAAAACGTCCCTGAAGAATAACTCCGCTACCTGTGCTGCTGTGTAATGTGCCGATATGGCAAAGAAGTGAGCATATTTAGTCAACCGGTCAACGACTACAAATATGCAATCCTTGCCCTGCATAGTGGGCAACCACCATAATGAAATCCATCGAAATACTCTCCCATTTCCCCTCGAGTATGCGAAGAGGCTGCAATAATCCTGCCCGATGGTTCATCTCCCCCTTGTTACGCTGACAAACTTCGCACTCCCTGACATGTTGGAGTACGTCCTCCTTGAGGCCCTTCCAAGAGAACCTCTCCCTGATGGCCATATAGGTCTTGGTGAACCCCTGGTGGCCTGATAATGGCGAGTCATGTGAGGCGTGCAATATCTTCTTCTTGAGCTGGGAGCTCTCAGTTAAGAAGATCCTGTCCCTATAGTAGATCACCTCATCCATCACTCTGTACCTGTCATCTGTCACCTGTCCATCCAAAATCTCACAGGCAAAATGGTCCTTGGAGTACTCCACCAAAAGTTGAGCCCTCCAGTCCGTGTCCAAACTCATCAAGGACAACGTTGCCGGTCTACGTGAAAATGCATCGACCACCACGTTGTTCTTCCCCTTGACATACTCGATGTCAAAATCATATGGCTGGATTTTGCTAACCCACTTCTGCTGCCTCTCCTGCAACTATTTCTGCTCTAAGAAGAATCGGAGGCTATTGTGGTCTGTCCTCACTCTGAAGTTGTTCCCTACCAGGTACTGCCAAAACTTGGCCAATGCATGCATGATGGCCAACACCTCCTTGTCGTATATAGCATACAACCTCTCATGTGGCAGCAGCTTCCAGCTCTCGAAAGCTACGAGATGGCCTCCCTGCATCAAAACTGTGCCTATCCCCTCACCTGATGCATCACACTCCAGAACAAAAGGCTGTGTAAAATCTGGCAATGCCAAAATCGGACAGTAGCTCATCACCTCCTTGAGCCTGTCAAAAGCCCTCTGCACTGTATCAGTCCAGCAGAATGCCCCCTTTTTAGTGAGCTCCGTAAGGGGTGCTGCAAGCTAGGAGAATCCCTTGACGAACCTCTGGTAGTAGGTGCAGATACCCACAAATCCCCGAAGCTTCATCACATTCTTCGGCTCTGGCCAATCCCTGATGGCCCTGATCTTCTCCTCGTGGACCCTCTCTCTGTCCACCCCAATGATGTGCCCTAGATAGAGCATCTCTGTCAACCCAAACTCACATTTGGAGAGCTTAGCATAAAATTGTTGCTCCTCCAAGATTCGCAGTATGACCTCTATATGTTGGAGGTGCTCCTCCCATGTCCTGCTATAAATCAAGATGTCATCAAAAAACATTAATACACACTTCCACAAGTGACTTCGGAAGATGTGATTCATGCATGACTGGAATGTGGTCGGAGCATTGGTCAGCCCAAAGGGCATCACAAAGAACTCAAAATGGCCGTAGTGACACCTAAAAGCGATCTTGGGAATGTCCTGCTCCCTCACGCAAATCTGATGGTACCTGGATCTCAAATCAATCTTTGAGAAGAACTTTGATCCTCTCAGCTCATCCATCAACTCATTGATCCGTGGGATGGGGTACCGGTTCTTCATGGACTTCTTGTTTAGGGCCCGGTAGTCAATGCACATCCTCAATGTGTTGTCCTTCTTCTTCACCAGTACTACGAAAGAAGCAAAAGGGCTAGTGCTGGGGTGGATGTGTCCAAGAGCTAAGAGCTCATGGATAGCCCTCTCAATCTCATCCTGATAGGCCTTAGGATGCCAATAGGGTGTAGTGATGACAGCCTGGATTCCCTGCTCCAGATCAATCGTGTGCTCAAACCCCCGATCTGGCGGCTGCCCTGGTGGTATCTCCCCAAATACCATAGCATACCTATCGAGAATGGACTGTACATCTGGGTGTACGGCCTGCCTTGTAGATCCTGCCTCTAACACACGCAACTCCACTGCCCACTGTATGTCCCCCTTCCGGAAATCTGCCTCCATCCGGTGTGCTGAAACTGTCTGTGGCGGGTAGGTGTGCATACCTCGAATCTTCTCATGCCTCCCACTCTTCTTATCTATCCACTCCATCTCCAAGGTCTCCCAATCACTGGTGACCTTTCCCAGCGTGATCAACCACTGTACCCCCAGTATCACGTTGGTGTCTGGAATGTCCACCACGAAAAAGTGATCTGTCAGGGTGTACGACCCCATAGTCACTGCCAAGGCTGGCACATACCTGACACACTGCATGGTCCGGTCCCTTGGAACCAGTACCAAAAACCCATCAAAGATCTCTGTCGATATGCCCCTCTGCTCTACCAGCTGGGCATCAATGAAATTGTGGGTAGCCCCACTGTCTACTAACACTGAAACACGATGTCCCCGTACTGTGCCTCGGACACGTAGTGTCAAGTACTTGGGAACTCCCCGCAAGGCTGCAAGGGCTCCCCCGACATGTGCGAAAGCTGCACCTCTCGCTCTTGGTGGTTGAGGTGGCAGATGATCCCCTCTCTGCGCTACACTGCTACCTCCAGCCTCTATCTCCTCGTACTCCTCTTCTTCCCCACTACTATCGGAGAAGACCTCGATGTAATGTGCCTTCCCTATGACACATCAGTGTCCTAGCGCCCATGGCTCCTGGCATGTGAAGCACAGCCTCCTCCACTTTAGATCTCTCCTGGTCTCATCATCTCCAGGCCCTCTGCCCTGGTTCCCCCTTGGAGGTGGAACCCCCACATCCTTCCCCTTCTGCTGGAATGCTGATCTCTGGGGAAAATGAGCTCTGGTCCGAGGTAGTGCATCCTGCAAATCCCGAGTCCTCCCAACTGCATCATGGAGTGTCGTCGGCCTCGTCGATCTGACTAATCCCTGTAGAGGCTCTGCCAATCCGTCTATGAACATATAGATCATCCGGGCTGCGGATAAATCAGGTACCATCACGGAGAGTCTCAAGAACTCTGAGATGTATGTATCCAGGCTCCCGGTCTGTTTGAGCTTTGTTAGCTCAACAAAATGCTCCTCTGGATCCTTCCGCTCAAAACGCTCTACCAGCCTCAAGAACTCTGAGATGTATGTATCCAAGCTCCCGGTCTGTTTGAGCTTTGTTAGCTCAACAAAATGCTCCTCTGGATCCTTCCGCTCAAAACGCTCTACCAGCCTCCGTGTAAACTCGGCATATGTTGTCACCCTCGAGTGCCCCAGTGTAGCCATCCCGTGAAACCACCAGTCCTGGGCCTCGCCCTCTAGGTGCAGTGCTACCACCTTGATGGCATCTAGCTTTGCCATCTGATTAAGTTGGAAATATATATCCAACTTCTCCACCCAAGCCTTTGTCGAACACTTGGACGATCCATCAAATGTCGGTAAATGGAACCTATCTACAGTGCATTGTACATCCCCGCCATGTGAGTGCCTATTCCCCCTGTGATGGTTGCGGGGTCTGCTGTCTCGCTTGAGCTGAACGAAATCATGGAATGTGAGGGCATCTCTGAACTCTTGACCATAGGACTGGTACTCCGCAAAGTAATCTCCCATGTGTGCCAGTTCCTGCTCCTGCTGTGCTCCTGCCCCAGTGTCTGTGGCAAGAAAAGTAGGCATCGTGGAATAGGGAGGTGTGTGTGATGCCATATGCTCCGCTGTGAGGTGCTCCTGTAAGTGATGAGATGTGCCCGAGCCCTCTTCAACATGGAAACCCCTTGGGGTCTCACACTGTCTAGACTCTGCCGTGAACCTTTGCCACATCTCTTCTATCCACCTCGACAAATCCTGCACTGATTTGAGGAGGAGTTTCCCGAACTCCTTCCCGGCATCTCTTTCCTCCACCATTGGTTCCTCTTCCTCTGCATCCACCACTGGAACATTGTCACCTTTCCCGAAACTGAGCTCTAACCTCCGTTCGTGGTCTTTATACTTTCTTCCCCGGTAAGTGATGTATGGTTTTCCTGTTGGTGTCATAGACAATCTGCTCCACAGGCTGGGCCAAGTCTATGAGCTCTGATACCACTGTAATATCCCGAATGGAAATAAACAGCAATATAAATCACATAAAGAAAGACATACAACAACTAGAGACAAATCATAAGAAAAACAGACAATATGGAGAACGCTGAGCCATTTTATTAATATTGAGAAATGGAAATGAGTACAGAGGTGATCAAAATGAGGGCACCTCGGCTTGCACTAGGCAAGCGTAGAAAGACTCTTAGGAAATGACTCGGAATGACTGCTCCCTCAAGACTGTGTTATCTCCAGAGCTGTTGGTACTACTACTGTGCTGCTGCTACTGCTACTGCTGGAATGAACTGAATCTTTGGGGCTACTCCCCACCTCGGAAAATTCTGAAACTTCAGGAATGGCCTCTCCTCCCAATACCCAGAAAAGCCCAGAAAGCTTTCCGGAAATGGCTGACCCCCGAAAATGGCTCCCTTGAGGCACTACGTTATTCCTCAAGGAGGGACGCTGGCTCTGAATGATCTGCTCCAAATAACGGCCCTTGACTCCTCCAGAATAATAGAATAGGGAAGGGTTGGCCCCTTTCCCACTATCCCGGGCTGAATCCACCGACAAACCCCCAATCCGAAACCACCTCCTCTCAAGACTGCGTCCTCCCTCTCACTGACTGTGCTGTCTCTCTGAGTAAATTCTCCGACTGTGGTTGTTGCAACTCTCTTCGGCAAAACAAGGATGAAACTCCTCACCCAAGCAGGCACTCGAAGTCCCCCGAGGCTGAGGTTGGGATCTCTGAACGGAGACACCCAATGTACTGAACAGTACGGGCAGACTTTGCTAAACAGCAAGCATGCTCAATGTCAAAAGACAAATATCAAAGGTGCATAATCAGAGTGAATCAAAATGAGGAGACCCTTCCTCCTTTTATGCTTGGTGAGCCTTGCCCTCACCTAGGCCCCACCATCAACTGTGTTGTCTCCTTAAGCCATGTTGTCCATCTCTCTCTGCACTGGCTTGGTCCCACGCTGCCTATGCTGCCCCTTTTCCCATGCTGCCACTTGACCACTAGGCCCCACGTTGCCATCTAGTCATGTCTCTTAAGTGACTTTAGGAAATACTTTTTAATCCTAAGTGTGAGTTAAGTGTCCCTCTTCACCCACTTTATTTATAACTTAACTTTATAAAGGTAAAATAGTCAAAATTAATATTTCCAATTAGCTCTTTCTAATTGGAAATATTACATGGTACCACATGATTTTTAACCTCGTCCATGATGAAGCGCTTGGCATGTGTCGCTGCTTCATTATGCTCTGCAGAAGAGTCGCATCGGTTGGTGTAGCCAGGACACTCTCTGCATGCTCCCATAAATCGTATGCCTCCAGGACTGTCAGGATTTTGGCCTTCCAGATAACAAAGTTGGATAGGTCGTCCAACCCAAGGTTACTTGAGAGCGGGAGTGCCATTTTCAAAAGCTCCCGGTCTGGGAGTGTTTTGAGGAGCATTTTTTTATTATATATATATATATATATATATATAATATTTTGATGCATATATGTTAACACAAGCATGTAGAATGATGAATTAGACATAAAAAACATAAAAACATAGATTAAACCATATAACATCAATCATCTAGAACTTATAATCTTCTAATGTAGAAGATTATGTTTCTAATCTAGTTGTTAGAATCATTCAACATATTCACTCTTGAGTCTCATGATTCATCAATCTTAAAGTTTCAAGCTTTCAAAATTCAATATATAACATTTATCATCATGGATTCATTGATCACCATAGTTGTAATTGTAAGCTAAGTGTAACATTTACAACAAAGAATATTTAACATGAAATGAAATGTTATAAAACGAAATGAAATGAAACAACTTTCAAATTTCATGAAGCATCATATTCATAATTCATAATGAGATATAAACTTATAACTGCCAACTTTAAAGTTTCAAACTTCAAACTTAAATTTTCATATATTGTTTACAAAAAATATCAAAATAAATATGAAATAGTCAAGTTTCAACAGTTATAAAAAGTTAAAAACTACTAGACACTAGAAAAGACTAGTTAATCTATTTTTTCTATTACTTGGCCTCTTGCCACGAGAAATGTCTAATTTTTGAAATGTGAGCAGATCGTGGTAATGGTGGTCTTCTAAGGCTTGGCCTTAATGCTTGTTGACATTGTCTTCCCTTAGAAAAAATAATTAAAATAATGTGAATAATTTCTCTAAAAATGTTAAAGGGTATTTGTAAAGATGTAAGAATGAAGAATAATTTCTCTAGAAACATTAAAGGGTATTTGTGAAGATGTAAGAATGAAGAGAAGATACTTTATGTCAGACAGCGAGTTAAAGATAATGATCCAATAAAATATTTACACAAATTCCCAAGATGTAACCCAGAAGAAAATGAAAAAGCTCTAACTTGTGGTGTGTCTTGGATGAAATAATGTGCAAATTGTCAACCATAGAAATCTAGATGGTTGTAAAGATTTAAAAATCTTAAAAACGATGGCGTATTAATAAACACTGAACACATATTGAGAAAATCACATGATACATCTAGTTTTTTGAACACTTCTAACAAAATATCATCTTAAAAGATACGGTAAGATACTGTAATGTTGAGGTCACATTAAGCAGCTTAAACTGGGGCTTTGATTTTGATATCATTGTGCAGGAAGCCACATGCTTTTTTATGTGATGGCCGCTTAAGAAAAAAAATGGGATCTTGCCTAATAAAATATAATACAGTTAAAATCTTAGAGTCGTAAGTGAGTCCCCAGGGGGAGAATGGGATTTGCACTTTAGCTTACTTCTTAGGTATTCGGCATGTCCAACGGGTAGAGAACACGTAGAATGTGTTGCTAAGGAATAAATTATTTTCTTTTAAGAAAATGGGAAATTCAACCTAGAAGGCATATCATTAATTATCAAAGTTTAAGCAATTGCATTTTCATCAACTTGTTACCCACTTTGCCATTAAAGTCGTAAAATCTCTAAGAAACAGTAGATGGGAAAATACACAAGCCCCCATCTCATGCAAGCAATATGGCCATGACCTAAAAGGGTAGAGGCATTGATGAAACGTCAAAAAATATTTTGGCCATCCATCTCTGTCTCCAATAAGATGGCATATCTTGATTGCAAAGGACTGTCAACTTGGTTTCAATGTGAGAAAGGAGTAGGTGTAAGGCATTAACAATATTACAAAGAATGATTTCATAATATTTAGGCCCTTTTTATAGCGGAGAGAAATTGTTGTTGAATTAAATATTGAGTTTCAATGGGTCATATATTCTTCTTAAATAACTACAACACAATGAGTCTTAAAGCTAAGCTTTTGTTTTTTTTCCTTAATGAAAATTAGCCTTTACTCATATCTTGACAGTTGATCCTTGCATAAAACGAATATGATGTTTGCTTTTCAAATAGTTTGAACAAAATCCATTCTGGTAGGAAATTTTGTCTCAAGATTGTCAAAGGATATACCTTTCCTGGGTTTACAATAAAATAATGGCCATTACAAAATGGAATTGTATCATAATATGTTAAAAAATAGTTGATACACAAATTATATTGACAGTATGGTTAGGTTGGCAAATGGATGATTTAAGCAAATGGAGAGCATGTAATTTCATTTAGGACCAAGTCTTTAAGCAAAAAAAAACGCTCCCTAAAGCGCTCCCTAAACGTTCCCTAAAACGCTCCCTAAAAACCAGGGAGTGTTTTTCTTGTTTAGGGAGCACGCTCCCGATGTGCTCCCAAAACGCTCCCGCTCGAAGCGCAAATTGGGAGCGGGTTCGAGAGGGGAGGGGGGACGCTCCCCCCAACCCTGGTCCAACCTATCCTGATCACGCAGTCTGTGTGGTGCCATCTGCTCATAAATCTATCGGAACATATCTTCCTTTCCCAGCTTCTACTTCTAGAAGCTCGGATCTAGGTCCTTGGCAAAAAGGCACCCTCTGCTCCCTTTGACAACTGATTTCCTCCTTAGAAATCGGCCAAACACAACGAATCATCTCTCTTCGATAACCCTACAATCAATCGTCAGATTTCTTTTCGCAATGAAATCTGCTGAGCAGTTGTTCACCTCCCGCTCTTTGTCAACTTAGCTTAGGCTTAATTCTGCATCGGCAGAATCTTCACCCCACCAGCAACTGCTGAAGATCTGCAACTTAGCTTCTAGTTCACGGCACTCTGCACAACAATCAATTAAGGGACTGTATCACCCTGGCTAGCCTCTACGTGAATAGACTGGCTCAGTGCAGCCTCTACGCAACACAAGCTACTCTTGCGTCCCTCTAGAAGGCACTGTGTTGTCTCTGCGTCACCCAGTTGGGACTGCGTCAGCCGCTGCGTGGGTCTTGTTGCCTTTGCGTCCTTCTGGTGTTGTGCTGCCCTCTCGGTTTATTTGTTGCTTTCTTCAGCTGTCTTGCTGGAGATCTAGCTTGATCTGCAATCGCTCTGATACCATGTGAAAATTTCTTAAACTGTAATATTCCCATTTTTGGTATCATCCATAACAGGGTCAGAGGACTTCCGTAGTTAGAGCAGACAGTCACGTGCACAGATCAAAGTACTGGTTCAAAGATTTTTCAAGATAGAGTTTGAGGAGTTTTCATGGTGTCCTGAGGTATCTGCTTGATATACTCCATCATCCTAGCTACTTGGCTTTCGTTCGATGCATTCCGATAACTTTGAATTTTGAGTTATTTATGGGCTTAACTCGCCTACTATGCTCAAGGTATGCCGGAGGAATATGGATGGAACACCTGTGTAATATTACCTGGAACTTTACTTGCACATCTTACACGATGGGACAGCTAGACAGAGATTTCAGTGACCATAGGAGGCGTGGTAGCCGATATACCCTTTTCTGCATTAAAAAGGAATATTTTATAATATTTTAATAAAAGGGGAAAGTGCTCCATAAATAAAATAATAATAAAATAATGCTCTAGAAGGCTCCAAGGGATCTATAAAAGGCAGGGAGGAGGCCATTGGGAGACATCTTTGGAAGAGATCATTTTCTTGTATATGCGAGGTTTGAGGACGTGGTTCTCTACTTCTGCCGTAGCCCCAGGACGGAAACCCTCGGGTGGTTTGTGAGTGTTGGACGAAAACCCAACTCTCTTGAGGAGACTTCACTTAGGAGTTTCACAGAGCTTAAGAGTTTGGTGTGAGGATCATTCAGATCTTCAACTTGGGCTTCATCAGTTTCAGTGGATTCAGTTTCAGCTGTTGCCGGAGGGAGAGTGCAGTTTGTGGCCAGTGCCGTTCAGCAGCTTATCTTGGTGGCCAGTTTTCTATCTCAGCTCTTCTTGGGTCAGATCTATATGTAAACCCCTGTTTATTATCTATAATAAAAGCTGAGATTTTTCTTCTGTTCTATATGGTATTGGATTGCAGCATTTCCTGTCTTTTATTTTACATGGCAATCTTCTGTTGAATAGATGTTTAATTTTCGACAAAGTGTGGTATTCAGTATTTTTCTGCATTTTAGTTAAAATATCCCATCCGGGATATTACAGTGGTATCAGAGCCTCGAACTTGGCTCAGCCGTGGGATTTCAGATTTTATTGCAGATCAACTTCAGAAAAAGTTCAAAGGGTTTTAATTTGAGGAAAAAAAAAAAAGAAAAAAAAAAAAGAAAAAAAAATGGAACTTGCTTTTTCATTGTGATAATGCCGGAGGAAATTATCCTTTCCATTCTACAACTCTCTGCTGCATAAAATCTCAGGGGCTGAAAATTGACCCAAGAGTGTGCCGTCGTGTATTGAAGAACGCTTGAAACCGAGCGTAATTCCCTCAAGTCCCAGTAGCTGTCTATCTAGTAACTCTATTGCAGAAGTCGTATACAATTCAAGGTGGGATCCACATGGCCAAAACTAAAAACCGAAAACTTCCTGAAATTTTGAAGGCTGTAAGTGGGAATTTCGAGCCATGAGGATTGGCGTGTATTCCGTGAGGGTGACTGAGTCGTATTCCGTGGCTGTGCATCGAGTAGAATGAGCCAGTGTTGAACATGGTGAAGTGTCATTGTTCCAGAAGGCCAAAATCGAGGGCATCAATTTCATTGTTGGCCACGTTCATTCCTGCGCTGTAAATTTGTGGGCCGACGGAGGTAGATCGGACGTCAATTTCTTGAACGTCGAGCAGAAGGGTATGCAATTGTGTCGAGGGCCGAATAATCGTCAGCGTAATTAAAGATCGTGGACTACGTGTTGTTCTTGCCACTGATGTCAGAATGGTGGTATGCTTGGATCGATGACGTCCGTAGCAGATCACTGTGATGGGGTTTTACCTTTGCGTACCAGTGAATCATAAAAATTGAGAAACCATTATCGAGGGTCGAGAGCCATCACACTGCCGCTTTCGGGAGCCAAATACGCATAGAACCCTTTCATATAGCGTAATTGACAACTGTTTTACTCAGCCCGAGTGTGGAAAAATAGAAGGGATTTTCTCACATTTGATGCTGCGCAATGTGTTGGCCGTGTTATCCGATCAAAGGCGGATTAATCGCAGACGGGATATTGTGCTTCACGTCGGTAGATAGGGGCTATTGAAACCATCCAAGAGGAGTCTTGAGAAGACTTTGAGTAATCTGAATACACACATACAATTAATCAGCACACGGAGGAGCATGAAATGGATAACCGAATCTCAAATTATAGAACAGCAGAGAATGACGGTAGAACTCCTTTCTATCTGTGATAAAAAAAAAATAGGGTATTACGAAGGCTGCCAGATATCCCTGTGCAAATTCTCTGCAGAAAACTAATTCAGATAGACTGCACATAGATTTAAAGCTGACAGAGGCTGATATCAATAGAGGATTGGAAGCAGCTGGATGGGCAAGACGAGAACCAGATCTTTTCTTAGTTTTGGCTTCACTCAGTGCCTGTTGGGGTTCCCTACATGAAGGTTTCCATTCACAGAGATCACCTATATGGGAATGCTCAATTCTCTAACATTGAACTCTTTACTGAAGGCAGTGGGTGAGTCCTCAACAAAGAATCAGAGTATTATTCTCAAAAAAAAAAAACCACGAGATTCATTGTTGAAGAAGGAAGCATGTTTCTTCATTATTACCCATGACTGCAGCAAATAGAGGAATTTTGACTTTGACAGAAGGACCGAATTATCAGAATATTTCTTTTGTTTTCACAGGAAGCTGTATTTGCTTGGCAAGGGACGTGACTGTCAATTGAGAAATTGTTCAGGGCATATTCAAGTTTGGTAAAATTTCTTTGAAGTCAGAGACCGCATCACCAGTAAACCCATTTAAAACTGGAGCGAATTCTCAGAAGTTTGTTGTTGTAACAGAGCAGAACTGTTTGTTGTTCATCACTGTTTCACCACCGCCTATCACTGCTCCCAGAACTCACGCTTGTAAATTTATGGTCGGCATCTAAACCAGTGGTTGAGCGGCATTCTGGGTGTAGAACAAATTCTGGGCACTTCACTGGGCGAGGAACGATTATCTTGCACTAAGTTGAGTCAACACATCAGTACCAGGTTCCTCTATAACAAATTTATGCTTTGCAATTAAATTTTAATTGGTTGTATGAGACTGCATATCTGAAACATATATTTTTCTGGGTTGCTTATCAAAGATACAATTGGTCTGATGGCTGTAGCATCATATTATAGTGACCAGAAATTTATTTGATGACATCTGAAACACTGCCATTAGAAGCATTTTTATAGACAGGGCCTTTCAGTCTCTGTATGCCTCATTTCAGCTATGAAACTGAATTAGTGCAATGCTGAGTTGAGACAACTCAGAATTGCACATACAACATTGAGCAAGAAATCTGTTTGCTAACACTTCACCGGAAAATATAAACAATTAGTGATGGAGGAACTCATAAACAGATTGATGAAAATAAAAGCAGAAAACCAGAGAACAAATCAGAACAGCAGACCCTTCTCCAAGAAGGTACATAAATTGCTCCAACAAGAGCATCCGAGGAATAAACAAAGGGAAGAAGAAGTGGGAAACTGGCTGCTTGTACAAGGGATGGACTTAAAGAATGAAAGATCAGAAATTGACGTTTCCATGTTAAAGGAACTGGAATCCTGCCTTTCAAAGGTACAACAATCTGATTGGTGTTTGAATTGGGCTTTGAAGCCAGCTATGCTTGCATTAATACAAGCCAGATTCTTGGAACCTCCAAGTGAGAGAGTCCAGCTGATAGTTGCCTCTTGTTTCAGCGATATCCTGAGGATAACAGCACCCTACCTTCCCTACAATGATGATATTATGAGAAGAATTTTCAGATTGATAGTAGGAACCTTTCAGGATTTGGACAACTGTGCAGGCTCTACATTTAGGAGGAAGTTTAAGGTTCTTGAAGCCATGGCCATGGGCCGAACTTATGAGATCATGTTCAATCTTGAGTGTGATGACCTGATTTTGCAGATGTTCCAATGCTTCTTTAGCATTAGGAAACATCATCCTGATACTGTCATAGCACACATGCAGTCCATCTTGTCGTCATGTATGGGACACGATGAGACCATTTGCCGGAAGTTGCAGACTAGGTTGCTGAACATTTGGAGGAGGAAGCGGTTGGTCTCGCCTGCTGCTTATGAGCTAGCCCAAGGGCTAGTTGAGCAGAACATTGAGTTTCTCGGGAGACAGTTGACCAGGGAGGAGCGGCTCCAGTTCCGTCGGTCAGGCAGCAGAAATGAGCTGAGGAGGAAGGGACTTTGCTTCATTTGCAAAAAACCTTGGGGGCCTGATCACTCATGTGTGAGAGATGCAGATGAGGTGGCAAAGGTAGAGCAGGTAGACATTCCCTCCGTATGCCAGGGTGAGGGCTCTTCTTCGGAGAAGTCCATGGGATCAGTTGAGGATGCTTCTGGGGAGCGAGAGCAGCCATGCAGAGATGATGATGACAGTAGACCAGAGCTGTGTTCTAATGTGCAGGGTGAGCAGTCAGGGGACTGTATAGGTGATACTCTGGGTGATGAATCACTTGTGACGATTCAACCAGAGCAGCATATGATGGAGCCTGAGTCAGCAGAGGAGGATACTATGGACATCAGGCATGAAATTTCCTTGGGTGAGATCCAGATGGGCACCCACACTGAGCCTATGATAGATATGCAGCTAACAGTGGGGTCAGCCTTTGAGGAGGAGCAGTCAGATGCACAAACACCAGTTGCAGATCCATATCCTCTAGAGACATTGGAGGTCGATGGGATAGTTTTGCAGGGAGCTAGGGCACTAGCAGGTACAGAGGTATTGGGTGATGGTCGCAGACAGCGGTATCATCGGCTTCGGACGGACCGTCGAGTTTTGAGAGAGAAGGCCACGTCAGTACGGGAGGCCATTCTGTTGCAGGACCAGGAGCTGGAGGGTATGAGAGCGACTTGTGCCAAGTCGGCGGCCATGTTGGTCCGCATTGGGGAACGACTAGATTCCCTGATGGTACAATCAGAGGGCAAGTTGGAGCATCCATCTTTGGGCCGACACATTGATGAGGTGTCGATAGATGTAACCGCAATCAGCAGAGCTGCAGTATTTTCAGTGAGTAGTACTCTCCAGGAGTACATCGATGGGGCTTGCAGCATATCTTGCCCACTTTGGCCCATTATAGGGAGAGGGGCTTCTTCCTACAGGCAGCTTTCTTTGACTGATAGGGTAGATCAGTGTGAGTCGATTACGGGCTGGCAGCGACACTCTGGGCATATTCCATATGCAGTTGTTGCTACATCGGATTCTTCTTCCAGGATGGACTGGCAGGAGATCATGAGTTGGTACCCTCTTGGTGGTACAGTATTCTTCATAGGGAGCATAGCAGAGCAGGGGCCCTTGGACATAGTTGCTGTTATAGGTTCCAGTTGGCAGGAGGGCACCGATTGTCGTTACTTCAGGACTCCTTCCCGATTTCAGAAGAGCAGGATCAGCATGGGATTGAGCCAGGAGATGGATTGGAGAGAGGTGATGAGTTGGTATGCAGTTGGTGGAGCGGCTTATACAGTTATAGGTACAGCACAACAGGGGCCAGGGAGCATTGATGTTTGTTGGCCGACTTCATTTCATGGGGCATCAGCTATAGTCAGAGGCAGTGTGCAGCCCGAGCTGTGGGACTTGGGCGATGATAGGCCAGGGTGGCGATGGGATCCAGGAGGATTGTTTGTCGACTGGGACAGAGAGAGATCAGTTTGGGATCCCGACATTGAGGGGTCTGTTCTGAGAGGTTTGACACAGGTGCACGGCAGCACCCAGAGGTTGGTATGGGATCCAGGCATTGGGTCTGAGAGGCGGCAGGCCAATGGAGTGGTCCACCTATTTCGATTGCTTGAGGGCAAGCAATCTTGGGGCGGGAGGTCTGTAATATTCCCATTTTTGGCATCATCCATAACAGGGCTAGGAGGGACTTCCAGAGTTAGGAGCAGACAGGTCACAGGTACAGATTGGTGCTATCAGTGGGCTCAGGAGCTTTTCAGAGGAGTTTTGAGGAGTTTTCATGGTGTCCGGAGGCATTCGCTTGATATACTCCATCATCCGAGCAGTTTGGCTTTCGTTCCGATGCATTCCGATAACTTTCGGAATTTTGAGTCATTTATGGGCTTAACTCAGCTAATTATGCTCAAGGTGGCATTTCGGGAGGAATATGCGATGGAACACCTTAGTGTAATAGCTCATCGGAACCGGGACGAGAAGACCTACACGATGGGACAGTTAGACCGAGATTTCAGTGACCAGAGGAGGCGTGGTAGCCGATATACCCTTTTCTGTATTAAAAAGGAATATTTTATAATATTTTAATAAAAAGGGAAAAGTGCTCCATAAATAAAATAATAATAAAATAATGCTCTAGAAGGCTCCAAGGGATCTATAAAAGGAAGGGAGGAGGCCATTGGGAGACATCTTTGGTATAGATCATTTTTATTGTGTATGAGAGGTTTGAGAACGTGGATTCTCTACTTCCGCTGTAGCCCCAAGACGGAAACCCTCGGGTGGTTTGTGAGCGTTGGACGAAAACCCAACTCTCTTGAGGAGACTTCACTTAGGAGTTTCACAGAGCTTCAGAGTTTGGTGTGAGGATCATTCAGATCTTCAACTTGGGCTTCATCATTTTCAGTGGGTTCAGTGTCAGCTGTTGCCAGAGGGAGAGTGTAGCAGTTCAGTTTGTGGCCAGCGCCGTTCAATAGCTTATCTTGGTGGCCAGTTTCCTATCTCAGCTCTTTCTGGGTCAGATCTATATGTAAACCCCTTTTTATTATCTATAATAAAAGCTGAGATTTTCCTTCTGTTCTATATGGTATTGGATTGCAGTGTTTCCTGTCTTTTATTTTACATGGCAATCTTCTGTTGAATAAAAGTTTATTTAACCCAACTCTCTTGAGGAGACTTCACTTAGGAGTTTCACAGAGCTTCAGAGTTTGGTGTGAGGATCATTCGGATCTTCAACTTGGGCTTCACTGGGCCATGGGTTCGGGCCGCAGATGTCGGGAGAGAGAGTGTGCGCAGTTGCGCTAGGCTGACAATGAAGACTTATCTTGGTGGGCTTTCGCTTATCTCGCAATATCTGGTCGCATCTATATACCCTTCGCTATTATCTATAATAAAGCCGAGATTTTCCTTCCCCCCCCCTTTTTTTTTTTACTTATAAATTATGGTATTCCGTATTTTTCTGCATTTTAGCTGAAATATCCCATCCGGGATATTACATAAACTTAAGAAACCCTACTGTTAAATCTTGATTTACTTATCCTACTTACATAAGTTATTAATTTGAATATTCAGAGTTAACATGGAAGTAAATACATTTAACAACCTACACATATAGATCAAATACTGAATAACATGCTCATAGACAAAGTGACAGAAGGATTTTCTAGACAAATGTCCCCGGAAAAACCCAATGCGGGAAAACTGGTGCTGCTAGCTTTTGGAGGGTTTTTATTATTATGAACATTCTAAGTACAACAATCCTGGGCACCAAAACTGGTTAACCCGACAGAAATATAAATGGCAACAATACCTCTATCCCAAAGACAGAAAAATATGACTGATTCACACTCTGAAACAGGATTTACAGAACTCGGCCCCTTTCTAGCCTCTGGAAACCCCAGCACTGCTCTGAAGTCCTTTGCGTCAGCCTGATTGGCCTACGTCAGCGTCTGCACTGCTCAGGAAGGGCCTGCATCACCGTAGAATGGGTTACGCTGCACCTGCGCTACCCTAAATGGGCCTACGTCATCCTTGCTTGGCTCCTGCTGCCCCTGCTGGGCTCTTGGCTGGACTGCGTAGCTGCTGCCTCTGCGTTGCTCTGGGATGCTCCTTCTCTGGCCTTGTTGTACTCTTGGCCTGGGATCAAACCATCCCGCTTGCCAATACTACCCCTCGCTGCAACTGAAACACTTCTGAAATTCTTATCAAACCATGCCCTAGAATCTTAGCTTAGCTTTAATGCTTTGCCAGTGTGTGTGTTCTCCAACTGACCCCAAGCCCTTCTCTTATACTTTTCTCGTTGGAAAACCAACGGCCGTGATCTAATCTCTAATTGACTGGTAATATTAGAAGCTGCTTGATTCGCATCACTTAAGTCATTATCATCACATGTTTAATTTAATTCACTTTAATCTTTTAATTCTCCTAAGTTAGATTGAGGGTCCTTAATTAAAAATATTAATTATTTGAATAAAACTTAAACCTGGTGGAATTCTTAATTCTTTCTGGGTCTCGGAGACCTCATGTACTTTAGTCGCTCCACAAATTTTGGGAGCTTGAGCACATCCGATGCTACCCCAACACCTCAAAATCTCAACACTCACTATGTGTGTTCTCCAACTAACCAGAAGCCCTTCCTTTATACTTTTCTCGTTGACAAATCAACGACCGTGATCTAATCTATAATCAACGGCTAAGATTAAAAGAAGCTTGATCCAGGTCACTTAGAATGTTCTCAACACATCTATAAATTAATTTTCTTTAATTTTTCAATTTCCCTAAGTTAGACTTAGAGTTCCCATTAAAAAAAGTAATTATTTGAATAACTTTTACACCAGATGGAATTCACCAAACGCTTTCTGGGTCTTGGAGATCTCATGTGTTCCAGCCCCTCCACAAAGTTTCGAAGCTAGAGTACATCCAATGCTACCCAAAATCTCAACACTCCCTTTCAGCGAGGAGTGTGCTCTAGCAATACTTCACCACTGAAGCATCACCCTGATCTCTAGCATCGGTCTTAGCGTTGTTGATGCTTGGCCTGCTGCCATCCATCCACTGCGTTGCTGCTCTCTGTAATGTTGCCCAGGTCACTGCCACTGACACTGCCACATCTGTACTGTAGCTCCCTCTCAAATTGTTGCATCATGCTACCTATAGAACTGCCACTGCTAACTGTTGCACTGCAACTCTGTTGCTGAGAAGCAACTTAAGGACCATCACCCAATCACTGACAGAGAAGTCAGTCTGGCTGCATCTCATCACTGAAGCACCCTCTGCTACTGCTTTGTGTTGTTTGTTGCTTTGCACTGCCTCTGCACTTTTGAAATCCCATCAGTCTCTGCACTGCTCTAGACTTCAACATCCCAGCTCTGCCTTTGCTTCTCCATGATTTTATGCACCCACTGACTCCAGTCATCTTGCTACTTTCTTAAGGCTTCCGTAGCTCGTATGTGATCCAAGAGTTTGGGCACCTCAAGTATCCCGCCACCACCATCTGTAGGTTCTCTAGAGATCTATATCACCCCACCTCTTCTCTCAAGGCACATGAGCACTCATGGCCACATCATCCTCACTACGGCTGTCCTCTTTTGCTGCTGCTGCCTTGGAATATGAAGCTTCCTTGTCCTACCGCATAGGACAAGTGTTGGCAAAGTGTCCAAGTTCACCACATGTGAAGCACTAGACCTTGGATAGGTCCTTCTTCTTCTTCCCTTGTTGCTGTTGTCTCTTAGATGCTAGGGCCACATCTTCCTCCTCCTCCTCCTTCACCTTGACACCTCCACTGTTGAATTCCCTCTTGGTCACACTCCAGATCTCCTCCTGTCGAAGGATAGCCCACATGTCACCCCAATTTGGGAGTTGTGCTCTGCCCAAGATGCTTTGGACAAAGGTCTCCCACTCATCGGTGACTGCATTTAGGGCAGTCCTTACCATGAGCCCATCATCTGGAGTTGCCCCCATGGAAATCAGCTGATCCCGGATAGTTTGCAATTTGAAGAGGAAGGGATCGATCTCCTCTCCCTTATGCATCTGGAACATCCTCATCTATTTCTATACAAGCATCTTCCGTTGGACGGAGCTACCTTGATACAACGTGGTCAAAGTTGTCTACACTCCACACCTCATTTGCGATCTTCTTCTCGGCAATGTGCGGGAGCACGTGATCCTTCACTCCATCCATGATCAAGCGCTTTGCCTGTGCCTGATTTTCATCGAAGTTCTTCAGAGCATCTGCATCGGTAGGCACAGTTAGGAAATTTTCCGCGTAGTCTCTGATATCGTACTCCTCTAGGATTGTCAGGATTCTGGCTTTGCAGATCGCAAAGTTGGACACACCGTCCAACCTATCCTAATCTCTCAGTCCGTACGGGGCCATCTCTACTCAAACTATCGAAACAGGTGCTCTTCTCCCTGTGAAAATTTCTAAATGTTACAATTATGCAGAAATCTATTGTTAGATCTAGTTCTGCTCCTCCTACTTATTAATTTATTAACTGAAAATTTCAGATTAATATCGAAGAAAAACACATAACAGACTTTCACCAATTCAGATCTAGAAAAAGTACATGTACACATAGATAAAGTGACACAGTGATTTTCTGGACAAATAGTCCCCAGAAAAATTCAATGCGGGAAAACCAATCTCTGGCTACTGGAGGATTTTATTATTAAGAGTTTTTCCGAATATAGCAAATCTGGGTTCCAGATCTGGATAACTCGACAGAGATAAAATAGATCTGCAACTCACCGACTGTTTTGAAGCCAAAATGATGACTGATCCACACCCTCAAACGGAATTTACAAGACTTAGCCAAAATTAGGCCATAGAAACCCTAACGCTGTCTCTGAAGCCCCTGTGTCCCTCAGCACTGGCCTGGAAAGGGCTGCGTAACCCCAGACTGGGTGACGCAGTCCCTACGTTGCCCCTGAGGGTCTCTGCATAACCTATGAGGGTTTCCAGTTGCCTAACGTTGCCTTGGGAGTGACTGCACAGCACCTGTGTAGCTGAAGCTGCCACTGCGCTACGCAACTGCTGCCCTCTCTGATGCTGCTTCTCTTGCTTCTCTGCACTGCCTCTCTAAGCTGATCTCTGTCTCTTGCTGATTCTAGACACTAGGATCATATCATCCCCTTTTTCTAAACTCCCCTCTCTGTAGCTGAAACACTTATGAAATTCTTAGCAAACCCGCCCTAGAATCTCATTTTAGCTTCAGTGCTCTGCCTATGTGTTTTTTTTACAGATGACCCCAAGCCTTTCGTTTATACTTTTCTTGTTGGGAAACCAACGGCTATGATCAAATCTTGAATCAATGGCAAAGATTAAAAGAAAGCTTGATCCGTGTGACTTAAGACAATTTCATCACATGTTTAATTTAATTAACTTTAATTATTTAATTTTCCTAAGTTTAGACTTAGGAAATATATTAAAATAATTAATTAATTAAATATCTCCCAAACGAGATGAAATTTCCCAAATCCCTTTCTGGGTCTTGTAGATCAAGCGTACTCTAGTCCCTCCACAAAATTTGGGAGCTAGAGCACAACTGATGTTACCCCAAATACACAAAATCTCAACACTCTCTCTTAGCATCAAGAGTGTTCTCTAGCAATACATCACAACATGCATTACAAGATTTTGGGCACTGGTTATGTGTTGTTGATGCTTGGCCTATTGCCACTCAACTCTACACTGTTGCTACCATTCTGTACTGCTGCCCATGACGCTGCCACTGCCACCGCAACATCTGTACTGCAACTCCCTCTCGATTTGTTGCATCCATGCTGCTCATAGCACTGCCACTGTTGATCTGCTACACTCTAACTTCAGTTGTTGAGAGAAACAACTGAATCCCCTGCCCAATCTTTGACAGACAAGTCAGTTGGATTGTATCCTCATCATAGTTTTAAAAACTGGAACCGGTGATTGGACCGGTGGACCTAATGGACCGGGTTTCTAATCGGAACCGGTCTAACCGAGAGCGGTCAGATCTCAATGAACCGGTTTAAAAAAAAATACATTAAATAATTATTTTTTTAATAAAAAAAACTATCTTTAAGATTTGCAACCATGATTCCAAGCCAATAGAAACAAAATATGCAAAGTTTTCTCATTTATATACCATGCAAAGGTGAATATATCAAAATGGCACCGAGTGCAATACATATCATCGAAAAATACATAAGAAATGAGGCTCCAAATGGCCCATAAAGTCCAAAAACAATGCTACGAGCTATGAGGCCATTGGCCTAATACAAGACTACATATTAGTGATCAACAACATAATTACTCCTCATCATGATCAAAATTATCACCACTACTAGACAAGGGATCATCAACATGAGCTACATAAATAATATGGCTCAAAGTTTGAGGACTCCTAAAACTCTACAACTTTAGTAGTAGTAGTAGTAGCAAAAATAGACATCAAAACTACAAATCATTGAGCAACATGGTCTCTCATGAAACTCATCATTGATTCATTGCTACTAGAAATGGGATCATCAACAAGAGATACATAAACATCATCTAGCTCAAAGTCTTCAAACTTGGATTGCTCAACATTATAACATGATAGAAATTGAAAAAGTTTAACATGCCTAACCAATGATTTTGGTTTGAGTGAAGAGTTCATCTCCTCAACCTTAAAATGCAGTAGAAAAAGATTAGCATGCCTAACCAGTTGTTTTCCTTTGATTGAAGGGTACATCAAGGTTCTTAAAGGACTTCATGCTCTTGATCAAATGCCAATATCATTCCCTTACACATGATAGAATCAAATGGAAACAGTGCAAATTCCCAAACCATGAAACCCCGAAAACCATTAAGTCTGCTGAATTTTGAGTGAAACCTAAAATTCTAGTTTCTCCATATGAAATCTAATGAGGTCGAAACCACTCTTAAACATCCTGAGTCATTTCATGGTAATGTTAAAAATTTAAGTAAAAGGATGAAAATGAAAAATAAAGGAAAGGTCACTTTTACCATGAAATGTCAATGCTTCCCTTACCTCCACATCAGCCCTAAAACCCATTTCTGGCTGTGCGTGGGTCCACATAGGGAAAGAGTAGCTAAATGACCCCCCCCCCCTTATAAACAAATCAACCCTAAAGCTTAACTGCGGCCGTGTGGGTCCGCGTAGGAGGTTAGCACCTAACCGGCCAGTTAGGTCCGGTTTTTTGCAAAAACAGGCAAAATGCCCTCTTCAACCGGGTTGCTTGGCCGGTTTCGACCGCTGGGCTATCTGACCGGCCGGTTTGGCCGGTTACCGATTCAAACTGGCCGGTTTTTAAAACTATGATCCTCATCACTAAAGCTCCATAGGCTATTGATCTGTGCTGACATCTGAAGGATGATGCACAACAAAAACTCTACACTGCGTAAGCAGACTCCCTCTACACTGTTGAAGTCATATTAGCCCCTTGTGCTGAAATCCCTCATGCTGCTGCTGTGCCACGCTGTCCTCCTAAAGCCTCCCTGCTGCTGCAACTCTGCTCTATGTAAGCATCTCTGCTCTGCGCTGCTGAAGTCACATCAACCCCTACACTGCTGTTGCATCTGCACTGCGTTGCTCCATCCAACCTTCAGATCTGCCTCTGCTTCAACAGTGATCTATGCACCCACTGCTCCACTTGTCCCGTTACTGTCTTAAGGCTCCCATAGCTCGGATGTGATTCAAGAGATGAGCTGCTCAAGGATCCCGTCAGTCATTCTGTAGCTCTTCTACAGATCCATGTCGCCCCACTTTCATGGTTCATGAGCGCTCATGGCTGCATCATCTGTTGAAATTTGGTTACCGGAAGGCAGGTGGTTCCCTAAGGCTTTGATCTTTGGCCTAGGGAAAAGTGTCCAAAAGAATTAAATTTTCTCCTAAAGTGACTTTATAAAGCTATAAAGTCAAATCTAATTTAAAAGTGACTTTAAGTGATAAAGTTACTAAAGTCTAATTTTAAAGTGACTTTAATAAAGTCAATGTGAAATTAGAAAGGAAAAGTGACTTTGGAAATAAATGACTAAGTGGGTCTTTATTAAAGTGGGGTGAATTAAAAAGATAAAAAGTGAGATTTAAATGAGCATTTAATCTCAGCCCTAGATCTAAAACTATCTCAGCCATTGAATTTAGGGATTCCTCAAAAGTCACTTAGGGTTAGGTTAAGGAGGAAAAGGAGGGAAAAGGTCATTCATTCTTTCATGAGCAGATTGAGAGAGGAGGAGAGAAAGCAAAGGAGAAATTTCTGAACAATGAGGAGAAGGAGGGCAGCTGATAGAGACTTTAGCAAATCCGTACAGCAGCAAAGAGGCACGATTCCCAAGGCATAAATCCGTACAAAAGGAAGTTGGCACATTTTTCGAGGGAGGCACAGTTTTCAAGAAATCTGTACAGTAGTTTCAGCATTGTTTTTTGGGCAGATTCTGGACACGAAAATCGAGGAGAGGGACTGCTGGTTGGTGGCACAGATTTCGAGGAAATCCATACAGCAGCCTTACAGCAACTTCGGCACAAATTTCAAGGCAGAAAGAGGCACGAAAATTGAGTAGGTACAACTATGTATTCTGTACAATCCATACAGCAGTACGACCATACAGCTAGGCACAAATTTCGAGAAAGTCATTTCAGCATTTAATTCTATAATAAATGCTGTAAAATTTATGTTTTGATATTTTCCTGTTTGGCACGTTTTCCAAAGTGGAGTAGAAGTTGAAAATCGAGATAAGTACATTTATTAAGTTGCTGGAATTTTTGCTATAAATTCTGTCTCACTATAAAAGCATTTATCAGAAATAAGAAGGAGCTTTCGAACTGGTCTTCCCCAAGAGTCGTAGGGGGTTTTTCTAGGGTCACATTGACCAAAAATCAACGTGTCTATTTTCTGTGTGTGGCTGATTTATTTTGCTGAGTTTTATTTTTGCAATTTCCAGCATTTGAAATCTTCAAGAATTTGTGTTTTCAGAAAAATATTTATTTTTTCAGCTTGTTGAATGTATGGTTATGGGATGGGCATTTAATTATATGGAGAAATAAGGAGAAACTGAAAACTGGGGTGGGAAATAGAAATTTCTACATGGTATTAGAGGTATTTTGCTGAAAAGGCAGTTTGGGACAGCAAGGAAAAATTACAGCAAGCTGATTTTTCACTCAGAAATTACAGCAAGCTGATTTTTCACACATAAAATTTTATCTTTACTACAACAGTGTTATTTTCAGCGTATTTAGGACAGCAAGCATGTCTTTGGGCTTGAGGGCAGAGGATAGGTTGGATGGGCATAGTAACTACAGTGTTTGGAAGGAGAAAATGAATAGTATCTTTGAGGAGGGAGAAGTCTGGGATATCATGGTTCATACCGCACAGAACCCTGTTAATGTGCCTACTGATGTTGTTCAGTTGACAACCTTTAATAAAAAGAATAACAAGGGTAAGAGACTGATTCTAGATGGAATCAAAGACCATTGCATTCCTCATGTGAGAGAAAAGAGATATGCTCATGAAATGTGGACAACATTGACCAATCTCTACCAGAGTACTAATGAGAACAGGAAAATGGTCCTAAGGGAGAAGCTGAAGACCATTAAGATGGGTAAGATTGATAGTGCAGCTGGATATCTCACAAAGATTACTAATGTGAGAGATGCATTGGCAGCAGTTGGAGAGGTCATTCCACCCACTGAGTTGGTGCGGATTGCAGTGAATGGCCTTCCCAGTTCATGGTTGAACTTTGCTGATGGGGTTTGTGCACGTGAAACCCTTCCCTCTTGGGAGAGGTTTTGGGATGATTGCATACAGACAGAAATCAGAAAAAACTAGCTTGGGGTAGCCAAACCAGTTGAGCAGGATGAGGATGTAGCACTGTTGGCAGGAGGCAAGAAAGGCAAGGGAAAGAAGCAAGCTTCCACAAGCAGTGGTGGGGGCAAAGGAAAATGTAAAGGTAAACAGGGGAACACACAGAAGGACTATTCCAAGGTGAAGTGTTGGAATTGTCAGAAGATGGGACACTATGCAGTTTTGTGTCTGGAGAAGAAGAAGAAGGGGAAGAACCAGAGCATGGCAACATCAGCAGAGATAGAGGACTTTACGGATAGCTTTGATCGGGAGTTTGGGTTCATTGCTTGTGAGTTCACTAGTGCAGGATCACCTGCCATGGAGGTTGAGAGGGAGTGTGCATTTCTCTCCACTAGCGGAGCATCTTTAGGTATCTGGTATGTTGATAGTGGGGCTTCACGTCATATGACAGAAGTTCGTGAGTACTTAGAGCTTTCAGAGAGTGGCACTGATATAGAGGTAGTACTCGGAGATGACAGCGTTGTTAGAGCAGTCGGTGTGGGGACTTTGACATTTAACAGGGAACCCAAACCTCCTTTGAAGGTGTCAGATGTTCTATATGTGCTAGGGATGAAGAAGAACCTCATATCCATCTCAGCATTGGAGGACAAAGGATATGAGATATTGTTCAGGAGAGGACAGGTGCTGATATATCCCAGTGGCGCTCCAGCTAATTCAGCTAGAGTGATTGGTGTACGCCATGCAAAGGTTTACAAGTTTGCATTTCAGCCCCTTTGGCATTGAGTAGTAGTACTGCAACAGAGCTAGCAGTTTAGAGCTGTGTGAGATTTGGCACCGCAGGATGGGGCACATGTATCATGGAGCCTTGAGGACATTGCGAGAGATCACTACAGGTGTGCCAGATTTTAGTACTGATCACTTTGATACATGTAGAGGATGTGCGATGGGCAAGTTTGCCAAATCCCCTTTTCCCAACAGTGACAGCAGATCGACTGGGATACTTGATTTGATTCATTCCAATGTGAGCGGTCGGATGTCTCATCTTGAGTGGATATGAGTTTTATGTATTATTCATTGATGATCACTCCAGGAGGACCTGGATTTATTTCTTGAAGACCAAGAGTGAGGTCTTCAAGCAGTTTCAGGAGTTCAGAGCTCTTGTAGAGACTCAGACAGGTCTAAAGATCAAATCCATGAGGTCGGACAATGGAGGTGAGTACACCCTTGGAGAGTTTGTTGATTATTGTGCAGAGGCAGGCATTAGAAGGGAGTTCACAATTCCTTACAACCCCTAGCAGAACGGAGTTGTAGAGAGAAAGAACAGATCCATCGGAGGGGCTGCCAAAGCCATGCGACATAATCAGGGGTTACCATTGTTTTTGTGGGCAGAGGCCTACAACACTGCTGTATATTTGCAGAACAGGAGTCTGCATCATGCCTTGGGGCATGTGACTCCGGAGGAGGCTTTTTCTGGGAAGAAGCCTGATGTTGGCCATATTCGTATCTTTGGGTGTATTGCATACCCCTACGTACCCAAGGAGAAGAGGACCAAACTAGAGCCCACCGCAGAGAAGGGTATCTTTGTGGGCTACAGTGAGACCTCGAAAGCTTTTCAGATTTATATTCCCGCATAGAGGAGAGTTGTTGTTAGGAGGGATGTGAAGTTCGAGGAGGACAGGGCTTTCAGGAGGTCACGGGAGTTAGAGTATCTGGATCAACCAGACCCTCAGGAGCAGCTGAGTCAGTCACAGGGATCCAGTGGGCAGGGATCAGGAGGATCCGGAGGTACATCGATTACGGTATCAGGGCTTTCAGTGAGCAGTGGCTCACAGAGTCAGAGGGGTGGTGCTTCGGGCAGCATGCAGAGCAGTCCGTAGAGCAGTTCACAAGGGAGTCCACTGATGGACAGTTCACACGGTACTTCAGCGTCTATAGGTTTAGGTTCAGGCAGGAGGACAGCAGATAGACAGTGAGGAGTTCAGGTTCCTGGTGATGAGGAGGAGGAGTTTCATTCTCCAGTGGGAGAAGTGTGCTCAGGGAAGAGGAAGCCCAAGTGGCTTCAAGATACCTTGAGAGAGGCCACATCTGTTGCTGGGCCTAAGAGGCCGGTCAGAGAGAGCAGACCACCTGATAGGTTCTGTAGCTATATGGCAATGGTTGCCAACATCATTGACTCTAAGCCTTCTAGCTATGAGGAGGCAATTAGCCAGCAAGTCTGGAGAGAGGCCATGCAGGAGGAGTATTCTTCTATCATGAAGAATGATGTTTGGGAGGTGGTGCCGAGGCCTAAGGGCAAATCCATGGTTACTTCCAGATGGCTTTACAAGGTAAAGCATGCTACAGATGGCAACATTGAGAAATTCAAAGCAAGGTTTGCGGCTAGAGGGTTCTCCCAAGTAGAGGGAGTTGATTATGAGGAGACCTTCGCTCCCGTGGCTCGATATACTTGGATTCGCTCCATCATATCGATAACAGCAGAGATGGGTTGGAAGATCCACCAGATGGATGTGAAGACTGCATTTCTCAATGGCTTCATACAGGAGGAGGTGTACATTGAGCAGCCACAGGGCTTTGAGGTGCATGGGAAGGAGTCCCATGTGTGCAGATTGAAGAAGGCCCTTTATGGCCTGAAGCAAGCTCCCAAAGCTTGGTACTCCAGGATAGATACATACTTGCAGGAGATGCGTTTCACAAAGAGTGAGGCAGATCCAAACCTTTACTTTATTGTGATAGGTGAGGAGCCTCTCATTCTAGTGTTGTATGTGGATGACTTGGTCATTATGGGTGCAGAGAGACTCATAGAGCACTACAAGAGAGATCTTGCGTCGGAGTTTGAGATGAAGGACATTGGCTTGATGCATTACTTTTTGGGTTTGGAGGTGTGGTAGGAGGAGGGGCATTTCTACCTGGGGTAGGGGAAGTATATTGTGGACATCCTTGGCAGATTCCACATGGAGGATCGTAGACCCATGTCAACACCGATGATCACCAACTGGAAGAAGCTTCACGCTTCAAATTCCAAGTTGGTGGACCCCACTTTGTATAGACAGCTGATTGGTTCCTTGTTGTATTTGGTCAACACCAGACCAGATATATGTTTTGCAGTCAACACGATGAGCCAGTTCATGTGTGAGCCCAGGAGGGTGCACTGGGTTGCTACAAGACACATTTTGTGGTATTTGCAGGGGACAGTGGATTATGGTCTAGATTATAGGCAGGGTGATGGAGTGAGATTGGCAGGTTACACTGATTCTGATTGGGCAGGTTGTGCTTCTGATAGGAAGAGCACTTCAGGGTGTTGTTTTGGGTTGGGTTCGACAGTGGTGTCGTGGTTCAGCCGGAAGCAGCAGTCAGTAGCATTGAGTTTAGCGGAAGGAGAGTACATGGCAGTGAGTCTAGCTAGTTGTGAGGCCATCTGGCTTCGCAAGATGTTGTTTGGCTTATTTGGTCAGTCGTTGAAACCTTCAGTGATTTACTATGATAATCAAAGTTGCATTAAACTCACGGAGAATCTAGTATTTCATGACAATTCAAAGCATATCGGGATCAAATATCATTTCATTAGAGACTATGTTTAGAAGGGAGCTGTGAAGCTTGAGTATATTCCCACTGATGAGCAGGTTGCAGATATTCTTACCAAAGCCTTACCACGGGGCAAGCATGTCTACTTCAGAGACAAGATGGGTGTGGTGAGGAACACATTCCTCGGTAAGAGGGAGTGTTGAAATTTGGTTACTGGAGGACAGGTGGTTCCCTAAGGCTTTGATCTTTGGCCTAGGGAAAAGTGTCCAAAAGAATTTAATTTTTCTCCTAAAGTGACTTTATAAAGTTATAAAGTCAAATATAATTTAAAAGTGACTTTAAGTGATAAAGTTACTAAAGTCTAATTTTAAAGTGACTTTAATAAAGTTAATGTAAAATTAGAAAGGAAAAGTGACTTTGGAAATAAATGACTAAGTGGGTCTTTATTAAAGTGGGGTGAATTAAAAAATAGAAAGTGAGATTTAAATGAGCATTTAATCTCAGCCCTAGATCTAAAGCTATCTCAGCCATTGGATTTAGGGATTCCCTAAAAGTCACTTAGGGTTGGGTTACAGGAGGGAAAAGGTCATTCATTCTTTCATAAGCAGATTGAGAGAGGAGGAGAGAAAGCAAAAGAGAAATTTCTGAGCAGTGAGGAGGAGGGCAGCTCATAAAGACTTCAGCAAATCTGTACAGCAGAAAAGAGGCATGGTTCCCAAGGCATAAATTCGAACAACAGGAGGTTGGCACATTTTTCGAGGGAGGAGGCACAGTTTTCAAGAAATCCGTACAACAGCTTCAACACGGTTTTCTGGGCAGATTCTGGGCACGAAAATCGGGAGAGACTGCTGTTTGGTGGCACAAATTTCGAGGAAATCCGTACAACAGCTTCGGCATAGATTTCAAGGCAAAAAGAGGCACAAAAATCAAAGAGGTACAACTATCCATACAGTGTGTACAGCTGGGCACAAATTTCGAGAAAGTCATTTCAGCATTTAATGCTGTAACAAATGTTGTAAAATTTCTGTTTTGAGTTTTTCTTGTTTTGCATGTTTTCCAAGGCGAGGTAGAAGCACGGAAATCGAGATAAGTACATTTATTAAGTTGCTGGAATTTTTGCTGTAAATTCTCTCACTATAAAAACATTTCTCAGAAATAAGGAGGAGATTTCGAATTGGTTTTCCCCAAGAGTTGTAGGGGGTTTTTCCAGGGTCACATTGACCAAAAATCAGCGTGTCTATTTTCTGTGTGTGACTAATTTATTTTGCTGAGTTTTATTTCTGCAATTTCCAGCATTTGAAAATTTTCCAGAATTTGTGTTTTCAGAAAAATATTTATTTTTTCAGCTTGTTGAATGTATGGCTATGGGAATGGGCATTTAACTATATGGAGAAATAAGGAGAAACTGAAAACCAGGGTGGGAAACAGAAATTTCTACATCATCTTCTGACCCATCATCCGCGACAGCAACCCTGGAAGAAGAAGCTTTCTTGTACTTTTTCTTCTGAGGACAATTGCTGGCAAAGTGTCCTAATTCACCACACTGGAAGCACTTGATCTTTGACAAATCCTTCTTCTTCTTTCCCTGTTGCCTCTTGATGCCAAGGCTGCATATACTTCATCTTCCTTCATCAGTTTGCTCAATCTAGAGTTGTACTACTTCTTGGTGATTCTGCGAAGTTCTTCTTGACAAAGATTTTCCCACAAGTTGTCCCAATCTAGGAGGTCCGCTCTGCCCAAGATACTTTGGACAAAGGTTTCCAACTCATCTGTGACTGCATTGAGAGCAGTCCTGACCATCACCTCATCTTCCACCTTAGCACTCGTTGCATTCAACTGATCTTTGATCCACTGCAATCTGAAGAGGAAATGTTCCATGTCTTCTCCCTTGGTCATCATGAATGACCACATCCAAGTCTCCAACAACATCTTCCTTTGGACAGACTTTCCCTCATATAGGGAAGTTAAGGCCTTCCACATCTCATTAGCTGTCTTCTTTTCAGCTATATGTGGGACAATATGGTCCTTAATTCCATCCATGATCAGTCTCTTGGCATGTCGAGCAGCTTCATTATGCTTCCTTAGGAGATCTGCATCCGTCGGTGTGGCCAGAACTTGTTATACATGGTCTCTTAGATGATCTCTTAGATGATCCTGATAGTTGCACAAAATCTCAACACTCCCTTCTACTGCTGTTGCACTCAACAGAAGATCGGATCTAGGTTTCTTGGCGATAGAAACCCTCTAGAGAAACTGCTCCATCTGACAATTGATTTCCCTCCCAGAAATCCTCCTCCAATTCTACTGAATGAGCCCTCTGCGATCACCCTCCTGATCGAATCTCAAACTTCTTGGCAAAATTCTGCTGAGGGACTGTTTCTCCTCACTCTGTCACCTTTGCTAGGCACTGTTCTGCATCGACAAAACCGTTGCCTCACCAGCAAATTTTGAAGATTGGAAATTGCACTTCCGTCCCCAATAATCAGCACAGTGTCACTCCCTCTTGGACTGCGTCACCCTCCTGGTGCCGCATCAGCCTCTGCGTGAGCAGACTAGCTCTGCGTCACTCTCCTAATGACGCGTCAGCCTCTGCATGAGCAAACTAGCTCTGCGTCGCCTTTCTGGAGCTGCGTTAGCCTCTGCGTGAGCAGATTGACTCTGCATCACCCTTGCAGGATCTATGTTGTCTCTCTAGTGCTGCATTGCCTTCTTCTAGATCTGTGCTGCTTCAACTGTCCTTCCTACAGCAAAAATCTTCAGCCCTTTGCTGATGGCTTCAGCTTGATCTGCAATGCTCTGATACCATGTGAAAATCTCTGAGCACAGAAATCCTACATCTAAATATTGATTTACTTCTCCTACTTGCTTTATTATGTACAAGTTATTTAACTGAAAATGTTCAGAAAAACATCAAAGTAACCACAACTAGCAGCGTACACAAATACAGATCATTTACTGAACATCACACACATATGACAAAGGACACATATTTTTTGGACAAATGTCCCGGAAAACCCAATGCAGGAAAACCGGTGCAGCAGATCTGAGGGTTTATTATTATTAAGCATCAGTGTTCTGTGTACATCTAGGGTGCCATAATCTAGCTCACCCAACAGAGAAAACCTCGACTAGAGAGAAAAATGTGAGTTTTACCTCACTCCCACAAGTCGCAGCTGATCCGGATGAGCCACTGGTGAAATCCCAACTAGATCTGCATAGTCTCTACGCAGCCACTGCGTAAGGCTACGTGGCCCTGGTTGAGGGACTGCGTCACCCTTGCTTTGCGCTGATTAACTTCTCCCGGATTTTGGTTTCAGCCCTGCCATCTTAGAAACCCTAGTCTCCAGTCAATTTCAGACTTTCCCTTGGAGGCTTTGCACTGCCCCTGCGTGGGCTTGCATCACCCTCTCTAGGGTCTACGTCACACCCTCTTATGCCTGCGCTGCCTCCACTGCGTCTCTGCTGCCCTTGCTCTTCATTGTACTCTTGGTCCCTCGACCAATCACTGCATCCACCCCTCATTGTTTCTCTGAATCACTCAGATCTGATCTTCGTTCGAGCACTGCTCCATCAAAAAAATTCGATCTCTTAGACTCACTGTGTGTGTTCTCCAACTGACCCCAAGCCCTTCCTTTATATTTTTCTCGTTGACAAATCAACAGCCGTGATCTAATCTCTAATCAACGGCTAGGATTAAAATAAGCTTGATGTACGTCACTTAGAATGCTCTCATCACATGTGTAAATTAATTCTCTTTAATTTTTCAATTTCCCTAAGTTAGACTTAGGGTCCCCATTAAATAATTGAACTATTTGAATAACTTTTACACCAGATGGAATTTCTCCAAACGCTTTCTGGGTCTTGGAGATCTTATGTGTTCCAGTCCCTCCACAAAGTTTCGGAGCTAAAGCACATCCGATGCTCCCCAAAATCTCAACAACAATATCGCTGCAAAACAATGATTAGTACAAAGACCAATTTTGATGCTAAAAACAATGTGTTTGACTTTCAATATACCACTGTCAAGACAAGATAAGCCCACTGTAATAATCAGTCTTTAATGATGAAATCAGCCCTCAAATTATTCACAATTAGCCACCAAAACGCAAGGAACAAAAAAGATAATGCACAAGAACCAATTTCAATGTAAATATACCACTGTAGTGCCACCTGCAAGGTAAGATCAGATATCTGTAGCTCTATATCAGTCACCAAAATGCAATAGCCAAACCCTTATTAAGCTTTTATGATGATTCTTTAGTGTTTTTAAGCTCTATTATCGCTGTTGTTCTTGAGATTAGGTACTGAAATAAAATACTTCAAACCTGATTATTTTGTGAAAGCCACTGTAAAGCTTGTTTGAGATATGAAAACGAAGATGATAATCAAGGATAGAGAGGAAAAGCAAACCTCAAGGGGTAGCAACCCTCCTTTAATGACAAGCTTGGGAACCAAACCACAACTTCTAGGCTCAAAAGAGCAGTGAGGCTCCTCAAGATACCTGCAACCACAAGGATTAGTCTAATGCCAAACATGTGTCACAAGATGCCACTGTTAATTTAGATCAAACCTCTGTAATTTTACGTCAAGCCACTGTAATAATGTTATCAGCCCATTAACAGCCCTCAAAATAGCAAGATATGATAGCAAAAGCACCTGTGGTTGATGTGTCATTGCTATAAGTTAATTTTGAAGTGTTTTTAGGCTTTGTATTTATTAGTTTTCGTAAGATTAGGGTCTGCAATGGAGAAAGCTTCAGATCTGAAATTATTATGGCAATATTCAGTACCAGACCCTCCAAATTCTCTGCTAGGCCTGCAAACACGTGAATATTGGTTAAAAAAAATGAGTTTTCTAGCCTTTAATGCCTACAAAATTCACTTACTGAACAAAACCCTTATCTCTCCACTTTGTATCTGCAAAACCCAGATTAGAAAATCCCAAATACTATATACAAAAAAATGAAAAAAAAAATGTACAAGGGTTAGATAAAAATTATTTACAAAATTAATCTACAATATTAACAATGGACTAGATCAAGAGGAACATGAGTCCAACTCCATTCCCTTGTCTAGTGATTAATAGCTCTAATTAGCAGATCTATCAATTGGAGCACAAATAAATTCAAATAGACGAGAAATAATTTTTTTTTATGGTAAGCAATAGTCAGATCCACTGCAAAACAAATCGTTAGATAAGTTTCGAAATTTAATCAGATGGGCTCTTGAGTCTTCTTGACTTGAAAGTGGGTTGGTCTAGCCAAAGACTTTCCCTCACGCTCAAAATCTGAATTCCATAAAAATATCTACATAGTACACACTTAAGATCAAGTTATTAGATCACTAGAGGTTAGATAACACAATAAATCTCAAAAATATCTAGAGATACCTGCCAGCTTCTCTAAACCCAACAACTCATGCAAGATACTTGTGCAAATAGGTAATCAAACAACTGGCTAATGAAATAATAACTTACAAAAAATTAATTTCAGTAGAGCATTAATAACACAATTCAGAAAAATATTACCACAACAAGCAGACAAGGGAGACCACCATGAATAAACCCGAAAGACTTCTTTATTATTTCTAGAAAAAAATTACAAAGTCAAAGCTTAACTCAAAGCTTCTTTACAAAATTTTCGGTGTCAAAAGAGGAGCAAATAACTTCCTTATATAGAAAATAGAGAGATCTAGATTCCCCTCCAAGTGGAAAATGGCTAGGTCTAATAAGTCGCACATTTTGGACTTGATCTTGGATAGTAACATCTACTTGGTGCTTGATCCATGTCAAAAATAAATTTCGCCCCTTGATTTTGATGAAGAAATTCGAATTCCATAATAATTCTCTTTTTTCTTGGTCCAAAAAATATTATTTTGATATTTTTTCCTCAAAAAATCATTTTTGACTTAATCACCTTGGTCCATAAGCTCAATTTTTGTAACATATTGTTTTTTTCCTTGATAAAAGACCTTGGAAATTGGACTTCTTTTGGACCCACAAATTTTTTTCAACTAACTGGACCTAGAAAATATAATTTTCTTGAAAAAATAGTTATTTTATGGCCCCAAAGAATTTCTTGTAATTTTTTTGCCTTGGAATTGGGTTTGTCAATTTAATTCTTCCTTGGAAATGACCACTTTCTCCATAATTCGTTTTTCCACATGGAGAATTTTATATTCTCTCAATTTTAAAATTTTGACCATTTTCTGGCTAATATTTTTACCGCTTTTTGCCAAAAAACCAAAAATAAAAATTATTATTTTTTGACTCAAAATTAATTAATTTTTTGGCGTAGGATTTTCATTTAATTTAGTCAGAAAAATTAATTAATTGACACTAAAGGGTATTAATAATTTTTTCCACCTTTAAATATTTTAGCCATGGTGTCTAAATATGAGGGACCACGCACCAAAATATTTTTAGATCAAGATATTACAATTAATTCAACCCTTGAAAGGGGAAAACACTTTTAGACATAGACCCTTAATAATTTACCCATTTCAGCAACACAATATGATCTAGTATAGACCAAGTGTGTTTGTTATAAAATAATTTAGCCGAATGTGCTTAAATTATTCCCAAACACACTTTTATAAAAGACTCGATATAAGACTAAGACTCACCTAAGACATTGTCAACGAATTTCACCCCAGCTTTGGGGTTTAAGATAGAAAAAAAACTCTGTCGATTATCTGAGTTTAGAAACACACATAATTCGATGAGGTTAAAAAACTTCCTTTGCCAAAATCAGAGGCTTACCTAGGTGTTGTTACAAAATTAAACGGTCATACTAGCATGATTTACAATAAACTTGCAGAATTTGTGTTGATAACTCTCATAAACTGCCAAATGATGATGATGAATCCGAGATATTTGACTGCTTGAACATGATGGAATTCCTTTGCAAAAATGTGTACTTCTATAGGGTAGTTGACATAGAATGGTCAACACGGTTCATATGAGTTGAAGGAAGCACAATTTTCCACAAAAGGAGCCCCAAGTTAGACCTATAGTTGGTAGGTGTGACTAGTTAAAATAAATAAATATTAGATGGCATTTATTAGAAGGCACCTTATTTGGCAGTTGGGCATGGTAAGCAGTAACAACTACTTCACAGACATGCAAGGTGTTATAAACTAGATGTTTAGAAAGTGGACAACATGTCAGCAAGAGGCGACTCAAAGAGCATTAGCGGATTTTTGAGGTATAAAATGGGCCTCCTAAGGAAATTATAAACTAATAGTGGAAATAATAAAATAATATTAGATTACATCATCAAATTTTAGAGGGAAAAAAGAAAAAAATAGTTTTTCAACTCGTATTTTCAACTTATCTCCCTATGGGTTTACTCAAATTTCGGGCGGAAACACTCGTTGGATGCAAAATTTGATTCCTCGTCTAAGGACTACCCATGTTGCATACTTTCAATGGATCCTGCTACACGAAAAATGAGAAATACATAAAAAACGTGCTTGCAATCACATTTTTTCATGTATTTTGCAATCACATTTTTTCATGTATTTCTCATTTTTTGTGTAGCAGGGTTTATTGAAATTATGCAACATGGGCACTCTTTGGATGAGGAATTAAATTTTTCATCCAACAAATACTCCCACTCGAAATTTGAGTAAAAACTTGGAGAGGTAAGTTGAAAATACGAGTTGAAAAAATAGTTTTATTACTTGTTTACTCCAAAAATGGTGAATCACCCCCCATGGTTGACATCATCATTTTGAATCCTATTGGTTCTTATAAAGTTTATTTTAGTTGTACATTTTTCTGAGGAGGCTTATTTTAGTCCTCAAAATTCCCCTAATGGGGAGCATGCATGGGAGTTGGACATATTAAGTATCATGTGGTTGGAGGTTGTTTGTGTTGTTATAGAAGCACTACAACTACACCATCATTTTGCACCATTTCCTCATTGTTCCACTGCTAAATTCTTATGAACATTTATTTCTCCCTATAAGAGGAACTAAGACTATATTTATTAGAAGATTAAAGAATTTATTAGAAAAGCGTTCGGTGGTTTTTGACTCGGAGGAGGTTTTCCACCTAAAAATTTGTGTGCCTATTGTATTCTATTGTTTACTGTTGTTACTGGATAAACATCAAGAATAATTGAAGATTAACTAATGCTCTATAAAGATTTAAAAGTGCTAATTGATAAAAAACACTGATTCACCCCCCTCTCAGTGTTTCCAACAATTTGTATCAGAGCTTGGTTCCTTCAATAACAGTCTAACAACTGGAAGTAGGTCATGGAGTATACTAAGATAGAGTTCCTCTGTTCAATGGAAATTACTACGCACTTTGGAGTGGAAGAATGCAGGTTCATTTGCTGATGCAAGGATACAAAGTATGGGAAATCGTTGAAAAAGGCTTTACAGCGACTTAGGATGAACAAGGAAAGAAAAATATGGTATATGATGCAAAGGCTAAAGATCTCATTATCAGTGGGCTTATCGAATTTGTCTATCTTAAGGTACCGAGTTGCAAAACTGCAAAAGAAGTATGGGGCAAGCTTGAGAATATATATGCAGGTGACTCAAACATGAAAGAAGCAAAGCTTCAAATTTACGGGGCAAAATTTGAGCAACTCAAAACGAAGGAAGATGAAAATATTGATGCATATTTATAGCGTGTTGATGAAATAACAAATGTATTGGAAGGTTTGGGAGAACCTGTCGACACTAAAATTATTGTCCGAAAGATCCTTAGAACCTTGCCGCAAGATTCAACCCAATAGTTTGAATCTAGCCAATCTCATCAAAGATGAATTGCATGGAGTGCTTATGGCATATGAAATGAGGATTGAAGAAGAGGACGACACATCTCACCTAGAAACAACATTCGCCGCATCCAAGAAAACTAGTAAGGACAAGCATAATCCGAAAGCGAAAACTTATAGTTGTAAGGAAGAAGATGAAGAAGAATTTTCAGATAAATAATTTGCCTACTTCACGCGAAAAATGAGAACGGGTAAGGGGAAATTCAAAGGTAAACTTCCATTGATATGTTTCGATTGTGGTGAGGTTGGACATTTTGTAGCCAAGTGTCCTCACAAAAATGAGGCTGTTACGAAAGGAAAGAAAGGTCTGAGGAAGTTCAACAAGCAAGGCAAGAAGAAATGGTTTAAGAAGAGTTTTTTCTCCAAAGAAGATAGCTCCTCATTTGATGAAGACAGTGATAACGAAGAAGAAATCAACAGAAGAGTATTGTTTATGGCCAAGCATAATAAGCAAGAAGCATCTGACGAAGGAGACGAAGAAGAAGAGATGATTGAGGTTGAATTTCAAAACAAAGTGATCAGGGTTATCAAAGAGCTCAAGGTCGAGAAGAAGCATGTCAACATTCTTGAAGACGAATTAAAGATAGAAAGGGAACAGGTCTTAAATCTTAAAATCAAGGTTGAAGAATACACACGTGTTGAAGAATCGCTCAGGGAAGAATTAAAGGAAATAAACAAGTACAGAGAAGCATTGGAAGCTGAAATAGTTTCTCTTCGAAAGCAAGTAAAAAATGGAAAAACTCTTCAAAACTACACCAACAACTCCAAGGCATTGGAAGATATCATCAACAATCAACGATCAAATAGTGACAAGACTAATCTTGGTTACAAAGAAAAATCTGAAAAGGAGCCAAGTCCTTCTATGACAACAAAAGAAGATGGATATGCAAAATCTAACAAGCAGGTAGACCTTCTAGCCAACTCAAGAGATCAGGACTTGCAGGAAGAACCATGGAAGACAATTCCTCGAAGAAGATTTCCTCCCAGGTATCAACCTATCTTCTATGGTCATTGTTATTCATGTGGAAGGTTTGGACATAGAGTTGTAGAATGTCGCACGTATGCTTGCAATAAATATAGTTTCGGGAGATCTTTCATAAATGGATATTTTGGAACTCAGCAAAATATTAACAGATTTGATCATTTGAGAGATGATGTCAAATGTTACAAATGTAACAATTTTGGACATCGGCTAAAGATTGCAAACTTGGAAGTTCTTCAAAGGAATTCTCGCAAAATCAGAATGAACAAATATGGAAAAAGAAGATTGAAAAATGTGCTATCTCTCTCAAGGCTCAAAGCAACAGAAACGTTTGGTATGTTGATTGTGGTTGCTCAACTCATATGACTGGAGATAGAAATAAGTTCATATCCTTGAAGGAAAAGAAGGATGGAACAATGTCTTTTGGAAATGACGAGTCTTCAAACGTCATAGGAGTAGGTACAGTCACACCTGGAAGCAAGAATGCATTAGCGAAAGATGTGTTGTTTGTTGAAAATATGAATCACAATCTGCTTAGTGTTGGACAAATGTGCGATCAAGGACACACGATGCTATTTAACTCTAAGAAATATGAAAACAAGAAAGGCAAGTTCGGTAAAATTGTGACTACAGCAAGCACAGCTCCAAATGACATATATTTTAAATGAGACACATAAAGGGTGCTTTTTGGCAAAAGAAGACGAAAGTTTGTTATGGCACAAACAAATGGGATATATGAATTTCGACAATTTGGTCAGGATCAGCAAGAAGGAAGCAGTAAGAGGAATGCCTAAAATTTCAAAACCCACCAATACGATATGTGAATCTTGTCGACACGACAAGCAGACAAAAGTTGAGTTCAAGACAAAAGAACACTTTTTGCATCACGTCCATTGGAATTAGTACATACTGATCTATGTGGTCCTATGAGAACAAAAGGTTTAGATGCAGAATTATATTTTATGCTAATGATAGATGATTATACCAAAATGATAGTCGCCAGCTTCTTAAAGAAAAAGACCGAGGCTTCTGAATGTTTTAAAATCTACAGGGAATTGGTCGAAAATGAAACTGATTTGAAGATCAAATGTCTGAGATCAGATAATGGCGGAGAATTCACTTCCAAGGTATTTCAACAGTATTGTGACAAAAATGGAATAAAAAGGAAACTCTCAATAGCTAGAACACCGCAGAAAAATGTTGTTGTTGAATGAAAAAACAGAACCATACAGGAAATGGGTAGAACAATGTTAAATGACTCAAAATTAGATGATAAATTTTGGGTTCAAGCAATCGATACAGTTGTATTCATTATAAACAGAGGTTTCCTAGAGAACAATTGTAACATGACTCCATACGAATTATGGAAGGGAAGACCAGCTAACGTCAAATACTTCAAAATATTTGGAAGCAAAGGCTACATCAAAAGAGAAGATAAAAAATTGGGAAGGTTCGATTCCCGTGTCGATGATGGTATTTTCGTTGGTTATTCACGCAAAAGGAAGGCTTATAGATGCTTCAATCTAAGGCGAAAACAAATTGTGGAAAGCATAAATGTTACTTTTGATGAAGATTTTGTTACAAAGGATGACGATGAGATTGTCCTTTCAAGAAAATCTGAGGGATCTGAGGGAGAATCTGTGACGGATGAAGAAGAAGCTCCAAAACAAGACTAATCAAATAAGGAAACAACAGTCAACCAAGAGGAAATAAGAAATGATCACCACGATGTACAAGAAAATTCTCCAAAAGCTTTAAAAGAATGGTGTCAAAAGAGTTGACATCCGTCAAGTCAAATCATCAACAATATAAATGAAGGAATTGGAACCAGAAGAAGTCGACAACTTCGTTCATCACAATAAGCCCACCTTGATTTTTTAGCAACTTTTGAGCCTAGCAATTTTGAGGAAGCTAGTCAAGATGAACATTGGGTAGCATTTATGAATGAAGAACTGGATCAAATTGAGAAGAACGATACTTGGGAATTGGTTCCACAACCAAAGGATAAAAATGTTATTGGAACTAAATGGGTCTTCATAAACAAATTGAATGAGGATGGATAGGTTACCAGGAATAAGGCAAGATTAATCTACAAAGGACATGCACAAGTTGAAGGAAGTTATTTTGAAGAAACATTTTCTCCTGTTGCCAGAATGGAAGCTATCAGAATGTTTCTCGCTTATGCATGCTCGAGAAAAATCAAGGTATACCAAATGGATGTTAAGTCAGCCTTTCTAAATGGTGAATTGGAAGAAGAAGTTTACATTGAACAACCCTAAGGTTTTCTGCTCTCTGAAAAGGAAGAGTATGTCTGGAGATGAAAGCAGGCACTATATGGTCTCAAGCAAGCTCCTAGAGCTTGGTATGCTCGTCTTAATGGATATCTACATCAACAAGGATTCAAGAAAGGAAGCATCGACAACAATCTCTATGTGAAAGTAGATCAAGATAACCTAATAATTATCAAGGTATATGTAGACGATATAATTTTTGGAAGCAATGATGACAGATTAAGTAAAAACATTGCCACAAAGATGCAAATTGAGTTTGAAATGTCTCTACTTGGTGAGATGACATACATTTTAGGGCTTCAGATATCTCAACACAATAAAGGAATATTTATATATCAAACCAAGTACATCAAGGAAATGCTCAAGAAATTCAAGATGGAAGATTGCAAGCCTGTCCTAACCCCAATGGTAACATGTTGCAAGTTAAATTAGATGATTCGTCAAAGGATGTGGACCAGAGGTTGTATAGATCTATGATTGTCAGTCTTCTATATACGACAACTTCTCGGCCACACGTAAGGCAGGCAGTTGGACAAGAAGCAAGATTCCAAGCAGCACCAAAAGAATCTCATATTATTGTCGTCAAAAGAATTCTCCGATATCTTAAGGGCACAACAGAATATGGTTTATGGTATCCCAAAGGAAATAATCTAGTTATCCAATCTTATACAGATGCAGATTGGGCAGGAAGTGTTGATGATCGAAAGAGTACCAGTGGAGCAGCATTCTATCTAGGTGGTTGCCTTGTTTCACGGTCAATTAAAAAGCAATCTTCAATCTCGTTAACCACAGCAGAAGTAGAATATATCGCGCCAGCAGCTTGTTGTACTCAAGTTCTCTGGATGAAGCAAACTTTGCAAGATCTTCAAGTCAAGTTTGATGAGCCTATTTCCATCTTTTGCGATAACACCAGTGCCATCAGTATCTCCAAGAATCCTGTGATGCATTCCAAAACAAAGCACATTCCGATCAAATATCATTTTGTTAGAGAGCAGGTCACCGAAAAGAATATCAAGCTTGAATATGTTGGCACAAAGGAACAAATTGCTGACATCTTTACCAAACCATTACGTCTTGAAGCATTTGAGTATCTTCGCCTAAAGCTTGGGATTCTCCCAAGTTCTCATTAGACTCTTTATCTAAGCTAACTAAGTAAAAAAAAGGGGGAGTTGAGGTGTGTATAGGTCCGCAGGATGATGTTTGTCAGGGTGGGTTACTCTTTTCCATTGATGACAAAGGGGGAGAGAATGCTCTAGGAAGAGGTGTCATGATCGCAGCAGGAGTACTTGTGTTGCCATCAATGCCAAAGGGGGAGATTATTGATCAGTGGTTATCATTTATTTCAACCCAAGTAGCACCAGGGGCTGCCCTGATCTTGCATGGGAATTTTTACTTGACAACTTACTCTATTCCGAGTCAAGGATATTTTGGATGGTTTCTACTTCTCGAGATATTTCCGTTGATATATGGCACGCCACGTAATTATTCTCGGTTTGAGATATATTCGTGTTTGAAGTTAGTAACCCCAATTAGTGGGCTAAAACCCCATGGGGTTGTGGCATGACACTAATCATTGGTTGTGGTCATTGAATAGTCAATAATTAATAATTTTTTAAGCTCCTAAAATCTCTCCAATGTTCACTTGTTGAAGACCCTCTCAACCTAAGCATTTATATAAATTGTGACCGTCATATCCTCCTCATGTAAGGATTTCGCTACTTAAAACAGGTCATCGTGGCATTTTCGCTATAACTTTGTTTTCTGCGAAGCTTCAGATGTTGAAAAAGCCCATTTGAGCCAAAATCCTGATGAAGCACGTGCCCGAATTTCAGATATTGGTTCGCTCTATTATGGAGATATGATCTGAGGAAGTTAGGGTTTTTGCAGGCTCCCGAATTTCATGTCAAACAGGTGACCTTGGGAAAATAGTCATAACTTTCTCTCTCGGCATTGGATTCAAATTTCGCAAAAATTGACAGAAAGAGGACGGGCTGTAGTTTGTTGGGTATCGTTTTCGGGACCAAAGGTTGAAGCAGTGACACGTGGCACTTTGTACAACTTCGCTCTATTGAACCAGTCTATAATCAGGTCATCGTAGGAGATTGGACATAATTATTCCTTGAAGAATCCAATATTAATCAGACCTACAGGGTTGAAAAGAGGACTCATAGGGCTACCATAGGACGCAGTTTCAGACCTTGGAGATCTGAAATCACATAGATACAACAGATTCAATATCGAGCTTCTATAAGGCAAAAAAAAATATGCATTCAAGGATCACTGCAGTAAGGACAACACATCAATAGTCAAAGGTAAGTCTGCTACAACAAGGTATGTATGATTAATGTTTGAATTTTAATTTGAATATCATCTTTGACATGTGTTTTTGCAAGACAGTGTAAGTATTTTGTATGTATGTTTGATTGGGTTTTTTCATAAATGTTGAACGTACTTACATTTGAATTTGAATATTTCTTTGACATATGGTTTGCAGGACAGTGTAAGTATTTTGTTTGTATATTGGTTTGGGTCTTGTTCATTAATGCATGAACAAGAAGGAGGACACAATAGGACAACTCAGACACATACTAGAAGGACAATGCAATGCCAAAGTACCATTACTTGAAGCAAGCACAACAATACCTCAACAGCTGCTAGCGTTCAAAGAAGCAATGCCAATTCAAGTATCAGGTCGTGTCAAAAGTCAGTATTGTAAAAATCATCATTTTAAAATTGTAAAAGAGTCATTATTGTAAAATATTCAAAAAACCCAGAGTTGGAGAGGCATTGTTGGAAGGTATATGTGTCATTGTTGGATAATTTTATGGTTGGGTTGCATGTCATAGTGTGATTGGGTGATTGGTCTAGTGAAGAAAATGATATTGTATCGTGGATCATTTTCCTTGGTATGGGAGTCCACACCCTTGTCTTATTTCTGATCATTATAGGGTGGCAGGGAGGTGCTAGGTTGGTGCTTGAATTCACCTACAGGTTGGAGCTTGTGAACACTTCAGGGTGGTAGGTCGGTCTAGGATGTCGGGGCATCCATTAAGTTGACTACTGAAGAAACCAGTGTGTGTTGGGGCGTCTTTCTAGTGGGAGCTAGAGAAGAATGTTTTTCTAGAATTCTAGGAAGTTGTACCTTTCATTTCAGTTAGGGCTAAAGATTAAAGAATTTATTAGAAAAGCGTTCGGTGGTTTTTGACTCGGAGGGGGTTTTCGACCTAAAAGTTCGTGTGCCTATTGTGTTCTATTGTTTACTGTTGTTACTTGATAAACATCAACAATAATTGAAGATTAACTAATGCCCCAAAAAGATTTAAAAGTGCTAATTGATAATAAATACTAATGCAACCCCCTTCTTAGTATTTCCAACAACCCTTGCATCCAAGGGGCAGTAGGAGCAGCGGAGACAGAAGAAGGACATCTCGAAGATAAAATGCTTCAGGTGTGATGAACTCAGTCACTACGCAACGCAGTGTCCTTTGAAGAAAACAGACAAGGAAAAAAAACATGATCCAAAGGTTGTGTCCACAAAGATCGAAGAGGATGAGTATGCCATGAGTGCCCACACATCTACAGGAGGGAAATGGGGCAATATTGAGTTGTAAGTTCGCAAGAACTTTAGTTGGGTAGGATCCTTGAGGAGTCCACCTCTTGGATCATGACCTTGCTATGAGTGCCCAAGATCAGCAATAGCAGGCTGGAGGAGTTTCAGTTGGTACAACGGAGTGTTGGAAAGACAGATGCAGTGGTTAGCAGTGTCAGAATTTGAGCAACACAGTGCAGAGTTGCAGAAGTGCAGAGAGGCGTAGTGTAGTAGCAGCAACAATGTAGTGCTTCAGAGGTACCATGTGGGACTAGCAGCAATTTGAGTTTGAACATCGAGATGTATCCATACTGAACACTTGTTCAGATTTTCGATGTTGTTTAGTTGCTTCTCTCAGCAACTGAGTTGCAGTGCAGAGTTAGCAGTGGCAGTGTTAGCAGCAGATGCAGCATTTGAGATAGAGTTGTAGTACGGATGCAGTGTTGATTGTGGTAGGGTCAGTAGTAGTATAGTTGCAGTAGCAGTGCAGTAGATGGTGGACAGCATGTCTGTTAATTTCTAAACATGTTCTATGCCATTTCAGAGTAGGGCACACAATACTGAAGGAGATAGAACACACTTAATAGATCGATGGAAGACAAGCTAAAAACAGAGATAATGAATGGTGGCATTACGACAATAAGCATGATGCTTCTACCAACAAAGTCTCCAGTAGGTCATTCAGCCAAGTGTGTCACACATAACCCCAAAACAACCCAAACAAAGAACACTCCATAAATACGCAGCACCAAGAACACAACTCCATCGCCATCAAGAGACAAGAAAATCCTCCACACAATTGTGTGTATAGTGAACTCCAAGTCTCTCCATTATATAGGCATATTTGGGGGGGTGTGACACGCTCTTTAAGACATTTTAGTCCATATTATATTCCAGGCCGACCTAGCACATAAGTGGAATAAATTCAAAGTCCATGTTCTACTCATCCAATCGAGATGATCTTTAGATCAATCTTACACCTCTCCGAAAGAGGAATCCAATAAAAATATTGGGATCGTCATCTGAGCAGCACAACCTGGAGTTTGGACCTAGTTGTCAAATTTTAACACTCCCTCTCAACTAGGGAGAACTCCGTCCACTAGTGCAATTCAAACATCGTGCGTCATCCCGCCGTAACTTGCTTTGTTGGCCTCTTTATTTCAGAACAGAGGTGGGTTAGTCACAAAGACATCATACCCGACTGACAGGTTCAGCCCAGAGGTCCGAAATCTCTATAGGACTCACAGAGAGTCTCATACCAACCTAAAGTTGGTTTACCTGACCAGAAGTCGGTTGGAGGTCCGAAATCTTACTAGGACTCAAGAGAGTCATATACTAACTCGAAGTTATTTTCACTGACCTGAAGTCAGTTGGAGGTTCGAAACCTCGCTAAACTTGATCCCAGATCAAGTGGTTGGACACGTGCCATCCTAGACATAGAGAGTATGGCAATCTCTGATGCGTCCATCGGTCTTGCTATGGTCTCTATTCACATTTCCCAGCTCATTGGCCAAATGAGAGGTACTTCCCATGAGTCCGAAACTCCATGGGTAGGATGCATACGGGGCATAGATCAGAGAGAGGTAAACCATCTCAATATCATCACGGTGGGGTAGAAGCACACCAACTAGGTTCGGAAAGCCTAGCCCTATGGTTGCTTATAGCACCAAAGCTATCCCCAAAACCCCCTTGGAGCTCCCAGAGCTCATCGTCCAATAGGACCCTCAGAATAGGTTTTTTCCATGATTCCAAGATTCTCATGGAAGGTTAGGAAGATGACCTTCCCCAAGGGCATTGTGATAATATCCGCAACCTGCTCATCAGTTCCTATATGATCGAGCCTTACGGCACCTCGCTATACCATATCCCGGATAAAGTGGTACCAGCCATCAACATGCTTGGATCAATCGTGGAACCCGGGATTCTATGACAAATGAATCCCCCTCTAGTTATCACAAAGGATAACGGTGGCATCTAGCACATGCTCGAACAACTCATTAAAGAGCTTTCGCAACCAAGTGACTTCACAACGGGTCATACATGCTGCAATGTATTCGACCTCAGCGATGCTCAAGGCTACCGACTTCCGTTTCCTACTTGTGAAGTAGCATCCACATGTGCTCTTACGATCCACCACACTGCCAACCCAATCGACATCAGTATATCAAGGAGTGTCATGCTCCTCACAGTGTAACTCAACCCATGGTCTATTGTGCCACAAAGATATCTCAAGAGTTTCTTGGCACCAACCCAGTGAATGTTATGATCAACCATGTGTTGACTCAAAGAGTTCATGGCACAACATACGTCCGGACAGGTGTTCACTGAGAACAACAGAGTCCCTACGAGTTGACGATACTCAGTAGGATTTGCTAACACAGGCCCAACAGTGCTGCCACTCAACTTCTTAAAGTTGAGTTCCATCGATGTCGACACAGAATTACAGTCCACCATACAAGAAGCTTCATAATGTATTTTCCTTGAGAAAGGAAAATCTCGCTAGGTATCTGCTAGACCTCCAGGTCTAGGAAGTAGTGCATCAGTCCTAGGTCCTTCCTTTCGAATTCAACAGCGAGCTCCCCCTTGCACTGATGAATGAGAGGGTCAGCACCTGTCAGGAAGGGGCCGTCCAAATACAGCACCATAATGAGAGGCTTCTCTCTAACAACCTTGAAGTAAAGGTTCGAATCAACATTACTATGAGTGAAGCTCAGCTTCATCAGGTAGCTTATCTATCCTCTCGTACCAAGCTCTGGGTGATTGCTTCAACCCATAGAGGGCTTTCTTCAACCTGCAAACATGGGTGTCCCGATCCTGGACTTTGATCCCAAGAGGTTGTTCTACATACACCTCTTCCTTTATTGCACCATGCCAAAAAGCAATCTTTACATCCACCTGATGAAGATTCCATCCTTGCGTAGCAGCAAGGGAAATAGTAGATTATAGGTGCAATCATAATCAGTGCCTTCCTTGAGAAGTCTCATGCAATACAATTTCCCATCAGATCCATGCTTGATCTTATATCAAGGTGACAACAACTTTGATCTTGTGGTCTAGGAACCATATCCTAGACATCACCCTCGCATCCTTGCAGACTTTGATGCTTTACAATTTCTTCAAATGATCCAGGCTTATATTGTACTCATGGCAGCTAGATACCCCTGGTATTTATATGGCTTCTTGGTTTTCTTCCGGAATTTCCCCCTCTGAAGCCATATGACTTTGAGCCATGAGGATCTTCTTTCGTTCAGCAATGATATTAGCTCAGGAGCATATACAGATGTATTCTCCCTTTTAACGCCAACTTCTCTCAAGAGAGAAGACATCTATTTTAAATGACGGCACCCCAGACACCAACTTGGAAAAGGGGTCTTATTCTCCCATAGTCAAAGCCATCCAAACAGGCTTTGCTAATCATGGTTCAAGACTCCAACAACGTGATTGAAGGCTGCAGAAACTTCTTAGATCACACTTCCAAGTTTATCATTACGCTATAATGTAAGACTGATTACAGTCACAAGCTTACTACTACTATGAATCTTGTGAACATGGGTGTCTGTCTATGTCACTGTCATAATGATAGTGACATAGAATCACAGATTTACCTCCTCAAATTTTTGGTTACAGAGATACCTTCTGAATTGTCATTAATGTTTTCTTCATCTTTAGAAGATTTCAAACTTCATGGTCACACCTATTCTAACATATGTCATTGTCAAACAGGGAGAATATATCTACAAGCCTCAGCTTGTGTCAGAAGTACTCATACTTACTTTACAGCGACTACCTGTTATACTATGAGGATATGATGCAGCTTCCTCAAGCAGCCCTTTAAAAGTTTTCTTATCTGCAACTTACTGCCTTCTAACATATCTTGACTTCTGCACTGCTTCTTATCTTCCAGATCTGTCCAACTACAATTAATGGTGGACTGATCTAGGGCTCCAGATCTTCAGATCTCAAATCTGCAATTTGTTTCCTAAATTGCACAGGTCTAGGAACCAATCATACAGGTCTTCCAAACATAGAATTTACCCTTCTTCATGCCAGTCCATTCCTGTTACGCAGATCTAGCTCAGTCATAAGTGCACAACTCCTGAACATGTGGTAAATGACACAGTGTGTCATCACTGTAGTCTTGCTTATGCACAGATCTGGGAATCATTGTGTTTTTGACCAACTTCCGCTTGGATCTACGGCTACAATCTACAACATTGTTCCTTTTCACCACGAGTAGGATCTTTGACCATCCTTTCTTATACAGAAATTCAATCCGCAGTTGTAGAGATTACCAAAAAATTCTACCTAGAACTTCCACTAGTATACCTACAAACCTGGCCATTCAGAATCTGGATATAACTATTATGATGTGAAAATTAGGGATTGCACCCATAGCCACAGGAAACATCCGATCTCCTTTCTTTATTCTGGTGCAACATAGGTTGGAGACATTCTGAAATAATGAATACTGGTTAGGAACACAGTCAGCTCATGGCATCTTGTTCACGCAAAACAGATCTAAGATTTCACTGTGGCTTCTCTTTATATACTCCCTCCATCACTACGCATGCCCTTAATTATCTTCAAGGCTTTAAGAACCGAGCGTTCTACTCATTGTTCAAAATGTGACAGGTATCAACCTTCTTACACAGTCTCCATATGAGGTGTTGGAGGGATCATATGACATAAATCAACTTTTGAATATAGTGAGATTCTTTGCCTAAATTCGTATTTGAAAATAGTCCAAACAGTCTTGGACACTAACTGGTGGAATACACCCCTTCAAAATATTTCTAAACCAGAACTTTGCTAGTTGTCCCTTCATCCAATCAGAATACCAAATATGTACTAAAACAACACCCCAAACTTACCTCTGAGACAGCAGCTCAAAGAGCGTATCCAAACCAAGCTTACAGGGCTGCGACATCCTCCAAAAAGGTGAAGTAGGGATTGCGGCCCTCCTGCTGTCATTCCTCCACGATATTAGCGTACACACTATATAAATTTATGTATAAATTCAAACCTGTTGCCCTCATCAAAGCCTTAACACTCCGTGCCGACCGAATTTGGAGAGGCTAGGCCTGCGGCCTACCTCAAATTAGTGTGGTTCCCTAACTGCCCTCCAAAACAGCCTCTTCAACCTCAACCTCCCTTAATTCTGTGCAGCAAGATTTAGTGAGGCTTCAAAGGCCCGCGTTATATTCTTTTAGGGACAGAGCACCCATAAAACAACCCTTAAACACCTATCCAAACATACATACATTGCATTCCAAAAAAAAAAAGGTGTAAATTGCTGAAGATCTGAAGTTTGATTAGGGCTTGTTAGCAAGCTGCTACAGCCCACCTCGCATGCCTTCCAGACCTCCCTTTGACTGCGGCTGCCTTTCAATAGAAGGTTCCCCTCCTCACTGCTCTTTTAGGGAAGATACAAGCCCTTATACATAGCGGCAACCTACAGGTATATAACCAGTCCCGTAGCAGCCTCTTATGAGGGTTATCTACCCATCTTAAAACAGCTCCAATGACTGCGATCTTCCCTTCATTTGTTGCAGCCTTCCTTTGGAGGACTCCTCACCTTATTTGCAGTTGTTCTAGGCATAGAACAACCTTCAATCTTCCTCTGTTACAGGCTGGTAAGGGTTGCGACCTACCCACAGTAGCCTCCAAGGTTGGGGCTGCCTCTTCCAAGTGTTCTCCACCCACAAATACCTTCAATATAGACCTGCGTCTCTTTTCCTCATACTCGGCCCTCCTACTGGCTTCAGTATATAGAACTGCGGCCCTCTTACGAATGATTTGCCCACTCAAATTATCCATTATTACTCGGCCCTGCTGCTAGGTGAAACAGGCACACAACCAAGTGCTGGAAGGCACCATGCAACCTTTGTGGTAGCCCATCTCCTACGGTTTTCTTCCACAGGAACCTCGGCCTCTCTTCCTGCACTCAGTTATTCAGAATAGACTTCAAACAGCCTTAAACCCTTCGCTGTTCTATTCTTTACTTGCTCTTGATAGATTAATAGATGAATTTGGGCTCTGTCTTCTCCTTGGCTCTGATACCATGTTAATTTCTGAACATGTTCTATGCCATTTCAGATTAGGGCACACAATACTGAAGGAGATAGAACATACTTAATAGATCGATGGAAGATAAGCCAAAAACATAGATAATGAATGGTGGCGTTACGACGATCAGCAGGATGCTTCTACCAACAAAGTTTCCAATAGGTCATTCAACCAAGCGTGTCACACATAGCCCCAAAACTGTTGATCAGTGATTGTCATTGATGTCAACCCAAGCAGCACCAGGGGCTAACCCAATATTGAATGGGAATTTTGACCTACCAAATTAATATATTCTGGGTCAATAATGCTTTTGATGGTTTCTACTTGTCGAGATGTTTCTGTTGATATATGGCACGCCATGTAATTCTTCACGGTTTGAGAGATATTCATGATTGAAGTTTGTACCCCCAGTCAGTGGGCTAAAACCCCATGGGATTGGGGCATGGGTCATTGAAAAGTCATAATTAATATTTGTTAAGCTCCTAAAATCCCTCCCACATTCACTTGTTGAAGCCCCTCTCAACTTAAGCATTTATATAAATTGTGATCTTCATTTCCTCCTTAGGCAAGGGATCTCTCCATTTGAAACAGGTCATCGTGGCATTTTCACTCTAAATTTTTTTCTGCGAAGGTTCAGAAGCTGAATTTTTTACGAGGCGAAGCCGAAATCCTGAGGAAGCTGCTGTAAAAATTTTAGATCAAGGTGCGTAATAGTTTTGGAGATATGATATGTGGAAGTCCGGGTTTTTGCAGGCTCCTGAAATTCATCTCAAAGAAGTGACCTTGGTAAATTCGTCATAACTCTCTCTCTGAGTATCGGATTGGAATTCCGTAAAAAGTGGTGGATAGTGCACAGTTTGTACTTTTCTCTCTATCAATTTCAGAGCCAAATGAAGAAACAGTGACATGTGGCACGCCATACAAGTGCGCTCTGCTGAAACAGTCCATAATTAGGGTATTGTGAGAGATTGGGTATAACTCTCTCTTGAAAAATCCAAATTGGGTCAGACCTGTGGCATTGCAAAGATGACTCAGAGGACTACTACAGGAACGAAAATCAGATATTGAGGATCTAAAATAACAGAGATACACTAGATTCAATATCGAGCTCCTAGAAGGCAAGAAAAAGCTAAATCATGTGTTGTCAAGGGTTGCAAAGGACCAGACTTTCTACAGCAGCAAAGCAAAGCAAGGTGCAGCAGAGGGTAGCATGACAAGAGCAGAAACCAAGGTGCATAACAGCAGCAAGAAGTTCACCATATGAAGTCTTCAAGTGGGCAGCACTGCATACAATCATTGTACTTAGTCATTGTAAATACATTATTGTACAAATTGTACTAGTATCTATCTGCCAGGGGTTGAAGAGGCAGTGTTGGAGGTCTAGGATCATCATTAGGTGGTTGTGTCAAAGTTGGGGTTATGGTCTAGTATATCTTCTTCTTCTACATCATTCTATATCATTGTAAAGTGGACCATTTTCCCCAGTACGGGACTCCATTCTTCTTTTATTCTTCTATAGGGTGGTAGGGTGGTGCTAGGGTGAGTTGTAGCTCATTGGGTGTTGGGGCATCCGTTCAGTTGACTACTGAAGAATCTCGAGTGTTGGAGCGTCCATCCAGTGGGAGCTGGAGAAGAATGCTTTTCTAGATTCTAGGAAGTTGGAGCTTTATTTTCAATTGGAGTTGAAAAGAATTATTAGAAAAGCATTAGGTGGTTTTTGTCCCGGAGTGGGTTTCCACCTTAAAAACTGTGTGCATTTGTGTTCCTATTGTTTGTTGCTATCATTGTACACACACTGATAATAATTGAAGATTAACTGATGCTCTAATTCAAAAAAATACTGATTCACCTCCACCCCCCCCCCCCTCTCAGTATTTCCAACAATTGGTATTAGAGCTTGGTTCCTTCAATAGCAGTTTAACAACTGGAAGGAATGGAGCATACCAAGAATGGTGCACCTCTATTCAATGAAAATAATTATGCACTTTGGAAAGGAGAAATCAAGGTCTATCTCTTGGCGCAAGGTTACGAAGTATGGGACACTGTTCAAAATGGATTTACATCAACCACGGATGAACAAGGTAAGAAGAATTTGGTAAATGATGCAAAAGCAAAGAATATTATTATCAGTGGACTTATTGAATCTGTTTATCATAAGGTGTTGGGTTGTAAAACTGCAAATAATGTATAGGACAAGCTTGAGAATATATATGCTGGTGACTCAATGTCAAAGAAGCAAATCTTCAAATCTATAGAGAAAAAATTGAGCAACTCAGAATGAAAGAAGATTGCAACATTGCTGCATACTTCCAATGGACAAAGGATGAAATAACCAATACCGGAAGGATTGGGAGAGCCGCCGACGAGAAGATCGGTTATACCAAGACTTCTTAGAACATTACCAGGGAGATTCAACCCAAAGGTATCTATCTTAGAATATAGTGCAAATATTGACAAACTCAGGAAGGAATAATTACATGGAGTTATCATAGCATATGAAATGATACTTGATGAAGAAAAGGGTACTTCAAATCTATAAACTGGGTTCGTTGCGTCTAAGAAAACCAATAAGGACAAACAACCTTCAATTGAAATGACATGCACCCGCAAGTGTGAAGAAAATGGAGACCATGGAGAAGGTCTTTGAGATGAAGAATATGCTTACATTACGAGAAAACTAAAACCTACTAAGGGAAAATTCAAAGGTAAACTTCCATTGATATGTTTCGGTTGCGGTGAGGTTGGGAATTTCGTAGCAAAATGTATGAACAAAAGTGATGGCAACTCAAAAGGAAAGAAAGGCTTTAATAAATCCAACAGGCAAGGAAAAAAGAAAGGATCCAAGAGGAAATTTCTCTCTAAAGAAGATAGCTCATCATCTGATGAAGAAAGTGATAGCAAAGAAGAAGCCAATGAGAAAGTATTGTTTATGGCCAAGCACAATAAACAAGAAGTATCAAACAATGAAGAAGAAGGGTTGACCATAGAAGAATTTTATGAGGAGGCAATCAAGCTTATAAAAGAGCTCAATGCTGATAATATCCGTTCCAATACTCTTGAAGAACAAGTTCAAGGTCTCAAAGTCGAGGTTGAAGAACACAAATGTATTGAAGAGTCACTTCAAAAGAATTTGGAAGAAAGCAACCAAGAAAGGGAAGCATTAGAAGCCGAAGTAGTCTCGCTGCGTAAGGAAGTGAAGAAGGGAAAAACTGTCCAAAAGTATACCAACAGCTCAAGGGCATTGGAAGAACTCATCAACAATCAACAATCTTACAACGACAGAAATGGCCTTGGTTACAAAGAAGAAGAAGCAGGACCTTCTACAACAAAATACAATGAACCTATGAGATGTGACATACATGAAGACTTCATTGGACAAGATTCGCAAGCACATCCTTGGAAGACAATTCCTCGATGAAGATTTTCATCCAGGTACCAACATATTTTTCATGGCTATTGTTATTCATGTGGAAAATTTGGTCATAAAGCTGTAGAATGTCGCACGTATCCTAGGAACCAATACAATTCCAAGAGATTCTTCAAATATGAACCTCCCAGTGCTCAACAAACATCAATAGATTTGAACATTTAAGAAATAATATGGAATGTTACAAATGTCAGAACTTTGGACACATAGCCAAAGACTGCAGACTTGAAAATCCTCCAGAAGAATCTTCGAAGCCACAGAATGAACGAACATGGAAGAAGAAGAAGATTGATAATTGTGCTCTCACTCTCAAGGCTCAAAAAAGGAAAGATGTTTGGTATGTTGACAGCGGTTTCTCAACGCATATGACTCGAGATAGAAGGAAATTTGTATCTCTGAAAGAGAAGAAGGATGGAACCATATCCTTTGGAAATGATGGATCTTCAAATGTTATAGGATCAGGTACCGTCACTCTCGGAAGAAAATATGTTATAGCCAAGAATGTTCTATTGGGTGAAAACATGAATCACAATCTGCTCAGTGTTGGACAAATATGTGATCAAGGACACACAATGCTATTCAACTCCACAAAATGTGAAATCAAGAAAGGCAGGTATGGTAAAATTGTGGCTACAGCAAGTCGAGCTCCAAACGACATATATGTTCTGGATGAACCAACTAGAGCATGTCTACTAGCTAAAGAAGATGAAAGCTGGTTATGGCACAAACGAATGGGTCACATAAAAGTCAAAGAAATGGTCAAAGAAAAAAGGAAGCAGTACGAGAAATGCCGAAAATCTCAAAACCTTCCAACACACTATGTGAGGCATGTCGGCATGGTAAGCAGACAAAAGTCCAATTTAAAACAAAAGAACACTTTGCATCACATCCATTGGAATTGATACATACTGATCTATGTGGTCCTGTGAGAACAAAAGGCTTAGACGGAGAATTATATTTCATGTTAATGATAGATGACTATACCAGGATGACAGCCGTCAATTTCCTAAAGAAAAAATCTGAAGCATTTGAGTGCTTTAAGCAAGGTTACTTGGAAGCAGGAGCAGGAGCGGGAGTGCCATTTTTAGAAGCTTCCGGTCCAAAGCGTTTCGGGGAGCGTTTATATATATTTTTTATATTTTGATGCATGTATGTCAACAAAAACATGATAATGATGAATTAGACATAAAAAACATAAAAACATACATTGAATCATATAACATCAATCATCTAGAAGTTATAATCTTCATCAACCACGCCCACAAGTTGGAAGCATACAACATATTGACTCTTGAGTCTCGCGAATCATCAATCTAAAGGTTTCAAGCTTTCAAAATTCAATATATAACATTTATCATCATTGATTTCAAATTTCAATATCTAACATTTATCATCATTGGTTCATTGATTTCAAAATTCAATATACATTTATCATCATTGATATATAACATTTATCATCATTGATTCATTGATTTCAAATTTCAATATATAACATTTATCATCATTGATTCAATGATCACGATATAACTTTCATGAAGCATCATATTCATAATTCATAATGACTTGTAAACTTATAAATGCCAACTTCAAAGTTTCACCTTTCAAATTCAAATTTCAAACTTAAATTGTCATTAAATATATGAAAGAGTCAAGTTTCAACTGTTCAACTGTCAACAGTTATAAAAGATAAAAACTACTAGAAAATAGAAAATACTAGTAAACAACAAATCTATTTTATCTATTGGCTGGCCCCTTGCCACGCCCACGAGAAATGTCTAATTTGTGCGAGCCACGAGGAAATGGTGGTCTTCTAGTACTCTCAGGAGTACCACGACCATGACTAGAAGGTGGAGGCTGAATCTGCAAAGGAACAATAGTTTGATATCGAGAACTGGCACTGGCACTGGCACTGGTACCCGCACCCGCACTACTACTAGTAGATGGTGGGACTAGCCCTGTGTGTGGCAGTGCTGCTGATACTTCATCATCATCCCTAAAAAGTTCTGCTTCCAATTCTTCCATATGTATCGTGCCGTTCTCCAAATTATCATCCTCTAGGTTGTCCCAGACTCTGTATGATGGATCCTCATTTGCCCGATCACAGTAATGGCTCAACAACCTCAAGTTGTAATGCACATAAACCAAGATTTCAGCTCGATTTTCATTCAGCCTATTTCTTCTCACATATGTATAAAGTTGTAGGTGCTCCAACACCTCTCTGCAGAAGAAGTGTTCACAACCTGTGAGAGAACTTTTTTTTCCAACTTTGGCAAGAGTCCCATGCCGCCATATGCTTCCCACCATGTGAGAGCATCAAATCTGTCTCTATCTTCCATTGCATGGAAAGAACCATAGGTAGCAGTGCAACTGAAGTGTTTGCCTAATTCAAAGCGCAATCTAGCACACTCCTCCCTATCGAGTACCAACTTGTCTAATGCCTTCATGTACCCCTCTTGTACCTCTATATCTGTGTGAGGTTTGATCCTAACCCCACCTCCAAGTGCAAGTTGGCCCAACCAAGATGGAGAGCAATATTTTGGGGTAAGGATATATGCCAAGGCATGTAGTGGAACATTGAGTTTATTCCACCGTGCACACACACAGTCATGGATCATAGCATACAAGTTGGGATCATTATCTTTAACAACATCTTTTATTTGGCCCAACATGCTGTCCATTTGCTCATAAACCTCCCCAATCACTGGTTTATTTGTACCTGCAAACCGAATCATGTGATAAATGGGCTTGGTGAAATTCAAAATTTTCCTCACACGTGCCCAAAACAAAGGGTCAAGGGCAGTCTCCTCCACATGTTTGAAACCTTGCCTGTCAACTATTGTAGCTGCCCTGTCCTTTAATACCTGCCAGTGTGGGCTTGGTACCATTGCAGCGAATGACTATCTTACCTTCAAAAGGCGCCTGAAGGTAAGGTAATAGCTAGCAAATCTAGTCTTTGCTACCTTCAACAACTCCAATTTGGAGTGAATATGGAAAAACCCATGGGTATTGCTATGATTTGTAATAAATTTTATCATTTTTTTACCTCTCTTGTACAAATCACCAAGCCATTTGAATTGAGATCGTTTGTTTTTAATGATATCATGCATCAAAAGGTTCATTGTGTGAACCTAACACCCAGACCAAAATATGTTGGGGTATTTATCCTCAATAATTGCTCCTGCTGCCTTACAGTTAGCAGCATTATCAGTGATGACCTGTATGACATTGTATGGCCCAGTCTTTTCAATTATATCAAATAATGGTTCTGCAATGTTAATGTCGGTTTTGAATTTGTCTGAATAATCATATGCTGCCAGGAAGATTTCACCACTAACCGACACAGCCAAAACACTTATCAATGGCTTTCCTTTTACATTGGTCCATCCATCAGAGACAATGGACACCCCATGCTCATTCCATGAATTTGTCATTCTAGCCAAAGAACGGTTTATTTTAGCTTTTTCATGATCAAGACCCACGGTTCTGGCCTTGTCATACCCAGGGCTTTTGTATCCTTTGGGGGCATCATTAATGGCAGAAACCATTTCATGCCAATAAGGTGAGCGAAGAACATTGAATGGCACCCCACATGCATATAGAAACCGGTAAACTTTTGAATCCACATCATTCCTACACCCTTCATCCAGGAAATCGGATATGGTTCTATGCCTTAATCCAGATGTGCCACTGCCTCCATAACCACTGGCATGGGTGGAAGCTGGACTTTGTTGTCCATGACATGATGGGCCTAAATAAGAATCAATGAAACCCCTAGATCTTTTAGATCTTTGTAGGGCATCCTCCTCTTCCTATATTTCTCTCTGTGTGTTGCTGGCACACTAGTACAAATTTTGATTCTTATATTTTTTTCTCCATCCCCTGGCATTTTCCCACAAAGGTGTCTTCTCGCACAGGTGTATGAACCATGGTATTGTTTATTGCAATGGGGGCAAATAAATTTAGTGGTTTCACCACCTTTCCCTCCTTCCTATTTCTGAACATATTTCCACAAAGGTGTCTGAGTTTGGTCTTGTTTAGTTGGGGAATCCGTGTCCTCATGTTCTCCACTCCCCACTTCCTCCTCAACATAATCCTCCTCTTCAGGGTTTTCTTCAAATCCACCATAACCCTCCTCTTCATCCTCCTCTTCTCTGATTTGCCTCTTTCTTCTACTACTCTCCAACACCATTATTACAAAGAAAAGAACCAACATGAGGAAAATCCCTAACCATATAGCCATGATGTTTCAAGTTTCAAGTTTCTAGCCTACAAAACAAATGGAGAAATGCCAAATGGGAATAGGAAATGCAACATAGGAAAAAAACAATTCAATTTTTAAGTTTTAAACACAATAAAATGCAACATTCAAGAAAAAAATCAAGTTTTCATTTTTAAACAACTTACAAATTCATCCTAGAAAATACAAAATTAGATTAGAAGACCTACCTCTTTCTTGCAATCCTCCAGTTGCCTTGCAGCTTGCTCCTTGCTCTCTCCTTGTCACTTCTGCAGCTCCGCTCTCAAGCTCTCCTTCTTGCTCCTCTTGCTCCTCTCACTCTCTCACTCACTCAACTACAAACAATAAACAAAATGAGCGTCCCTCCCTCTTAAAAACAAAACGATTTTTTCAATAAAAAAAAATTCTCACCAGGGGGAAACGTTTTTTTTTGCCGGGGAGCATTCGGGAGTGAATGCTACCCAACCGCTTTCGGCATTTAAAAATCGTTCTCAAAGCATTTTTTAAACGCTGGAAGCGCTCAGGGAGCGTTCGCTCCCGAGCATTTCCGGAAACGCTTCTGAAAAGGCAGGGAGCATTTTTACATAGCCGGAAATGCGCTCCCAAAAACGCTCCCCTCAGGAAGCGTTTTCGGGAGCGTGTTCCCAAGCGCTCCCAAAACGCTCCCGCATGGAGCGCGTTTCAGGAGCGCGAATGAGGGGGGGGTGAAGCTTCCCTGCAACCCTGGCTTTAATATCTACAAGGAGTTGGTTGAAAATGAAACTGATTTGAAAATAAAGTGTTTAAGATCAGATAATGGTGGAGAATTCACTTCCAAATTATTTCAGCAATACTGTGACGAAAATGGAATAAAAAGGCAATTTTCAACAGCACGAACACCTCAACAAAATGGAGTTGCTGAAAGAAAGAATAGAATCGTACAGGAAATGGGTAGAACAATGTTGAAGGACTCAAAATTGGATGAAAAATTTTGGGTTCAAGCAATCGATACGACAGTCTTCATTATCAACCGAAGTCTTCTCAGAAATAATTGCAACAAGACTCCATATGAATTATGGAAAGGAAAACCAGCTAATGTAAAATATTTTAGAATCTTCGGAAGCAAATGTTATATCAAAAGAGAAGATCAAAATTTGGGTAAGTTTGAATCACGTGTTGATGAAGGTATCTTTGTTGGTTACTCACACAAAAGAAAGGCCTATAAATGTTATAATCTAAGATGAAAACAGATAGTGGAGAGCATAAATGTTACATTTGACGAAGATGGTGTTCTAGTGAGTAATGATGAGGATCTAGAATCTTTGAAACTTGAGACAGAGGCTGAAAAAGACACAGATAAAATTGTAGAACAAGAAGCAACTATTAACGAGGAAGAAGTAAACAATGATCATCAAGATATACCAGAACAACAATAAGAAGCTCCTCCAAGGAGAACAAAAGAGTGGATTCAAAAGAACCATCCATCAAATCAAATCATTGGTGACATAAATGAAGGTCGACAACTTCGTTCATCACAACAAGCTCACGTTCCTTTTCTAGCAACCTTTGAGACTAGTAGTTTTGAGGAAGTCAGCCAGAATGAACATTGGGTAGCAGCTATGAATGAAGAATTGGATCAAATTGAAAAGAATAACACCTGGGAATTAGTTCCACGACCAAAAGATAAAAATGTCATTGGGACTAAATGGGTGTTCAGGAACAAATTGAATGAAGATGGGCAAGTTACCAGAAACAAAGCAAGATTGGTTTGCAAAGGCTATGCACAAGTGGAAGGAATTGATTTCGACGAAACATTTGCACCAGTTGCCAGAATGGAAGCCATCCGAATGTTTCTCGCCTATGCATGTTCAAGAAAAATAAAAGTCTACCAAATGGATGTTAAGTCAACATTTCTGAATGGATAATTAGAAGAAGAAGTTTACATCGAACAACCTGAAGGTTTTCTACTATCACAAAAAGAAGACTATGTCTGCAGGTTAAAGAAGGCTCTATATGGTCTCAAGCAGGCTCCCAGAGCATGGTATGCTCGTCTTGATGGATATCTATGTCAACGAGGGTTCAAGAAAGGTACTGTTGATAGCAATCTTTATGTACAAATAGATAAAGATAATTTAACAATCGTTGAAGTATATGTGGATGATATAATATTTGGTAGCAATGATGATCGACGAAGTAAGAACTTTTCTACAAAGATGCAAAGTGAGTTTGAGATGTCTTTACTTGGTGAGCTAACATACTTCTTAGGGCTTCAAATATCTCAGCAAGAGAAAGGAATATTTATATGTCAAGCCAAGTACATCAAGGAAATGCTCAAGAAATTTAAAATGGAAGATTGCAAAGCCGTCCTTACTCCAATGGTAACAGGTTGCAAATTGAGCATAGACGACTCATCTAAGGATGTGGATCAGAGGTTGTACAGATCTATGATTGGTAGTCTTCTATATGTAACAACCTCTCGGCCAGATGTTATGTAAGCAATTGGACAAGTAGCAAGATTCCAAGCAGCACCAAAAGAATCACATATTATTGCCATCAAAAGAATTCTTCGATATCTAAAGGGCACAGAAGAATATGGCTTGTGGTATCCCAAGGGTAACAATCTCATTATTCAAGCCTTTACAGATGCAAATTGGGCAGAAAGCGTTGATGATCGCAAGAGTACTAGTGGAGCAGCATTCTATCTAGGTGGTTGTCTCGTATCATGGTTGAGCAAAAAGAAAACTTCAATCTCGTTATCTACAGCGGAAGCAGAATACATTGCAGCAGCATCATGTTGTACTCAAGTACTTTGGATGAAACAAACTTTGCAAGATCTTCAAGTACAATTCAGTGAGCCTATTCCCATATTCTGTGACAACACTAGTGCCAACAGCATCTCCAAGAATCTTGTCATGCATTCAAAAACAAAACACAATCTGATCAAATATCATTTTGTTAGAGAACAAGTCACTTAAAAGAATATCAAACTTGAGTATGTTTGTACAAAAGAACAAATTGCTGATATCTTCACTAAACCTTTACCTCGTGAAGCATTTGAATATCTTCGTAAAAAGCTTGGGATTCTCCCAAGTTCTCATTAGATTACAGGTCTGTAGGACGGTTGTGTGTGAGGGGGAGTGGAAGTGTGTACAAGTCCGCAAGATGGTTGTGTTTCAGGGGGAGTCACCCTTTGCCATTGATGTCAAAGGGCGAGAGAATGTTGTAGGAAGAGGTGTCATGATCGCAAGGGGAGTACTTGTGTTGCCATCAATGCTAAAGGGGGAGATTGTTGATCAGCGGTTGTCATTGATGTCAACCCAAGCAGCACCAGGGGCTAACCCAATATTGAATGGGAATTTTGAACTACCAAATTAATATATTCTGGGTCAATAATGCTTTTGATAGTTTCTACTTGTCAAGATGTTTCCGTTGATATACGGCACGCCATGTAATTCTTCACGGTTTGAGAGATATTCATGATTGAAGTTTGTACCCCCAGTCAGTGGGCTAAAACCCCATGGGGTTGGGGCATGGGTCATTGAAAAGTCATAATTAATATTTTTTAAACTCCTAAAATCCCTCCCATGTTCACTTGTTGAAGCCCCTCTCAACTTAAGCATTTATATAAATTGTGATCTTCATTTCCTCCTTAGGCAAGGGATCTCGCCATCTGAAACAGGTCATCGTGGCATTTTCACTCTCACTTTTTTTCTACAAAGGTTCAGAAGCTGAAATTTTTATGAGGCAAAGCCAAAATCTTGAGGAAGCTGCTGTAAAAATTTCAGATCAAGGTGCACAATAGTTTTGGAGATATGATATGTGGAAGTCAGGGTTTTTGCAGGCTCCTGAAATTCATCTCAAAGAAGTGACCTTGGTAAATTCGTCATAACTTTCTCTCTGAGTATCGGATTGGAATTCCATAAAAAGTGGCAGATAGTGCACAGTCTGTATTTTTCTCTCTATCAGTTTCAGAGCCAAATGAAGAAACAGTGACACGTGGCACGCCGTACAAGTGCGCTCTGCTGAAACAGTCCATAATTAGGGCATTGTGAGAGATTGGGTATAACTCTCTCTTGAAGAATCCAAATTGGGTCAGACCTATGGCATTGGAAAGATGACTCGGAGGACTACTACAGGACCGAAAATCAGATATTGAGGATCTAAAATAACAGAGATACACCAGATTCAATATCGAGCTCCTAGAAGGAAAGAAAAAGCTAGATCATGTGTTTTCAGGGGTTGCAAAGGACTAGACTTTCTACGGCAGCAAAGAAAAGCAAGGTGCAGCAGAGGGTAGCATGACAAGAGCAGCAACCAAGGTGCATAACAGCAGCAAGAAATTCATCATATGAAGTCTTCAAGTGGGCAGCACTGCATACAATCATTGTAAAGGTATCATTGTACTTAGTCATTGTAAATACATTATTGTACAAATTGTACTAGTGTCTATCTGCCAAGGGTTGAAGAGGCAATGTTGGGAGGTCTAGGATCATCATTATGTGGTTGTGTCAAAGTTGGGGTTATGGTCTAGTATATCTTCTTCTTCTGCATCATTCTATATCATTGTAAAGTGGACCATTTTCCCTGGTACGGGAGTCCATTCTTCTTTTATTCTTCTATAGGGTGGTAGGGTGGTGCTAGGATGAGTTGTAGCTCATTGGGTGTTGGGGCATCCATTCAGTTGACTACTAAAGAATCTCAGGCGTTGGAGCGTCCATCCACTGGGAGCTGGAGAAGAATGCTTTTCTAGATTCTAGGAAGTTGGAGCTTTATTTTCAATTGGAGTTGAATATTAAAGAATTATTAGAAAAGCATTAGGTGGTTTTTGTCCCGGAGTGGGTTTCCACCTTAAAAACTGTGTGCATTTGTGTTCCTCTTGTTTGCTGCTATCATTGTACAAACACCGATAATAATTGAAGATTAACTAATGCTCTAATTGAAAGGAATACTGATTCACCCCCCCTCTCAGTATTTCCAATAGGAACAACCCAAACAAAGAACACTCCATAAATACGCAACACTAAGAACGCAGCTCCATCGCCATCAAGAGAGAAGAAAATCCTCCACATAATTGTGTGTACAATGAACTCCAAGTCTCTCCATTACATAGGCATATTTGGGGGTGTGTGACACGCTCTTTAGAACATTTTAGTCTATATTATATTCCAGGCCAACCTAGCACATAAGTGGAATAAATTCAAAGTCCATGTTCTGCTCATCCGATCGAGATGATCTTTAGATCAATCTTACACCTCTCCGAAAGAGGAATCCAATAAAAATATTGGGATCGTCATTTGAGCAGCACAACCCGGAGTTTGGACCTAGTTGTCCAATTTTAACAATGTCAGACATCAGCAGTGCCAAGGGAGATGTTTCAGAGTCATAGTAGTGTGCAACAAGGCATATTTGCTAGAGCACATTCCTCGCTAAGAGGAAGTGTTGATTGGGTTACCATCGGATGTGCTCTAAGTCTCAAACTTTGTGGAGAGGCTTAGAAACATGTATTCTAGATAACCCACAAATTGTTTGGGGAAATTCCACGCAAATTGTATTTTATTAAGAAAATTGATTATTTTAAAGTGACTCTAGGTCTAAACTTAGGAAAATAAAATAATTAAAGTGAATTAATAGAATATCGGTGTGAATGTTCTAGAAAAAACATATCAAGTCAAAATGTAATCTTAGTCATTGATTGGATATCTAATCTCGGTCGTTGAAGTATCAATGAAAAGACTATAAAGAAGACATGAGGGTCATTTGAAAAGACACACCGAGAGATCAAGAGATCGATTTTTCTGAAGGAGTTGTGCTCAGAGGAAAACTTTGATCGAGAGATTCTCATGAATTTGAGGGGCAGAGACTGTTTTGGTCGAAGGATCTTCTCCGGGGCCAAGAATAATTAGCAGAGAGGCAGAGAAAGACGTATAGGAGGCAACACAGTGTCCAGAGAGAGTGATGCAAGGCCACGAAGGCCACATGCAGAGGCAGCACAACATTCCTGAGCAAAAGTTCGAGTGTTTGCTGGGAGATTGAGATTTTAAGCCGAGAAGGCTACAATCGAGTTTCCTAAGAGAAAATCGATCCAGCGAAGGAGGTGACGCATTCCTTTAGAAGTCCCAACGTAGGCCTACGTAATTCTGCACAGAGGCAGCGCAAAGGGTGTTGGGTTTTCGTTGTTTCAGGTACCGTATCAGTCGAGACTTGTAGAGGGAGGTAATCTCACAATTTTTCTTTTGTCAAGTGATCTTTGTTGGAAACACTGAGAGGGGGGGCTAAATCAGTATTTCTTTTCAATTGTTATTTTTACCAGTTAGATCACTTATATTTAGAACACAAAATGAACAATAAGAATAAATGATTTATTAGTTTCTTCTTTACAATAAATCAAGTACAATATATGTAGGGCTCCAACCCTAGATGAAGACATCGATCTTCAATATCCCAAGCTCCAACCTGTATTTTCCAAGCACCGACTTGGACTTCCAAGGCTCCAACCTTTTCAATTCTGAGGCACCAGCCTGAAGGGCTCCAACCCTATATCTGGTATAGGCTCCAACCTGGTCTCTTGAGGACTCCTATCCTCTAGGGCTCCAACCTAAGTCACCTGATACGGGGATACGGGGATACCGGGATTCGAAGTATCGGATACGGGTACGGTGATCCCGGAACAGGATACTTCTGGGATACGTTACGTTATATATTATTTTATTAAAAATATATATATATTTTAAAAAATATATATATATTAATATATTAAAAATTAGATATTTTTTGCACAAATTCATACAAAATTCATTGATTCAAACATAGATATTAGATACTCATGAGTCATACATCATCATTGATACTATAATAAAAATTACAATGATACATTGATACACCATACATGATACAATCGTCAAATTTACTCAGAAAGACAAGATTGAAGATAGTAAGATACTGTAGTTTTTTCATTAAGTCATCATAATCAAAATGTGTTACATAAGAACACTGCCAAATGGATTGGTGCTCTTGATTAAATACGAGTTCCATACCCTAATACATGACAAAATTCGATGGAAACATTGCAATAGCCCAATCCTGAAATCCTGAAAAACTGATAAGTCAGCTGGATTTTGAATGAGATCTAAAATTCTACTTTCTCCATATGAAATCCAATGAGGTTGGAACCACTCTCAAACATCCTGAGTCATTTCATGGTAATGTTAAAAATTTAAGTAAAAGGAATTAAGGAGAATGTCACTTTTACTTTAAGAATTTAACATTACCATGAACCATATATAAATACTAGGGCCATAGGCTTGATGCCCTCTCCTGAAAAATCCTCCACAATTGGTGAAAAACAATGAGCAAAAGCCCCCCTTTATAATAAAAAAACAACGCTTTTTTGAACCCGCGGGCGTATCCGACGGGGTACGGTCGGGATACGGCGTATCCCTGTTCGGATACGCCGTATCCCGACCGTACCCCGTACGGATATGCCGTATCCTTCGAATTGGGGCCGAATCCGATACGTAGAGGTGTCCAATACGGGGATTCGGGGATTCGAGGGCATTTTAGGAGTATCCGGTTACTTAAGCTCCAACCCTATCTTCCAAGGTACCAACTTTGTCTCTATGAGGCTCCAACCTCTTGCTTCAATTCATCAAGATATATTTGGTTATACTTCACGGCTCCCAATGTCTTATTCAACGAGCCCTCACAATCTTTAGCTATCCCCTCACTTAATCTCCACATCACTTCATCAATGACAACCTTTTTCTTCTTAGAAGGTATTGCCAGTGCTCTTCATGTCACCCAAGCAAAGATCTCCAACATCACCTCATGATGGCTTCAACACATCATGGTCTCCAATAATGTCTTCAAGAATCCTTCAAAGTCTCTTCAATATGCTACCCGAAGAAGTAACTAGGCTACTTCAATAGACCTCTAAGATCTTCCAAGGACTATCCCAAAACTTCTCTAATGTTCTTTAAAACTTTAACACTTCTTGGTCTCCAAAAGGCAAAGCCACTTCTTCAAACTTTGTGGTCCACCCCAAGGTACTCTACAAGGTTTCCATGGTTCCAAGCTAGTCTTCAAGGTTTCCAATATCCTCTTGTGCAAATCCCAAAATGTTCCACTGTCCATTAAATATTCTTCAAAGCTTTACTTGTCCAAAATAATGTTCCAAGACTCCTCTGTCCAAGGTTTCAAAATGCTTCCAATAATGTGACTGTCCAAGGCTACAGATGGTTGACAATAGCTACTATTCTTCAACAAGATTGCTCCACAAATTTCAATATGCTATATCTTCAAGACACTTCACTGCCCAAGGGTCTAATAATTGTCCATGACTTCTCATCTTATTCACTGTCTTCAACACTGATCACTGAGCTTGGTTGTATGTAGAGTAGTTTAGTCTTGACAGTGATAAGAGTGTTGGTTTGTTCGTCCAATCAACACTTGTCTGAAGCTACAGTGATAAAAGTTTTGTCTTGTGCCTCCAATCCTGACACTTGTTCGAAGCTAAAAAAAAAACTAGGTCCGAACTCTTGTAGATGATTCAAGGTTTTGTCCATTAGTCAGATTACCAAATTCAAGCCAATCCGCAATCCTCAACACAGGTCTGAAGGGAGAAGAGCACATTCTTCGAAGTAGCCAATACTACCCCTCACTGTAGAAAAATCCTCCGAAAATTCTTAGCAAACCCTGCCCTAGAATTCCAGCTTAGTTTCTCAGCTTTGCTTCCGTGTGTGTAAGTCTCCAACTGACCCTCAAGCCTCTCTTATACTTTTTCGTTGAACACATCAACGGCCGAGATTAAAACACTCATCAATGGCTGAGATTAAAAGAATGTTTGATCTGCGTCTCTTAAAACATTTCAACACGTGTTAATTAATTCACTTTAATTATTTAATTTCCCTAAGTTAAGACTTAGGGAATATATTAAAATAATTAATTATTTGAATAACTTTAACACCAGATAAAATTTCTCCAAACACTTTCTGGGTTTCGGAGGTGATGTGTTTCTTAGCCCCTCCACAAAGTTCAGGGCTAGATCACATTCGATGCTACCCCAACTACACAAAATCTCAACACTTCCTCTTAGCACGGAGTGTGCTCTAGCAATACATCCACACCATGTATCGCAAGATCTTGGAATTGGTTTTTGTGTTGCTAATGCTTAGCTTGCTACCCTCCATCCACAACATTGCTGCTCTCTGTACTGTTGCCCATGTCACTGTCACTGACACTGCCACTGTTGGAATCACAATTGTCGTTAAACCAAAACACACAGGCGTTAGTCTCCGCTACAATCGCCAGAGTTAGGATCCACGAGAGGCGGTTAGTCCATGTCGCGAAACACACGGGGAGCATTGAATCCAATGTCCAACAATCTCCCCCCCCAATGCACCCGAGTGAGTTTCGAACTCGAGACCTGTCGCTCTGATACCAATTGTTGGAATCATGATTGTCGTTAAACCAAAACCCGCAGGCATTAGCCTCCGCTACAATTGCCAGAGTTAGGATCCACGAGAGGCGGTTAGTCCATGTCGCGAAACACACGGGGAGCGTTGAATCCAATGTTCAACAGCCACATCTGTACTGCAACTCCCTCTCAAATTGCTGCATCATGTTGCCTATAGCACTGTCATTGCTAACTGTTGCACTGCAACTCAGTTGCTGAGAAGTAAGCAATTGAAGGACTCCTGCCCAGTCGTTGACAAACAAGTCAGGCTGCATTCCATCACTGAAGCTCCCTTGGCTGCTGAGTTACGCTATCCTCCTGAAGCCACTGCATTGCTACAACTTTGCACTGCATAAGCATTGCCTCTCTGCGCTGCTGAAGTCCCATCAACCTCTGCGCTGCTGCCTCTACGCTGCTATTGCCTCTGCATTACGTTGCCCCCTCTCCATCTCTTCACCTCTCCCCTCTACTTCACTGTGACCTTCTGCAACCATCTCCCGACTCATGCCGCTACCATCTTAAGGCTCCCATAGCTCATGTGTGATCCAAGAGTAGGGCTGACTCAAGGATCCTCCCACTCCTATTTGTGGCCGCTCTACAGATCCATATCACCCCACCTCCTCTCTCGAGGCACATGAGCACTCATGGCTGCATCATCATCAGAGCCATCATCCTTTGTTGTTGCAGCTTTGGATTCAGAAGATCCTTTGTCCTTCTTCTTAGGACAAGTGCGAGCGAAGTGTCCAAGTTTGCCATAGTTAAAGCACCGGACCTTGGAAAGATCCCTCTTCTTCTTCCCTTTCTACTTTCGTTTCTTTGATGCAAGGGTTGCATCATCCTACTCTTCTTTCTTCACTCTGGCTGATCCGCTTCCGCTTCTTTGCCTCTTGGTGATTCTCCTGATTTGCTCCTAACGGAGGATTTCCCACATGTCTGCCCATGATGATAACTGTGCCCTGCCCAAGATGCTTTGGACAAACGTTTCCCATTCTTCTGAGACTACATTTAGGGCTGTCCTCACTAGGAGCCCCTCATCCAGATTTGGACACATGGCAATCAGGTGATCCCAGATAGTCTGAAGTCTGAAGAGGAATGGATCTATATCCTCACCCTTCATCATCTGGAACAACCGCATTTGATTCTCCAGAAGCATCCTTCTTTGGACAGAGCCTCCTTGATACATTGTGTCCAATGCTACCCACATCTCATTTGCTGTATTCTTTCCGACAATATGAGGCACAACATGGTCTTTGACTCCATCCATGATTAAACGCTTAGCTCGCGCTTGATTTTCTTTGTTGGATCTGGGTTTCTTGGTGATTTAGAAACCCTCTATAGTAACTGCTCCCTCCGACAACTGATTTCCCTCTTGGATATCTTCAGCCAGACACTGTCAAACAGTACTCTCTGATCACCCTCCTAATCGAATCTTAGATCTGCTGAGTGACTGTCTTCCTCCCGCTCTTTGTTGAGTTAGCTAAGCACAATTCTACACTGGCAGAATCTCCACCACACCAGCATTATTGAAGATCTGAAGCACTGCTTCCAGATCTTGGCAAGACTTCTCTGCAACAGGAAGAATGACTGGAATGCGTCCCACTAATTGGCCCAGCGTAGCCTCAGCGCTGCTTAGAAGTGGACTGCATAACCCTAGACTGGGTGACGCAGTCCTTATGCTAGCCTGGGAAGGATCTGCGTAAGCCTAATGGCATTCTATAGTTGCAGCGCTGCCCTTTCCTGGGTCTGTGTCCTCCTGCTGTCAAGCTGCCCCTTTCAGATCTCTGTTGCTTCTGTTGTTGTCTTGCAAAAAAAATATTCTTCAGCTGATTTGTTGGAGATTCAACTTTATCTGCTATCGCTCTGATACCATGTGAAAATTCCTAAATACAGTTATGTATAAATCCTACTGTAGTATCATGGTTTACTTCTCCCACTTGATTAAGTTATACAAGTTATTTTCAGAAGAAATATTCAGAAAATACCGAAGTAAACACAACTAACAACCTACACATGCAGATCATTTACTGAATATTACGCTCATTCAAACAAATTGACCCACATATTTTTGGACATAAGTCCGCGGAAAAACACAATGCGGGAAAATCGGTGCAACACATATGAGGGTTTATTATTAAGTAGATTCCAAGTACAACAAATCTGGGCACCAAATCTAGTTAACCCGACAGAGAAAATATAGATCTGTAGCTAACCTGTCATTCTAAGACCAAGATTCTAACTGATCCACACCCTCAAACGGGATTTACAAGACTCAGCCTGATTCTGGCCCTAGAAACCCCAGCGCTACCCCTAAAACCCCACGTCAGCCCTGCTAGGCTCTGTGTGCCTCTGCGCTGCTCAAAAGGGGAATGCGTAACCCCAGAGTAGGTGACGCAGTCCTTACGCTACCTCTGGAGGCCTCTGCGTAACTCTAGATGACCTCTGAAGCTGCAGCGCTGCCCCTCCTGGGCCTGCGTAGCACCTACGTAGCGGTTGAAGCCTCTGCGCTGCGCAACTGCTACTGCACTTGCTCCTCTACGCTGACCTTGAAAGCTGCTCCTTTGCCTCTTGCTGACTCTTGGCTCCGAGATCAGATCATCCCCTCAGCCAACACTACCCCTCGCTGCAGAAAAATCCTCCGAAAATTCTTAGCAAACCCTGCCCTAGAATTCCAGCTTAGTTTTTGAGCTCTACCTCAATGTGTGTGTGTCTCCAACTAACCCTCAAGCCTTTCTCTTATACTTTTTCATTGAACACATCAACGACCGAGATTAAAACACTCATCAACGGCTGAGATTAAAAGACTGTTTGATCCGCGTCTCTTAGAACATTTCAGCACGTGTTAACTAATTCACTTTAATTATTTAATTTCCCTAAGTTTAGACTTAGGAAATATATTAAAATAATTAATTATTTGAATAACTTTAACACCAAATGAAATTTCTCCAAACGCTTTCTTGGTTTTGGAGGTGATGTGTTTCTTAGCCCCTCCTCAAAGTTTCAGGGCTAGAGCACATCCGATTCTACTCCAACTACACAAAACCTCAACAACAATGTCCTTCATCGTCATAACAGTGTTCTTGATATCTGACAATGATCTACATGGCATATGATGTATGGCAATGACCCTTGGCATATGACAAAGGCACTCTGATGATGATGATATGACAGTGATGGCAGCAACAGTGAAGTGTGCAGTCCTCTATAACAGTGACAATTCCCATAACAATGTGATCTGAAGGCCTGCCCATTGCTGGATTGTCCTAGTAGGACTAATGTGTTGGATGTTGAAAGACATGTCTCATGATATTTATACTTTGTATTTCAGCTAAACATTTGATGAATATCTAAGAAGAATCATCTGGTTGGGTTTTCCCCCTTATGGGGTTTTGCCCTTGTCTCTGATCTAAATCCTAGTGTCTCTATTGTGTATGCTTTTCTTCTGTTGTTCCTAATTGTTCCACTGCATTGTTTATGTTATTGTTCTCTCTACATAATTGCTAATAATGATATGATGTTATGAGGTCAATGTAATGTGAAAATGTTGAAAAGTTTACAAATGCAATTATCTATGGCAGAGAACAATCTAGCCCTAAAAATTAACAGGCTTCTTGTGTTTTCCGTTCGGAGAAAAAGGTCTTGATATCCTAAAAAATAGACAAGACAATGAATTATAAATTTGTAGCTCCACTTTGGACAACATAAGTTTTAAAATTTAACAAATGGACAAGTTGGAAGATTTTATCATTGATTCAATTAATTTTGAAGAATACTGGAATTAATAATACTGCAAAGAAATAACCATTGCATATCTAGGAAATGTGAAGGAAGTGCATAAGAATTTTGAAATTTGGCAATAACACTGCTAGCTGACGTTCTACCTGTGAAAATCAAGAAATCTCTGATGCGAAAAAATGCATTTGCATATATCACTAAAATATTCATCAAGATTCAAGCCATCCAGGAAACCAAAGAAGCCTAAGAGAAATCAGAACCTGCACTAATGAGATGATGCTCTGTACATGAAGGTACTAGCGCAGAAGGAGATGCAATACTCTCATCTCTGCTTTCATGTTTGACAAAACCCTCCAATAAAATTGCAACATTATATGGTAGAATTTCTATCATTTCGCCTCGTAAGTAAGTGTGCATCATTGAGCTCTCCAAAACTAGTGCTCGCATCTCTTGCATTGACATCTCCTCGAATTGTTGAGGCAAAAGAAGTTTAGCAACAACCATTGCACTTTCCTGCATAGTGCACGTCCAAAACATTAAAGTCCTTATACATTCATGAATGAGAGAATGCCAAGGTACAAATATAAACTTTAAATTCTTAACAACCTTGTTTTATTTATTTCAGAAATTTTAAATTCTATATTGCAATAAAAAAACCACATGCCATCTTCATCTAAAACAGTGACTGGGAAAGTATTTTTCCCCATTTTCTATGCCTTGATTCTTTATCGATATCTAGGAAACTAATTCTTGTCAGCTTAGCATTTTTCAAGATAACTATTTAATATAAACAAAATTCAACTAAGCTGTCACCCTTATGATTTCTTTAGCATATTGTACTAAGAAAATGAAAGCTAAGAATAGAAGTTATTAATAATTACTGGAGGAGACTTACAGAACAAAAAAACTTGTTGAAGTAAGAAAATTATCAACTCGTGTTCTTTTGCAAATGAAAAATCATTTTAATTATATTGTTTACAGCTGTGCAAAAAGGTGAAATATCAAATCAAACTAGTATTCAGTTACACAGGAAGTCTCTCCAAAAACATAAGCCCAACAACAGCCGTGATTCAATTTTAACTAAGCTCGCAAATCTGAAACAGATTAGACTCAAAATGGAACTTAAATGTGACTCATGAAAATACAATGTATAGAAGACTTTAAATGCTGCAATAAGATACAATAGTTTACGCTAAACACTTGCAGATCACCAAGGGAAATAATAAAAGTACTTTCTTTTCCTTTGATGTTAATCTCTTCCTACTAGAATACAGTAAATTTCTCTAAACATCACAATCTTCATTGACTAATGGGGAATCCAAAATAAATTCAAACATCATCCTCCAGATTCATAGATTTCTACAATGACATCCAGTGCTCATCTTGTTAAATTTATAATACCAGCCCGATTTATTTTTTCACGGTAATTTAATTTATCCCCAACAATTTATTTATTTACCCAAATAATTACTGAATGACCGAAAAATAAAATCACTGGTATTTTTAACTTGTAGAATTAAATATATGCAGCAAAAATAAATGAGAGAAATTAATCACACATTGCAAAATAAAATCACCCACAACATTTCTCCGTCATATCATTATTTGGAAAATCTAGGTTTTTCGACACATAGAGATACAAGGAAAACTACAAAACCATGGAACTTGTAACACAGCTCGCTTAGAACGAATTTGGCCCAAGGTAACTCGGCTTCAAGGATATTAACCTCCAAATGAAACCACCTTGAAGAACTTGACCCAACTACTATGCCAGCAACTCAACCAGCGCCCTCCCTGCGTGCCACTAATGTGCACTAGGGAAAACGCGGCCCTCTAGCAACTTGGCCTCCTCTAGATAAATTCAATCTCCCTCTGGCAACTCGGCCCTCCTGGATTTGCACAAACCCACTCACACTTCTCCTTCCTTGTGCACTGGTCCACTAAGCCAATCGCACTTGGAGAAAATTGCTTTCTCTAAATGATGACTCAATCACAAAACTTGTGCTCTTCGTGTGTCTTCACCTCCTCGCCAGGGTTCCTTCATAATCTTCATTGATTCCAAATCCCTTAAATAATTTAAATAAATAAATCTTGGAGATCAATGGTTGAGATTATTTCTAAGTAACTTAAATAATTGAATTATTTATTCGTAGAAAATAACTAAATAGTCCATAATAATTAACTTGTAATATTCCTAATGGAAATTTACAATGATAAACAAAGCAAACATAGTAAAAAACACACAAACAAAATTTACAACACATTAAACACCCAGAAATCTCCATAAACTACACTGCGCTGAGCCATTTTATTAATATCAATGCTGGGTACAAAGGTAAAATTAGAAAACATTCACCTGGGCTTACCCAACACAAGCTAACAACGCACAGATGATTAAATGGACTGCTCTAACATGCCATGTGGTTGTCTGTTATATAAAAATTAATTATTACTAAATTGTAATTGTAATAGGTTTTATTAGGCAAAAGGCATGATCAAAGATCATGCCCATTCACCAAGAGACACCCCAACGCTGTATAAAAGCCATGGTCTCTATCATTTTGTAATCATCATCCAATTTTTATCAATATATATATATATATATATATATATATTTCATCTGAAATTCTAGTTGTTTTAAGTTGAACGCAACATTTGGTAGCAGAGCCAACGCTCCTCGACTCACTACTGTGCAATTCGGTCATGTTTTCCAAGCCACCACTATCCTTGCATGCGCTTTGCCTCTGTATCCACCACCCATGCCATCGTCAAGCCATTCCACTGCCCCGGTTCCACTTCTTTCTGCTGCCCCCGTGCACCATCCCATCTGCTTAACCAATTCTGGTTCCCCAACCTTCGACGCTGTCACCTGTCCGACTCCGATTTTGATCCCCTAGCCATAGACGCTATCACCATTCGACTCTTGTTCTATCACGGCATACCCCCATGCCTTTTCACTCCACGCCGACGCCCTCTCCGACTCCACTGTCTCTTTGTCCTGTCACGACGTTGTGATTCGTCGCGCCTGTTCTTGCACCTTGTCGTCCCTTCCGTGTTGTTGTTATGCCTTTGGCATTTCACCAGAGCAGAGTCGTGTCCCGTTGTGGGCGATGGTTGACTTATTTTTGTTTTACGATTGAGACATGGGACATTACATAGTATTATATATATATATATATATATATATATATATATATATAACTTGAATGAAATTTAAGTAATTTTTATATAAAATTTAATTAATTTTTATAAAAGACTCAATTAAATTTTAATTTAATTTAGAAAAAAAAAAAAATTAGGATCAAGTTAAGAAAAGGAGTTAAACTGGCAAACAAATATACACCCCCTCAAACCCGTTCAATGTCGTCAATGACAATGACTGATTTCAGCAAAAAATTGGTTGTTCCTGAGAATAAGATTACTAACCATTCCAATGATTTTAACAAAAAATTAGTCGATCTGGAGAGTAAGGTTACCAAACATTCTGACGATATCAAGAAACTTCAAGATACAACAAATCGGATAGAAAGATAGCTCGGGCAAAACCATAGCAAGTCCAAAAGTGATCATAATAAAACAATCTTGATACTAACCTCTATTTGTGACAGGATGAGTATTTCAACCGAACAAATATTCCAGAATATTGAACATAATCAACAACAAAATTCAGCAGATCATCAAGAAAAAACCAAATCTCCAAAAATATCATCCCTGCATGTAAATTTATGTAGATGTTCTATGCTTGATGCAACTTTACTTTCTCTTCAATTTCAGTCAGCAATCACATAAACAATAAAGTAAAATGCTAATAGAACATACCAGTAGATTGACAGAAGACAAGCCAGAAATATATATTTGTGTTGGTGCGCTACGACGATCAACAGGATGCTTCAACCAACAAAGTCTCAATATGGTCAACTAACCAACAATGTCACACAACCCTCAGGACAGCGAAATGGTCAACTCAAAAGTCAACGCAAAAGTCAATGCTGTCAGTCAATGGCCAACCCAAACAATAGTAGCAGCTAGGTCAACGATGAAAAGTCAAAGTCAACGTCTTGCCTCGGAAATAGTGCCAAAAAATGTGGATTAGGGAAATCGAGATTTTGGGAGAGTTTCGGGTCAATTTGACATTGCGTTGACCAAAGTCAACACTAGTCAAAATTTGCTACAGAAGCCCTAGACCAAAAAACAGAATTGTTGCTGCCAGATTTCCCACGTGTGGAGAGAGAAGAGACTCCAAGCAATCGAACCAATCAGAACAGGATAAAGGATGTGTGAGGATGAGATGAGTGAGATGTGTGAGGGTTTGTGACACATCTGCTGGGATACAAAACCTTAAAGCCGACCTGCACATATTTTGAATAGATTAAAATAAATTCAAAATAAATGTTCTGCTCATCGGATCAAGATGATCTTTAGATCAATCTTGCACCTCTCCGAAAGAGAAACCTAATAAAAATATTGTTATCATCATCTGAGCATCACAACATGGAGTTTGGACTTAGTTGTCCAAAATTAGCACTCCCTCTCAACTAGGGAGAACTCCATCCACCTGTGCAATCCAAACATCACACGTCATCCCGCCGTAACTTGCTTTGCTAGCTTCCTTATTTTAGAACAGAAGTGGGTCAGTCACAAAGACATCATTTCCGGCTGACAGATTCAGCACAGAGGTTTGAAACCTCTATAGGACTCACAAAGGGTCTCATACCAACCTGAAATTGGTTTATTTGACCCAAAGTCAGTAGGAGGTCCGAAACCTCACTAGACTTGATCTCGGATCAAGTGGTTGGACCGTGCCATCCTAGATAGAGAGTACGGAAATCTCTGATGCGTCCATCGGTCTTTGCTACTAGTCTCTACCTTTTCCCACCTCACTGGCCAAATGAGAGGTGCTTCCCATGAGCCCTGAACTCAATGGGTAGGATGCATACAGGGCACAGATAATGAGAAGTGAACCTACTCAATCATCACAACAGTGGAGCAGAAGCACACCAACAAGGTTCGGCAAGCCTAGCCCTATGGTTGCTTATAGCTCTGAGAAGCTATCCCCAAAGCCCCCAGAGCTCCCAGAGCTCATCGTCCAACATGACCCTCAGAATAAGGCCGTTCCATGATACCAAGACTCTCATGAAAGGTTAGGAACTTGACCTTCCTCAGGGGCTTTGTGAGAATATCCGCGACCTGCTCATCAGTTCTTATATGATCGAGCCTTACGGCACCTCGCTGTACCATATCCCGGATAAAGTGGTACCTGATATCAATATGCTTGGATTGATCATGGAACACGGGATTCTCGGACAAGCGAATCCCACTCTGGTAATCACAGAGTATCACGATGGTATCTAGCACATGCCCGAACAACAGGCCATACTCGCTGCAATGTATTCGGCCTCCGTGGTGCTCAAAGCCATCGACTTTTGCTTCCTGCTCATCGATGATATCGAAGCAGAACCAAGTGTGAAGCAGCATCCCTATGTGCTCTTACAATCCACCACACTGCTAGCCCAATCGACATCAGTATATCCAAGGAGTGTCACACTCCTGGTAGTGTATCTCAGCCCATGGTTTATCGTGCCCCGAAGATATCTTAGAAGATTCTTGGCACCAACCCAGTGAGTGTGATGAGGCTCAACCATATGTTGACTCAAAGTGTTCACTGCAAAACATACGTCTGGACGGGTGTTCACTAAGAACATCAGGGCCCCTACGAGTTGACGATACTCAGTAGGATTTGCTAGCACAGGCCCAGCAGCGCTGCCACTCAACTTCTTAAATTTGAGCTCCATCGGTGTCGACACAGACTTACAATCCACCATACCAAATCTTCTAGAAGCTTCACAATGTATTTTCCTTGAGAAAGGAAAATCTCGCCAGGTCTCTGCCAGACCTCCAGGCCTAGGAAGTAGTGCATCAGTCCGAGGTCCTTCATCTCGAACTTAGCAGCGAGCTCCCTCTTGCACTGATGAATGAGAGGGTCAACACCTGTCAAGAAGAGGTCGTCCACATACAACACCAGAATGAGAGGCTTCTCTCTATCAACCTTGAAGTAAAGATTTGAATCAGCATTACTACAAGTGAAGCCCAGCTTCATCAGGTAGCTATCTATCCTCTCGTACCAAGCTCTAGGTGTTTGCTTCAGCCCATAGAGGGCTTTCTTCAACCTGCAGACATGGGTGTCCTGATCCTGGACTTCGAACCCCAAAGTTTGCTCTACATACACCTCTTCCTTTATCGCACCATGCCGAAATGCGGTCTTCACATCCATCTAATGAAGACTCCATCCTTGCGTAGCAGCAAGGGCTATGATAGATTGAATGGTGGTATATCGAGCCACAAGTGCAAATATGTCATCATAGTCTATGCCTTCCTTTTGAGAGAAGCCACAGGCAACGAATCTTGCCTTGAATTTTTCAGCACTTCCATCACATCCATGCTTGATCTTGTAGAGCCATTTCGAGGTGACAACTGCTTTGTCCTTCGATCTTGGAACCACATCCCAGACATCATTCTTCATTATGGACTCATACTCTTCGTGCATAGCATCCTTCTAGACTTGATGCTTTACGGCTTCCTCAAAAGATCCAGGCTCAGATTGTACAATAGTACTCATGGCTGCTAGATACCCTTGGTATACTCGGCTTCATGCTTTCACTGAAGGTCCCCCTTGGGGCCATATGTCCCTCAGAATCCTCAAGAGTGTCCCTGAGTCATGATGGTCTCTTCCCCAGTGAAGGAGGTGGATCAATCGGGTCCATCGGTCCTTTAGCATCGGGCATCGTTTCATCCTTCAGTTCTTCTTGAATTCCAGGCCTTGCTTCATGATCTTCCTCAGATCTCGAAAGATTGACTACTTTCCTCAGGGAAGCATGTTCGTCAAAGGTAACATCGTGGCATATCTCCAATTCCCTTTGACCAGGCACATAGACTATATAGGCCTTCGAAGTTTTGTTGTAGCCCACAAACATTCCCTTCTTCCTAGAAGCATCCAGCTTGCTCCTCTTCTCTTTCGGCACATAAAAATAAACGGGACATCCAAAAACTCTAAAATGTGAGACGTCAGGTTTCTTACAAATGAAAACCTCTTTGGGAGTTTTGGAGTCCAAAGCGGAATGCGGGCATCGGTTTTGTATGAACACAGCAGTGTTCACAGCTTCTCCCCACAGAAACCTTGGTAGACCCTGGTCACATAGCATGGCATGGGCAGCTTCTACAATTGTCTTATTCTTTCGTTCAACAACGCCATTCTGCTCAGGAGTATAGACAGTTGTGGTCTCCCTCTTGATGCCAACTTCTCTGCAAAAGTTCTTGAACTCTTTCGTCTCATATTCAGTGCCATTATCGATCCTCAAAACCTTGATCTTCTTCCCTGTTAGATTTTCCACCAAGGCTTTGAAGATATGGAACCACATGAAAGCCTCATCCTTCTTCTTCAAGATGTATATCTAGGTTTTGCGAGAGAAGTCATCTATGAACGTCATATAATAAGAACATCCTCCCAAGGATGTCACGGGCAGCATACCAGACAGATTAGAATGTACTAATTGCAAGACATCAGATGTCTTTATGACGCTTGAGGGGAAAGGTCCCCTTATATGCTTTCCTTCGGCACAACCCTAACATACACCTTCATGATTATTTGAGAACTCAGGCATCCCTGTCACCACCTTCCTTGCTTCAGGAAGGGCCTTGTACTGAAGGTGTCCAAACCTCTGGTGCCATAGTTCAGCCTATTGGATAATATCACATGTCATCGCTCCCAGTGGACTTCCTCCAACCTGGTAGAGTGTATCAACTCTAAACCCAATCGTGATAGCTTCCTTGAAGCTCTCCTTCCAGATGCGCACCTTTCCATCAGTGAATGCCACATTGAAACCTTTGTCTTCCATGGCCAATATAGACACAACGTTCTTCTTCAAATTAGGTACATAGAGTACATCTTGCAAACGAAGGACTTGACCTTGAGACAAGTGGAGGGTCACAGTCCCTATCCCTTTCACGGGATATGTGGCATTATCTGCAAGGATAATTTCTAGATTAGTATCCTTCTCAACTATATCGAAGAGTGCTTCCTTGAACCTAGTGATGTGCCTTGAGGCACCACTATCTATCAACCAGACATCCATAGTGTCGGGTGGAGATGCAACAAAGAGGGCAGATACAAGAATGAATTCATTTCTTTTATCAACAACATTTGATTCCTCATACCCGAAAATTCTTGACCTTTTGAAAGGTTGACCATTTCTGCCGGAAGGAGCCTTCCTCTTTCCCTTGAACCTGTTGTTCCTTTGATTACCATTCCTCCGGTTGTTGTTGTTGTCATCACCATCGGGAGAATCCTTCTTGAAAGGGCATTCTCTATCATAGTGCCCTGGCCTATGACAAGTGTAACACTTGCCCTTCTTTCCTTGGGCCCCTGCTCTTCCTTTGTTCTTTGGACCACCAAAGTTCTTCTTTCTAGAATGAGTAGTGTATGCAGCATTTCCTTCATTTTCATACTCCTTCATCCTTGTCTCTTCTTGTACGCATCTCGATAGTACTTCGTCAAAGTCAGGTATCACATATTATTGAGAATGGTAGTGTTGAACACATACCATTCGGATGGGAGCCCTCCAAGTGCGGTGAGTACCATCTCTCGATTAGCTATTGTCTCCCCAATAGCCAGGAGATTGTTCCTAATCTCGGTCAGCTTCAGAAAGTATGATTGAACAAAATCATCCTTGCCTTTCTTCAGATTCTTCAATTGATTCTTGAAGAATAGGACTTGATTCGCATTGTTGGCCTTAAACATGTGGACCAACTTATCATACATCTCTTTGGCTGTGCCCAACTCAGAGATGTAGGCAGCCAGAATTTTGTGAATTGAGTCCCTGATCATCAGCTTTTCTTTGATCTCCCCCTTCTTATACTTTGTTTTGGAGGTAACAATTGCAGTGGATGGAGGCTTTTGGATTTTACCTCGCACATAGTCCATGACATCTTGGTCTTCCAACATAAGATCCAATGTCATCTTCCAAGCATGGAAGTCATCTTTCCTAGTCAATTTGTCATCAGCCTTGAAGCCATTGTAGTTTGAGGAACCCATCCTCTTCTTCGGTGATTGCTACAAATTAGGGCTTTGTCTTCACCTCAGCTCTAATACCATGTAAATTTATGTAGATGTTCTATGCTTGATGCAACTTTACTTTCTCTTCAATTTCAGACAGCAATCACATAAACAATAAAGTAAAATGCTGATAGAACATACCAGTAAATCAACAGAAGACAAGCCAGAAATATATATTTGTGTTTGTGCGTTACAACATTCAACATGATGCTTCGACCAGCAAAGTCTCAATATGGTCAGCTAACCAGCAATGTCACACAACCCTCAGGACAGCGAAACGGTCAACTCAAAATTCAACGCAAAAGTCAACGCTGTCAGTCAACGGGCAACGCAAAGAACAGCAACAGCTACGTCAATGTTGAAAAGTCAAAGTCAACGTCTTGCCTCGAAAATAGTGCCAAAAAATACGGATTAGGGAAATCGAGATTTTGGGAGAGTTTCTGGTTGATTTGACCTTGCGTTGACCAAAGTCAACGCTAGTCAAACTTTGCTGTAGAAACCCTAGATCGAAAAACATAATTGCTGCTGCCAGATTTCGCATGTTTAGAGAGAGAAGAGAGTCCAAGTGATCGAACCAATCAGATGAGGAGAGAGGATGTGTGAGGATGAGATGAGTGAAATGTCCTCCAACATTGACCTTATTTATATCCATCAGTGAGGGTGTGTGACACATCTGTTGGGGTACAAAACCTTAAAGCCGACCTGCACATATTTTGAATAGATTAAAAATAAATTCAAAATAAATGTTCTTCTCATCAGATCAAGATGATCTTTAGATCAATCTTGCACCTCTCCGAAAGAGGAACCCAATAACAATATTGGTATCTTCATCTAAGCATCACATGGAGTTTGGACCTAGTTATCCAAAATTAACACTGCACCATCAAGAAAATAGTAACACGAATTTTCAAAATAAGCAGCTCTGGAATACATTCACTAATCAATATCATTTTTTCGCTCCACCATTAGTGACGTATCAACGATGAACAAAAATCGAGCTACCCAAGTTCGACAGTAACAAAAAATGCAGCGTTGTGTGGCTCAATAAAGCTGAAGAGTATTTCGAGATTTACGATATTCACAATGATGACAAAAATATTAGGCACGCTTCCATGAAAATGGAAGGAGAAACATATAATTGTGATATGTGATGGAAGAAAAGGACACTCGCTATCATTTGGAGAAAATTTAAGGATGTGTTCTTTAAAAGGTTCCAAGGTATCAAGCAAGAAGAGTTGTTTTCAACACTCATCAAATTGCGACAAAAAGGAGATGTGGATGACTGCACTCGAGAATGGGATACCTTAGCAACACGAGTACTTGGATTATCAGAATCTTGTCTAGTCCAATCGTACATTTTGGGACTTAAAACCAATCTACAAGTAGAGCTTGACCTTCATGACATTACAACGATAGAAGTAGCAAGACAAAAAGAAAAAGTTTCTAAAAAGAAATTTGAAAAGATATTTTGGTCAAAGCTGAATAAATTATATTCGAGACAAAGATTTCCCTAGTCTGCGAATACAGATAATACAAAATATGTCCCACCACATCTTCGTGAAGGAGAAAAATCTAACGTGGAAATACAAAGGACAAGTGCAAACGCTGTGGCGAAAAATGAGACCCTAAGCATAGGTGTGCTAAAAGGAAAAGAGACAAAGAAACTATATAATTGTGAAGCAACTAATTATTCTAACAGTGATGAATCAGACATAGAAGGAATTGAAGACACCCCAGAGTTCTCTCCAGAACTAGAAGACGAAAGCATTTGCAAGTGTCATTATCAGCTATGACAGGTATATCACAACCCCAGACACTAAAATTAAAAAGACATATCAAGAAGAACAATGTAATGGTTCTCATCGACACCGACAACACCCACAATTTTTTAGACTGAACCATGGCCAAGAGACTCAACATCTTTACATTTCCCATGCCCAACATGAAGGTGATGGTAGTCGATGGTAAGAAGATTGAGAAAGTATGGAAAATGCCATAAGTTCAAATTGCAGATTCATGACATTAATTTAGAATCTCCATTCTACATTGTACCACTAGGAGGAGTAGATGTGGTCTTAGGTATCCAATGGCTACAAACCCAAGGTATTCCGCCAACCATCAAAAATAGTTTATAAGCTTTAAATGGGAAGGGCAGAAACACAAGTTATATGGATTCCAAGCACCAGAAAATCAAATCGTGTCATCATCCCAGATGATGAAAATGATTCGAAAAGGAGCACCAGCCTATATAGTACAGTGTCACCAATTAGAAATGTTATCTACAAAAGTGATCAGTGAAGGGTCACCAGAAGTACAAGGGCTAATACATAAGCACGAAAAAGTATTCAAAGACCTACCCATGAAAATGCCTCCTAATAGGGAAATTGAACATACAATAGAAGTCAAAGCAAGATCAGACCCTGTCAACGCCAAGCCGTATCGATATCCGCATCACCAAAAGACTGAAAATTGAGAGGTTAATCCAAAATCTTTTAAAATGTGGGGTCATCTCAAAAATTAAGAGTCTGTATGCTGCTCCAGTTGTATTGGTAAGGAAGAAGGATGGATCGTTCATGCTATACATTGATTATAGAGGATTAAACAAGATGACGTTTAAAAATAAGTTCCCAATTCCCTTTATCGATGAAATGCTGGATGAACTACATGGCACAAAATACTTCTCAAAATTGGACTTAAGGTCAGGTTATTACCAAATCAAAATCAGGTTGGAAGACATACCAAAAACTGCATTTTGAACACACGAAGGTCACTACGAATTTAAAGTGATGCCCTTTGTGTTAACGAATGCACCAACGATGTTCCAAGCTACTATGAATGAATTATTTCGTCCATATTTTAGAAAGCTTGTACTAGTGTTCTTTGATGATATTTTAATTTACAATAAAACTTGGAAGGAGCACCTACAACATTTGGATAAAGTTCTTACACTACAGAAAGAGCATCAGTTCTACGCTAAGAAATCCAAATGCACCTTTGGGAAGGAAGAAGTAAAATATCTCAAACACATAATATCCCATGAAGGAGTAAACGTGGACACTAATAAAATCAAGGCTATAAAGGAGTGGACCAAACCAGTTAATATATCCAGGCTAAGAGGGTTCTTAGGATTGTCTGGATATTACATAAGATTTATTACGAATTATGCACACATAACTACACCTTTAACAAATATTTTAAAGAAGAATTCATTTCAATGGAATGAGGAAAAGAAGGAAGGTGTTTTGAAGAATTGAAGTTATGTCTAATGCCCTGGTATTGGCAACTCCAAATTTCTCTAAACCATTTATCATTGAATGTGATGCTTTTGGGTTCGGTATAGGTGCAGTGTTAATGCAAGAAGGGCATCCAATAGCTTTTGAAAGCAGAAAGCTCAATAAACGAGAACGTCTTAAATCCACATACAACAAGGAAACGCTCGCTATTATCCACGCATTGGCCAAGTGGAGACAATATATGTTGAGAAGTAAGTTCTCCATTCGAACAAATCATAATAGTCTCCATCACCTCCTCCAACAAAAAACACTTTCTGAAGAACAACAAAAATGGATTGAAAAAATTGTTGCCTTTGACATGGAGATATTACATAAAAGGGGAAAAGGCAATAAAGTAGTAGACACCCTGTCTAGAAAGGACGAAGAACCAACACTACTTGCAATCTCGGTTGTTGTTCCTGAATGGCTTAATGAGATCCAAAGTGAGTACGCCAAGGATCCAGAAATAACTACTATAATCAATAACCTCCCAAGAAACTCAAAATTTGAATGGAAGAATGATATTTTATGGTACAAGGGAAGAATCTATTTGAATTCAAACTCCAAGTTTAGATCAAAGATACTCAAGGAGTCACATGATTCACTATCAGCCAGACATGTAGGATTCTTTAAAACTTACTACAATGCACGCCAATGATTCTTTTGGAAGGGGATGATTCGTGATATTCAGAAATATGTAGCAGAATGTGACAAATGTCAAAGAAATAAAAGTGAAAACATTATGATGCCAGGATTACTTCACCCCTTAAACATTTTGAATCAGAAATGGGAAGAAATATCAATGGACTTTATTGAGGGGTTACCTGTATCTGATGGCAAGGATAAGATCTTCGTAGTAGTGAACAGACTCAATAAATATGCCCACTTTATTGCGATAAAGAAATCAGACTCAAGAAAACAAATATTTGAGATATTTTGCAAAAATATTTATAAACTACACGGGTTTCCGAAAGTCATTGTGAGCGACAGGGATGCCAAATTTAAGGGTAATTTCTGGAACGAATTGTTCAGCCATATAGGAACCTACCGAAATATGAGTTCTGCTTACCACCCTCAAACAAATGGACAAACAGAGGTTGTCAATAAATGTTTGGAAGCCTACCTACGTTGTTACGCTACAAAAAAACAAAATAAATGGGTTCAGTGGTTGCATCTCACTAAATGGTCGTATAACTCTACTTACCATACGTTAGCAAAAACGATTCCATTCCAAGCTTTTGTCTTCCATATAGAGGTATTGCTGCTGTTTATATTTCTTTGTCGAGTTAACCAGTTTGGTGCCCAGATTTGTTATACTTAGAATCTGCATAATAATAAAAACCCTCCAGAAGCTAGCAGCACTGTAACATCTGGATTTGATTTGTTATGTTATTTTAATTGATACATTTAAAATTGTTTAAGTTAAATTGGCTTAATGAGTATATTAAGAAAATTATGAACAAAAGTTTAATTCTTATTTTTTTATAAAGATTAATTATGGAGTGGTCTCCATAAACTGATGGTTAAGTGTCCAAGTTACTAGAGTGGTTAGATTAAAAGCAGTTACTTGATAGTTACCTTCCTCTGGGAATAAAAGGAAAACCCTAATGAGGAAGAGGGGTTTTGTGCAAAAGGAAAAACAAGGTAAGATAGTTGAAAGGTGAGAGTGTTCAGAGCTGGTTGGGGCCAGTGGAACTCTAATAAAAACATGAAATGGAAGAAGAGATTGGACGACAGTCTTGAGGTCTCTCTCTCCAGAGAAAATTGCTAAGAAATCATACTCTGACGAGGAGCACGGGGGGAGTAGAGGACATAATAGCCTCTCTTATGGTTGGGAGGAAACCATCGACTCTGTTTAATTGAAGTAAATACTATGAACCTGAAAGGAATAGCATAAAGTTTCCTTTGTTTTCTTTATAAGTACTTTATTTCTAGAATGAAATTATGTGTGTGTAAGTTTAGAATGAGATAAATTCTATGATGAATTAACTATTATCAATGTACCAGTTACATATAAATTATTTAATTCATGATAAATTGTAAACCCTCTTGCTCTAGACTAGAGTATTCCTGTCAGAGAAAACTCTGCCCCCAATCTGCAAGGGAAGGTCTTAATAATGGAATTTGAATAATTTAGTTATTAAGTTTGGAAAATATGAAAGAAAGGAAATAACCGATGGAATAGTTAGTTCCATCCGAAGAATAAACTCTAGACAGAACAGTATGCCCTCAAGTGGACTAAATATACACGGACTAGGGGTTTGAGGAGGAACTCTCTTTATTTACAGATGGTCCGGACACCTGGGAAGGAAGATTTATTAAAAAGGGAAAGAAAGAGGAAATATGTTGACTGTTACAGTTAAACTGTAATAGTAAACTCACAGTATCGTGTAATATCAAATAGGAAACAAAGAAGAATATAACTCTTAGAGCATAATCTGTAATGAAAACAAATAAATACAAAGTAACCTTCTTGAAGGAACAACATGGCGAGAAAGTATGAATATGACCAACTCTGATATATATAAATATTCACCTTCGGAATTAGGATTCTGTCTATGCTAACCTTGTAGATAAAAATTAACAAAGCCAAACAGAATATATAGATAAAATTCTAGAGGGTAAAAACCCCATCAACAAACTTCGCAAGAATTTGGAAAAACCATACATCACCTTCGAAGGAGAGACTATGATAATATATTGCATATACACAGTAAACACAGTAAATATTTTACATTCACAGCGAAGAGGTTGTTGCGGCACAGACCCAATAAACATTAAATTCATCATTCACTATAAACAAAGTTACTTCATGAGTCATTACTTGATAATTACAGATTTGACATTACGAAGGCCTGAGCTAGAAACAAATATATGCAACAGACCCAAATAGGAAATTGTACTGTCAACCGAGAAACAGAATGAGTTCTCAGCCCTCCATATCCAAAACTCATAAATACAGTCAAAAAAATAAGTCCTCTATGTGAGCCACGGTGGGCTAGAAGCCATAAACAAAACTTAAATATTCTCGACAGAAAACATTAACTTTCAGAACTTCATATTAAAACTCTTTCGGGTCGAAAGGGGTTGGAATAATCTCGACAGAGACAGCAGAGGAGTCGAGTACCTGGACATGCAAGAGGAAAACTATTAATTTTGGACAACTAGGTCCAAAATCCATGTTGTTATGCTCAGATGAAGATACCAATATTTTTATTGGATTCCTCTTTCGGAGAGGTGCAAGATCGATCTAAAGATCATCTTAATCCGATGAGGAGAACATTTATTTTGAATGTATTCAAGATATGTGCAAGTCGGCCTCAAGGCTTTGTGCCCCAACAGTTGTGTCACACACCCTCACTGATGGATATATATTGGTCAACGTTGGAGGACTTTTTCACTCATCTCATCCTCACACATTTTTCTCTCTCCTCATCTAATTGGTTCGATGACCTTGGAGGCTCTTCTCTCCACACGTGGAAAAATTGCAGCAATAGCACATTTCTGATTTCGGTCTAGGGTTTCTGCAGAAAACTTTGACCAGTGTTGCTTTGGTCAATGCAAAGTCAAAAGGACCTGAAACTCTCCCAAAAGTTCGATTTCCCTAATTCGCATTTTTGCACTATTCCCGAGGCTAGACATTGACTTTGACTTTTCTGTGTTGCCCTAACTGCTACTGTTGTTTGCGTTGACCGTTGACGTTGACTGACAGCGTTGACTTTTGGGTTGACTTTTGAATTGATCATTTGGCTGTCCTAGAGGGTTGTGTGACATTGCTGGTTGGCTAACCGTATTGAGACTTCGCTGGTTGAAGCATCCTAATGACCGTCGTAACGCACCAACACACTTATATATTTCTGGCTTGTCTTCTGTCAATCTACTGGTATGTTCTATCAGCGTCTTACTTTATTGTTTATGTTATTGCTGTCTGATATTGGACAAAAAGTAAACTTGCATCAAGCATAGAACATCTACATAAATCTACATGGTATTAGAGCTGAGGTGAAGACAAAGCCCTAGTTTGTAGCAATCACCGACGAAGAGGATGGGTTCCTCAAACTACAATGGCTTTAAGGCTGGTGACAAATCGACTGGGAAGGATGACCTCCATGCTTGGAAGATGACATTGGATCTTAACTTGAAAGACCAAGATGTCATGGACTATGTGCATGGTAAAATCCAAGAGCCTCCATCCACTGCAAATGTTGCTGCCAAAACAAAGTATAAGAAGGGGGAGATCAAAGCAAAGCTGATGATCAAGGACTCTATTCATAAGAGTCTGGTTGCCTACATTTCTGAGCTAGGCACATCCAAAGAGATGTATGATAAGTTGGTCCACATGTTCAACGCCAGCAATGCGAATCAACTCCTATTCTTCAAGAATCAATTGAAGAATCTGAAGAAAGGCATGGATGAGTCTGTTCAATCATATTTTCTGAAGCTAACCGAGATCAGGAACAATTGGCTGGCTATTGGGGAGACAATAGCTAATCGAGAGATGGTAGTCACCGCACTTGGAGGACTCTCATCCGAATGGCATGTGTTCAACACTACCATTCTCAATAACAATGTGATACCTGACTTTGACGAAGTACTATCAAGATGCGTACAAAAAGAGATAAGGATGAAGGAGTACGAAAATGAAGGAAATGCTTCCTACGTTGCTCATTCTAGAAAGAAGAACTTTGGTGGTTCAAGGAACAAAGGAAGAGCAGGGGCACAAGGAAAGAAGGGAAAGTGTTACACTTGTCACAAGCCAGGTCACTATGCTAGAGAATGCCCTTTCAAGAAGGATTCTCCCGATGATGATGACAACAACAACAACTAGAGGAATGGCAATCATAGGAACAATAGGTTCACGGGAAAGAGGAAGGCTCCCTCCAGCGGAAACGGTCAACCTTTCAAAAGGTCGAGAAATTCCAAGTATGAGGAATCAAATGTTTTTTATAAAAGAAATGAATTCATTCTTGTATCTGCCCTCTCTGTTGCATCTCCACTCGATACCATGGATGTCTGGTTGATAGATAGTGGTGCCTCAACGCACATCACTAGGTTCAAGGAAGAACTTTCTGATATGGTTGAGAAGGATACTAATATGGAAATTATCCTTGGAGATAATGCCACATATCCCGTGAAAGCGACAGGGACTGTGACCCTCCACTTGTCTCAACGTTAAGTCCTCCGCTAGTAGGATGTACTCTATGTACCTAATTTGAAGAAGAACCTTGTGTCTATATCGGCCATGGAAGACAAAGGTTTCAATGTGGCATTCATTGATGAGAAGGTATCCATCTGGAAGAAGAGCTTCAAGGAAGCTATCATGATTGGGTTTAGAGTTGATACACTCTACCAAGTTGGAGGAAGTCCACTTGGAGCGATGACGTGTGATACTATTCGACAGATGGAACTATGGCACCGGAGGTTTGGACACCTTCACAACAAAGCCCTTCCCGAAGCAAGGAAGGTGGTGACGGGGATTCCCGAGTTTTCAAATAATCATGAAGGTGTATGTCAAGGTTGTGCAGAAGGAAAGCATACAAGGGGACCTTTCCCCTCAAGCGTCACAAAGACGTTTGATGTCTTGCAACATTTTGATCTGTCTGGTATGCTGCCTGTGACATCCTTGGGAGGATGTTCTTATTATATGACATTCATAGATGACTTCTCTCGCAAAACTTGGATATACTTCTTGAAAAAGAAGGATGAGGCTTTCACGTCGTTCTGTACCTTCAAAGCCTTGGTGGAAAATCTAATAGGAAAGAAGATCAAAATATTGAGGACCGATAATGGCACTGAATATGACACAAACGATGTAATATTCCCAATTAGCTTTGCTAATTGGAATATTTCATTTTTGTTTTATTTTGCCGCTTTAGCTAGAAATAATAAATAAAGTGAGAAATAAGAGGGGTCACCTCACTTTAGTCACCTCACTTTATAGAATAAAGTGTTTTTCCTAGTTGATTGACGTTATAACTTAGAGAGGGGGCCTTGGGGGTCCACATGTGTATGAGGGGAGGCCTCACGCTGACCCAAGGTTAACTGCACAGGCCAAGGAGAGTGAAGGACGCAGTCAAGGTTTTGGAGGGAGTTTAGCACTATAAAAGGTGGGGTTCTCACCTCATTTTGGGCATTGATGATTTGATATTGATATTGAGAGCTAGACTTCTGTCTACTTCAGCACGCCGGTTGTTTAGTCGGTCTGCAGCACTGTTTAGTGCAAACTGAGTGTCTCCGGTCGGAGATCTCACCCTTAGCCTCGGGGGACTTCGAGTGCCTGCCCTGGTAAGGTTATTTTCTTAGCATCACCCTTAGCTTCGGGGGACTTCGAGCGCCTGCCCTAGTAAGGTTATTTTCTGAGCATCATCCTTCAGTTTCAGTGGTAAATTGCAGTAGTTTCTGGTGGAGATTTGGCAGAGGAGATACCCCTTCTTGAGACTGCGCAGATCTGGAGAGATAGCAGCAGATCTAGCCTTGGAGGACGCAGATCTGGACAGGGAGGACGCAGATCCAGCAGATCTACCCTTGGAGGACGCAGATCTGGAGGGATAGGACGCAGATCTGGAGAGGGAGGACCCGCATCCATTTATACCATGCGCAGAGGACGAGATCCGGGGCCAGAAGGACGCCGGGACCGATGAGCATTCTCAGGTGGGGTTTTGGCAAACCAAGCGCATTTCCAGCCCTGAGGAGTCGGTCATCTCATCTGGAGATACGCGTTGACTCCACCCTTCTCACAAATAAGCCGACTGTTTTCCGCGCCGTCACCAGCGCAGACACGGCTTTCACCGGTGAGGCCGATTGGTGGTGGAGCATCGTCACATTTTCCCGGGGTTTGTCCGGAGGATTGAGATCGCCCATCTTTCTAGTTTCCAAATTTCATAGTTCCGGGGGCGGCAATGGGTGAAGTGCTAGCCTCATAGTTTTTTTTCTACCAAATTAGATTGGCCCCTATTCATGTTTCCATTATTTGTTCTGAGAGGGTCTCCACTTGCCTGGGGCAAGGATAGGTGCACTCATTCTGATTATCTTGTACTCCTCTATATGTATTCTCAGATTAATAAAATGGCTTAGTTTTCTGGCATTCTATGTGTACTTGTTCCATGATCTAGTTCCAGCATTGTATTTTGTATATCTGTCTGGCATATTTCTGTGTATTACTGGTTATTTCCCTTTGGGGATATTACAGTGGTATCAGAGCATAGATCTGGCTCAGCCTGTGGTGCTAGCAGTCTATGACGCCCGGGGATAACCCCTACATCTATCGGAAGGAACGCAGAGAAGCTGAGAGTAGGTGGAAGTTTCCCTTCGGGGGAAGTGATTCTGATCAGGAGCCACCTGAGACAGATTCAGAGACAGAGCAGCCTGAGAAGGGCCCAGAACAGCGTAATCCAATGGCAGATGATGATGCGAGGTTTAGAGAGACGATCCTCCATCACATGCAGGAGATGTCACAGAGGCTCGTGGCCATGGAGATCAGTCAGAGAGAACTCCCTAGAGTTCTTCAGATCGGTGAGGGATCGGGTATGTCTCGCCACGTACCAGTGCACGATGCTATCCCCATTGTGACAGCTCAGGTACCCGCGCGATCCACTATGCCCACATTCTTGCCAGAAGACACAGGGACAGGAGTGCGGGGAGGTGCACAGAGGGATAATCCAGCACCCACACGACCCACCATGCCTACCTTCCTGGTAGAGGACGAGGGGTCGACAGCACCGAGAGAGTTGAGTCCAGCTCGATGGGCGGCCGCTTTTGCAGAGTGGCAGGCCTTAGGACAGGCATTCATGGATACTCTCCCCTTCGAGCGCTATCTCCATTTTCAGTATGGCATCAAACCCCGTGATCAGCACCAGCACAGGGGGCACGGATACCACCGTGATGACCACCGTGCGGCTAGTAGATTCCATTTGCCTACGTTTGATGGTTCATCAAAAGGTTCAGCAAAGTCCTGGGTGGAGAAGCTGGACATCTATTTCCAGCTTAACCAGATGTCGGAGATGGAAGCCATTAAAGTGGCTACATTGCATTTAGAGGGTGAGGCTCAGGACTGGTGGTTTCATGGGATGGCGACACTCGGGCATTCCACAGTGACGACATATGCCGAGTTTACCAGGAGGGTGGTAGAGCGTTTTGACAGGAGGGATCCGGAGCAGCATTTTGTGGAGCTGACCAAGCTCAAACAGACGGGGAGTGCAGAGGCATACATTTCCGATTTCTTGAGGGTTTCAGTGATGGTACCTGACTTATCGGCAGCTCGGATGGTTTATATGTTTGTGGAGGGACTGTCAGAGCCACTTCGTGGTCTAGTCCGGTCAAACAAACCGGCTACACTACAGGATGCCATCAGTAGGACTCGAGACTTACAGGATGTCTTGCCCAGGACTCGGCCACCTTATCCCCAGAGATAGGCTTTCCAGCCCAAGGGTAAGGACACGAGGGCTCCGCCTCCCAAGGCGAATCCGGGACGAGGGCAGATTGATGATGAGGCCAGGAGAGAGCTGAGGCGGAAGCGATTGTGCTTCACTTGCCAGGAGCCATGGGCACCGGGACACAAATGTGCGGCAGGGAAGGCACATTTCATAGAGGTCTTCTCCGAGAGCAATGGAGAAGAGGATGAGGGGGATGATGAGGAGGCAGGAGGTTGTTATGCAGCACAGAGTACCTTACCACCTCCACCACCCGCGACAGGTGGGGCATCATTTGCACCTACTGGGGGAGCTCTAGCCGCATTGCGAGGAGTCCCCAAGTATTTGACTCTGCGCGTACGGGGGACAGTGCGCGGACAGCGGGTTTCAGTCTTAGTCGATAGTGGGGCCACCCACAACTTCATTGATGCCCAGATGGTTGAGCGGAGAGGCATACAGACTGAGGGCTTTGATGGGTTTTCTGTTTTGGTACCAGGAGATCAGACCATGGCATGTGCTCGATATGTACCAGAATTATCAGTGACGATGGGCAATTATACATTGACAGATCACTTCTTTGTGGTGGACATTCCGGACACCAACGTGATATTGGGAGTTCAGTGGCTTATTACTCTAGGGAAGGTCACGACGGATTGGAAGGCCCTAGAGATGGAGTGGGATGATCCCAAGACGAGGAAGCATGAGAAGATACGAGGGCAGAACACATATCCACCCCAGACAGTATCGGCACACAGCATGGAGGCGACTTTCCGCAAGGGAGATATAGAGTGGGCAGTCGAGTTGCGGGCTTCAGAGGCAATGGATACAGGGCGGACGGTGCACCCTGATCTACAGTCTATTCTCGATAGATATGCAGTAGTTTTTGGGGACATTCCGTCAGGACAGCCACCAGATCGGGGGTTTGAGCACACGATCGAGCTTGAGCATGGGATACAGGCTGTGATTACCACACCATATAGGCATCCCAAGGCATATCAGATGTCAGAGATGTAGCGAGCTATCTGTGGAGTTGTCGGCCTGGTCACATTCTGGCCTGGGGCAGATTAGTCTTTGCTTCTTCTAAGAGGCCGTGAAGATGAAGGATCTGCGGAGCAATATGCAGGTGCATCGACTGTGGCTCTCCCAACAAGAAGACCCCGAAGAACAAAATTCCATTCCCCAGGATCGACGAGCCGATGGATGAGCTTAGTCAAGCAATCGTTCTTCAAAGATCGATTTGGAGATCCGGGCACCATCGCATACGCGTGAGGGAACAGGACATTCCCAAGATCGCCTTCGTGTCATTATACACTTTGAGTTTCGGTCATGCCATTTGGCCACTCAATGCACCGCTATCGTCTGTATGAATCAGCATTTTCGTGATCATCCGGGAGAGAAAGCTCAGGCTGTTTTCAAGGACATCCCTCTGAATGCACAGACTTGGGAGGAGCACCTCCAGCATATTGAGACGGTCTTGCACATTTTGGAGGAGCAGCAGTTCTATGCCAAGCTCTCCAAGTGTGAGTTTGGGTTGACGGAGATGCTGTATCTAGGACACATTATAGGAGTGGACGGAGTGAGAGTCCACGAGGAGAAAATCCGGGCTATCAGGGACTGGCCAGAGCCACGGAATGTGACAGAGCTTCGAGGGTTTATTGGTATCTGCACCTACTACAAGAAGTTCGTCAAGGGCTTCTCTCAGCTTGCTGCACCCCTCACGGATCTGACGAGGAAGGGGGCATTCAGTTGGTCGGACACAGCACAGCGAGCTTTCGACAAGCTCAAGGAGGTGATGAGCAGTTGTCCAGTATTAGCGTTGCCAGATTTTACGCAGCCCTTTGTCCTAGAGTGCGATGCATCAGGGGAGGGGATTGGTGCAGTTTTGATGCAGGACGGTCATCCGATTGCTTTCGAGAGCAGGAAGCTTCTTCCACACGAGAGGCTATATCCCATATACGACAAGGAGATGCTGGCCATCATGCATGCATTGGCCAAATTCCGACAGTACTTGGTGGGTGGCAGATTCAGGGTGAGGACAGATCATAACAGCTTGAGGTACTTTCTGGAGCAGAAGCAGTTGCAGGAGAGACAACAGAAGTGGATCAGCAAGATCCAGGCCTACGACTTTGACATAGAGTATGTCAAGGGGAAGAATAACGTGGTAGCGGATGCCCTTTCTCGTAGACCGGCTACGTTATCACTCATGAGCCTGGACGCTGACTGGAAGGCTCGACTATTGGTTGAGTACTCCAAAGATAGATTTGCATGTGAGGTTCTGGATGGGCAGGTAGCAGATAGCAGGTACAAGGTGGTCGATGAGGTCATCTATTACAGGGACAGGATCTTCTTGACTGAGGGATCTCAGCTCAAGAAGAAGATACTCTAGGCTTCACACGATTCACCATTGGCGGGCCATCAGGGGTTCACCAAGACATACAGGGCCATCCGGGAGAGATTTGCATGGAAAGGCCTCAAGGAGGACGTACTCCAGCATGTCAGGGAGTGCGAGGTGTGCCAGCGAAACAAGGGAGAGATGAGTCATCCTGCAGGGTTGTTGCAGCCTCTTCCCATTCCGGAGGGGAAGTGGGAGAGCATTTCGATGGACTTCATCACAGGGTTGCCCACAGTGCAGGGCAAGGATTGCATCTTCGTGGTGGTTGACAGGCTGACGAAGTATGCTCACTTCTTCGCCATTTCAGCACATCACACGGCGGCACAGGTGGCAGAGTTATTTTTCAGAGAGGTTTTCAGATTGCATGGTCTACCCAAGACCATTGTCAGCGACAGGGACAGCCGTTTTATGGGCGGATTCTAGCAGGAGCTCTTCCGACTAGTGGGGACAGAATTGACACCGAGCACTAGTTATCATCCCCAGACGGACGGACAGACGGAGATAGTTAACAAGTGGCTGGAGGGCTACTTGCGCAACTACGTCAGTGGGCAGCAGCGAGCATGGCTGAAATGGCTACATTTGGGCGAGTACTGCTACAACACAACGCACCATATGTCCATCGGTATGACACCTTTCTATGCTTTGTATGGATATCATTCCTTATCTTTGGTGGACATGATGTTTGGTATTAGCAGGGCTCCGCGAGCCAAGTTATGGATCCAAGAGAGCCAAGACATCCTCCGAGCTCTCAAGGACAACATAGCCACAGCACAGAATCAGCAGAAGTTGTATGCTGATAAGGGTCGGGTGGAGAGACACTTTGAGGTAGGGGACCTGGTCTACCTACGACTACAGCCATACCGATAGTCTTCGCTCAAGCAGAAGGGGGCAGAGAAGCTGAAGCCTCGTTTTTATGGACCATACAGGGTGATACGCAGGATCGGGAAGGTTGCGTATGAGTTGGAGCTGCCCCAAGGCAGCTGGATTCATAACATCTTTCATGTATCATGCCTGAAGAAGGCACTGGGCCAGCATGTGACAGTCACCGAGGAGCTACCGCCTACAGATGATGAGGGGCATCTGGTATTACAGCCGGAGGCTATTATCGACACTAGGGAGAGACAGCTGCGGAGCAGGAAGATCAGAGAATTCTTGGTGAGATGGAAGAATTTGCCGGATGAGGATGCCACTTGGGAGGATGAGAGGATCTTACAGCATCCATCACTTCAGTTGCTCGAGGACAAGCAACGTTTTGCCGGGGGAGACTGTAATATTCCCAATTAGCTTTGCTAATTGGAATATTTCATTTTTGTTTAATTTTGCCGCTTTAGCTAGAAATAATAAATAAAGTGAGAAATAAGAGGGGTCACCTCACTTTATAAAATAAAGTGTTTTTTCCTAGTTGATTGACGTTATAACTTAAAGAGGGGGCCTTGGGGGTCCACATGAGTATGAGGGGAGGCCTCACGCTGACCCAAGGTTAACTGCGCAGGCCAAGGAGAGAAGGACGCAGTCAAGGTTTTGGAGGGAGTTTAGCACTATAAAAGGTGGGGTTCTCACCTCATTTTGGCATTGTTGATTTGATATTGATATTGAGAGCTAGACTTCTGTCTACTTCAGCACGCCGGTTGTTTAGTCGGTCTGCAGCACTGTTTAGTGCAAACTGAGTGTCTCCGGTCGGAGATCTCACCCTTAGCCTCGAGGGACTTCGAGTGCCTGCCCTGGTAAGGTTATTTTCTGAGCATCATCCTTCAGTTTCAGTGGTAATTTGCAGTAGTTTCTGGTGGAGATTTGGCAGAGGAGATACCCCCTTCTTGAGAGGACGCAGATCTGGAGAGATAGGACGCAGATCTGGGCAGAGAGGACGCAGATCCAGCAGATCCAGGTAGGAGAGCCTCAGATCTGGACAGGGAGGACGCAGATACAGCAGATCTAGCCCTGGAGGACGCAGATCTGGAGAGATAGGACGCAGATCTGGATAGTGAGGACTCAGATCCAGCAGATCCAGGCAGAGAGGACGCAGATCTGGGCAGAGAGGATGCAGATCTAGTCAGGGAGGACGCAGATCTGATGAGCAGGGTCTTTGTGTGGGGTTTTGGCAGCGTTTTTCAGTGTTTCCAGCCCTGAGGAGTTGGTCATCTCATCTGGAGGACTTGTGGTTGGATTCACCCCTTCTTGCCAACGTTTCATCTGTCTTCTGCGCTGTCACTAGCAGAGACAGCGTTTGCACTGGTGAGGGCTTGATTGGTGGTGGAGCATCAGTTTCACATTTTCTGGGGTTTGTCTGGAGGATTGAGATCAGCCATCTTTCTAGTTTCCAGCTCATAGTTCCAGTGCATTGCAGCAGCAGTTCTTCATAGCAGATTCTTCAGCCAGCTAGGACGCTGTCCCTATTTGCAGCCATTATTTATTCTGAGAGGGTCTCCACTTGCCTAGGGCAAGGATAGGTGCACTCATTCTGATTATCTTGTACTCCTCTATATGTATTCTCAGATTAATAAAATGGCTTAGTGTTCTGGCATTCTATGTGTACTTGTTCCATGATCTGGTTTCAGCATTTTATTTTGTATATCTGTCTGGCATATTTCTGTGTATTACTGGTTATTTCCCTTTGGGGATATTACAAA